>CM066037.1:520645345-521245345 GCA_033557465.1 Ichthyophis bannanicus
GTCAGACCTCTTTTCCCAGCGACCCTCGTCGTGGCGAGTGTTTCTTCGCCCAGGGAATTTCATCCTTCTATCCTACTTAAAAGAACCACCTCTTGCGCCCGCCAGCACCTGAACTGGGATCGTGAATGT
This sequence comes from Ichthyophis bannanicus, assembly GCA_033557465.1. Taxonomy (NCBI): domain Eukaryota; kingdom Metazoa; phylum Chordata; class Amphibia; order Gymnophiona; family Ichthyophiidae; genus Ichthyophis; species Ichthyophis bannanicus. The sequence goes on from CM066037.1 coordinate 520,645,475, forward strand.
GGTTTTTGCACGCGGATCACCTGTCCGCCTTTTGAACCGTATGGCTCCTACCTGTTCTCTACGTTTTTCCTTTCTTGGATAGAAACCTTATTCCTGATAGCCCTCCAAGTTCCGCTAGACCGCGAGTGAATTGCAGGCCCCCTCCTTTCGTCATGATCCCCCTTACACTCCGGTTCTACAAAAATAGGGTAAGTCCTACGGACTCACCCAAAATTTCTTCCTAAAGTGGTCGGGCCCCCTTTTCACATCAATCATGGAGGTGGTACTTTCCGACCTTCTTTCCCAGGGGCCCCGACACTCCCTACAGCCGAGCTGAAATGGTCCTGCATACCGCTGGACCGTATGAAGGCATTGAACTTCTACCTTGACTCGGTTACTCGGGAGCACCGTAAAGCTGCTCAGCTTTTTTGTATCTTTTGACCCCCCAAGTAAAAAATTGGGGCTTCCCGGTCTGCCAAGCTTGTTACTCTCCGTCCATCTGGGTTGCTGACTGTAATCGCTTGGGCTTATGGGGCAGGCGCGGACTCTCCTTAGAGAAGTCGAGTCACGCTCATTGGTTTTTGTTCGGGGCGAAGGCTACGTCAGTGGCTTACCTCCGCTCCTGGTTCCATTGGCATAGGACATCTGCCGTGGCCCGCTACTCTGGTCTTCGAGCCAGACCTTTGCGGTCCATTACTGCCTGGTCGATAGGGAGTTCCGGCAGGACAGTGCTTATCGGAGCGAGGGCAGGTCCTCCGAAATCTCTTCGAGGTTTTGAGCAACTCCTACCCTCCATCCCGGCAATGGGGGCTACCGGTGGGTAATAATCCAGCCGAAGATTCCTTCCTTCCTGTACTGCTGAGGCTAAGAGGGAGCGTGCATTTTGGTGCTTAGGGTCCTCCGGGTAGCCTTAAGCTTACGGGAGTCCCATCATGTGAGGAGCTGACTTCCTGCTTGTGTCCGGAGAAAGCGTAAGTTCCTCACCTTTAAGCAGGTGTAGTCTTCCATGTATAGCAGCAGGAATCAGTCCTCACAACCCTCTCCCTCCTCCCCTTGGAGTTTGCAATTATGCGTTTAGGTTTTAGTTTTTTTTGCCAAATTTTTATGCTGTCTTTTAGCTAGTGTCAGCTGACTGGCTAAGATGGTCAACCCTTAGTGCGGAAAGAAGGGGAGCCGAGCGCATTGCGGCGCATGCAATTCCCAAAGGCGTTTCCTTTGGGAAAGCTGGGGGAAAATTGCTTCCGTCGAGGGGGGCTTTCCGTCGGCGCCGACGGTCACCCATATGTGAGGACTGAGGTCTCCTGCTGCTTCCCGTGGGAGAACCCCTGTTTACAGGTGAGTAACTACGCGTTTTCCTGTCGGTGTAACACCCCGTTGGATGTCCCGCTTTCTCAGCTCAGGGCTTGCGTTTTGCTCAAGCCTCCGATCCATACCTCGCATGCTCCTGAGTGGGAGCTGAATGTGTGTCTTGGCAGCAACTGACTCGCCCACCTTTTGAGGCCGATGGCTACTAATACTTGGCCCTTTACCGGCTTCCTGTCCTGGAAGACCACTTTTCTTGATAGCCCCTTAGCCGTCACTAGGGCGAGTGGAGTTGAGCTTCTCGTGTGCCCTGGTCTGTGATAGGCCTTACACTCGCGTTTGTATGGGAACAGCGTAGTCCATAGGAACTCATTCCAAAGTTTCCTCCCAAAAATTGTCTCCTGCCTTCCACCTTAACCATGAGGTGGTTCTTACAACATTCTTCCCTAGGCCTCATGCAAGCCAGGCTGAGGCAGTCCTGCATACCCCCTGGACTGGGGTATGATGGCCTTAATCCCCTGTCTACCTTGACCGTAGACGCAGGGGCAAATGTGAAGGGCTTGACTCGCAGCTCTTCATCTCTTTTGACCCTAATAAGTTGTGGGTGTGGCTGTGTCCAAGCGTACTTGCCTTGTCCATCTGGGTGGCGTTGACTTGGGTATCCACCTGGGCTGTACCAGGCAGCCTGACCTTCCTTTGCAGGGTCCGGGTCCATGTCCCACTGTGTCAGGGCAATGACTGCCTCAGTGGCTATCTATGGCTCTATCGTAATCCGGCCTCTGTGCCATTGGTAAAGACATCTGCAGGGCTGCACTTGGTCTTCTAAGCCAGGACTTTTGCTGGCCCATTACTGTCTGTGAGAGGAGGGAGTCCCATAGGGACCAGTGCTTTTGACATGGCAGTAACTCCTTCCGAATCTCTTTTGAGGTTTAGTAGGGGCCAACTCCTGCCCTCTGGTTTGGGCTTATACCGGGATGGTAGGTTTTGTCAGTGTACAAGCCTTTCTTTGCTGCCTGTGGGACCTAGAGGGAGTTCCTCTTGTTCAGGCCTTGCACGTTCCTCAGGTAGCCCCAGAGCATAGGGGTCACCCATATGTGAGGACTGGACCTCTTCCTTCTTGGGTCCTGAGAGAACACGAGCGGCATGCGGTGTCCTGCATTCCCAAAGGCTTTCATAGAAAGCTGGGGAAATTCTCCGCTGGGGGCTTCATCGGCGTTAATGACACCCATATATGAGGACTGATGTTCCTGCAGCTCCTGGAGAAACACCTGTTACAGGTGAGTAACTACTCTTTATTTGTGAAGTTTGCTTTCTTAATTGTTGCTCTGGTGAGTCTGCTTTGTTTAATAGATTACTGGAGCAAGGAGGCGGTCCCTCAGCTATATATACCAGGGTCATCAAAAGGATGATGTAATCAGTCTCCCAAAGCTGCTAGAAGAGATACAAGACCCCATAGGAGTGTCCGTGACTAGACTGGAGTTCCTTAAGGAACAACAATTAGCAGGTAAGTCTAATTTCACCTTGCTTTTGGGGTGTTTAATCCTGTTCCATATAACTGATTATTTCTGCCAAAACCCTAGAAAAGGTGCAGGATATCATTCAACCCCATTACGACAGCGTCTCCATTCAAGTTAAGTGTCAACCAGTACTTCCTCCGCATTATGCAAACAGTTATTACCACTAAACTGCTCACTTCCACAATATTGTGTATAAAACATTGGAGAGTCAGATCTAGGACACACACCACACACCACTGATACTGTCCTTATCTTCAGTATGAACTCCATTTACCAGTACCAGTTTCTAACCAGGACTATCATTTTAGGGTTCATCTCTAGGGTGTTCAATTTATTTATAAGTCACCTCTGCGGAACAGTGTCAAAGACTTTGCTGAAATCTAAGTGCACCGCAGCTAGGTCTGTTCTTCAGTCCAACTCTCTGGTCACCCAGTGAAATTTTAAAAAGAGAGGTTTTAAGGAGGCTTTAAATTTTTTTTTTTTTTTTTTTTAATAGCCCGACTCAAGACTAATAAGGTAGACTATGCCATGATGGAGTAGTGGTGGGGGGGGGGGGGAGGGATAAAATGCTCAATTTCTAGTGGTCTTGTACTTTACAAAGTTATTGCAAATGGTTTACAATATAAATAGCAAACATCAAAAAGGGTAGAGTCCTATAAGAAGCATGGATTATCACATCTGTTGTAAAATGTAAAAGGGTTGGTAAAAAAAGTCTACCCCCAACCCTCAAACTGATTACTGACTGGCGTTCTCCATTCCCCACTCCCATGTCAGTCACCCACCGGGAACAACTTTTCAACCCTTTCCTGAAGGCCATTAGATTTACTGCCTCTCTTAGAAAGACTGGCAGCAGCATTCCATTATTCTGGACCAGTCACACCTAAAGGCTTCGATCTCCATGCTACCTCAAGGAGTTAAGGTATCCCATATATCTCTAGGAAATTCCCTTGTACGCTCTCCATGGATTATATTATTCACATCTATGAAGTTTATTCTGCAAATACTGAGGACTACCTGGCTTTATCGTTTTTAAAAAGCAGCATTAAAAGCTTAAAATAGCATCTTCGCTTGATGGGTAGCCAGACTGCACTCTTTGGGGCATTGATCTTGGACGTCTTAGCCACCTTACAGGAGGGCCTGGAGAACTATCTAGCCCTGAACTCTTTCATGTCCCAGCTACTGCACATAGTATAATACAGGTGTCCATAGCAAAAGAACCCTATGTCACACTAACCAGCTTTTCCCTTAAAAGGTTTGAGCATCTGGTGTCCAGTAGTTTCTCCATATGATCTAAACATGCTCCCGACATGGCTTTAATGAAGCCTTCCTTTTGAGCTGATTTAGATACTCATTTTTCAAGGGCATATGATTCTGAAGGTAGTGTGTTTGGTATCTGTACCAGCCGGAGGGTTTTGGGCGTTACAGGCTGTGTCCTTTCGATGGGGGGCCCCTTTGAGTGACGATTGTGGTCAGTACCAGCTGTTTTACTCTTTTTGATATTGGGTAGTTTCTCTGCTGGCTTTTAACACAGGAGCCAGTGCACTCTTTGGGGAGCTGGCATCATTCTGGTGTTCTTAGGGCTTTGCAGGCGGTACCCAAAGGTTACCAATGGCATCTGCAAATTGGATCATCTTTTCATTCTCTTCAGATGACTTGAGAAGGGTGAGGCTGCATTTTATGATGGTGGCTATTGCTTTATCATAAATTACCAAAGGTGTTTGCAGTATCAGAGGGGCTGCAGCTTCCATGGCATTTCTTCACCAGTCATGACAGACACACTTGGTAGTTCAAACCTTATTCAAAATGTCCCTTAGTACATTTGAGGAAACAGTCTCAGACTCTACAGCAGTGGTTCTCAAACCCAGTCCTCTGGGACCCCCAGCCAGTCAGGTTTCAGGATATCCACAATGAACATGCATGAGAGAGATCTGCATACAATGGAAGCAGTTCTAATCTCATGCATATTCATTGTGGATATCCTGAAAACCTGACTGGCCTGAGAGTCCCAGAGGACTTGGATTGAGAACCACTGCTCTAAGGATTCATCTTCTCTGAGTCTCTGGTTGAAGGGGTTAAAGTGGGTCTGGGCCCAAATTGACCCTAAAACCTTTACTGATTATCTCAATCCTTTTTTTTTTTTTTTTTTTTTTTTTTTTTTCCCTAAAGCAGGTTGCCAAATTGGATGACTTGAGGGTCATAACTATACAAGTCACCAAAATTCTGACAGTTCTCCCCTATTGCAAAGGTGAAAACTTTTTGCCAGGGTTAAAAACAGCGTAATACCCTACGACAGTACTCCTCACCCCTCTCCTGGAGGCACACTTTCCAGTCAGGTTTTTGGGATTAGTACAATGAAAATGCATGACTGTTTTGTTAACAGTAGATCTCTGCGGTATATAAATTTATCGTGGTAATCTTAAAAAAAAAAACCCAACAGATTAGGTATAACTCTTGGAGAAGGGTGAAAAGCACTGTCCTAGAAAAATTGCCAGACTGTGCTATCCTGCTAGGGAAAATGCTGACTTCCTTATTGTCCCTCCAGTCTAGTCCTGAAACCTCTAGGTTTTTGGGGTTAAGCACCTTCTCTTGCCGCCTGGAGACAGAGCCCATCACTCTTTTGACAACACTGGTATAACTAGCCCAGGAACCGCCTCCTTGGTGCCAGTTATCTCAGTCTCTGAGCAGTTGGAGGAGGCGTGAGCCCAGAGGTTTAGGGACTCACTGGAGTAATAAATAAGGAGAGCTAGGGTGTTAGGGTCAAGTGAGATAGCTAGTATTTAGACAATAGTGTGTAGAAAAAAAAAATAGCTGCTGCAGAGGATGGTCACCGCCCCCTCCCAGAAGATCTATTTGGTTGGTTCCGGAGAAGAGTGTGGGAGAAGGTAGAGGGGTCTCCGGCTCCTGAACCTGCAATTTGGGTGAGGAGCCGTGAGTCGCCGCGACTGGAGACATCGCGAGTGCGAGGTTCAGCAGCGGTGGTTGAAGCAGCAGTGATTTCGGCAACTTTGCTCCCTGATGCTGAAGCCGCTCTGAGGAGAAAGGGCTGAGGGCGGGGGTGCTTGCCGGGATTCGGAAGAGCAAGGAGAGAAGGTGAGCTGAACAGGAGTTCCAAAGGCGCTCGGTATTAGTCTATGGGCGGCTGATTAATCGGGGAGCATAGGCCCGAGCTACGTGGCGGCTGCGCAGGAGATTTGGGAGCTCCAAACTTTTGCAAACCGGAGCAGAGCTGTTTTTAAGGTCTTCGGGGCGCAGAAAAGACGTTCTGCAGGAAGTCAGTCCTCGCATATGGGTGACGTCGGCACCGGCGGAGCCCTCGAGCGGAGCATTTCCCCAGCTTTCAAGGAAAGCCTTTGGGAATGCAGCGCACATGCGTGGTCCCCTTCCCGCCCAAGGGTGCCATCTTCCTCAGTCTGTCTTTTTTCGCGGAGCCCAACAGACATGAGTTTGTGTCACCTTGGAAAAGTAGATTTTTATTTTTTCCGCGATTTTTCGCTTTTTTGCTTATCCAGTTCGATGCTGGTTCCCTTTCCCGCCAGGGCTCGGTACACTGGTATCGAGTCCGTACTTTCTTTTTTTCGCCAGTTCTCGGATTTTGTGAGGGACATACAAACAGAAATATGAAGACAGAAAAAAGACCACATGGCCTATCTAGTCTGTCCTTCCATATCAACAACTAAAACGGTTCCCTTTTTACCTTTTAGAGATCCTCTGTGTTTGTCCCATGCTTTTTTGAATTCAGTTACTGTCCTCATCTCTACCACCTCCACTGGGAGACTATTCCACGGATCCACCACTCTTTCCGTAAAGAAATATTTCCGCATATCACTCCTGAATCTATCCCCTTTCACCCTCATCCCATGTCCCCTCGTAACAGAGCTTGCTTTCAATTGAAAGAGGCTCTCTCCCTGAACATTTATGCCACGGAGGTATTTAAACATCTCAATCATATCACCTCTATCCCGCCTTTCCTCTAAGGTGTATACATATTAAGATTCTTCAGTCTGTCCTCATATGCATTATAATGAAGACCACCAATTATTTTAGTAGCCATTCTTTGCACAAACTCCATCCTGTTCACATCCTTTTGAAGGTGCGGTCTCCAGAATTGCACACTATACTCCAAATGAGGTCACACCAAAGACTTATACAGAGGCATTATCACCTCCTTTTTTTCTGCTAGCCATTCCTCTCTGTATGCACACAAGATCCTTCTAGCTTTTGCCGTCACCTTTTCTACCTGTTTAGCTACTTTAAGATCATCAGACACAACCACACCTAGATCCCGCTCTTCTTTAGTGGACAAAAGTACTACACCCCCTATACTATATTGCTCCCTTGGATTGCTGCAGCCCAAATGCATGACCGTGCATTTTTTCACACTAAATCCCAGCTGCCAGATTCTAGACCATTCTTCAAGCTTAGCTAGATCCCTCCTCATGTTATCTACACCTTCCTGGGTGTCTACTCTATTGCAGATTTTGGTATCATCCGCAAAGAGGCAAACCTTACCCAAAAGCCCTTCTGCTATATCACTAACAAAGATGTTAGAAAGAATCGGACCAAGGACAAATCCTCGGGGCACACCACTGGTAACATCCTTCTCCTCAGAGTGAGCTCCATTTACTTATACTCTTTGTTGCCTCCCACCCAACCAGTTTTCTAACCCAAGCAGTAACTTTAGGGTCCATCCCTAGGGTGCTCAGTTTGTTCATAAGTCGCCTGTGAGGAACAGTGTCAAAGGCTTTACTGAAATCTAAATACACCACATCTAGGGCTCTCCCTCGGTCCAATTCCCTGGTCACCCAGTCAAAGAAATCAATTAGATTTGTCTGACAAGACCTGCCTCTGGCGAATCCATGTCGCCTCGGATCCTGTAATCCGCTGGACTCCAGAAACCTCGCTGTTTTCTCTTTCAGCAGCATTTCCAATAATTTACTCACCACCGAAGTTAAACTAACCGGCCTGTAGTTTTCAACCACATCCTTACTTCTGCTTTTGTGTAAAGGCACCACATGAGCCTCTCTTCAGTCCTTTGGTACCACTCCCGACTCCGAGGCATTGAAAAGGTCAGTCAGTGGAGCTGCTAGAACGTCCCCAAGTTCCCTCAGTATTCTAGGGTGTATCCCATCCAGTCCCATCGCTTTGTCTACTTTAAGTTGAGCTAGTGTCTCACGAACACAGTCTTCTGAAAATTGTTCAAGATGTCCCTCGCTTCTGTTCCTGTTTGTGGGTGTTTTCTGAGGTCCTGGTTCTTCACCTGTGAACACAGAACAGAAATATTTGTTAAGCAATTCCGCGTTATCCTTATCAGCTTCTACATATTCCTCCTCTTCACCCTTGAGTCTGACAGTACCACTTTTGCCCTTCCTCTTCTCACTAATATATCTGAAAAATGTCTTATCCCCCCCCCCCCCCCCCCCATTTTATTGCATTGGCTATTTCCTCCTCCTTTTGAATCTTTGCCTTCCTGACTACTTTGCTAGCGTCACTAAGTTTTTCCAAATATAGATGCCTGTCTTCCTCTGTGATCTCTTGTATTTCATGAAGGCCTCCCTCTTTTTCTTCACTTTTTCAGCTACTACTTTTGAAAACCATAGCGGTCTCCTTTTCCTTTTACCTTTTATTTATCATTGTAACAAAAAGGTTGGTTGTCCTTAAAATATCCCCTTTCAGTTTTGTCCACTGTTTTTTTCCACATCCCCCCAGCTGTTCCCATCCCACTAACGACTTCCTGAGGTATTGGCCCATCTTGGCAAAGTTAGTCTTCCTAAAGTCTAAGATCCTCACCTGTGAATGGATTCTAACAACCCTAGTCTTAATACTGAACCACACCATCTGGTGATCAACGTTGGCATTCCCTGCGGACGCCGAGGAGGAGCCGAAGAGCTCGATGCCCTCCAGTAAGACTTTCCTCCAAAGGAAGCTTTTACTGTACCGGTTCCTCAGATGCTGAAACGGCTGCTCTTCTTTTTTTTTTTTTTTTTTTTAAGTTTCAACATTCTTTATTTCAAAAACGAAAAAGGAATTACAATCAAGTCCACATTAAGGGAGAGCGAGAGGCAAAAAAGAAACAGACAGTATCATTACAGAAGAAATACTAGGCCCCAAAATTAATACTACTAACCCTAAGACTTAGAGAGGAAGTCAGTAACAAATCATCTAAACATTTTCTTTACCAAGTAAAAATACATTCAATTGATCAGCTTCCATAAAGACATATTTTGTCTGTTCATACAACACAACACACTTATATGGATATTTTAATAAGAAGGAAGCCCCAATAGCCAAAGTACGAGATCTTAATGCCAAGAAAGCCTTACGACGAACTTGAGTGAGTCTACAGACATCAGGAAAAATCTGAACTGTAGAACCACAAAACAGCTGATCTTTCTTTGGAAAATATGATCGCAACACCAAATTCTTATCAGCTAAATAAATAAAGGAAACGATTAAAGTGGCTCGTTTAGTAATTTCATCAGTAGAGGACTCCAGAAAGGCGGAAACATCTAAAGACTGAGATACTAAACCTTCCTCAGCATTCTTGGTAATGGGAGAGGAGGTTCCAGCAGAGGCAAATAAAGGAACATAGTAAACAGAAGAAAATTTTATAGAATGCTCATCAATTAAAAGAACCTCCTTGAAGTACTTATACAGCAAAATCGAGGGAGACAAATAGTGCGTTCGCGGAAAATTCAAAAATCTCAAATTTTTCACACGCACAGCATTTTCAAGGGACTCTATTTGATGATGTATAGTAAGACTATCTCTAAGCGAAGAAGAAACAGAAGCCTGCATAACGGAAACCTGCCCCGTCACTTTATTCAAAGCGGTATTGTGCCTAACTATAGCTTCCTGATGAACACCCAATTTCTGTACAACATCTTTAGAAAAATTTGAGACCTGGGAAAGAGATGCACGCAGGGAAACTTCCATTCGGGCCACCACCTCCCAGACATCTCTCAAAGAAACCTCACTGGGGGAAACAACAGATGAAACAGAAGCAGGGAAGTCCAAAACAGTAGGAAGAATTTTTACAAGTATCATCTATCCCAAGTAAAGAAACATCTAAACCCAACTACCGAGGGCTCTACTCCCAAGGCATCACTCTTGGGAAGGACCGCCCCCTCAAACATAACTTCCTGACTGGTTAGGGTTAAACCCTGCACATTAGGAGACAAGTCAGAAGTACTCACAGACCCGTGAGTTAAGTCCGGTAACTCACATTCCACCTGAGCTTTCTGTAGATGGACATCCATCGGGCCCACAATCTTGGGGGCCTTTTGAGTACTTGTCAAAGTAAATACCACCTTCCGTCGCTTACCCATGGATCAGAGACTTCCCTTATTCCTCCTTGTTGCTCCGAAGGGGCTCCAAAGGGGCGTGTCCTGCCCCTTCGGGCACGCGACCACAGGCGCGCGTTTGTGGTGGACCAGAAGATTTTAAAGGTCCCGGTGGGGGCGGGGTAACAGCGTTCCTCCTTCTCCGCTGCTCGGGGCACCAGCTCAGCTGCTCTCACGCTCTCAAACCGGCGCGGTGGACCAGAAGATTTTAAAGGTCCCGGTGGGGTGGGGTAACAGCGCTCCTCCTCCTCCGCTGCTCGGGGCACCAGTTCAGCTGCTCTCACGCTCTCCACGGCTGCTCTTCTGTATGTGGGAGGCACCGGCCTCGGTGCCGGTTCTTAGCAAACGGGTCAATTCCATTTATCGAGTCTGTAAGAGCCCTGGGTTCCAAAAGGCACAGCTACTGCACAATTCCATGGTTGTGGAATCAGCCATGCACCGCCTGAAGAGTCAGAAGATGCACTCCTCGGTACCCCCCAGCTGGGAGGCCCAGAACCTGGATGCCCTCGGTAGAAAGTGCTTCCAGGGCTCTGTTATCTTGCCATGTCCAGACTTACCAGATGTACATGGGCATGTACTTAAGGGACCTGGCAAAGGAAATTGCTGGGTTCTCAGCTGGCCTCTCCGAGGAACCCTTGCAGAGGTTCAAAGCCTTGTCTACAGGGATCAGAGAGTGCTCTTGAGCAGCCTATGATGACTTTGAGGCTTCGGCCTGGGTAGCCGCGGCCGGCATCGGTGGACGCCGTCAGGCCTGGCTACAGTCATTGGACCTGGAGTCATGGGTGCAGGACAAGTTGGTCGGTGTCCCCTGCCGAGGTGACAACCTATTCGGTAAGCCCATGACTGAAAAGGCTGCAGAAATCGAGACTGAGACACTCACCAGTACAAGGTTGCCCAGAAAGACTTCTGCCCCTTCTCAAAAAAAAGAAGGGCTCGGGAAAGAAGCCCTTTTTCCCGAGGAAGGGTGCTGCCTACAAATCCTACCCTCAATATCAGGTCTCTCCGGCTCCCCAACAGGGCCAGCAGGCCAAGGGGAAGGGGCATGGGCCCCGTAGGCAGAAGACACCCAAGCCGCCAGCTCCGGCTCCTGCACAGCAGGGAATGGGGTTTTGACTCCCACAGCATAGCCTCTTCTCCGCTGGTGGGTCCACTCAGCACAGGAGGTCGGCTGACCCTGTACACCTACAGGTGGCCAGCCATCAAAGGGGATACCTGGGTACTGAGCATAGTCCAAAAGGGCTACATGCTCCACTTCCACCAGCTTACCCCCCTCCTACTTTCCAGGGGAGCCTCCCAGACTGCCTCTACACAGGAACCTCCTCCTTCAGGAGTTGGCAAGTCTTCTAAAAGAACAGGTGGTGGAACCGGTGCTTCACCACCTGGAAGGGCAAGGCTTCTACTCCAGGTACTTCCAGGTATCAAAAAGGACAGGAGGCCTCCAGCCTATCCTAGACTTGCGAAACCTAAACAAGTTTCTGGAGAGGGAAATGTTCAAGATGCTTACCCTTGGGATACTGCTGCCTTACCTCCAGCAGGGAGACTGGCTATGCTCCTTTGTTCTAAAGGATGCTTATATTTACATCCTCAATCATCCAGACCACAGACAATATCTCAGACTTGTGGTGGGAGGAAACCATTTTCAGTACAGGGTACTTTCCTTTGGCCTAACCTCTGCCCCCAGGGTTTTCACCAAATGCCTGGTGGTGGTGGCGGCCTATCTCAGGAATCGAGGAATTTTCGTCTTCCCATTCATGGACGACTGGCTCATCAGGGGCCAGTCTCTCCGGGAGGCCCGACAAGCCACTCTTCGCACTCTCTCTTCTTCAGCATCTTGGCTTTGTCATAAACTACTCAAAGTCCACTTTGCTCCCCTCTCGGAACCTAGAGTTTATAGGGGCCAGATTAGACACCCTGCAGGCAAGAGCCTACTTGCCCGAGGACAGGGCCTACAGACTGATAGACTTGGCCAACTAGTTCCAAAGCAGTTCTCATGTTTCCGCTAGGCACTACCTGCGGCTCCTGGCCCACATGGCATTCACTGTGCATGTGACTCCCAACACCCACCTGCACATGCGGGCTGCTCAGTGGTGCCTCAGAGCTCGGTGGACGCAGGCCGCAGGCGACCTCTGAGACAGAGTAGAGGTGTCCAAACCACTTTTGGACTCCTTACAGTGGTGGCTACATCTCCCAAACCACCTCAGGGGGGTACCTTATCCAGCTCCAGCACACACAAGGGTGCTGACAACCGATGCTTCCTCAAAGGGCTGGGGTGCACATTGCCAGGGCATGTACACTCAAGGCCTGTGGTCTCCTCGGGAGGCCACACAGCAAATCAATCTTTTAGAGCTGCGAGCAATCCGCTTAGCTCTGCAAATATTTTCTCATGCCCTATCTCACCAGTATGTCCTAGTTCAGCTGGACAATCAAGTGGCAATGTTCTACGTGAACAAACAAGGGGGCACGGGGTCCAGGCTCCTATGTCAGGAGGCACTGGCCCTTTGCTCCTTTGCAGTCAAACAAGGCATGTTTTTCTCAAAGCAGTTTATCTACCTGCTAGCAGACAAGATAAGCAGGATTCTCCAGTCTCACGAATGGCAGTTGAATCCATTGGTGGTCCAGCAGATCTTCCTCCGCTGGGGACTTCCATCCATCGATCTCTTTGCAAGTCCACAGAATTGTCAGCTGCCCAGGTTCTGCTCCAGACAGCCGCATCCCCTGCAAATGGCAGCAGATGCTTTTCTGATCTCTTGGTCTATGGGCCTCCTGTATGTGTTTTCCTCCCGTGCCCCTGGTGGCCCGAACTCTGTTCAAGATTCTCCGGGACAAGGCCTCGGTGATTCTGGTAGCTCCCATATGGCCGAGGCAGCCGTGTTTTCCACTTCTGCTGCAGTTGGCGGTGGAAACTCCGTTCCCTCTGGGGTTGCAACACGATCTCCTGTCTCAGGAGCAACTTTCCCTTCTGCACCTCAATCTTAGGTCCCTCAATTTAATGGCCTGGCTGCTGAAAGGATAGTGCTAGCTCCCTTATTTCTACCTAAGGAAGTTGAGGAGGTGGTCTTGTCCTCTAGGAGGCAGTCCACCAGAATGTCCTATGCCCTCAAGTGGCGTAGGGTTACGGTATGGTGTGCTCAGCGCAATGAAGATTCTTTCTCTTGCCTTGTGCCAGTGGTACTGCAGTATCTACTTCACTTGTCAGACCTAGGCCTTAAGTCTAACTGTTCGGGTCCACCTCAGTGTTCTGTCAGCGCACCACTCACAGGTGGAAGGACAGTCTGTCGGTTCACCCCTTGGTGTCCAGATTTCTCAGAGACCTGCTTCTACTCAAACCTCCGGTTCGTCCACCGGCGACTGAGTGGGATTTGAACGTGGTCTTGCAGCAACTTACTCGCCCACCGTTTGAGCAGATGGCTACTTGCCATTTGCACTTCCTCTCTTGGAAAGCGCTCTTTCTGGTGGCTCTTTGGCACGCCTCGGCCAGACGTGTGAGTGAACTACAAGCTCTGGTTTCTGATAGGCCGTACACACGGTTCTATAGGAAGAGGGTGGTCCTATGGACCCATCTCAAGTTACTTCCAAAAGTGGTCTCCTCTTTCCACCTCAACCAGGAGGTGGTTCTTCTGACCTTCTTTCCCAGGCCGCATACCAGCCGTGCTGAAACAGTCTTGCATACCCTGGACTGTAAGAGGGCATTGTCTTTTTACGTAGAACATACGCGGGGGCATCAAAGGGCTACTCAGCTCTTCGTCTCCTTTGACCCTAGTAGGATGGGGTTACCTGTCTCCAAGCGTACGTTGTCCATTTGGGTAGCAGATTGTATCGCCTGGCGTACAAGGCAGCCGACCTCCCCTTGCATGGTCTTGTCACAGCCCATCGTGTCAGGGCGAAAGCCGTGTCAGTAGCTCATCTCCGCTCTGTTTCGTTGGCAGACATCTGCCGGGCCGCAACTTGGTCTTCAAGCCAGACTTTTGCAGCCCATTACTGCCTGGAGAGAGAGTCCCAAAGGGACAGTGCTTTCGTACAGGCGGTACTCCATAATCTCTTTGAGGTTTATTCATTTCCTACCCTCCGGCCCTTGTGTTGGGCTACCGTATAGGGGCGTTCTCAGAGGATATTCTTATCACGAATGCTGAGGCTCTTGAGAGGAAGCCATTTTTTCAGCTTAGGGTTCCCGGTAGCCTAGAGCTGGGGAATCCCATATGTGAGGACTGACTTCCTGCTTGGTCCTGGAGAAAGAGTAGTTACTCACCTGTAACAGGTGTTCTCCAGGAGCAGCGGGAATCAGTCCTCACGACCCTCCCTCCTCCCCTGGAGTTGCAGTCATATACTTCATTTTGTTTTTTGCTGTCTTTTAGCTATGTCATCTGACTGAGCTAGATGGCACCCTTGGGCGGGAAGGGGACCGTGCAGCTTTCCTTGAAAGCTGGGGAAATGCTCCGCACGAGGGCTCCGTCGGCGCCGACGTCACCCATATGTGAGGACTGATTCCTGTTGCTCCTGGAGAACACCTGTTACAGGTGAGTAACTACTCTTTATAGGGAGTGGCCCTGCTAGAGAGGTTTTGTCAAATGATGGTTAACGTGCGTTTAAAAAAAAAAGACACATCTTTTTGGGAGCTGTGAAGGTCTGAGTAGCTTAAGCAGGATTTCCAGACTAGGCAGCATGCCTTCTAAGCCTCAGTGTTTAGTATGTGTTGCTAGGAGGGGTTCCGTGTCAAAGGCGGGGGTATGCAGGGGGTGCATGCAAGGGGGGACGGAGGCTCAGAAAGAGAGCGCTTCTACCACTCTGGATCCTCTTCTTCCTGCCTTACCACCCATGGAGCCAGTAATGGGACCATCTTTCAGCCCCTTACATCCCTTCCCCCAACCTCTGTTACAGGGGCGTTGTCGGTGATTTTTTTCACAGGATTTTGTGGTGTTACTCCAGCAAGCCCTCTATGAAGGGACGCGGGGGTCTGCAGGCGGCACTGGGGAAGGGGGCCTGGGAGTAAAGCGCCCAGGACCTTCCCTGGACTTACGAGCGGATGGCATCCCCTCTAAGAAGCTTAAGCTTCTGAAGGACAGAACGGAGCAGTTTTCGGCGCCGGATAGTCTGTCGGAGGATATGGATGAGTTAGATGTAGAGGAAGAATTGGAGGAAGGCGAGCTTGTGGAACAGGAGGACCAGGCAAGGGTGGTTCTGGCAGGAGGAGCTACTGGTCCTTGTTGCAGAAACGCTTAAGGCACTTAAGATCAGCGGGTCCGGCGGTGGATTCCACATTGGAGGATCCGTTGTTACAGGCCATGTGAAAGTCTGAGGGCCTTTCCGGTTCATAGAGTGGTGAGAAAGATGATTCAGGAAGAATGGGATATGCCGGAGGCAGGGCTCAAGGGGTCCAGAGTGATGACGCGTCTGTATCCTTTGGTGGATCAGGATAAGGACCTTTTTAAATCCCCCAAGGTGGATGCTGCTGTCTCGGCAGTTACTAAGAAAACTATTCCAGTTGAGGGCAGCGCCGTGCTTAAAGATGCTCAGGATAGGAGGCTGGACACCTTGTTGAAGCAGGTGTTTGATGTAAATGCCCTTTCCATGCATGCCTCTATTTGTGGGGCTTGGGTGGCAAGAGCATGTCTTCAGTGGTCCCAAAGGATTCAGGGGATGCAGGTGGAGGACTTGTCTGAGGAGGCATCTCGGTTGGAATCCAGGACTGCTTATCTGGTGGATATACTTTACAATCTTATCCGAGGCCTGTCAAAGAGTATGGCGTCGGTTATAGCGGCGAGGAGATATCTCTGGCTCCGCAAGTGGGCAGCAGACAGCTCCTCTAAAGCTAGGTTAGGTAAGCTCCCCTTTTGAAGAGGATTTAGATAAGATAGTAAAAGACCTGGGTGAATCTAAGGGCGGACGGCTGCCAGAGGATAAGCAGAAGCAGGGACGGCCGGGAGTGGTGTCCAAGAGTCAGCAAAGGGAGTTTCGATGTTTTCATACGCGAAGATTTGGTCAGTTTCAGAGAGGACGTTTTATTTATTTATTTAGATGCATTTATATCCTGCTTTTCACCAGGTCAAAGCGGTTGGGGGATACATTTAACACGAGGGGATATGAGACACATACACTAATACTTACAGGGAACATGGGCAATGGAGGGTTAAGTGGCTTGCCCAAGACCACAAGGAGCACCTGCGGGACTAGAAACCCCAGTCCTTCCGGCCCAAGGTTGCTGTTCTCTAGTGGGATTTGAACCACCGGCCTGTAGTACCTTGCCCCAACCACTAGGCCACTCCTCCCTTTCCATGGAGGTTTTCCCTACAGATCCCAGGGCTTTCGAGGATTCAGAGGGGCAGGTAGAGGGTTCGGGGCATCCTCGTCCACGAACCTTAAAAAATCACAATGAAATAAGGGGGGTCCAGGTGGGTTTGGTGCCCATGGGGGGTCGATTAAGGGACTTTTATCCTGCCTGGACCCAAGTTACGTCAGATCGGTGGGTGTTGGACGTAGTTCAAGAAGGCTATGCCCTCGTTCCAAAGTCCAGTGGTCGATTCATCCGTTCTATCTCCCTGCAGAGCTCTGTCAAAGCAGTTGGCGGTAAGAGAAACTTTAGAGAAACTCCTCGCGCTTCGAGCAGTGGTGCCGGTCCCTTCGGATCACTACAGATGCGGTCGATACTCCATTTACTTTGTGGTGCCAAAAAAGGAAGGAACTTTTCGGCCTATTCTGGATCTCAAGAGAGTGAATCGTTGTCTGAGGGTGTCTCATTTTCATGTGGAGACCCTAAGGTTGGTCATAGTAGCTGTTCGACTGGGGGAGTTTCTCACGTCCTTAGATTTGTCAGAGGCTTATTTGCACATTGTAATTCGCCTCAAGCATCAGAGGTTTCTCAGGTTTGCAATACCCATGGGACATTTTCAATTCCAGGCACTGCTGTTTGGCTTGGCAACGGCCCCAAGAACCTTCACCAGAGTGGTGGTGGTGGCAGCAGCTGAGAAAGGAAGGGGTTTTGGTTCACCCTTATCTAGATGATTGGTTGTTACGGGCAAGAGCGAGGAGACTACTCTGTGGGTGGTGCAGTTCTTACTGAGCCTCGAATGGGTTGTCAATGTGACAAAAAGCAAGTTATCCCCATCGCAGGATCTGGAGTACTTAGGGGCTCAATTCAATATAGAATCAGGAAAGGTTTTTCTACCAAGTCTAAGGACGCAAAGACTGAGAAAGCTCGTCCGCGCCTTTCTGAGGAAGTCTGCTCCCACGGTATGGCATTATCTGCAACTTCTAGGGTCAACGGCGGCGACGCTCGAGTTAGTGCCGTGGGCCAGGGCCCACATGCAGCCGCTGCAGAGAGCATTACTTAGAAGATGGTCACATCAGTCGGACAAGTTGTCACAGAAGCTACCCTGCCTGCCAGAGACAAGGAGTGCTTTCCAGTGGTGGCTAGTTCCAGGGTGTCTAGAGAAGGGGATGCCTTTGGAGTCACCGTCTTGGGTGCTGATGACCACGGATGCCAGTTTGTTTGGTTGGGGAGCACAGTTCGAAGGATGGTTTGCCCAGAGCCAGTGGACAGCAATAGAAAGGAGATGGTCCATCAACCGGTTGGAACTAAGAGCGGTGACTCTAGCGCTTCGGGCCTTCAGGCGAGGCCTGCAGGGGAAGGCAGTCCGGGTGCTATCAGACAACGCAACAGCAGTGGCTTACATCAATCGTCAGGGAGGCACAAGCAGTGTAGCCCTGGAAGAGGCAGAGGAGCTGTTAGCTTGGGCCGAGAATCACCTGGGGGCCTTGTTGGCGGTGCATGTGGCAGGAGTGGACAACGTGACAGCCGATTTTTTTTTTTGAGTCATGTCAAGGTAGACCCAGGAGAGTGGATGCTCCACCCAGAGGTATTCTAGCTACTGGTACGTCGGTTGGAGACTCCGGTAATGGATCTCATGGCAACGTTCGAGTCAGCAAAGGCCAGTCGATTTTTCAGCAGAATGTGAGAACAGATGACGTAAGGTCAGGACGCTCTGATACAGAGGTAGCCGGAGGATCAGCTCCTGTACGTGTTTCCACCTTGGGTGTTAATAGGTCATCTGCTACAGCGAATAGAGCGTCACAGGGGACGAGTAATCCTGATTGTGCCGGATTGGCCAAGAAGATCCTGGTATGCTGACCTGATGAGGCTCCTAGAGGGTCGACCTTGGAGGCTGCCGAACAGGAGGGATTTGTTAGTACAGGGTCTGTTGAACATGCCTCAGGTGGCTCGATTCTCGCTTACGGCTTGGCTCTTGAAAGGGAAAGGCTGAGGGCCAGAGGATACTCATCATCGGTAATTCTCCAGGACCAAGCAGGAAGTCAGTCCTCACATGGGTGATGTCGGCGCCGATGGAGCCCTCGTGCGGAGCATTTCCCCAGCTTTCAAAGAAAGCCTTTGGGAATTGCAGCGCGTATGCGTGGTCCCCTTCCCGCCCAAGGGTGCCATCTTGCTCAGTCTTTTTTCCGCGGAGCCCGACGGACGTAGTTCGTTTTTCCCCGAGGAAAAAGTTGATTTTCCCTATTTTTCTCCGGTTCGACACTGGATCCTTTTCCCGCTCGGACCGATACGCTGGTATCAAGTCCTTTTCTTTCTTTTTCGGTTTTTGTCCTTTGTGACTGGCGTTCGCGCCTTTTTTCTTTTTTCCCTGGCAGCCCGGTCTTTTGACCTAGCAGGGGCTCTTTTTCCCCCGATGGCTACCAGCGGGTTTAAGAAGTGTGATCGGTGTAAGAAACTTATGTCTCTTAACGACGCACATGACTGCTGCCTCCGTTGCCCCGGACCCGATCATGATCTGTGGTCCGTGTGGCAAAATGTCCTCAAAAGCGTTGAGTCGGCAGCACCAGAAGGATCGAATTTTTTCTGACTCCGCATCCGGCCGGGCCCGGACCTTGTCAGAGGCCTCAACGTCTCGGGACTCCGGCCCCGAGCAGCGTCGGGGTTCCTCTGAGCGGGGGGTCTCCTTCGCGGGAACATCGCAGGAAGAAGAAACCCGCGAGGGCGGCGTTGGTGGATGCTCCTGGTTCCTCGAGGGCCAGGTCGCATAGCCTCGATAGCCGCCCCGGGTCTTTGGAGTCGGAGAGGCCTGCCAAGCATCCTCGTGTCGAGATGGAGTCTCCTGGACATGTAAGTGCTGTTGTCCTCGTGGACTCTACTCCGAGGGAGCCGAGTCAGGGGCTGCTGGGTCTCCTGAGCTCGGACTCGGGTTGATGGCCTTGGAGAACAGCTTCGCTGCCTTCATGGAACAGCAACGGGCATTGATCGCCGGTCTCACCGGTGCATCTGCCCCGACCACCGGGACCTCGACATCTAAGTCGACCCCGGAGGCCGAGCCGATCCTCAAGTCCATGCGGGCTCGAGTCGATCCTCGGCCACGGTCTCCCTCGACCTCCCGTTCGGGGCCGAGGTCGTCGACGCCGATACCCTCGGCGTCGGGGCGGAGGGCATCGGTGCCCGCCCGACTGGAGCCGCTCGATTCCTCCTCCGAGGAGTCGGGCTGGGACACGGAGGACAAAGAGTCACCCGACACCCATCGGACTCGGTGTGTCCCATCGGACTCACCCGAGTCCGAACCTCGGAGACGATCCCCACCGGAGGATTCCCAGTTCTCGGACTTTGTACGGGATATGGCCAAGGCCTTGGCCTTCCCCGCGGATCCCAAGGAGCTCGAGGCCCTCCAGTATGACTCTCCCCCGAAGGAGGCCTTTACTGTTCCGGTTCCTCCGATGCTGGAGCGGCTGCTCTTCCGCATGTGGGAGACCCCGGCCTCGACGCCGGTGTTAAGCAAGCGGGTCGATTCCATTTATCGAGTCCGCAAGAGCCCCGGGTTCCAAAAGGCACAATTACCGCACCACTCCATGGTTGTGGAATCGGCCATGCATCGACTGCAAAGTCAGAAGATGCACTCCTCGGTGCCTCCCGGCTGGGAGGCCCGGATCCTGGATGCCCTCGGTAAGAAGTGCTTCCAGGACTCTATGCTTGCTTGCCGTGTCCAGACTTACCAGCTCTACTTGAGCATGTACCTCCGAGACCTGGCAAAGGAGATTGCCGGGTTCTCTGCTGGTCTCTCCGAGGAACCTTTGCGGAGGTTCCAAGCCTTGTCCACCGGTATTCGAGAGTGCTCGAAGTTTATCTCTCGAGCAGCCTACGCTGGCTTCGAGGCTTCGTCCCGAGTAGCCGGGGCCGGCATGGGTGCCCGCCGACAGGCTTGGCTACAGTCATCCGACCTCGAGCCATGGGTCCAGGACAAGTTGGTCGATGTCCCCTGCCAAGGTGAAAGCCTCTTTGGCAAGCCCGTGGCTGAAAAGGCTGCAGAACTCGAGACCGAGACTCTGACCAGGACTAGGCTTTTCCAGGAAAACCTCTGCCCCTTCTCAGAAGAAGAAGGGCTCGGGAAAAAAGTCCTTTTACCCGAGCAAGTCGTCTGCCTATAAACAATACTCTCATTATCAGGCCTCTGCAGCTCCCCAACAGGGTCAGCAGGCCAAGGGGCAGGGTCAAGGGCCCTGTAGGCAGAAGACCCCCAAGCCACCTACACCGGCCCCTGCTCAGCAGGGCGGGGGTTTTTGACTCAAACAGCATAGCCTCTTCTCCTCAGCTGGCTTCTCTCAGCACAGGAGGCCGGCTGGCCCACTTTGCCCACAGGTGGTCAGCCGTCACATCAGATACCTGGGTTCTTCATATAGTCCAAAAGGGCTATCTTCTCCATTTTCACCAGGTACTTCCCTCCTATTTTCCAGGGGAGCCTCCAAGACCCCCTCTGCACAGGGACCTACTCCTTCAGGAGTTAGCAAGTTTGCTAAAGGATCAGGCTGTGGAACCGGTGCCCCACCACCTGAAAGGTCAAGGCTTTTATTCCAGGTACTTTCTGGTACCAAAAAGAACAGGAGGCCTCAGACCCATCCTAGACTTGTGAAACCTCAAGTTCCTGGAGAGGGAAAAGTTCAAGATGCTTACCCTTGGAATCCTGCTGCCCTACCTCCAGCAGGGAGACTGGCTATGCTCCTTAGATCTGAAGGATGCATATACTCATATCCTTATCCATCCAGACCACAGACAATATCTCAGGTTTGTTGTGGGAGGAAACCACTGTCAGTACAGAGTACTACCCTTTGGCCTGTCCTCCGCTCCCAGGGTGTTCAAGTGCCTGGCAGTGGTGGCGGCCTACCTGAGGCTTTAGGGTCTCTTTGTGTTTCCGTACCTGGACGACTGGCTCATAAGGGGCCAATCTTCCCAGGAGGCCAACCAGGCCACCCTTCGCATTGTGGCTCTGCTTCAGCACTTGGGGTTTGTCATAAACTTCGCAAAGTCCACTTTGCTCCCGTCCCAGAACTTAGAATTCATAGGGGCCAGGCTAGACACTCTTCAAGCAAAGGCTTTTCTGCCTCTGGACAGGGCCCACAGGCTAATGGATCTGGCCAGCCAGTTTCGCAGCAATTCCCTGGTCTCTGCCAGGCAATTCCTGAGACTACTCGGCCATATGGCTTCGACGGTTCATGTAACCCCCAATGCCCGCCTGCACATGCGACCTGCTCAGTGGAGCCTTCGCACTCAGTGGCATCAAGCCACAGGGGGCCTAGCGGACTCAGTGAGAATCTCCGACCTCCTGGTCTCCTCTCTGCAATGGTGGCTTCATCTTCCGAATCTGGTGCTCAGAGTGTTTTTCAATCCCCTCCTCATACTCGGGTGCTGACAACCGATGCTTCTCTTCTCGGTTGGGGAGCACATTGCCAAGGGACATGTACTCAGGGTCTCTGGACCCCTTGGGAGGCTACTCAACAGATCAACTTCCTGGAGCTACGGGCGATATGCCTAGCTCTGAGAGCCTTCTCCCACCTCGCCTCTCACCAGTCTGTACTGGTCCAGACGGACAATCAAGTTGCCATGTTCTATGTGAACAAACAAGGAGGCACAGGCTCCTTCCTTCTTTGTCAGGAGGCACGACGACTGTGCTCTTGGGCTGTCAATCACGGAATCCTTCTCAAGGCTGTCTACCTCCCAGGTCAGGAAAATTGCCTGACAGACTGAGCCGGATCCTGCAACCACACGAATGGAGATTGAACCTATTGGTGGTTCAGCAGGTCTTTCTCAAGTGGGGGCTCCCCACCATGGACTTTTTCGCCAGTCCTCTGAACCGGCAACTCCCGAGATTTTGCTCCAGACAACCGCATCCTCTCAGAGTAGCAGCGGATGCATTTCTGATCTTGTGGTCCACAGGCCTACTGAATGCGTTTCCTCCCACACCACTAGTGTCCAGAACGCTGTTCAGAGTCCTTGTAGTCCTAGCTCCCCTACTACTGCCTCGAGAGGTGGAGGATGTTGTCTTGGCCTCTCGGCGTCAATCCACTAGGAAATCCTACGCTCTTAAGTGGCGTAGATTCTCCGCATGGTGTGCTCAGCGCAGTGAGGATCCCTTCTCGTGCTTGGTAGCGGTAGTGTTGCAATATTTGCTCTACCTCTCCAATCTGGGCCTTAAGTCTAACTCTGTCCGAGTTCACCTTAGTGCTCTCTCAGCACACCACTCGCCGGTGGACGGCAGGCCTCTTTCCAACCACCCTTTGGTGGCTCGTTTCCTCAGGGGCCTCCTTCTACTGAAGCCTCCTTTGCGTCCACCGGCCCCTGAGTGGGATCTGAATGTGGTGTTACTGCGGCTTACTTATCCGCCTTTTGAACCTATGGCTACCTGCCCTCTCCGTTTTCTCTCCTGGAAAACTTTATTTCTGGTAGCTCTCAACTCTGCTAGGCGTGTGAGTGAACTGCAGGCACTAGTGTCTGATCCTCCTTACACTAGGTTCTACAGGAATAGGGTAGTCTTACGGACTCAACCTAAGTTTCTTCCTAAAGTTGTTTCACCTTTTCACCTCAATCAGGAGGTGGTTCTTCTGACCTTCTTTCCCAGGCCGCATGCCAACCTGGCTGAGATGGTCTTGCATACCCTGGACTGTAGGAGGGCATTATCCTTCTACCTTGACCATACGCGGGAGCATCGGAAGGCTGTTCAGCTTTTCGTTTCTTTTGACCCCAATAAGTTGGGGCTCCCTGTCTCCAAGCGTAATTTGTCCATATGGGTCGCTGACTGTATCGCCTGGGCTTATGGGGCAGCCGGCCTCTCGTTGGAAGGTCGAGTCACGGCTCATCGTGTGAGGGCGAAGGCTGCGTCAGTGGCTCATCTCCGCTCTGTTCCGTTGGCAGACATCTGCCGGGCCGCTACTTGGTCTTCAAGCCAGACTTTCGCAGCCCATTACTGCCTTGAGAGGGAGTCCCGCAGGGACAGTGCTTTCGGACAGGCAGTACTCCATAATCTCTTTGGGGTTTAGGCAACTCCTATCCTCCGGCCCTGGTGTTGGGCTACCGGTCTGGGGCGTTCTCAGAGAAGATTCCTTCCTTCTGTGCTGTCGAGCTCGAGGGAGCTCATTTTTCCGCTTGGGGTCTCCGGTAGCCTTAAGCTGGGGAGTCCCATATGTGAGGACTGACTTCCTGCTTGGTCCTGGAGAAAGAGTAGTTACTCACCTGTAACAGGTGTTCTCCAGGAGCAGCAGGAATCAGTCCTCACGACCCTCCCTCCTCCCCTTGGAGCTGCAGTCATGATTTGTTTTTGCTAAGTTTTTGCTGTCTTTTAGCTATGTCGTCAGACTGAGCAAGATGGCACCCTTGGGCGGGAAGGGGACCGCGTATGCGCGCTGCAATTCCCAAAGGCTTTCTTTGAAAGCTGGGGAAATGCTCCGCACGAGGGCTCCGTCGGCGCCGACGTCACCCATATGTGAGGACTGATTCCTGCTGCTCCTGGAGAACACCTGTTACAGGTGAGTAACTACTCTTTACTACCATGTTAAGGGCTAGACATCGGTCTACCTCACTGGCGTATGTGTGCGTTTGGCGGGTGTTTGAGGACTGGTGTGAGCGCCAGCAGGTGCAGTCTGAGGGCGTCTATACCACATGTTCTCTCCTTTTTATTTATTTACAGTCTTTTTTTTTTTTTTTTTTTTTTTTTTTTATACCGCGCTATTCGACATCAGTGCGGTTTGCATGAAACAAACTTATACGGTGCAGGGGACTGTTCCGTATTTACAATAAACAGGTGCTTAAAACTTGGATTAACTGGGGTAACTATTTACATATAGGCTTCGTATCAGGTCCTGTCGTAGATTAATGATGGTGTGTTGGTGTATGTGAGATGGTTGTTGGTACACCTACGTCTAGGTAGTGTTTGAGGAAGAGGTGATGTTTTAAAGCCTTCCTGAATTGTATTAGGTCAGGGATTGCCCGGATGTCAGGTGGTAGGGCATTCCAGCATCTGGGTGCACAGAATCTAAATGCCCTGTTTACTGTTGCCTGGGTGCATTGAGTTACTGTCTTAGGGATTAACAGTGTGTTTATTGCTGTAGATATTCTGGCCCTGTTGGAGGGGGAGGGGGAGTCATGTGGGTGAGCTCTGAGAGTGAGGCGGAGGAGAGCTCGTTGATGGCCTTGAAGGTTAGCAGTAGGGTCTTGAAGGTGAGTCTGCTGTGGATAGGGAGCCAGTGGAGCTGTTTCAAGATGGGCGTCACATGGTCACACCTGGAGGTACTTTGTAGCACTCTGGCTGCGGTAGTCATTGCTAGCTGGAGTGGGGACAGCGTGGCTCGTGGAAGCCCTTGTAGGATCGCATTGGCGTAGTCAAAATGTGGGATGATCAGCGCTTGATAGATTGTCCGGAAGTCGTCTGGTGCTAGCAAGGAGCGTAAGTGTCTGAGAGTCCAGATCTTATGATAGACTGCTTTTACCATGTTGCTAATGTGCGCTTTCATGTCTAAGCATTGGTCTAAGGTGACCCCAAGGTATCGGATTGTGGACTTGGTTTGTAGCTCTGCTTCCTTGACTTTTAGGCAGGCTGGAGGGATGAATTCTTAGTTCTTCGTGACAAACAGAATTTCTGTTTTCTTGTGCTGTATTGAGAGGTTTTGGGTCTGGAGCCAGTTGGCCACTGCATCGAAGCAGTCTGTCAGTGGGGAAATGTCTGGATGGTCGGTTAGGAAAGGCATGTAGAGTAGTACATCGTCGGCATATATCAGGCAGTTAACCTTGAAGGATCGGATGAGGTTACAGATTGGCTGCATGTAAAGGTTGAACATCAGGGCGGAGAGGGAGGAACCCTGTGGGACGCCCTGCTTCTGGTGGAAGGGTTCCAATGTTGTGGTTTCCGAGCATACATGCTGCTATCTGTCGGACAGGTATGATTTGCACCAGTTTAGTGCTGTGCCACAGATACCCTTCTCTTCAAGCCGCTTCAGGAGGATCTCATGGCTTACCGAGCCAAATGCGGCAGCTATATCCAAGAAGACGAGGACAAACCCTTGGCGGGCGTTATCGATTCTGGTAATTATGTTGCTGAAGAGGGTAGTGAGTAGGATTTACACACCATGGGATTCCCTGAATCCATGTTGGCAGGGGTCCAGCGGGGCAGTGTCGTCAATGTGGCGTTGTATCTGGTGTTGGGCTGCTTTTTCAATTATTTTGGCTAGTAGTGGTATGCTCGATATAGGTCTGTATGATTCAACCTTCTGAGGGTCGAGCTTGTTGTTTTTCAGCAATGGCCTGATGGATGTGTGTTTGAGGCTTTGGGGGAATGAGCCGGTTGCGAAAGACAGGTCCATGAGTCTGGCTATGAACAGGCTGAATTCGCTACGTAGTTCTTTTTTCCAGAAGGCAGGACAGGGGTCTGTCTGTGCCGTGGAGGTGTTGATCGAGGCGATTGTGTCTTCGATGTGCTTCTTGGATGGGGTGGAGAAGGTGCTCAATGGTGGTGTGTATGTTGGTTCTTGGGCGGTGGTGGGTACTGAAGACTTGTTGGTCTGGCATAGCTTTGATTGCAGGAAATCTGCGAATTCTTGAGGGTGAATCATACTTGATTGTCCCGATTCTTTTGTTAGGTTCTTGACAAGGTTGAATAAGTCATGTGGTTTGCTTAGTGAGCGTTTCAGATTATCGGTGTGGAATTGCCTTATTTTCCCTGTGATTGCCTCACGGTGTTTTGCCAGGTGACTATTATATGCTTTCTGGTCTGCCGAGGAGCGTGAACGCCGCCAGCATCTTTCAAGCTTCCTTAGGCAGAGGAGAGATGTTCTTAACTCGGTGGAGTACCAGGATGCAGTGGCTCGTTTCCTTGGAGGCTTGTTTGGAGGGTGTTGTGCAATGGTACTGAGGCTGTTATTCCAGCTGGAGATCAGCTCGTCGAGGTTAGGTGTTGAGGCAAGGAATGAGTGGTATTGGGTCAGGATAGTTTCCTTGTCGAAAGGTCGGAAACTCTGTGATGGTGTCCTGGTGGTGCTACTCGGGCTTCTGGAGTATTTCTGGTGGTGGCCCGATACTGGTATCTGGAAGTTGATTAGCTTGTGCTCGGACCATGGTATCGCAGTGAAGGACGGCGAAGGGACGTGGGCATTTTCAAAGGCTGTTTGTGGGGCGAATATCAGGTCCAATATGTTTTCTTTTACGTGAGTGGGTTCATTGATTAGTTGCTGGAAACCTAGTTCCTTGAGGGCTTTGAGGAAGGCTACGGCTTGTGTGTCCTGCAGGGTTGGTAGATTGAAGTCCCCTAGTAGCCAGGTTGGGGTGCGAAGGTCCAAGGCGTTGTAGGCAAGGTCGATTATCGTTGAGAGGTCGTCAGGGGAGGTTGATGGTGCTCTGTACATTAGGTTGATGGAGCAGTATTTGTTGGCTGTGGTAACTGTATCGAGATTCATTGTGCTGTATGCGTTGAGGCGGAATTGGAGGTCGGTTCTGGAGAGGATGAGTACTCCTCCACCCTTTTTGCTCTCTCTATGGCAGCTGTGTGTTGAGAAGTTGGTGGGTAAAAGGTGGTTGAGGAGGACTGCGTCGTCACTGGATAGCCATGTCTGTGATCAGGAGTATGTCGAGGTCATAGAGGGGTATCAGGTCAGAGATCACCAGCCATTTCCTGCGGATTGATCGTGCATTTATGAGGGCACATTTTAGGTGTTGGGGCTGTGGGCTTTCCTTCGGCTTGTTTTTTTTGGTGTGTTGGAGTGCGATGTGTAGTAGGTGCTGGTAGGGTGTACGGGTGACTTCCATTGACCTGTGATGAGAGGTACTGGACCATCTCCTCTCGTGTCTTTGTAGTATTGGTATGTGGTTGTGGGTAGGTGTTAGGGCCAATGTGTTACTGAGCCATCCAAGGAGGAAGTGGCAGCTGACTATGGCAGTGAGGGATGGGGCCATTGTGGTATCTGTCCTGTTGTGCGTGGTCAAGGGACTCTTCTGGGTTGGCCAGAGGGTAGGTGGCGGTGCTGCTCTCTTACAGGCTGTTATGCGAGTATTTAGTTACCCTAAGTAATAGCCTCTAGTATCCCAGAGGGTAACACCAGTGTGCTTCTCCTTAAAGCACCATAACCTTACAGGCAGACAACAGTATTATAGCAGGCACAGTATCCTTACATGCAGACAACAGTATTATGGCAGGCACAGTATCTTATAGGCTGTTATGTAGCTATTAAGTGGCACAGTAACACTGACAGATTTAAAACCTACAGGAAGAGAGTCATAGACCGGTAACATAGGCATGTAACAGCATTACTTGTGTAAACATCTATGGCTCTTATGCATGGTCGAGACAACTATGTTCTGGGTAAACTCACTAGGTAAGGGTGGTGCCTGGCTTAGTGTGTTCCATATGGTGTTCTATCGTACCTACTTTGCTGACGGTGTTTGTGTTCTGTTGCAGCTTTGGCTATGTCTGGAGCTGGTGGCAAGCTTGGCCTACGTTGATCTGTGTTCCTGATGCTTGTTCCGCATCCAGGTGTGGATTCTGTTGGTTCTCGGTGGGTGTTTTCTTCGTTGAGGTCCCCTCCTAAGGGCCACACCAAAGGGCCCTCTGGTGAGGTGCGCCCGATGGCACTCTCTTTAAAACAGGAGCGGACTGCCCCGATTGGGCAGAGCTGGGGCGGGAAGTCCGGGTCGCTGGCTCAATCCTCGCCGGGAGAGCTGCTGCAGGATGGCTACGACAAAGGCTTGTCGGCAGCATCTTTGAGGGTCCATGTTTTCAGCATTGTCCTGTTATCTGGGGAAGGTGCAAGGGATAGTGCTACGGACGCATCCGGATGTTAAGCAGTTTCTTCGAGCGGCAGTGCTCTTGAGGCCACCAAATAGACCGGTGCCCATGTGGGATCTCAATTTGGTACTGGAGGCATTGGTACTAGAACCGTTTGAGCCCTTGAATAAAACAACATTAAAAGATCTCCCCCTCAAGGTGGTGTTTTTGGTAGCGATATGTTGAGCTCGAAGAGTATCAGAGTTGCAAGCTTTCTCCTGTAGGGAACCTTTTTTGTCCTCCTATTAAAAGAAGGTGGTGGTGAGAGCGGTTCCCTCATTCTTGCCTAAGGTGGTGTCCGCTTTTCACATGAATCAAGTGGTGTCTTTGCCAGTGTTTGACTCAGATGGTAAGGACGAGTTCTGATGACTGTTAAAGTTCCTGGACATGTGTCGGGTATTGAGAACGTACTTGTGGAGAATGGCTTTGTTCCGCAAGACAGGCTATTTGTCTTGTTTGGAGGGCCGTGTCAAGGAGAGGCGGCATCAGTCTTCCATTGCAAGGAGGCGATTGCTTCGGCGTATATGTTGAAAGGGAAGCTCGTGCCGAAGGTGCTAAGGGCTCATTTAACGAGGGCGCAAGCAGCTTCCTGGGCAGAATTTAGCTTGGTGCTGGCGGTTGAGATTTGCAAGGCAGCAACATGGTCATCTTTGAATTCTTTTGTCAAGCATTACTGGCTGGATGTTCAGGCGGAAAGGTATACGCAATTTGGATCAGCAATGCTTCAGGCTGGTCTGGCAGGTCCCTCCCAGTAGAATTGTTCATGGCTGTTACATCCCCAGAGGTTTCGGGACTAGACTGGAGGGGCGTTAAGGAAGATGAAATTAGACTTACCTGCTAATTGTAGTTCCTTGAAGAGCTCCAGTCTAGTCCACTTTCCTCCCCTGATTTTGGTTTGGACGGTAGCCTGAAGCGAAGTGGGTTCGTATGCTTATGCAGTACTGACTGCTATAAGGGGCGCGGTCCATGGGAGGGGGGGGGGGGAGAGAATTTATTTCAGTAAGAGTACATTGAAATTGGGGGATCCTTTACAAGGAGAGCGGGGGCAGACCTAAGCAGCGTGTAGGTAGTAGAAAGCTTCTTAAGTGCGTTACAGCTAGTTCAGTTCAGTTTTGTTGCAGCAATTACATCTAGATGGTTTAAAAAAAAAAAAAATTCTGGGAGAAAATTTTATGAAATCTACTTGATTGTTGCCCTGAGGCTGCTTTGTCAATAGGTTACTGGACCAAGGAGGTGGTTCTTGGGCTAGTTATACCGGTGTCATCAAAAGAGTGATGGGCTCGGTCTCCAGGCTGCGGGAGGAGGAGCTTAACCCCAAGAACCTAGAGGTTTCAGGACTAGACTGGAGTTCCTCAAGGAATTACAATTAGCAGGTACATCTAATTTCATCTCTTCTCCCTTTGCAGCTTTCTATTATCAGACCTGGCATGCTCACAATAGTAATCTAGCTCCTGGCATCTGTGATTTTCTCTCTCATCTCTAAACATCACTTCCTTCACCCTCTCTCCAGGCTGCTGTTTTTTGTAACTCTTCCCATTCCCACACCATGGAGTCCTGCAAGTGTATGGATGCTAGAATCTACTGCCTCTTCTAATGCTTAATGTTTTATAGGGGAAACAGAAGAAAACTCAGAAGTATGCAACCATGAAGCGCATGATCAGCCTTAAAGACCAGCGCATGTGAGTAGACTTGTGAACTAGTAGAGTGAGTTTGTACAAAGCTGCCGATTTTGCTCTTTTCATTTTAAGTTTTTGTTTTCTCTCTTCAGTAAAGAGAAAGAAAGAATGAAAACCAAGCACAAAAAAGAGGTGGATCCGAGCATCATAAAGGAGAGAGAGATGTAAGAAACTAACAGAATTCAGTATTAGGTTCGGAATGAGTGATGCTGCACCTGGGTTTTCTTTCAAATTGTTTGCTCCAGTTGACTTGCGGCTGTCACTCTTCGCTTTTAAAGATGTCAGCAGACCAGGATTAAGTGTGGTGCCCTGAAATGGCCACTTGTTTGATACTCATTCAGAGTCATAAGCAGATTCTCACTTTACAAATCCCCGAACACATAGATTGACATGCTTTTCCTTAAGGTAAAGCATAGTTACTCACCTGTAGCAGGTAATCTCCAGGACCAAGCAGGAATGTAGTCTTCACATATGGGTATCGTCGGTACCAACGGAGCCTGCGCGGGAATGCTCCCCAACGTCCAATAGGAAAGCTTTTGGGAGCATCCCACAGTGCCTGCGTGCTGCCATCTCCAGGAACAAGCAGGAATGAGTCTTCACATATGGGTACGTCGGTACCGACGGAGTCTGTGCGGGAACGCTTCCCAGCGTCCAATCAAAGAGCTTTTGGAAGCATCCCACCACGCCTGCGTGCTGCCTTCCCGCCTTTCCCAACTGCCTCTCCTCAGTTTTCGTTTTCCGCGGAGCCGGCAGGACGTCCTCCTGTCACCGCAGAAAATTCTTGTTTTATTTCTCTATTTTTCTTGTGGTCACGGCTGTCTTCCCGACGCCACCGGTACCGCCGGTGTTTTCTTTTCTTTTCTTGTAAAATCTTCCTTCTTCAAGGAATATTTTTCTTCATAGTGTCTCACGGTATCTTAGGCCTTTTAGGCCTCTTCTTTTTCCTTCATGGAACCGCCAGCCACTTTCTCCAAGAAATGTTCACACTGTGGCGGTACAACTTTATTTTTAGACCCTCGAAATCGGTGTCTAACCTGCTTGGGTCCTGACAACAGTTTGGTGAGAAGTCTTCAATATCGAAGTTCCCTCGATACACGTTTTCCCTCCAGCTTCGGGGCACCATCCCTTTCTTCTTCTACACAGCATCAGGTAACCCACAAACAGTCTGTTAAGACTAGCCAGCCCTCGAGTGGTAGGTCTCACGCACAGCATGTAGACGGCTCCGGCCTTGCCCTCGAGGGCCCACTGGCTTCAAAACCCAGGCAGGAGTCTTCGGTCTCCAGAGCGTTTGAGGGGTTTCAGGTTGTTCCTGGGGTTCACCCCTCACAGAACATACCTGAGCCGTGTCTGGTGGTGGCATCCGCTTCGAATGGTACCAATACCCTGACATCAGCATTGGTATTGGATGAAACACTCCTCACCAGGGATGGTCATCTGGCATCCTCGGTGCCTTCGGGACTGGTGGATACACTCCAGACTGACCTTCCATTATCGGTACCAACACCGATACTACCACCGACGTCGGTACCCTCCAGACGTGCATCGATAGCCTCGCTTCCTTCGATGCCGAGTCTGGAATCGATCTCCAATCTGGAGGACTGGGTACCGACTCGCCTTGGTACCAGCTCTCGGCGGTACCGAAGGCTCGGTTCCGATTATTCGGATCCGCAACTCTCGGTTCCCTCGAGGCCCACTAAGTTGCCACTGGTTGACCTTCATTCACCGGTATCAGGCACGGTACCGAAGTCGGTGCCGATGTCCTCATTACCCTTACGGTTGGTGTCTTCCATGCTTTGTTCATCGATGCCCAGTTTAGAATCGCTCTCTAGTCTGGAAGACTCGGTACCAATATCATTTGGTACCGACACATACCGGTGGCTTGGTACCGAGGATAGCACCTGGACGTTTTTGGTTGCCTCGGTACCGATTGAACGGTCTCCGATGACTGCTCCGATGTCTTTGTCGGGCTCGACTCTGACATCGGTACCGGTATCCACAGTACCATCATGGCCAACTCCTGCCATGCTTTTTTCAACAGGATCGCTCCCTTCTATGCCAAGCTTGGAGTCGATACCTGGCATGGACAATGTGGTAATGTCGGTCGCTGCTCCTGACAGTCAGTACCGGCGACCATCCTTTAAGCATTCCACACTGCACTGTGCAGGATCTTCTATTCCTATATATCTGGATAGCTCTGTCGGTGCTCAGGCTAGTTCTTCAGATCTAACCTGTCGAAGGGAAATTCCTATTGGGGAACCCTCTTTTCAGAGTTTCCTCCGGGATATAGTAAGATCTCTTGCCATTTCTATCCCAGGACATGATCCTGCACAGGCCTCTTTCTACCAAAGCAAAGGAGAACATAATGCTTCCATTGCATCATTCCTTGCAGGATCTCCTTCTAGGAATGTGGGAAACACCTTTTAAGGGTACCCCCACCTTCCAGAGCAACTGATCTCTTATATCAGGTGCCCCCCTCTACAGGGTTTCAAAAGACTCAACTTCCTCATCATTCCGTAGTTGTGGAATCAGCATTGAGGCGGGTAAAGAGCAAGAAAAAGCACTCTTCTTATCTGCCAGGTTGTGAATCTAGAAAGCTTGATGCCTTTGGACGTCAAACCTTCCAGACATCTATGCTTTCTGCAAGAATTCTCTCATATATTTTTTATATGAGTTTATCTCTTGAGGAGGTCACAAAGCAATTACATCTTTTGACTCCTTCCCTTCTAGAGTCCAGGAGTGCAGACTACTCTTCACTGCTCAAGCATCTCCAGAATATCTCTTGGTTTCTTACTCGTGCTTCCCTAGACTCTTTTGAGTCTGTTAGCAGGACTTCTGCTATAACTATAGGGGCACGACGTAGAGCCTGGCTCCAAGCTTCAGGCTTGGACAAATGGGCACAACACAGACTGGGACATACTCCTTGCACTGGAGATAATCTTTTCAACAAGGAGTCTTTACGTCAGGTTACTCAGTTTTCCACTGACTTACCTGTTCCTAGGGGCTCTTCTGCACCTTCTTCTGTCCCAGTAGGTAGGAAATGTCTTGCCAAACGTTCTTCCCATAGGAGAAGAAGGTTTTATGCATCATCTGCCCATCCTACAGATGTTCCCAAACAGGGGAAGCATCGTCCTGGTCTGCAGGGTTCAACCTCTCACCAGGCTCAGCAAACCCAGCAACCACAGGGTTTCTAATCAACCCATCAGATGCTTGTGACTCTGGGAATTACAATCTGCAGTTGTTTCTTCTCAGTAGAGACAATCCACTGCTGTCATTCTAAATCCTAAACATGGATCTCTTCCCGAAAGACATCCATCCTTTCTCTATGAGCTATCAGGATGTTCATGCTTCTAGGTCACAGGGTTCTCCTCTTTTCCTTCTAGGGAAAGAGGTCCATCCACTATCAAATGAGAGTTTCCTGTGCCAGCATGTCTCCCCTCCTTTCTATTAACTTACTACTTATAAGTTTTCTTCAGCTCCATTTTCTTTACCCTCTTACCAGGGTTTTTCCTCTGTGCTATTGCTCACTGGAGGGCTTTTCTTCAGCCTCTCTAATTTTCTTACTTTTCTAGTGCGGAGTTCTCTTTTCTGAGTTCACTCCTCTTTTTCAATCTTGCTTTGCAGCAGTTCATCAGACACCTCCAGAGTTTCTACTCTTGTTTTGTCTGTTCTTTCTGTTTTTCAACAGTACCATTCTTCTGCTGTCTGGCAAGCAGCTACCAAAGCAGGAGCCTTAATGTTTCGACCACCGGTTCTTGTCCACCAGTAACCAGATTTGTCCTCCAATAACGTTCTGTCTAGTCTTAGTAGTGACTCCAAGTCAGTGCTGTCATCTGTCTTGGAAAATTTTTCACTACAAACTTGTTGGATTGTCTTCTCTCTACCATCTCCATTCCCATGGGTTTGGCAGCATAGTTGACATAGCTACTGGCTTTTCTGAAGCCAGTTCTATCTCCTCATTCTCCTGCATAATGCTCTCTGCAATTCTACAGAGAAGCTCTCCACTATGGGCCCTTGCTAGAGAGCATGGGTTTTTTTTTCTCCAACAACTATACTAGATGGTTGAAAAAGGCTTTTTTCAGTCATATCTTCCATGACTAGAAAAGTTCTCCTTTTTTACTATAAAGCACATAGGCCTACTCTTACTTGAAAGCTTAAGGAGTTGCTAATTCCCTTCTTTGGTCCATAGTATTTCCAATAGGGAATATGTTTCCTCCTTCCAGCTCGTCCTCATGGTAACCCAGGGTTAGAACGCATGATACCTTTATTGCCCTTAAGCAGGTCACCATGGTATCTCATTCCTATGCGTCTTCTGTTCACTTACCATGCTAGAGTTCTAAAATACTCAGGACTTGCGGGCTGCTGACTGATATCATCCTCTGCTTTTCACGTAACCATCCTGGTTATTTCTACTACCTAGCATCCCTGTAGCCATAACCAGTGGGAATTGATTCTCTGTATGTCTTCTCAAGTAGGTTCCACCTTCTTGTTCTTAGATGAATCTTTCCTCTCCACATTTTTCCTATGTGAATGCCTTGTGGACATATTTCTGTCTGCTTCTTGCAGACTTCCATATAGAGATGTATATGTATATATATATTCATACCTATAGCACACATTTTACAGATGTCTGTCTATCATGTGTGAGTACTTTATGCCCTTCATATCTCACTATAGATATATATACATATAACATATAGATATATGAGAATATATCTATATATATGTATATGTCGAGATATACTGCTATCGGTAGATATGTATTCTGCTTTATCTACCTGACTGTCCAGGCTCATATAGCCATATGATTCTGACAGAAGGGTTTTACCCATACTATGCTCTCTAGCATGTTTTGGGATCCTACACTCACAACCACTTGTGATAGTTAACACCTACCATAACCCTAAGGTTAGGTACCTCTGAAGCTCTCCATGTCCAATATCTCTCCCAGCTGACTTCAGTTAGGAGAGATATTGCGGATCTTCAGCTACTCACAGGCTAACACCTCCGGCGTTGTCCTTTCTTTTGGGATACAAGAGGTTCCCATACTCTTTCTCCCTACAAGGACTGAGCCTGTTTGTCCAAATCGGTTAGCTTTTCTCTTTTTTTTTTCCTAAGAGTGAGCCACTCTTTTGCCAAAAGAGTTGGGTTTTTATCATAAAGCCTTCCACTGAAGGCCCACCATTTTTGTACTACCCCAGTTTTTCCTACTGGGGTTCCCTGTTCCCTTTCAGGATTCTGACCTCCATTATTTTTCCTACAGGTTTCCTACCTCCACTACAGTGAGGTCCTTCTTGAGGTTCCTCTACTGGGTTCCCCAGTAGATCCCATGAACCTCCATACTTCTCTAAAGTCCTGTTAGGGGAGGTCCCTATTGCAATTTATTTTCTTTGCAATATCATTGATGACAATTATCATCCACACATGGACTCCTTTTCTGCAGTCCTATGCTAGGTTAGCTGTTCCACAGCACCTTTCTTTCTTCAACTCCTATCCTCCATCCTCAGGATGCCTGGTGTTGTGCGGGATAGCATGTTCCAACCTATAACATGCTGGGACTCCAGGCATCTTAGCTTGGGAGTCCCCATATGTGAAGACTCATTCCTGCTTGTTCCTGGAGATAGCACAGTTACTTACCTGTAACAGGTGATCTCTGGGAACAGCAGGAATAAGTCTTCACAACCCACCCACCTCCCCAGAAGTTGTATCTTTGTCTTTCCTTTCCTCTCTCTCTTTGTCTCAGCTTTAAAACTTAACTGAGGAGAGGCAGTTGGGAAAGGCGGGAAGGCAGCACGCAGGCGTAGTGGGATGCTTCCAAAAGCTCTTTGATTGGACGCTGGGAAGCGTTCCCTTGCAGACTCCGTCGGTACCGACGTACCCATATGTGAAGACTTATTCCTGCTGTTCCCAGAGATCACCTGTTACAGGTAAGTAACTGTGCTTTCCCGCCTTTCCCAACTGTCCCTCTCCAGTTCTTCATTTTCCGAGGAGCCGACAGGTCGCACATCCTGTCACCACAGAAAATATTCCCTTCCTGATCGTGGAACCAATCTAGTCCCGGACCTCTGGGTTGCCTATCTCATCCAGCAGCATGGAGACTGAGGAAACTCCTCCTTTTTGTGATGTCACCAGTATAACAACCTGGAATCCGCCTCCAGTCGCCAGTTACCTCAGTCTCCAAGCAGCTGGATAGATGGGGAGCCCGGAGGTCTGGGCTCACTGGAGAGACAATTGAGTTTAGTTGTTTAGATTAGTTGGGTTACTTTAAAGAATTAGTTGGCATTAACGGAGGGAGTTTTGTTTTTAAGGACCTGTGCCTTTAAATTTGACAGCAAGCCTTTTCTTTCATTCTTTAACCCCTCCCCCCCCTCCTCCCGTCGCGCCCGTCGGTAGCTATGGGTGAGCCAGGCCAGCAATTCTAAAGCGGAAGGGTCTGCCTCCGCTTCACCTTGTGTGGAGGCAGATTACTGGGGGGGGGGAGGAACCCGGAGCGGAGCCTGGCCAGCGCTGCACAGAAGTGTTTTGCCTGTCAGTGCGCTTGGCCGGCTCTCCACACCCGCTCGACTTCTGAGGGCTGGATTCAGCTGAGCGGGGTTTGCAGTCGTCCTCTGTTCAGCGGACACGTTCCGGGGGCCGGCAGGAAGCGAAGCACGCTGAAATCAGGCGGATAGCTCGCTCCTCAGCCGGCGAAGGTAAGGGAGCAAGTTTTTCAGCAGTGATTGTAACAACACGTTTGGGTGCGAAGAGAGCAGCAGGCCCAACTGCGTGGTGCGGGCAGTCGCCGGATCGTCGACTAGTGTTTTCAAGGAGGAGTTAGTTCATTGGGGGACACCTCCTTGAGAATTTGTTTTTCATTTGTCGTTATTAGGTGCTCGTTGGTAGGTCCCCTTCCTATGTAGGTTAGTTTAAAAAAAAAAAAAGAAAAGTTCCTTTTCGTCCCTCTAGTTCAGTCCCGGAACCATTGAGTCTAGAATCTCCTCCAGCAGCTTTGGAGACTGAAAACTTGTCATCGCTTTGATGACCTCCTCACATATATAGGCAAGGACCGCCCCTTCCACTTCAGTAGTTTGTCTCCAAGCAGCTGGAGAAGCTTCTGAGCCATAGGCTCACTCAGCACAAATAAGCAGAGCTAGGAATAGGCATTAGCTTATCTTTTAAGTTTTCTTAAGTATATTTCTTTATTTTGAAGTTTTATTTACTTGGTGTTTTGGTTTTACAGGGAAGGTGCTGCTGCTCATTAGTGTCCTCTGGCAGTGGCAGGCTGGCAGTGTTCTCTGTCCTTGTCTGTCTTCTTTCCCCTCCCCCCCTCATACCTCCCCTTCACTTTAACGAGCAGTGGAGGAGAAGCGGGGGCCGTTGAAGGCAGGACACCGCTCAGCACCTTCACCTCCCTGCTCCCGAACCCGCGGTAATGGGTGAGGAGTAGGTGGCAGGCCTCGGATCTCAGCACTGACAGCAGGGGGATTAGCTGACTGCAGAACACGCTGAGAGCAGCTGGAGCCGAAGCCGCGGTCCGGCTGAGCTCCGGTGATTTTAAGGCCCCCTTCCCGGGCATGGTGAGGTGAGTCTGGTCGGTGGACAGCGCCAGTTCACCTGGGGAGCAAGTGGCAGTGGGAACCGCGTTTCGGCACCGGTCTGCCCGCTCGATTTCGGGTGGGGAAAAAGTGACGGCGGCCATTTTGGCTGTCGCGGGGTGAATCGCGGCAGCCGGAGCAGGCTTTTCCTGGCCATTTGGGGTGTATTCGGGCCTAGTTTCAGGGGCGCTTTAATTCCTTGGAGCTGGGCAGTTCTCAGAGGCTGAGGTACTAGTAAAAAAAACAAAACAAAAAACCCGGAGAACCGATCCACTTTCGGGTCTGTTGGAGGCAGGCAGTGCTTTCTGGGGTTGGGGGGGCATGCTGGCCAAGCCGCGTTGTCTGGTGTGCGGCTCAAAGAGGGGGGAACTGATGGATTCCGGTGTGTGTAGGTCTTGCTCCCATGAGGCAGCCCTGCTTGAGGATCCTATGGAAGGTCCTAGCGGAACACAGTTGGCAGATGGTCAAGAGAAGGGGGCTGCCCCTCTCTCCTCGAGTACTGCCGGGGAGCAGACGTCGGGGCCGGCTTCAGGGGATGGAGCGGTTCCTGGGGCGTCAGTCAACCAGGCGAGGGGTCCAGGGGGGTTCCCGTAGGATTTTCTCTCTCTCTCTTACAGCAGGCCTTGGCTTCCTTACAGCCAGCACTGGTAGTGCCGCCTCAGAGTCCACGGGGGCGCAAGCGGGAGGCGGCAGCGGCGGTAGACGCTCCTCCGCTTAAAAAGAACACAAGAGCTAGGGCAGAGGATCTTGTGTCTCATCTCTGGGAGGACCAGAGTGCGGGGGAAGCGGATCTCGTAGGTGTCTCGGAGGATGATCTGGAAGAAGGGGAGCTGCCGGAGGAGGACCAGCAAAGCAGGGTGGTCCGGGTATTTCGGAAAGAGGAGTTGCCCGCCTTGATTGCGGAGACTCTGAAGACGCTCAATATGCCGTCTATGGAACCTTCCTCGGAGGAAGCGTTGGAGGACCCCCTGTTGCAGGCAGTCCGCTCGTCCCAGCGTGTGTTTCCTGTCCATAGGGTGTTTCGGCATATGATTCAGGAAGAATAGGATTTGCCGGAGTCGGCCCTCAGGGGCTCGAGGGCGATAGCTAGGTTATATCCGCTCTCGGAACAGGATAAGGAGCTATTTCGTTCCCCAAAGGTGGATGCTGCAGTGTCGGCGGTCACAAAGAAGACTACGATCCCGGTGGAGGGCGCTGCGGCTTTAAAAGATGTTCAGGACAGGAAGTTGGATACCCTGTTGAAACAGGTGTTTGATGTTAGTGCTCTCTCCATGCAGGCCTCGATAGCGGGGGCGTGGGTAGCGAGAGGCTGTCTCCGTTGGGCCCAGAGACTGCAGGGAGAGCAGTTAGGGGAGCAGGAGTCGGAAGCAGCGCGGATAGAGTCGGGGACGGCTTATTTAGCAGATATTCATTACGATCTTATCAGGAGTCTGGCCAAGGCGATGGCGTTGGTCGTAGCGGCCCGCCGTTCCCTGTGGTTGAGAAATTGGGCTGCGGACACGTCGTCTAAGGCTAGGCTTAGTAGGCTTCCGTTCCGAGGGAAACTGTTGTTTGGAGAAGATTTAGAGACGTTGGTTAAGGATCTCGGGGAGTCTAGAGGTGGTCGTCTGCCGGAGGATAAGCCCAAGCAGGGCCGGGGGCTTTCCGGGTCAAAGGGGGCTCAGGGTTTCGTTCCTCTCGTTTTGCTCCGTCACAACGCGGGAGGTTTCCAGGGAGGAACCAGAATTTTCGGGGATTTCGGGGGGCAGGCAGAGGCTTTGCACCCTTTCAGTCCTCAAGTGTTCAGAAGTCCCAATGAAGTGAGGCGGACTCAGGTGGCGGTGCTGTCCGTGGGAGGTCGACTACGGGAGTTTTAACCTGCCTGGGTCCAGCTTAACGTCGGACCAGTGGATCCTGGAAGTCATTTGAGAGGGGTATGCATTAGACCTCCACCGACCCGTCTTAGATTCCTTTGTTCTGTCGCCTTGCAGGGCTCCGCTCAAGGTGCGCGCGGTGTCAGACGCTACACCATTTGCTGGCTCTCAAGGCGGTAGTTCCAGTCCCCGCGGATCAGTGCGATTGCGGTCGTTACTCCATCTACTTCGTAGTCCCAAAGAAAGAAGGTTTGTTTCGTCCGATTCTGGATTTGAAAAGGGTGAATCGGTGTCTCAAAGTAGCACATTTCAGGATGGAGACCTTGCGGTCCGTGTTTGCAGCGGTCAGAAAGGGGGAGTTCTTAACGTCGCTGGATCTCACGGAGGCTTATCTGCATATCCCTATTCGGCGAGAGCATCAGCAGTTCCTGCGCTTTGCGCTCCCCATGGGGCATTTCCAGTTTCAGGCCATGCCCTTCGGGGTTAGCGACGGCACCTCGCGTGTTCACCAAGGTCATGGTGGTGGTGGCGGCGGCACTCCGGAAGGAAGGCGTGCTGGTGCACCCATATCTGGACGATTGGTTGATTCGGGCGAAGTCGCGCGACGATAGTGTCAAGGCCACGGCCCGGGTCGTACAGGTGTTGGAAAGCTTGGGCTGGGTGGTCAACCGGACAAAGAGCAGGTTAGTCCTCTCTCAGTCTCTTGAGTACTTGGGGGCGCGTTTCGAGACGGTGTTGGGCGAGGTGTTTCTCCCGGAGCACCGCACTCACGCTCTGCGGAGCTTGGTGCGGGAGTTTTTGGCTCGACGGGCTCAAACGGCGTGGCGGTACCTACAACTGCTGGGAACGATGGCGGCATCTATCAATGTGGTGCCGTGGGCCAGAGCGCACATGAGACCGCTACAGAGGGCGCTGCTGCGCCGGTGGTCGCATCATTAAGACCCGTTATTTCGCCGGCTAATCTGCCCTCCGGACGTCCGAAAGGAGTTGGAATGGTGGTTGTGGAAGGAGAGTCTGGAGACCGGCACCCCATTGGAACCTCCATCCTGGAGACTCTTGACCATGGATGCCAGTCTGCTGGAGTGGGGGGCCCATTGCAAAGGGAACATAGCCCAGCGCCGCTGGTCTCTGGAGGAGAGGAGATGGTCCATCAACCAGTTAGAGATAAAGGCGGTGTTTTTGGCACTGCGAGAGTTTCAGGCGTTGCTGAGGCGGTCAGCGGTCAGAGTGCTGTCTGACAATGCGACGACAGTGGCCTACATCAATCGTCAGGGCGGCACAGGAAGTGCACTTCTGGAGGCAGAGGCAGGCCTTCTGCTAGCCTGGGCAGAACAGAACCTGGCGTGCCTGTCGGCGCAGCATGTGGCCGGAGTGGACAATACCGCAGCGGATTTTCTCAGTCGGCGCAGGGTGGACCTGGGGGAGTGGGTCCTCCACCCGGAGGTGTATTCTCTTCTGGTACAGCGTTGGGGTTCGCCAGTCATTGATCTGATGGCAACCTTCCAGTCCGCAAAGGCGTTCAGGTTTTTCAGCAGGAGGCGGGAACGCATGTCGGAAGGGCTCGATGCGTTGGCGCAGAGGTGGCCAAGGGCAGGTCTGCTCTATGTGTTTCCGCCTTGGGCTCTCATAGGTCGCGTGGTGCAGCGCATAGAGCGGCACAGGGGCAGAGTAATCCTCATTGCACCCGATTGGCCCCGGAGGCCGTGGTATGCGGACTTGGTGCGGTTTCTGGTAGACGTCCCGTGGAGGCTCCCTCAGCGGGAGGATCTGTTGCTACAGGGGCCGTTAAGGATGCCTCAGGTGGCTCGATTCTCGCTTACGGCATGGCTCTTGAACGGGCTCGGCTGAGAGCCAAGGGTTATTGTTCGGCAGTCATTTCTACTTTGTTGCGGGCGCGTAGGCGGTCTACGTCGTTGGCATATATTCGGATTTGGCGCATTTTTGAGGGATGGTGTACGGAGAGAGGTCTTACTCCGCTCGCGGCGTCTGTCCCTCAGATTCTTTCTTTCTTGCAAGCTGGTGTGGAGAAGGGATTGGCAGCCAGTTCCTTGAGAGTCCAGGTGGCAGCGATTTCCTGTTTTCGGGGTAAGATTCAGGGGAAGTCGTTAGGGGTGCATGGCGACATCCAGAGGTTTTTGCGAGCGGTATTGCTCATGCGGCCTCCTCGCAGACGCTCCGTTCCGGCCTGGGATCTCAATTTGGTGTTGGAGGCCTTGATCAATCGGCCGTTTGAGCCGTTAGGGCAGGCTTCGGTTAAGGATCTGATGTTGAAGACGGTGTTTCTCGTAGCTATTTGTTCTGCTCGCAGAATTGCCGAGTTGCAGGCGCTATCCTGCAAGGAACCCTATCTCGTTTTCTTTGATCACAAGGTGGTGGTGCGCACGGTGCCGGAGTTCTTGCCCAAGGTGGTGTCCGTTTTCCATGTGAACCAGGCGGTATCTCTTCCGGTATTTTCGGGGGCGCAGGCGGCGCGGTCTGATAGCCGTTTGCATCTTCTCGATGTGCGGCGGGCTCTCTGGCGATATCTCCGCGGCACGGAGTCCTTCCATAGATCTGACAGGTTGTTTGTGTCATTCAGTGGCCCGTGAAAGGGGTAAGTGACTGCGAAGTCGTCTATCTCCAGGTGGCTGAAGGAAGCTATTGCATCAGCCTACCTTTTGAAGGGCAGAGGAGTGCCAGAAGGTCTACGGGCACATTCTAATAGGGCGCAAGCGGCGTCTTGGGTGGAGTTTAGTCTGGTGCCCGCCGTGGACATTTGTAGGGCGGCGACGTGGTCGTCGTTGCATTCCTTCGCTAAGCACTATAGGCTTGATGTGCAGGCGGCGGAGGATGGCCGTTTTGGATCCGCAGTACTTCAGGCTGCGCTAGCTAGACCCTCCCGTTGACTTTCACTGCTCTGTTACATCCTCAATGGTTCCGGGACTGGACTAGAGGGACGAAAAGGAAGAGTAAATTAGACTTACCTTCTAATTGTTGTTCCTTAAGGAACTCTAGTCCAGTCCCGGTTCCCTCCCGAGCTGTTTAGTTTTTAGCCTGAAGTTCAGTGCAGGTATGGAGGTCTAGGCGGGGCAGATGTCGGGAGACAGCAGCGGGGGGGCTCTGGTGCAGCGCTGTGTCGTCCCCCGAGGGTCTCCTACTTGGTCAATCAGTTTAAAAAAAAAATAAAACGAAGGCGGCAAAGAAGTACAGAGGCGGGAGGAGCGCAGCAGTAGGTTTGCGAATGCACGCCTTCCCTGGAGGGGGGGTGTAGAGCTAGTTGTTGAGTTATCAGTTTTCATTACTTGTTTAACTACTTATTTGTTGCTCTGCTGAGTCTGCTTTGTCAATGGGTACTGAAGTGAAAGGGGCGGTCCTTGCCTATATATGTGAGGAGGTCATCAAAGCGATGACAAGTTTTCAGTCTCCAAAGCTGCTGGAGGAGATTCTAGACTCAATGGTTCCGGGACTGGACTAGAGTTCCTTAAGGAACAACAATTAGCAGGTAAGTCTAATTTACTCTTTAGAGGTTTCTTTTTGCTCAGGACCTTCACTGCATTGCACTGCCATTTCCTGGGGAATGAGAGGAACTGTCTGGGAAGTGCAGGATACGGAAGGCTGTAATTGAGCTGCCATGCCTTCTAAGCCTCTGTGTGTGGTGTGTGGAGCCAGAAAGGGCACAGGTTCAGGTGTTTGTAAAGCCTGTGTGGTAGAGGCATCTTCTGTAGAGCATACCCGGGAAGAAAAGGGGGAAGTTCCAGGGTCCGAAGTGGAAGGCTGGGTCTCGCAGGAATCAGGGGTGGCCCGGCCGTCCTCCGCCCCAGACACCCCCTCCCCTCAGCTGGGGATGCCAAAAGACCTGGCGTCCATTTTTTTGCAGGAGTTTGTGGCGCTGTTGCAGCAAACTGTATATGGTAGCGCTCAGCAGATGAAGGGTACCACGGACGTGATTGGCACAGAGAGGCTCGCGACGCACCTGCTGGCCGGGGACCCCCCTTGCGGGGGAAAGAGGTCACGTGTCAAGGGGGATACGACAGAGCAATCAGTGCCCTCGGAGGGTCCGATGTCGGATGAGGAGGGCCACAGTTTGGTCTTGGAAGACGAACTAGAGGACGGCAAGCTATCAGAAAGAGAGGACCAGGCAAGGGTTGTCCGGGTCTTCAGAAAAGAGGAGCTGCCAGCGCTCATTGTTGAGCCGCTGAAGGTACTAAATATGCCGGTCCCGGGGTCAGCAGAGGAAGAGTCGCTAGAAGATCCTCTGTTGCAAGTGTTCAGAAAGAATCAACGAGCTTTCCCGGTACACAGGGTGTTTCAGGAGATGATTCAAGAGGAGTGGAACGTTCTGGAAGCACCTCTGAAAGGAACCAGAGTCATGGGCCGGTTATATCCGTTGTTGCATCAGGATAAGGAAGTTTTTAAGTCGCCCAAGGTAGATGCGGCTGTCTCGGCGGTGACCAAAAAGACAACCATACCCATGGAGGGTAGTGCGGCCCTCAAGGATACTCAGGACAGGAAGTTGGATGTGTTGTTGAGATAGGTGTTTGAAGTAAATGCGTTATCACTCCAGGCAGCTATCTGCGGAGTGTGGGTGGCTAGAGCCTGCCTTCGTTGGTCGCAGCGGGTACAAGGTGAGCAGATGAGTGAGTTTGTTTATTTATATATTTATAGCTTTTCTATACCCCGCTATTTGTTATCAGTGCGGTTTACATATAACAACTTGACTTCAGGGCAGGGGAAGTTCTGCCCTGTATTTACATAAAACAGGGAAAGTAACATGGAAATGTAACTGGGAGAACTATATACAATTATTTACAGCCAGGTGAAGTTAGTGAGGTTATTTACAATGAGGCGAGGCGATACCATATGCTAGGTTTGTCAATATGCATATTCAAGTTATTGTCTTGAGCAAACTTATAACTGCTTAAATTTTGTAGGATGACTTTCATGATTTAGTAAAAAATCTTATAGGTTTTCTAGATCTGTCCGGTTTGGTTATGTCTGTGGTGTGGGAGTCAATGCTGGGTTGGGTTGGATTGGATGGTGCTGTAGTGTGGGGAAAAGTGCAGTAGGAATAAGTGATGCTTGATGGCCTTCCTAAATTGATTGAGGTCTCTGATTGCTCTGATGTTGGGAGGGAGGTTATTCCAACATCTAGGGGCGTAAAGAGCGAAGGCTCTATTACTAGTTGTTCGTGAACATTTTGTTTCAGATGGGATAATCAGTATGTTGGCGGTTAGTGTCCTCCGTAATCTGTTTGGTGTGGGTGTGAGCAGGGCAGAAATTGAAGGTGGGGAGATTTTGTTAATGGATTTGAATGTGATGAGAAGGGCCTTGTATGAGATCCTACCGTTTATAGGTAGCCAGTGTAGGTCTGTTAAGATAAGGGTTATGTGGTCTTTTCTGGACACTCCACAGAGGACTCTGGCGGCAGAATTCATCGCTAACTGAAGAGGATTTAGGCTGTTCTTGGGGAGACCGTGGAGAATAATGTGTGCATAGTCAAAGTGGGGGGTTACAATCGCTTGGAATATTGTGCGGAAGTTCTCTGGGG
This sequence comes from Ichthyophis bannanicus, assembly GCA_033557465.1. Taxonomy (NCBI): domain Eukaryota; kingdom Metazoa; phylum Chordata; class Amphibia; order Gymnophiona; family Ichthyophiidae; genus Ichthyophis; species Ichthyophis bannanicus. Next base: position 520,690,308 of record CM066037.1, read on the forward strand.
CGAGCATGGGTCTCAGATGTCGTAATGTTTTGATCTTGTAGCATATTGCTTTGACGGTATTGCTTATGTGCGCTGAGAAATCCAGTTGTTGTTCAAGCGTTACGCCAAGATAGCATATGGTGGTCTTGGTGGAAAGTTCTGCGTCTCTAACCTTTAGAGTTGTAGGAAGTGTAAAGTTCTTGTTCTTCGTGATGAACAAAACCTCAGTTTTTTTGAAGTTTATTCTAAGGTTCTGATTGAGGAGCCAGTCTGTGATTGCATTGAAACAGTTCACTAATACTGTATAGTCGGGCAATGTGACATTGATTGGTGTGAACAACAGGACGTCATCTGCATAGATGAGGCATGAGATTCCATAAGAACGGATGATGTCGCAAATCGGCTGCATGTAAATATTAAAGAGCAGTGCGGATAGGGAGGAGCCTTGAGGTACTCCTTGGCTTTGCTGAAATGGTTCTGATGTGTTGGAGCCCATCCAAATTTGCTGCCAACGATCCTCTAAGTAGGATTTGCACCAATCCCAAGCACGGCCGTGGATTCCCTTCTCATGGAGTCGAGTTAGGAGCTGGTCATGATCGACTGAGTTGAAGGCAGCGGCGATATCGAGGAAGATAAGCGCAAAACCCTTTTTGATGTTGTCTATCCCGCTGATCAAGGTGTTGGTTAGGGAAGTCAATAGTGTCTCGACACCATGAGCTTCCCTAAATCCATGTTGACAGGGGTTTAGGGGGGCTTCAGTATCAATATGTTGCTGGATCTGTCTTTGTGCCACCTTCTCGAGTATTTTGGCTAGAAGAGGGATACTTGAGATCGGACAGTATGACTCTACTTTCTGCGGATCAAGGTGATTGCTCTTTAGAAGTGGTCGTACGAATGTCTAAGATCCCTTGGGAATGTTCCTGCTGCGAATGAGAGACTTATGATTTCAGCTATGAATGGGCTGAGTTCTGAGCGCATTGATCTAATCCAATAAGCTGGGCATGGGTCGTTTGGTGCAGTGGTGGTGTTGATAGTTGCGATAATCTGTGGAGGCATCCAGGTTAGAGTCGGGAGCAGCTTACCTGGTGGACATTCATTATGATCTTATGCATGGATTGTCAAAGAGCATGGCATCAGCAGTAGCAGCACGGCGGTACTTGTGGCTACGCAATTGGGCGGTGGATAGTTCCTCTAAGGCTAGGTTGAGTAAACGTCCCTTTAAAGGCCGCCTATTGTTTGGGGAAGATTTAGAGAAGTTGGTTAAGGATTTAGGGGAGTCCAAGGGAGGTAGATTACCGGAGGACAAGCCTAGGACAGGCCGAGCGATTCCTACGGGCAGGGGGCGGCAGCAGGATTTTTGCCGGTTCCAATCCCAGAAATTCAATTCAAGTCAAAGAGGACGTTTCTCCAATAAGACCCAGAGCTTCAGGGAGTTTCGAGGAGCAGGAAGGGGTTTTGGGCCCTCATCCTCCTCCTTCCTCCAATTCCAGAAAGCCACAATGAGATGAGGGGGACCCAGGCTCCCCTTGCTTCCTCTAGGGGGGCGGTTGCAGGACTTTTATTCTGCCTGGGTCCGAGTCACATCAGATCAATGGATGCTGGAAGGAAGTTATCCGAGAGGGCTATGCACTGGAAGTTTTGAAGCCAGTGTGTGACGCCTTCGTGCAGTCCCCCGGCAAATCGGCCGCCAAGTGCGAAGCCCTGCGGGGGAGAGTACGAAGGCTGCTAGACCTCAAGGCGATAGTGCCGGTGCCGTCAGACCAGTACGGCTGCGGTCGATACTCCATTTACTTCGTCGTGCCAAAAAAGGACGGGGGAGTCCGACCGATTTTGGATCTCAAGGGGGTGAATCGTTGCCTCCGAGTGTTGCATTTCCACATGGAAACGCTGCGTTCGGTTATAGTGGCGATACGATCTCTCTAGATTTGTCGGAAGCGTATCTTCATATCCCTATCAGGCTGGAACATCACAAGTTTCTCAGATTTGCGGTTCCATTCGGTCACTTTCAATTTCGAGCTCTGCTCTTTGGACTAGCGACGGCTCCGCATACCTTCACCAAGATCATGGTGGTAGTGGCGGCAGCCTTGAGAAAAGGAGTCCTGGTGCACCCCTACTTAGACAATTGGTTAATCCGGGCAAAGTCAAAGGCCGAGAGCGAGACTGCTACGGCTTGGGTGGTAGCCTTTCTGGAAAGCCTCGGTTGGATAGTCAATATGAAAAAGAGTCAGCTGGTTCCCTCAGACGCTGGAATACCTAGGAGCTCGATTCGAGACACGAGTGGGGAAGGTGCTTCTAACAAGAGAGCGGGCGCAGGCCTTACAAAACTTAATCGAAAGATTCTTGCGTTACATGGCATGCACCGCGTGGCAGTATCTCCAGCTGTTGGGCACAATGGCGGCAGCGATAGAAACGGTGCCGTGGGCGAGAGCCCACATGAGACCTCTACAAAGAGCGTTGCTGAGGCGATGGTCGCATCAACAGGATTTGCTGTCCAGGAGACTGCCTTGCCCAGAGAAGGCCTGCCAATCCCTGCAATGGTGGTTGAGTCCCGGTTCATTGGAGAGCGGGAAAACTTTGGAGTCTCCTGCCTGGGTGGCCCTGATGACAGATGCAAGCCTTCTGGGCTGGGGGGCGCATTGTCAAGGCAGGTTTGCGCAAGGACAGTGGACGACTCAAGAGAAGACGTAGTCAATCAACCGGTTGGAATTAAGGGCTGTGACTCTGGCCCTGCAGTGGCTTCGGACACTTCTTGGCGGCAGGGCAGTCCGAGTGTTTTCCGAAAACGCGACGGCGGTAGCATATGTCAACAGGCAAGTGGGAACAAGCAGCATAGCTCTGGAATCCGAGACCGAAGTCCTGTGTAGTTGGGCCGAAGCAAACCACCTAGATCTATTGGCGGCGCATGTAGCAGGGAAGACAATGTGGAGGCCGATTTCCTCAGTCGGGTAAGGGTGGATCCAGGGGAATGGGTCCTACACCCCGAAGTGTTCGAGATGTTGGTGCGCAGGTGGGGCATGCCAGTCATGGATATCATGGTGACCTTGTGATAAGGAAGCTTATCATAGCTCAGGAAGGAGCTATAGAAAAGGTGAAGTGACTCTGAACAAGCAACCTGTCAGTTCTGGTAGAAATAAGAAAACAGAATTTTCCCATAAAAGACTACCAGTCCCAGAATGCACCAGGTTTCCAACAGCCATTAGAGGAGCTGAAGTGGAGAAACGTGTGTTCAATCATTAGGGCTATGAGGTAATCCCTAAGCACTCATATCAAAGGGCAGGGCCTGATTCAGCACAGCTGTGCTGTGTTAGGGAGGAGCACTCATCCAAGCAGAATAAAGGTAGAGTTTATTCTACAGAGAATCAGCTTGAGCTTGATCATCTTCATCTAGAGGATCATCAGAAGCAGAAGCCAAACCGGACGGACAGAGAGGGCAAGAAATCCTTTGGAAGAAAGAAGAGAAAAGCCTTTGGGAGGTCTACAGGAGTTCATAGCAGTACGTATACTGGGAGGCATTCCAAGGGCCAGCGTACACCATTGGACTGGGGAAAGCCAGAGGAATGGTGCTGCAGAGCTAGGAATCTCCAGACGGTACCCGTGAGGGAGACGGCTGCACGTGGAAGGGACCCTAAGACCCGTGCCAGAAGGTATGTGAAGAGAGATCCAGTGTCCAGGGATCTGGATTGGAAGGCTGGACATAAGAACTGGACTACATACTGGCCAGGCTATATAGAGAGGAACTCTAACAGCAATGGAAGCTCAGGTATGAACACTGATCTATGCCCTAGCTATAACCTTGAAAGACAGCAGGAAAACAAGTATTCTCCTGAAAGTGCTCCATTGGGAGATTCATCTGTGCCAATCCGTGATATTGAACCCATGCTTGTTGAAGAAGAGGGGGGTGATAGCAGATGAAGAATCTGTTTACATGGACTGCTCTCTGTCTAAACTCCTTTGGTGATTTTCTGTTATAAAGTACAGCAACCATCACAAAGAAATACAAACTTGTTCTTTAATCTACTCAGAAAAGCTCCTGTGTAGGATTTCTAGCCACGCAGTAGAAAGCAAGCCAGCTAAGGGGTTTCAGCTGGATAACTGCTAGCAATTGAGCCTTACCTAATTGCTTGTGGGCTCTGAGAGAATCACTTCTGAATCTATGTGGGAAGATACAAGAAGTTAACCTGAGAAGAACAGTTTTTTTCCTTTCTTTGTGGCTTTTGTTTGTTTGATATATTGCTAAGAGAATATTAGCTAAAGCCTACAGAAAAGACCAGTTTGTTGCCAACCAGGTCTTATTTCGTTTGCTTTGATTGCCTGACAAGTTCAAATGTTTCCTGTTTTTGTTTTTTCCAAGTTTAACACTGAAAGCAAGTAACCTGATTTATGTGCTACCAAGCATATCTGTGTTGGGAGAAATAACCCCATAAATAAATATCTTATTGGCTTTACCCAAAAGCACAACTAATTATTGTGAGCAGCTGTGTCTGGTATGAATGAACTGCATTGCCCACAATCCCTTGCAAATCATATAGATATATGCACTTGCCAAGACTGTGAAGATTCTCACCCAGGCAGCCGTCTGACAACCTTCGCTTCGGCAAAGGCCAGTCGCTTCTTCAGCAGGAGAAGAGAAAGGATGGCAGAGGGCTTAGATGCGCTCATTCAGGACTGGCCAGCGGGGCAGCTGTTGTACGACTTTCCTCTATGGGTCTTGATAGGAAGAGTGGTACAACGGGTCGAGTGTTTCAGAGGCCAAGTTATTCTGATAGCTCCGGACTGGCCTCGCCACCCCTGGTACGGGGATCTGGTGAGGTGGTTGGTGGCACAGCCCTGGCAGCCCCCCCCCCCTCCCTCGGGCGGATCTGTTGTCTCAGGGGCCACTGTTCATGCCCCACATGGATCGATTCTCGCTTACGGCTTGGCTCTTGAGAGGGCGCGGCTAAGCACTAGGGGGTATTCGGCGGCGGTCATTCCTACTTTGTTGAAGGCCAGAAAAAAATCTACAAAGAGGAATTGACAACCACAAAAAAGCCTTCATCCTATTATTTATGGACATATCAGCAGCTTTTGATAGTGTTCACCATTCAATAATGCTTAACAACTTAAGACATATAGGAATATATTCTACAGTTCATAAATGGTTCACATCCTATCTGAGCAATAGATCCCAAAATGTTAGAATAGGCAACCAAACGTCTGAATCATATAAATTTGAAACAGGTTTACCACAAGGCTCAGCACTTTCAGCTCTCCTATTTAACATATACATAAAACCAGTTTGCAATATTTTTTAAAAATATGGTGTACTCTATCATCTGTATGCAGATGATATTATGATGTACATCCCATTCACAATCCCTAACATACCGTTGCAACTCCTATCCGATTGCTTCAAAGAAATAACTTTATGGCTAAACGCCCACAATCTCCAAATAAATCACTCAAAAACAGAAGTGCTAATCGTCACTAAAAACCAAGACTATACCCCACCAACACATATAACACTACAAAACCAGGAAATCAAAATAAAAAACGAAGTCAGATACTTAGGAGTAATTATAGATAAACATTTAACATTAGACACCCATATCAGAAACACTACAAAGAAAATTTATTTCAAGCTTAAAATACTTAAACAACTTAGACCCCTTGTATACATACATGATTTTATCAGCATAATTCAAGTCACCATAACCCCCCACTTTGACTTTGCTAATCTAATATTAGGCGCAACAAAACAAAACATTAAAAGGCTTCAAATTGCACAAAACTCAGCAGCTAGGATAATAACGAAAACACATTCTCATCAACATATAACACCAATATTAGAGTCCCTTCACTGGCTGCCAATTCAAAGCAGGATAATACAAAACATTAATAACTACATTTAAAACACTATTCGATATGGCACCACATACATTAAGTAAATTAATTACTAAAGAACACTCAAAACCCACTCAAAGAAAAGGTCATTCAAATAAACTAAAAACCCCCAAAGACTTCATAAAAACAAATAAATCAACAAACAAAGCGTTCTCTCATGCAGCCCCAATAGCCTGGAATTCCCTCCCAGAAGAACTAAGAATGCTAACAGAGATTAAAGAATTCCGCAAAAAATTGAAAACCCATCTATTCACAATACACTACAATAGTAAAGACATCCACTCAAAAGAATTAGATAAAGGCTAATCAATCTTTGTCTGACATCTTACTACAACATAAAAAGAAAAAAACTCCCTAACTGATTCTGAACTTCTCTCCATGATTATACCCCACATAATGTCTATATGTAAATGATGTATATAAGTTGCACTGTTCTGTGCCATTCAGTTTAACATTACTCTGTTTACTTTATATTGCTTATATTTATCTGATGTTATATGTAAAACAAACTATGCTTTGTTGACTGTTATCTGTGAACCGCAGCTGAACTGTGGAAGCAGCGGTATATAAGTCTTTGTTAAATAAAATAAATAAATACATACCTAGCATATGTTCGAATCTGGAGGGTGTTTGAAGCTTGGTGTCTAACGAAGAAGTGCGAGGCATTAAGGTCCAGCATCCCTCCGATTTTGGAGTTACTATAGGAGGGGTTCGAAAAGGGACTAGCAGCTGCTTCCCTGCAGGCGCAGGTAGCAGCGTTATCATGTTACAGAGGCAAGTTAGGAAGTCAGACTCTCGGGAGTCAGTGGGACGTTAAACGGTTTTTAAGGGCGGTGTCTCATTTGAGACCGCCGTGCAGACACATCTTCCCTAAGTGGCATCTTCCGTTGGTGCTAGACGCACTGGAGCACGAGCCTTTCGAGCTGTTGTCGTGGGCTTCGCTCAAGGATCTCACGCTAAATGTGTTTTTTCTGGTGGCCATCTGTTCAGTGAGGAGAGTCTCGGAGCTCCAAGCGCTATCTTGTAGGGAACCCTATCTTTCATTTTTTGCAGCTAAGGTGGTCTTGAGACCTGTACCGGCTTTCTTACCCAAGGTGGTCTCGGCGTTCCATGTGAACCAGGAAATTTCCTTGTCGATCTTCTCAGAGGCTGCGGGTTGTTCGGTATCAAGGAAGCTGCATCTTTTGGATGTCCGGCGAGCTTTGAAGAAGTACCTTTGTCGGATGGCCAGTTTTCGCAAATCACATACTTTTTGTCCTTTTCGCGGGTCGCAGAAAAGGAGAAGCGGTGTCCAAGGCATCCATTGCAAGGTGGCTTAAGTACGCCATTGTGTCGGCTTACCTGTTGAAAGGTAGAGCGGTGCCAGAAGGACTCGGAGCTCATTCCACTAGGGCACAAGCAGCATCCTGGGCAGAAGTTCGTTTGGTCCCTCCGGTGGAAATTTGTAAGGCAGCGACCTGGTCGTCGAACTCTTTTGTGAAACACTACCGTCTAGATGTGCAAATGTCGGAAGAGACCCAGTTTGGATCGGCAGTGCTTCAGGCTGGTCTTTCGGGTCCCTCCCGTACTTAGTTCTTTCACTGCTCTGGTACAAACCCAGAGGTCCGGGACTAGACTGGTTCCACGATCAGGAAGGTTAAATTAGTCTTACCTGCTAATTGTTGTTCCTGGAGTGGGACCAGTCTAGTCCCATATCCCTCCCTACTACTATTATGTGGACGGAAGGCTGAAGTGTCTCTTTGGAGTACAGGTAAGAGCTGTTTCGTTATGGGTCTTCACTGTTCACTGGGGGGGGGGGGATTACCTACAGTATAGAGTTGTTCTTGTCAGGACACTTCCCTTTTTTCGGGTGAGAGAGTGGCCTGGTCAAGCTTAAAGTCACGGTCCATCTGGGGGATTTCTTTCCTCTAGGGGATCGCATAGGTTCAGTGTTTGCTGATAGTTTCTTACTATAAGTAGTTAATTCTTACTTGTTGCTCCGGTGAGTCTGCTTTGTCAATAGGATACTGGCGACAGGAGGCGGATTCTGGGTGGTTATACTGGTGACATCACAAAAAGGAGGAGTTTCCTTAGTCTCCAAGCTGCTGAATGAGATGGGCAACCCAGAGGTCTGGGACTAGACTGATCCCACTCCAGGAACAACAATTAGGTAAGACTAATTTAACTTTTTATTCTTCTTTTTTTGTGGTAGCATCTGTCTTCCCTCGACACTACACAGGTACCGCCGGTGGTTCTTTCTTTTTTCTTAACCCCCCCCTCCCAAAAAAAAAACCTTCTGGAGTCTTTTCCAGGTATTTTCTCTTCAGGTGCCACGTGCCATTTTGGACACTAGGCCCAACTTTTCCTTTAAAATGGAAAATCCTCTTAAGGTTAGAGGATTAGTGAGGGGTGGGAGCAAGGTTGGGTGGGGAGGGTGTGGAAGAGGGGGAGTTAGGAGAGGGATGGGCGAGAGATTATGAGGAGGATTGGAGTAGTAGGTGGACCAGGGCGGCAGGCTTTAGACTAATTGGCGATGGGCGTGGAATAAAGGATGCAGCGAAGGTGTGGCGGGCACAATTGTGGGTTGAGAAGTCCCTGTTGGGGTGCCTCCTTGATAGTTTAGATAGGGCCGGGGAGAGAAGGGGCAGGGGGAGGGTAGGCATGGAGAGGGGAGGGAGGGGTTGGGGATAGAACAGAGCCATTGTCCTGTTTTGGGAGCTGACTACGGGAGCATGTTACTGCCTAGGGGTGGACTTCAGGCTGGGGGGGGGGGGTCCATCTTGACTGTCTCTGCTATAATCAGACAACTTGTTGTGTTTTCCACTCCAGACTGAAGGTTATTTCATGGAATGTCTGCGGGTTAGGTAACCCTATCAAAAGATATAAAGTGTTGCAGGCCCTAGCCAGATTAAACTGTGATATTGCCCTCTTGCAAGAAACCCACCAGACTGCTGATGAACACGCTAAGCTGCAGAGAGCTTGGGTGGGGCAAGTGTGGGGTGCCCCAGCTGCCGGGAAAAAAGGTGGAGTTGTCATTTTGATTCACAAGAGGGTTCGCTTTGAATTTGTGAAGGAATGTGCAGATTCAGCGGGTAGATACATTTTGGTGTTTGGCCATCTGGAAGGGCGGCCAGTGGTGTTGGGTAATTTGTATGGCCCAAATGTAATGGACCGGGAGCTGTATGCCCGCTTGGCCTCTAAAATCGAACATTTGCCGGACGTCCCCTTGATTCTGGCTAGCGATCTAAACGGGGTATTGGATATTGAGATGGATACATCCGGGGATAGGGGGGGAGCGATTGCGAGCTCTGACTACTAAGGTGCTGCAGGACTTACGGCTCCGCTTGGGATTGGTAGACCCCTGGAGGTTATTGCATCCGGCGGAGAGAGACTTTATTCATCAATCGAGAGCCCATGGATCGAGTGCTAGAATTGATTATGTTTCCGAGCGGCTCTTTGTGCAGATTGGGGCTGCACAAATAGGCCCTACTGCGGTGTCGGATCATGCGCCAGTATGGGTGGATCTTTTGTGGGGCGATCTGGACAGCCCGGAGAGAATATGGCGGTTTCCTATGGGCCTGTATGTAGATAGTGAATTTCGCAGTTACCTGGGACAGTGCTGGCAGGAGTTCTTGGCTCACCATGAGTGTCGTCAGGCTGAGCCGGAGTTGCTTTGGGAAACAGCAAAGGTAGTAATGCGTGGTGATATAATTGCCTATGTGGCACGGAAGCGAAAGCTACTGGCGGCACGGATCGTGCAGTTGGAGAAGCAGGTAGTGAAAGCCCGGAGGCGGTGTGCAGGTGCCCCCACTGCGGCTAATAAGAGAGTACTTTGGGAAACGCAGTCGTCTCTTAACGAATTGCTTCATCAGAGGGCGAAGAAATCTTTTCTGTATTATAGATACCAACTTTACCGTTTTGGAGATAAACCGGGGAAGCTCTTGGCGCATTGCCTCCGGGGTAGTCGGGGTGCTTGGTCAATAGTAGCATTGCGAGATGAGCAGGGCCACTTGCATAAAAATAATCAGGTGATAGCCCGCGTATTTCGATCCTTCTTCCAGAAGCTCTATACGGGTGAGGAGGGGTCTCAGACCTTGATGGAGAACTACCTTCACGAGGTGAGGTTGCCACGGGTGACGGCCGAGCAACAGGCACAGTTGGATGCGCCAATATCGGTGGAGGAAGTGCATAATGTTATTCTGCGAGCTAGTTGTTATAGATTACCGGGCCCAGATGGATTTGGGGTGGAATTTTATAAGCTATTGGGAGATCGAGTGGCCCCTGCCCTGGTGGCGATGTACCATAGTAGGGTAGATCAGGGAGGATTCCGCTGGGGGACGAACCATGCATATATCACCGAAACCGGGAAAAGACCCCCTGCAGGCGGCTTCGTACTGACCCATTTCCCTATTGAATTTTGATTTGAAAGTGATGGCTAAGGTTTTGGCAGACCGACTTGCCTCTGTTTTGGGAGACCTGGTGCATGACTCACAGGTAGGATTTGTCAAAGGGCGCTATGAACATAAGATATGCCATACTGGGTCAGACCAAAGTCCATCAAGCCCAGTATTCTGTTTCCAACAGTGGCCAATCTAGGTCATACGTACCTAGCAGTTTCCCCAAGGGACACAGGTTCCACAATGTTTGTATTGGTTCAAGCATTGATATCCTGGGTACCTTCTTAATAATGGTTTATGGACCTTTCCTCCAGGAACTTGTCCAAACCTTTTTTAAACCCAGCTACACTAACAGCCTTTACTACATCCTCCGGTAACAAATTCCAGAGTTTGATTACACTTTGAGTGAAAAAATATTTTCTTTTATTAGTCTTAAATAGTTTACCCTGTAGCTTCATTGCATGTCCCCTAGTCTTTCTATATTCTGATAAGGTAAACAATCGATCTACGTTTACCCGTTCATTAATTTATAGACTTCTATCATATCTCCCCTCAGCCGTCTCTTTTCCAGGTTAAAGAGCCCTAACCTTTTTAGCCTTTCTTCATAGGAGTATCCTTCCATCCCCTTTACCATTTTGGTGGCTCTTCTCTGAACCTTTTCTAAAATCGCTATATCCTTTTTAAGATACGGCGACCAGAATTGCACACAATATTCAAGGTGCGGTCTCACCATGGAACGATATAGAGGCATTATAATATCTTTTGTTTTATTTTCCATTCCTTTCCTTATCATACCTAGCATTCTATTTGCTCTCTTGGCCGCTGCCGCACACTGGGCCAAGGGTTTTAACATGGTATCCACAATGACGCCTAAATCCCTTTCCTGGGCGGTAGCTCCCAATGTGGAACCTTGCATCGTGTAACCATAGTATGGGTTGTTCTTCCCTAGGTGCACAACCTTGCACTTGTCCACATTAAATTTCATCTGCCATTTTGATGCCCAGTCTTCCAATCTATCAAGATCCTCTTGCAATTTTCCACAATCCTCCTGGGTTTCAAAAACTTTAAATAGTTTTGTGTCATCTGCAAATTTGATAACCTCACTCGTTATTCCACTTTCCAGGTCATTTACGAATATGTCAAAAAGCAGCGGACCCAGCAAAGATCCCTGGGGCACACCACTATTCACCCCTCTCCACTGGGAAAATTGGCCATTTAACCCTACCCTCTGCTTTCTATCTTTCAACCAGTTCCCGATCAATGGTATATTGACCAAGACAGGTACCATAATCAGCAGGACGTAAAAAGCACCCCGACAGCAGTTTGTGGCCCAAGGACCAAAGGTAGGAACAGCAAAGCACAGAGGCAGCCAGTCCGGATATAGCCGAAATCATCCCAGAGCAGCTGAGATAAGGCAGAAAAAACAAAAACAGACTACTCACAGTTTTCTTACAGAAAATGATACCTGAACTTCTTGGAGGCATCCAAACTCTAGTGGGAAAAACTCAGTGCAGCGTAAGCCAATGGAGAATTCCCCTGAAGCCAAGCTCCGGAGTCCCCCAGTTCAGCTTGGGAAGCACGATGCTGAGGTAAGAGCAGAGCTGATGCAGGAGGTTCCCGTATTTCTTCGGACCGCCAATGCAGCGTAACCTAAATTATGCACAGGGAGAACTAAAAACAAATAAGTGCGCTCCGCAGGAACAGGCATTCAATCATATTCCCCCCAATAGGCAATGCCCCAGTTAGCCCTCTTTGTTGGGCCCAGTGAGGAACGGAACCCACTAGCCCTGCCCCTTAGTACGTCAGGGACTCAGCATTGAACTGTGGTTCTGAATTGCATACTGGTCTCTCTTCATGCCTTCTGCACTCTTTATTGAAATATATTCAGTTATTTAACAATTATCTAACATTTATCTGAGAACAATTAACAAAGCGCAGGCCCCCCAGTGTACTAGTAACAAAGCATACTTAACGAAGCAACACATTAGAGTATCATAAAACATTGTACTTTACTATACTTTACTTTACTTCACTTCCCCCCCTGGAATAACCAACTCCCTCCCCAAACGAGGAAGTCAGAACACCGCAGAGCGCCGGAACCGGCGCCCGCAAATTTACACAGAGCTCCCCCCTGAGAAAGCTAAGGAGCTGACTGAACTTCAAAGAAAGGGAAGAGCCAGAGCGATACGCACTCATAAGAAACACGGAAGAGAAAAACAAAACAACTGACCGGCAGCCACCGAACTGAGAAGGGAACTGTCAGCCATACCCTGAGCGGGCATTTAGAAACTGTCAAAGTCAGTGAAAAGCAATTACAGTGACTGAAAGTAGGGATATTAGAGCGGGATCCCTCCGCAGCCATTCAGACCGCCATGGAAGGGGCTGAGAGTTGTATCCGGGGAGGGAGATAGAAGCTCAACCCAGCCGTAGGCACCGTACCACGAGCCTGCCCCATGAGGCCGAGCCCAAACCAGCCAGGACTCAAAACACAACAGTACCAGTGGGCTGGTTTTTCTATGTATCTTCTGTGTATATGATTCCATGTAGTATGTTTTGTAAATAGTTACCCCGGTTATCCAAGTTATTTATACCCTGTTACCTGTAAACTCATACGTGTTATATGTACTGAGCATTTTGTTCCATGTGCACCGCGCTGATGATGAATAGTGCGGTATATAAGAGACTGTAAATTAAATAAATAAAAAATAAATCCCATGACTCTAGTTTTGCCAAACGTCTCTCATGAGGGACCCCATCAAAGGCTTTCTGAAAGTCCAGATACACAACATCAACCGACTCACCCCTGTCCACCTGATCACTCACTCCTTCAAAAAAACATAACAGATTAGTAAGACAAGATCTTCCTTGTCTAAAGCCATGTTGGCTGTCTCCCATTAGGTTGTGACTATCTACATGCTGAGTAATTTTATTCTTTATGATGGTTTCTACCACTTTTCCCGGCACTGACGTCAGGCTCACCGGTCTGTAGTTTCCCGGATCACCCCTGGAACCCTTTTTAAAAATTGGTTGTTACACTGGCGATCCTCCAATCTTCAGGTATTAGAGATGATTCCAATGATAGTTCACAGATTACCAATAGCAGGTCTGCAATCTCATATTTCAGCTCTTTCAACACCCTTGGATGTATACCATCCGGCCCAGGTGACTTGCTACTCTTCAGTTTATCTAATAGTCGTAATACATCTTCCCGATGTATCGATATTTCCTTCAATTCTTCGGCACCTTTAAATACCACTTGTCATGGGTAACATCCCTACATCTTCCTCAGTAAAGACCGAAGCAAAGAATTCATTCAGTCTCTCCGCTATCGCCTTGTCGCCTCTCAGTGCTCCTTTAACCCCTCCATTATCTAATGGACCAGCTGACTCTCTCACAGGTTTTTTGCTACGAATGTACCTGAAAAGGTCTTTACTTAGCGTTTTTGCTTCCGCAGCAAGCTTCTTCTCAAATTCTCCCTTTGCCTGCCTTATCAATGCCTTGCATTTGACTTGCCAGTGCTTCTGCTGTTTCCAGGTTTTGTCGTTTGGCTCTTTTTTCCATTTCCTGAAAGATGCTTTTTTGGCAACAGCCTCTCTGACCTCACCTTTAAACCATGCTGGCAGTTTTTTGGACTTCCTTCCACTTTTCTTAAAGCGTAGAATACAGCTGGTCTGGGCTTCCAAGATAGTAGTTTTCAACAACACCCAAGCTTGATGTAAGTCTTTAACCTTTGCAACTGCTCCTTTTAGTTGTTTCTTAACTATTATCCTCATCTTATCATAGTCTCCCTTTCGAAAGTTAAAAGGTAGTGCTGTGGATTTCCTTACCATCCCTCCTCCATTAATTAAATCAAACGCAATCATGCTATGATCACTATTACCAAGTGGCCCCAACACCCTTATCTCTTGCACCAGATCTGGTGTTCCACTAAGGATTACGTCTAATATGGCTTCCCCTCTGGTCGGTTCATGAACCAGCTGCTCCAAGAAGCAGTCATTTATTTCATCTAGGAACTTTATCTCCCTAGCATGTCCTGACGTGACACTGACCCAGTCGATACCGGGGTAGTTGAAATCACCCATTATTACTGCGCTGTAACGTTTGTTAGCTTCCTTGATTTCTTTGAACATTTCGTCATCCATTTGGTCATTCTGGCCAGGCAGTCGATAGTACACCCCCACTGCCATCGCCTTCCCCCTTTTACATGGAATTTCAATCCATATAGATTGTACAGCAGGTTTTGTTTCCTGCAAAACTTTAATCCTTTCTGACTCAATGCCCTCTCTAACAGAGAGAGCAACCTCTCCACCAATTTGATCAGCTCTATCATTACGATATAGTTTGTACCCAGGTATCACAGTGTCCCACTGGTTGTCCTCCTTCCACCATGTCTCTGATATTCCAATCATATCTAACCTTTCATTTAGTGCTATATATTCTAACTCTCTCATCTTATTTTTTAGACTTCTAGCATTTGCATACAAGCATTTTAGAGAATGTATTTTATTAATATTAATTTGTCTATTGTTAGACATGGGTAATTTGGGATCTTTAAGCTCTGTCTGCTCCATACTTGAGGACATTTGGGCTAGTTTACTCTTTTGTGGAACCTCTCTGCTTTTGGTAGTATCCTTCAAAGATACATTCTTCCGAACCATCTGCTCTTGGGGCGACTGTCGGCTTTCCCCTGATATCTAGTTTAAAAGCTGCTCTATCTCCTTTTTAAAGGTTAATGCCAGCAGCCTGGTTCCATCCTGGTTAAGGTGAAGCCCATCCCTTCGGAAGAGCCCCTCCTTTCCCCAGAATGTTCCCCAGTTCCTAACAAATCCAAAACCCTCATCTCTGCACCATTGTCTCATCCACGCATTGAGACTCTGGAGCTCTGCCTGCCTTTTGGGTCCTGCGCGTGGAACAGGAAGCATTTCGGAGAACGCTACCCTGGAAGTTCTGGATTTCAACTTCCTACCTAAAAAGCCAAAATTTAGCCTCCAGAACCTCCCTACCACATTTTCCTATGTCATTGGTACCAACATGTACCAAGACGCAGACTCCTCCCCAGCACTATCTAAGACCTTATCTAGGTGGCGCGTGAGGTCGCAGTGTGGAATCTGCGAAAAATCTTGGCATCGATTGAATGGGTGTGTGAGCGGGAACTGCAGTCACTGCTGATCATTTTTGATGCAGAAAAAGCATTGACCGAGTGAATTGGGATTACCTCAAATTTCTTTTACCTCATTATGGCTTGGGCATCTCTTTTTGTCAGATGGTGGACTTGCTCTATGCTAGCCCCACGGCTGGAATATTGTGCAATGGGGTGCTCTCAGAAAAGTTTAACCTTGAGAGAGAGAGGTACTCGCCAGGGTTGCCCTCTCCATTTGCTTTTTGTTGACCCTAGATCCATTGGTGAGGAGGATAGAGGAGACATTGGATATACGTGATGTTCGTCTTGGATCGCATTGGGTCAAGCTGGCTGTGTTTGAAGACGATATGCTGGTTCATTTGCTGTCCCCGCAGCCGTCGTTACCCCGTTTGCTTGAAGAATTTTCCCTATATGGTAAATTTGCAGGACTGCGTATCAGTGGAGTTAAGTCGGAGGCCTTGGATGTAGGGGGTCTGCTCCGGGTTACTTGGCAGGGGAATTTCCCCTTACGGTGGGCAGGTGAATCCTTTATCTATTTGGGCATCGTGTTAACGAGAGACCCGGCAGTGTTATACAAGAGGAATTTTGATCAAACCTTCTCCAAGCTATGGGCACAGCTGCAGGCCTGGGCTCCCCTTCCATTGTCTTTGTTGGGCAGTGTGGCAGCTTTGGGGATGGTGATCCTACCACGGGTGTTGTACTGGATGCATACTTTGCCTGTGTGGTTATTGCGCCGTGATCTTATGCTTATGGAACGAGAGATCCGTGGGTTTCTTTGGAAGGGGGTCAGAGCACGCATACCGTTGGGCCGTTTGAAAGGGGGATGGCGAGTGGGCGGTATTGGAGTTCCAGATCTTTGGAAGTATGCCCTAGCCTGTCAGGCCAGGCATTTAGGAGATTGGTTGGGAGATACAGTGGTCTATACCCCCAGAGCGCTTGAGGAGGCTTCTGTGGCTCCGCAGGCTTTGAGGGCAGTTTTGCATTTGCAGCGCACAGCCTTGCCGGGTCGGGTGATGAAGAGCATCCTGGTTCAGGCGGCGAGGCGTACATGGCAGCAGTTGAACACATTTTGGGATTGCTCCCCCGAGATCTCGAGCTGGTTGCCCTTGCAGGGAAATGCCTGTTTCTTGCCGGGTTCCGACTCCGCTTCTTTTCGGCGGTGGGAACGGCTGGGGATATGTAGTCTGGGGCACGTTGTGGACTTGGAAGGGCGGTGTAAGACCTTGGAAGCGCTGTGTAGAGAATATGACCTGAATCCTAGTGCCTCCGTGTTTACTTATATGCAACTCTCCCACTATGTGGGCTCATTGGGAAGGAATTGACGGTAGAGCACTCGGCGCTAATCCTGGAATTCTTTGCTCTGGGGACAGGGTCCCCGCCCACTATTGCAGAGTTGAAGAGAAAGTTGGATGCGTATAGTAATATTCCTGATTACACGGCAGAGGAAGCTTCGTGGGCGCTGAAATTGGGTTGCAAAATAGCCCCAGGTTCTGTTCGCGGTGCGTTGAGTCAGATTGCACGACTGGTGGAGGGGGCTAGATGGCACGAAGTGCAGTTTAAATGTATTGTCCGCACCCACTTTTCCCCACGGCGTGCGCTTCGCAGTCATCTTACATTGTATGGTGGATATCCGAAATGTGCTTGTTCGTTGGCGGATCTGGGTCATATGTGGTGGCGTTGTTCCCATATCCGCAGATATTGGATGAGGATTGAGAGCTACCTCAGCGGTTTTTAATGCGGCAGCAGCTTTCTTCGAAAGGACCCTTGGTAGTCTTGGATCAGCTAGGACCACTCCACCCAAAGGGAAGATGGGAGAGAATTTTGGTGAGGAAAGCCTGTCTGGTGGGTAAGGGCCCGATACTCCGGCGATGGAGAGAGCCGGTGGCCCCTTCCTTTTGGGAGTGGCGGAATAATTTCCACCAGCTTATGATTCTGGAAAGGAGGAGTGCAAGAGGGCACCCTCAGCGATGGGCCTCCTTTCTTTTGGTCTGGATGCCCTATATTCACACAGTTGACCGAAAGCACACAGTTGACCGAAAGCAGCTCATTAAAATCATAACAATGATCAATACTACAACCTCCCCACTCGATCCATGCCCTGTGTCTTGGATTAAATGCACAAAGGAAGAACTTGCTGAAAACATTCAATACATGGTGAACCTGTCCCTTTCTCAGGGCATCATGCCTGATGCTCTAAAGCTCACAACGCTTCGCCCAATAATAAAAAACAAACTTGACTCAAAAGACCCCAACTCATACAGACCGATAGCTAGCATTCCTTTTATCGCTAAAATAATAGAAAAATCAATTCAATTACAATTACAAGAGCATATTGATGAACATAAACACCAATTCGGTCTTCGCCCTTTTCATGGAGTGGAAACCCTCTTGATTACACTGACTACCTCATCAAAGGCACAGATGTCAACAATCAAGGTTTCCTACTACTCTTTATTGACATCTCGGCCGCCTTTGACAACATCAACCACCCTACCCTGATCAACAGACTAGAAAACTTAGGAATAGGTGGAACTGTTCTCAAATGGTTCAAGTCCTACATCACACATAGACTAATACGTGTCCAAATAGATCAAGAAGCATCAGAAACCTTCCCCCAAGGACAAGGTATACCTCAAGGATCAGCCCTTTCTGCCCTCCTATTCAACTTATACCTGCAACCTATCACAAACATATTTAGAAAACACAAGATTAATCACTTTATATATGCTGACGATATCATGCTCGCTATCCCCATAACCACAAAAAACTACACTTACGACAACCTAGCTGAGTGCATGGCTGAGACCACCTCTTGGATGGAAACCAATTACCTCAGCATTAACCTCAAAAAAACGGAAGCAATGTTCGTTACAAGAACACCTGTGACTGAGGACACTTTTCCAACAACAATCTCAATCAACAATACCTCTATACCCGTTAAAAAAGAGGTAAAATACTTGGGTGTAATAATAGATCATACTCTCACCATGCTACCACACATAAAGCAGACAGTAAGAACCATATTTCTTAAACTCAAAACCATACAACACCTAAGGCCCCTCTTGGATACACATGACTTTAGATCGGTTGTCAATACACTCATCACACCCCATTTTGATTATTGCAACAGTCTCCTGATTGGCCTACCACAGAAAAACACATACCTATTACAAAGAGCCCAGAACATCTGTGCAAAAGTAACTACTAAAGCCCGTCTAACAGACCATGTGACCTCTATACTCCTAGAACTACATTGGCTCCCTATAAACAGCCGTATCAGATACAAAATTCTCCTAACAACATTCAAGCTCCTAAATGACATCGCCCCATCACATCTATCAACATTACTACAGACCCCATCTGAATCAAGAGTTCGCAGACAAAATGCAGCCCACTCACTTGATATACCAAAATCATTCAAGAAGACTAAAAAATCCACAAGTGACAGAGCCTTCACGTTCACTGCCCCCATGCTCTGGAATGATCTCCCACTAGACCTCCGCACCATAAAAGACCTCGCCCAATTTCGGAAGGAACTCAAAACATACCTATTCTCTGAACATTTCCAAATCCCCTACCCCCCAAGCTCTGTCCCACAACATCCACAGACACACCAACTCAGAACTCCCTAAACCACACCTAGATAACCCCACGCAGTCCCCTCACACACACACAAAATTCTTGATAAAAAATGGAAATAAATTCCACCACCTACACATGATGCACATTTATTCTGAAAACCCTGTATAGAATCACTTGTAAATAACCTATGTAAATAGTTTGGACAGTTTTTACATCTGTCATTACTTGCAAAAAGTTAGAAAGTTTCTCTGTTTCAATGTAATGTATACAGAAGTACACATAATTTGTTAATTTGTTCCATGTAAACCGCCCTTGATCACTGGAAGGGGCGGTATAGAAGAAATAAGTAAGTAAATAAATAAATAAAATATATTCAGGGGTTGGGTCCTAAAGTCCGCAGTGAAGTCCTTAGCGTTGTATAGTGTTGGGTTGGCCTGAGTTATTGCTCCCTAATAGGATGGGTAGTACTATTAGGGGTTTGGGGAGGGGGGGGGTAGGGGGTGGGAGTCTGTGTGGGTTATAATTTGTGTATTGCAATAGCTTCCTCTTTTACTTGTGTTGTGATATACCCCAGGGTAGTGGACAAGAGTCAGCCCTACCCGGGGAGTGGTGTGTATATTGTGTATTATATACTGGAATAGTGACGTTGTATTATAGTACTGGTTTTCGTTTATCTGTATTATGTGAATTTAATAAATAGACCTTTGAAAAGAAAAATGGAAAAACCTGCTTCGGGTTTTAAAAAGTGTTCCAAATGTGGCGGTACCATCTCCGTCACTGACACCCATGAGTGGTGCCTCAAATGTTTAGGTCCTGACCACTCTATTTCCGAGTGTGTTGCCTGTGGGATGAAGTCGAAGAGGGGCCTGCAAAACCGAGCTGCTAAACTTCGCACCCTTTTTCCCTCCAATGCAGCGTCTGTGGCATAGAAGTCTTCCAGGGCTTCGTCTTCCTCCCATGGATCTCGGGTAACTTAAAATAAATCTGGCCGGTCCTCAAAGGGTAGATCTCCTTCTAAGCATCGAGATGCCTCTGTCGTTGCCCTTCTTGTACCGGCAAAATTGCCCCAGCGGGAGGCTTTGGCTTCCAAAGCACTAACGGGGCTCCAGGATGTTCTCGAGGCCTCAACCTCGGCAGAACTACTGGTGCCATGCTCTAGGGTACCGGCTGCTTCATCCGGTACCGATACCCAAGCATCAGCAGTGTTGATAGACCAGAGATTCTTGGCTATTGAATGCAGTCTGGTGGTTCTTCTCACGGCCTCGATGCCCCTGAAACAGCTTCAGACAATTCAGCTGGTACTGGCACCCACTCCGGTACCGGTACCATCTGCATCGACATCGGCAGGTATTCTACCGGGACCGAGTCATGCTTATCCATCCGGTATCGACAAGTCAGTACCGGACCCCTCCGATGCCGACTTCGATCGGTACCGTGCCTTGCACGATCACCCAGATCGGAGATACTTTGAATCTTCAGATGAGTCTGAAGACTCTGAAAGCTCTGCCGATACCAGAGTACTTCTTCCTGAGGATTCTTCTTCTCCTCAGCATAGGATGTCCCCTCCAGAGGATATGTCCTTTCAGGATTTTATCCGAGATGTGGCTCGAGGTCTTTCCATCACGATGGCTCCTGAAAAAGAGCCTAGAGCAAAGGAATTGGAAATCCTGCAATACCCTAAAGCTCCCAAGGAGGCAGCTACCTTATCTATTCATGAGATCTTGCATGACCTCATGTTAAGGATGTGGGAAACACCTCTAACCACTTCTCCTCACTCTCGAAGGCTCGACACCATGTATCGAGTTCTCCTTGTCCTGGGTTTCAGAAGACTCAGCTACCACACCATTCCATGGTGGTGGAATCAGCTATGAGAAGGATCAAGAATGCAAAAAGACATGCATCTAATCCTCCAGGACGTGAGTGTAGGACTCTTGACGCCTTTGGACGTCGAACTTTCCAGGCTTCCATGCTTTCTGCTAGGATCAGTTCCCATATATTATATATGGGAATGTTCCTTAAGGAGGTCACGGGAGATTTACAGCTTATGAGCCCTCTCCTTCCTGATAAGAGGCAGGATTACCTTGCCCTTGTCAAACATGCTCAGGATGTTTCCAAGTTTGTAAATCGTGCAGCCTTTCACTGCTTTGAGTGCATAAGCAGAACCTCTGCTATTGCCATAGGTGCACGTAGGATTGCCTGGCTCAAGGCATCTGACTTGGAACTTTGGGTACAGGATAAACTAGGGAATATTCCTTGCACAGGAGAGAATCTCTTTGGCAAGAATTGGCAGGAAAAAGCTAATGAGATAGATGCTGACAATATCACCTTGGATAGATTGTCTAAATCTACAGCTGATCCTGCAAGGAAAACATCCTACAAGAAACCATTCTTCTCTAAAAAGAAGAACTTTTACCCCTCCTAAACCCAGCAGGGGCATCGTTTAGGTCAGTCTGCCCAAAAGGGACAGCAGCAACAACCTAGGCAAAGAAAAACAAAAGCTGCTAAGCCTCAACCGTCTCAGCAGTTTCAGCCTCCACAGGGGCTTTGACTCCTATCTAGAGAACTTTGCCTTCCTGGCCCTGAACGGCCCAGAGCCTTCCACCATTCCAGGAAGATTGTCATTTTGCCCCCAGATGGGGGCAGATAACAGCAGAAAATTGTACTCTGTCCATTG
This sequence comes from Ichthyophis bannanicus, assembly GCA_033557465.1. NCBI lineage: Eukaryota > Metazoa > Chordata > Amphibia > Gymnophiona > Ichthyophiidae > Ichthyophis > Ichthyophis bannanicus. Next base: position 520,711,939 of record CM066037.1, read on the forward strand.
TAAGAGAGGGGTGCAAGTTTCATTTCCTCAGCATGCCCCCTTCCTACAATGGTAAGACAATTCAATTCTCAGACCTTTCTCAATGCCCAGTTAGGTCAAGAGGTCACTTTGCTTCTTGCCCAGGGGGCAATAGAAGAGGTACCCATTCTCCAACAGGGTTCTACTCCCCCTATTTCCTTATTCCAAAGAAAACAGGGGGGGACAGACCCAGTTTGGACTTCAGAGAATTGAACAAATTCCTGTTCAAAGAGAAGTTCAAAATGATTTCTCTAGGAACTCTGCTGCCATACCTTCAGAGTCAGGATTGGCTTTGTTCTCTAGATCTCAAGGATGTGTACGCTCATGTTCTCATCCATCCAACACACCGAAAGTTCCTTGGCTTTCTATTTCAAGGGAAGCACGACCAGTACAGGGTTCTTCCTTATGGCCTGGCCTTGGCACCAAGGGTGTTCACAAAATGCATGGCTGTGGTGGCAGCATTTCTTGGCACCCTGGGACTATTCGTCTTCCCTTACTTAGACGACTGGCTCATTCGAGCCCCTTCAGAGCCAGAGGCCAGGATTTCTCTCTCTCGCACAATGCGCATCCTTCAGTATTTGGGACTTGTCATAAACCTCCCAAAATCCAACCTTGCTCCCACTCAGTCTCTAGAGCTTATAGGAGCTCTGATGGATACCAGACAGACAAGGGCCTATCTTCCACAGCCCTGCTGCCTTTGCATTGTGCAGTTAGCTTCCCAAGCACTGCTGAAGACTCACCTCACTGCTCAGGAAATGTTAGTTGCTAGGCCACATGGCATCCACCATGCATGTGGTTCCTTATGCTCGCCTCCATATGAGGGCAGCCCAGTGGACTTGATCCACTCATTGGACTCAGGCGGCAGGTTGCCTGTCAGACAAAATAACAAGCTCAGATCGTCTTATTTTCTTCCTCCAATGGTGGCAGACACCCCAAAACCTTTTGGTGGGGTCCCCTTTCCAACAATCCCCAACCCAAGCCACTCTGACAACAGATTTCTCACAGGTGGGTTGGGGAGCCCACCTGCAAGGCCTCTCTACCCAGGGTACCTGGACTCTACAGGAGACCTATCTACACATCAATCTCCTGGAACTCAGAGCAATCTTCCTTGCTCTTCAAGTATTCCACACCCAGCTCATCTACAAGATAGTCCTAGTTCAAATGGACAATCAGGTAGCCATGTTCTGTGTGAACAAGCAGGGCAGAACAGGCTCTCTGTTGCTCTGCAACGAAGCTTTGCGACTATGGGCCCTCGCCAGAGCGCATCAGATTCATCTCCTTGCGGTGTATCTTTCAGGCATTCAAAACTCTTGGACAGACAGACTCAGTCGAGTTCTGCTTCCACACGAATGGTATCTCCATGCAGACCAAGTGGCCAAAGATTTTCAAATTTGGGGAACCACGGACATAAACCTCTTTGCAAGTCCGCTGAATGCCAAACTTCCCCAGATCTGTTCCAGAATTCCGGCTCAGGGTTGTCAGGCCAGGGATGCTTTCCTACTCCATTGGGGTCAGGACTTCCTGTATGCCTTTCCACCCATTTCCCTAATTCCCAAAACTCTGTTTAAGCTTCAGAGAGACAGAGGTCATATGATTCTCATAGCTCCACATTGGCCATGACAAATGTGGTACCCTCTGCTCCTACATCTCTCTCAAGCACCGCCTCTGGAGTTAGGATCTGCTCCAGATCTCCTTTCTCAGGAGGACGGGATGCTGTGGCATCCCAATCCCCAGTCTCTTCATCTCAGGGCCTGGTTGCTGAAAGCCTAGAACTTCATTGTCTTAACCTTTCTCATCAGGTAAAGGATATCCTTTATGCTTCCAGGAAACCTTCCACAAGACGCTCTTATGCTTTCAAGTGGAAAAGGTTTACCATATGGTGCTCGCAGAAGGGTCTTGACCCTCTTGCAATACCTCTGGAATCATTACTGGATTATCTCCTTCATTTGTCTAATGCAAGGCTTAAGACCAATTCATTGAGAGTTCATTTGAGTGCTATTGCAGCTTCTTTCAAGCCTCTAAATGGACAACCTATTTCCTCTCATCCTCTCATAGCTTGATTTATGAGAGGCCTTCTTTTAACTAAGTCTCCCATTAAGCTTCCACTGGTGGCATGGGATTTAAATCTGATTCTTGGGCAGCTCATGAAGCCGCCTTTTGAGCCATTAGCTACTACATCTTTGAAATTCCTTTGCTGGAAGGTCATCTTTCTTATTGCAATCACATCAGCAAGTCGCATCAGTGAATTCCAAGCATTGGTGGCTGATCCTCCTTATACAAAGTTCCATCATGATAAGGTATTTATTTTTTATATCGCGCTCTTTTAGAATCAGTGCGGTTTACATGTATACTAACAGGTACTTTTTATTCCTTTGTCCCCGAAGGGCTCACAATCTAAGTGTACCTGAAGCAATGGAGGGTTAAGTGGCTTGCCCAAGGCCACAAGGAGTGGCTATGGGACTAGAGACCCCAGTTCCCTCCGGCCTGAGGTAACCTGTACCAACCACTGAGCCACTCCTCAGTCCTTAGGATTCATCCACACTTTATGCCGAAGGTGGTATCACCTTTTCATTTAAACCAAGCGGTTTACCTTCCTGTATTTTTCCCAAGGCCTCACGTCTCAAATGCAGAAAGGAATCTTCATACTTTGGACTGTAAAAGGGCTTTGGCCTTATCTCCAGGAACAAGCAGGAATGTAGTCTTCACATATGGGTATCGTCGGTACCGACGGAGCCTGCGCGGGAACGCTCCCCAGCGTCCAATTAGAAAGCTTTTGGGAGCATCCCACAGCGCCTGCGTACTGCCTTCCCGCCTCTCTCCAGTTCTTTGTTTTCCGCGGAGCCAGCAGGTCGTTTTTCTGTCACCGCAGAAATTATCCCGTATTTTTCTTTCTTTTTTGTGGTAGCATCTGCCTTCCTCGACGCCATACCGGTACCGCCGGTTCGTTCTTTCTAAAAAAAAAAAAAAAAAAAAAAAATTCTAATGTTTTATCTAGATTTTCCAGCCTTTTTTCTCTCTGGTGCCACGCACCATTTTGGGCACTAGGCCCAATTTGTCCTCAACATGGAAAAACCCGCTTCGGGTTTTAAAAAGTGTTCCAAGTGTGGCGGTACCATCTCCGTCAGACACTCACGAGTGGTACCTCAAATGTTTAGGTCCTGACCACTCCATCTCGGAATGTGTTGCCTGTGGAATGATGTCGAAGAGGGGTCGGCAGAACCAAGCTGCTAAGCTTAGCACCCTTTTTCCCTCCGATGCAGCCTCTGTGGCATTGACGTCTTCCAGGGCTTCGTCTTCCTCCCATGGATCTCAGGTAACCAAACATAAATCTGGCCGGTCCTCAAAGGGTAGATCTCCTTCCAAGTATCGAGATGCCTCTGGCGAGGGACTTGTACCGGCAAAATTGCCCCAGCAGGAGGCTTCGACTAACAAAGCATTATCGGGGCTCCAGGATGTTCTCGAGGCCTCAACCTCGGCAGAACTACTGGTGCCATACTCTGGGGTACCGGCCGCTTTGTCCGGTACCAACACCCAGGCATCGGCAGCATCAATTGACCAGAGATTCCTGGCTATTGAGTGCAGTCTGGCAGCTCTCCTTGTGGCATTGGTGCCTTCGGGACCGCTTCAGACAGTTCAACCGGTATCGACACCGGCTCTGGCACAGATATCGGTACCAGTACCGACAGCATTGACATCAGCGAGTATGCTACCAACACCGAGTCAGGCTATTTCCTCCGGTATCGACAGGCCGGTACCAGACCCCTCCGGTACCGACTTCGATCGGTACCGGTATCGTGCTTTACAAGAGCACCCGGACAGAAGATATTTTGAATTCTCAGATGACTCTGACGACTCTGACAGCTTTGTTGATGCCGGCGTACTTCTCTCTGAGGAGCCGCCTTCTCCTAAACATAGGATGTCTCCTCCAGAGGATATATCCTTTCAGGATTTCATCAGAAAGGTGGCTAGGGGTCTTTCCATCACAGTGGCTCCTAAAACAGAGCCCAGAGCAAAGGAGTTGGAGATTTTACAATATCCTAAAGCTCCCAAGGAAGCGGCTACTTTGCCTATTCATGAGATCTTGCATGATCTCATGTTAAGAATATGGGAAACGCCTCTTACGACCTCTCCCCATTCCCATAGACTGGATACCATGTATCGAGTACCTCCTTGTCCGGGATTTCAAAAACCTCAGTTGCCACACCACTCCGTAGTGGTGGAGTCAGCTATGAGAAGGATCAAGAATGCAAAGAGACATGCATCTAATCCTCCAGGAGGTGAATGTAGGACTTTTGATGCCTTTGGGCGTCGAACATTCCAGGCCTCTATGCTTTCTGCCAGAATTTGTTCCTACATCTTATACATGGAAATGTTCCTTAAGAAGGTTACAGGAGATCTCTAGCTTATGAGCCCTATCCTTCCTGATGATAAGAGGCAGGATTATCTTACACTTGTCAAACATGCCCAGGATGTTTCCAAGTTTGTTAATCGTGCAGCTTTTGACTGCTTTGAGTGCATAAGCAGAACCTCTGCCATTGCCATAGGTGCTCGCGGGATTGCCTGGCTCCAGGCATCTGACTTAAAACTCTGGGTACAGGATAAACTGGGGAATATCCCTTGTACAGGCGAAACTCTCTTTGGCAAGAATTGGCAAGAGAAAGCTAATGAGCTGGATGCTGATAACACCACTTTGGATAGACTATCCAAGACTACAGTTGATCCTGCAAGGAGAAAATCCTACAAGAAACCATTCTTCTCTAAAAAGAAGAGGTTTTACCCCTCCTATATGCAGCAGGTACATTCTGCAGGTCAGTCCACCCAAAAGGGACAGCAGCCCCCAAAGCAAAGAAAATCAAAGACTGCTAAGCCTCAACCGGCCCAGCAGTCTCAGCCTCCACAGGGGCTCTGACTCCCATCTAGAGAAACATAGAAATATGATGACAGAAAAAGACCACATTTCCTGTCTAGTCTGTCCTTCCATATCAACAACTACAACAGTCCCCTTTTTACCTTTTAGAGATCCTCTGTGTTTGTCCCATGCTTTTTTGAATTCAGTTACTGTCCTCATCTCTAGTCTCTACCACCTCCACTGGGAGACTATTCCAGGGATCCACTACTCTTTCCGTAAAGAAATATTTCCGCATATCACTCCTGAATCTATCTCCCTTCACCCTCATCCCATGTCCCCTCGTAACAGAACTTGCTTTCAATTGAAAGAGGCTCTCTCCCTGAACATTTATGCCACGGAGGTATTTAAACATCTCAATCATATCACCTCTATCCCGCCTTTCCTCTAAGGTGTACATATTAAGATCCTTCAGTCTGTCCTCATATGCTTTATAATGAAGCCCACTAATCATTTTAGTAGCCACCCTCTGCACCGACTCCATCCTGTTCACATCCTTTTGAAGGTCCGGTCTCCAGAATTGCACACTATACTCCAAATGAGGTCGCACCAAAGACTTATACAGAGGCATTATCACCTCCTTTTTTCTGTTAGCCATTCCTCTCCGTATGCACCCAAGCATCCTTCTAGCTTTTGCCGTTGAATTTTCTACCTGTTTAGCTACTTTAAGATCATCAGACACAACCACGCCTAGGTCCTGCTCTTCTTTAGTGGACAAAAGTACTTCACCCCCTGTACTATATTGCTCCCTTGGATTGCTGCAGCTCAAATGCATGACCTTACATTTTTTAACATTAAATCCCAGCTGCCAAATTCTCGATTATTCTTGAAGCTTAGCTAGATCCCTCCTCATGTTATCCCTTCCTGGGTGTCTACGCTATTGAAGATTTTGGTATCATCCGCAAAGAGGCAAACCTTACCCGACAGCCCTTCCGCTATATCACTAACAAAGATGTTAAAAAGAATCGGACCAAGGACAGATCCCTGGGGCACACCACTGGTAACATCCTTCTCCTCAGAGTGAGCTCCATTTACTTGTACTCTTTGTCGCCTCCCACCCAACCAATTTCTAACCCAAGCAGTAACTTTAGGGTCCATCCCTAGGGTGCTCAGTTTGTTTATAAGTCGCCTGTGAGGAACAGTGTCAAAGGCTTTACTGAAATCTAAATACACCACATCTAGAGCTCTCCCTCGGTCCCACTCCCTGGTCACCCAGTCAAAGAAATCAATCAGATTTGTCTGACAAGACCTGCCTCTGGTGAATCCATGTTGTCTCGGATCCTGTAATCCGCTGGACTCCAGAAACCTCACTATATTCTCTTTCAGTAGCATTTCCAATAATTTACTCACCACCGAAGTTAAACTAACCGGCCTGTAGTTTTCAACCACATCCTTACTTCTTCTTTTGTGTAAAGGCACCACATGAGCCTCTCTCCAGTCCTTTGGCACCACTCCCGACTCCAACGAGGCATTGAAAAGGTCAGTCAGTGGAGTTGCTAGAACGTCCCCAAGTTCCCTCTGTATTCTAGGGTGTATCCCATCCGGTCCCATCGCTTTGTCTACTTTAAGTTGAGCTTTAAGGTTCTCACTAACAGTCTTCTGAAAATTGTTCAAGATGTCCCTCGCTTCTGTTCCTATTTGTGGGTGTTTTCTGAGGTCCTGCTCCTGGTTCTTCATCTGTGAACACAGAACAAAAATATTTGTTAAGCAATTCCGCTTTATCCTTATCAGCCTTCTACATATTCCTCCCCTGCACCCTTGAGTCTGACAATACCACTTTTGCCCTTCCTCTTCTCACTAATATATCTGAAAAATGTCTTATCCCCCCATTTTATTGCATTGGCTATTTCCTCCTCCTTTTGAATCTTTGCTGCCTTGACTACTTTGCGAGCTTCTCTAAGTTTTTTTTTCCAAATATAGATGCCTTTCTTCCTCTCTCTGTGATCTCTTGTATTTCATGAAGGCCTCCCTCTTTTTCTTCACTTTTTCAGCTACTTCTTTCGAAAACCATAGCGGTCTCCTTTTCCTTTTACCTTTATTTACCATTTTAACAAAAAGGTTGGTTGCCCTTAAAATATGCCCTTTCAGTTTTGCCCACTGTTTTTCTACATCCCCCAGCTGTTCCCATCCCACTAACGAGTCCCTGAGGTATTGACCCATCTTCGCAAAGTTAGTCTTCCTAAAGTCTAAGATCCTCACCTTTGAATGGATTCTAACAGCCCTAGTCCTAATACTGAACCACACCGTCTGGTGATCACTGGATGCAAAATGATCTCCACTACAACATCAGAAACACTTTCACCATTGGTAAGCACCAAGTCCAGTATGGCCCCTTCACGTGTGGGGTCTGTTACCAATTGCCTGAATAGTTCTCCCTGTAGAGAATCCAGGATCTCCTTACTTCTAGATGATACTGCAGCAGGAATGTGCCAAACAACATCTGGCATATTGAAATCTCCCATCAGTAGCACTTCCCCTTTCCTAGCAATGCTGCATATGTCTTCAATACTCTGTCCACCTCTTCCTCGTGTGAGGGAGGTCTGTATATCACACCAATGCAAATAGATTTCTCTTTCCCTCTTTCTAGTTTAACCCACAATGCCGCCTCCTCTCCCTTTTAAGCTCTGTAATTCCAAAGCTTTAATAGTAGTTTTTACATATAGTGCCACTCCTCCTTCCCTTCTTACTACCCTGTCCTTTCTGAATAAAGTATAGCCAGGTATAGTTACATCCCAATCATGGTTTTCTGTGAACCATGTTTCTGTAACTGCCACTAAATCCCAGTCAGCCACTCCCACCAAAGCTTCAACATCAGGGATCTTATTTCCCATGCTACGGGCATTTATACACACTGCTTTCCATATGTTACCGCTGTTACCCATTTCCATAAAGGTATTTAATGTATCACCTACCTGGGGGCTTTCTTCACCCATCCCCAACGAATCTAGTTTAAAGCCCTCTTCAGTAGATTAGCCAGTCTACTACCGAAGATGCGTTGACCTTTCTTGGACAGATGTATGCCAACTTGACTAGAGAACTTGGCCTTCCTGGCCCTGAACGGGCCAGAGCCTTCCACCATCCCAAGAAGGTAGGGTTATTTTGCTCCCAGATGGGAGCAGATAACAGCAGAAGAATGGACTCTTCCTTATCACTTCTCTGGGCCAGTCCCAGGGTACGTTAGGGTTGTCAATCCCCTTCAGCAGCTGAGGACTGAAAGAAACTTGAAACTTTGCTGACAGGTTAAGCCACTCCCCTTGATGACAGCAAGCCAGTCTTTCAGTCCTCAGCAGCTGAAGAGGATTGTTATTTATTTTATTTAACACTCATTTTTATACCGCATCTTCCAGAGATCAGATGCGGTGTACAAATAACAACAATTAACAACGCTAAGTTTGTTTTACATAGAACATCTTAATTTTTACATAGAACATCTTAACATATCATAAAATAACAAGGTAGGTTTTTGAACTGGGACCGTGTAAAAACAGTTAACTAACAAAGTGTAGTATCTATATACGTAAGACAGTACATAACTGATACAACTATATACATGCGTAGGTATTAGGTCATAGGAGATAGGATCGTCATTTCGTTAGCGCTGAGTGTTGTCCATTTGGGTGTGAGGTTTGTGCTTTAAGTGGTCATTTACCTGCTGACAGTTGCTGACAGTTCTTGTGAAGATTTCGGTCTTTTATTATTTTTTGCCTCTTGTTTCGGTATTAGCGCTTGGCTCTAGCAGGGCTTCTAAGCTGCTATATTCCCTGGAGCATCTTTAGTTTAGTTTTGTTTTGTTTTGTTTAAATTGCCTTTATCTTTGCCTTCGATTCTACTCACTGTGCTCTGTATTGCCTGCCCCGCGTTAGTGGGGGGCAGCGAAGGAGCTGTGCAGCATTTGTCTTCTCTCCGGGGAAATTTGCTCTCCTGCAGATTGGTTCTCTGAGCCCCAGTTACCCTCTGCGGTGCCGGCCAGGCAAGCCCCGGTGTCTCCCGCTAGCTGCGGGTGTGAGGGGAAACGGTTTCTCACCGCGTGTTCTTTCAGGTGAGCTGAAGCTGCGGATCGCCGGGGGCCGGGGAGTCTATTGGCGTTACTCGCGTTCCGTTTAGATTTTTTGGCTTTTTGTTTTCTTTTTGGGGTCTCGTGCCTAGTTTAGTTTAGCGCGGTTCTTCATGGAAGGTAAGCTCTCCTCAGAAGGCCCCAGCGCTGCGGCGGCTTCTGATGAGGCGGGAACGGCGGCCATTTTGAAGGAGCCGCTGCTAGTTCCCGCGGGCTCAATCAAGTCGGGGAAGCGAAAATCGAAGTCGGCTAAGCCGACTCCCGTTCCCGCGCAGTCATCTCAGAGGGCTCCTGAGGCTCAAGTAGATTTTGCTTCTGTTTTCTCCCCTGCGTTTATTTTAGCTCTTCATAATGCCTTCCTACTGAAAACTGCTCAGCCAGACTCTGCTATGAAAGCTTCTCAGTCAGATGCTGCTCTGCCTGGGTTTTTCGATGTACCCCAGCCAGGGCAGAATTCCACAGCCACGGGGGAGGTTTCTTCCCAAGGGGACCTCTCTGCTCAGCCTGGGATGGATCTTTTCGGTCAGCAGGTCCCTGACCCTCAGGGTTTAGAGGAAGGAGAGCTATTTCCAGAGCAAGACCTGGATTCTGATCCAGGGTTATTGGAGGAGGGCGAACTTGCCCCAGGGGAGGATCCAAATGTTTTTAGGGTCTTCCGCAAGGAGGAGCTTGGTGCTCTTATTTCACAATCGTTGTCTGCTCTGAACCTTCTCTTGCCCTCGGTTTCTCAAGAGCCCTTAGAGGATCCCTTGTTACAAGGGTTTAAATCAGAACAACGCTGTTTTCCTGTGCACCGCGTCATCAAACAGATGATCGAATCTGAATGGGAGTTCCCAGAAGCTTCCCTGAGAGGTGCTCGGGCTTTGACTCGTCTCTACCCGGTTCCTCAGGAGGAGGAAGAATTGTTGAAGTTGCCAAAAGTGGATGCCCTTGTGTCAGCGGTGACTAAAAAGACCACTATTCCTGTAGAGGGAGCAGCGGCTCTTAAAGATCTACAGGATTGGAAGCTGGAGGGGCTTCTAAAGCAGGCTTTTGATTCCAGCGCTCTGGCTCTTCAGGCTTCCATCTTTGGGGCGTATGTGTCCCGAGCTTCTATCCGGTGGTTGCAAGGGGAAGTTTCTGCTCCGCAGGCAGACGCTTCTACTTTGGAGGGTGCCAAATTGGAATCCGCGGCAGCTTATCAGGCGGACTCCCTTCTATGATTTGATAAGGATTGCGGCGAAATCTATGGCCTCACTGGTGGCGGCTCGACGTTTTCTTTGGTTGCGTAATTGGGCTGTGGACGTTTCCTCTAAATTGCGTCTTAGCAAGCTTCCGTATAAAGGTAAATTGCTTTTTGGTGAAGCGCTGGAAAAGATTAAGGACCTTGGGGACTCCAAGGGAGGTCACTTACCGGAAGATCGTCCTAAACTATTTCGAGGAGGGTCGGCTCCACGTGGTCACGGAAGGGATTTTCGTAGGTTCCGTGGAGCTCGTTTTCTTCCCTATCCTAGGGGACGTTTCTGAGCGCGCGGTTCTTCCTTTCGCGGTGTTAGAGGATTTGGAAGGTCCTATTTCGGTTCCCAGCCCTCCTCCGGTAAGAAGCCGCAATGAAGGTTTCTTGGTCCAGGCTCCAGTTCCTGTGGGAGGTCGCCTATTGAACTTCTTGGCGGCCTGGACTGGGATAACCTCCGACCAATGGGTGCTGCAGATGATTCGGGATGGCTATGCGCTGGACTTCGCTTGCCCATTCCCGGACGCCTTTGTAATGTCTCCGTGTCTGTCTGGTCCGAAGGCTCAAATCGTGGCGGACACTCTGCAGCGCCTGTTGCATCTGCAAGCAGTGGTTCCGGTTCCTCGCGACCAGTACAGATTTGGTCGATACTCCATTTATTTCGTGGTTCCCAAAAAAGAGGGCTCTCTTCGGCCTATTCTGGATCTCAAGCACGTCAACCGTTGTCTCCAGGTGCCGCACTTTCGGATGGAAACCTTAAGGGCGGTCATTCGAGCGGTACAGCCGGGGGAGTTCCTTTTAGCGCTGGATCTCACGGAGGCGTATCTGCATATTCCCATTCGCCCCGATCATCAGCGTTTCTTATGGTTTGCCCTTCCTATGGGTCACTTCCAATTTCGGGCTTTGCCGTTCGAACTCGCAACTGCTCCTCGTACATTCACCAAGGTGATGGTGGTAGTAGAGGCAGCCCTGCGCAAAGAGGGTATTCGGGTTCACCCGTATCTCGACGATTGGCTTATCCACGCAGACTCCTTTCAGGCCTCAGTGGCGGCGACGGCAAAGGTGGTGCAGTTGTTAGAGAGTCTAGGATGGGTCATCAACCGGGAGAAGAGTCATCTCCAGCCGGTGCAGCAGCTTCTTTATCTCAGCGTTCTATTCGATATGGATCGCGGATCGGTGTTTTTGCCCGAAAACAGAGTCCAGAAGCTGGTGAACCAAGTGTGAGCCTTTCTGGGGGATCCGGCTCCGTCAGCGTGGACCTATTTACAACTGCTGGGGTCCATGGCGGCAGCCTTGGAGCTCGTTCCCTGGAGCAAGGCCCATATGAGACCGCTGCAGCAGGTGTTGCTCTCCTGGTGGTCCCCGCAGCTTCACCCCCTTTCCCAAAGGCTGAGCTGCCCGGTTCAAGTTCGTCGCAGTTTGCACTGGTGGCTAGAGCCTGAACATCTTCATGCCGGCATGCCGTTGCAGGATCCGCCGTGGGTTCTGGTGACCACGGACGCCAGCCTTTCGGGCTGAGGAGCTCACTGCCTGTCTCAGGTGGGGCAAGGCGTTTGGGCCACAGAAGAGAGGCTGTGGTCGATCAATCGGTTGGAGCTGAGAGCCGTCCGCCTCGCCCTTCTGCAGTTTCATGGCTTGATTGTGGGGAAGGCGGTTCGGGATTTTTCCAACAATGCGGTGACGGTTTCTTACATCAATCGTCAAGGGGGCACCAAGAGCTCGTCTCTGATGGTAGAGTGTCAGGAGTTGATGTCTTGGGCAGAAATTCACCTCGTAGCCCTGTCAGCGGCGCACGCCGCGGGCAAGCTCAATGTACAAGCGGATTATCTCAGTCGCAATGTTCTCGATCCCGGGGAATGGGAATTAAACGCGGCGGTTTTTCACGATCTCACCCTCCGCTGGGGTCGGCCGGCGATGGATCTTATGGCGACTCTGTCCAATGCAAAGGCGCCTCGTTTTTTCAGCAGGCGCAGGGAGCACATGTCGGAGGGCCTGGATGCCTTGGTTCAACCCTGGCCGGCAGAGGCTCTTCTGTACATTTTTCCTCCGTGGCCGATGTTATCGCGCGTCATTCAACGGATAGCGCTTCACCGAGGCTCGGTGATTCTGATTGCTCTGGATTGGCCTCGGCGGCCCTGGTATGCGGATATGCTGCGACTGTTGGTAGCTTCTCCTTGGCGTCTTCCCATTCGGATCAATTTGTTGCATCAGGGGCCGGTGCTCATGCCACAGGTGGATCGCTTCTTGCTTACGGCTTGGCTCTTGAAAGGACTCGGTTGAGGCGCAAGGGTTACTCGGATGCGGTGATTGCCACCCTGTTGCGGTCTAAGAGATCTTCTACCTCCTTGGCGTATGTTCGAATTTGGCGCGTGTTTGAAAACTGGTGCGCTGAAAGAGGTTTTCAGCCCATGTCCACGACTTTGCCACAACTACTGTTGTTCCTTCAAAGTGGCCTGGATAAGGGTTTAGCTCTCGGTACGCTGAAGGTACATTTGGCGGCTCTGGCTTGTTTTCGTGGCCCAGTGCAGGCTCTGTCACTGTCCTCACATAGAGAGATCCAGCGTTTTTTTCGGGCAGCAAGACTTATTCGTCCTCCTCTTCGCCGGGTAGTGCCTTCTTGGGATTTGAATCTAGTGTTGGAAGCGTTGGCACGATCTCCCTTTGCTTCGGTGTCTGTGGACAACTTGCGTGAATTTACCTGGAAAATGGCATTTCTCGTCGCCTTATGTTCGGCTAGGAGGATTTCCGATTTGCAAGCTCTTTCTTGTCGGGAGCCGTATCTACTTTTCTTGCCAGAGAAAGTTCTGTTGCGTACTGTCCCTTCTTTTCTGCCTAAGGTGGTTTCCGCCTTCCATGTTAACCAGTTGGTGGCGTTGCCGGTGTTTTCAGAACTCTCGGATTCTCCCATAGATCGGGTGCTCCGAAAGCTTGATTTGGGGCGTGTTTTACGCAATTCCCTGTAGGTCACGAAATCCTTTCGCAAATCGGATAGATTATTTGTGCTGTTTGCAGGCACAAAAAAGGGTCAAGCTGCTTCTAAGTCCTCTATTGCTCGTTGGGTTAAGAATGCTGTTGTGGCGGCGTATGAGGCGGCCGGGAAATTTCCGCCGCCAGGGCTCAAGGCTCATTCCACTCGTGCTCAAGCCTCTTCCTGGGCGGAGTTTGCTTTCGTTCCTCCGGTTGATATCTGCAGGGCAGCGACTTGGTCTTCTCTCCATACTTTTGCTCGACATTACCGTTTGGATGTTCATGCTAGAGAGGATGCAAATGTGGGGGCTGCGGCCTTGGTGGCCGTTCTTGCGGGTCCCTCCCGAATTTAGGTGCTGCTTTGGTACTGCCCTAACGTACCCTGGACTGGCCCGGAGAAGTGATAAGGAAGGTGGAATTAGGTCTTAACTGCTAATTACCTTTCCTTGAATCTTCTCCGGGCCAGTCCAGGGCCCACCCTTCCTTCGTCTTCAGTGTCTGTTCCGTCTCCTGGCGCCTAAGAGAACGCGTGGAGTTTCCTTAGTTGTTTGGAACTAGGGGCTCCTTGGCCGTCTGCAGGGAGGCATATTCCTCGGTTTTCTTATTACCTTGTTTTAAAAAAAAAAAAAAATTCAAAAACGAATTACCGTTTTATCGCTGTTTCTCTCTTTTCGTTCTTATACTTGCTTCATGTATTGCGCTGTCTGATGCTGGGGAATGTGCAGTCTTACTAGTTCTCTGAGTTATGTCTTTTAGATTCTGCTTTGGCTGCTTTGTCAGGAGAAGACTGGTTTGCTGTCATCAAGGGGAGTGGCTTAACCTGTCAGCAAAGTTTCAAGTTTCTTTCAGTCCTCAGCTGCTGAAGGGGATTGACAACCCTAACGTACCCTGGACTGGCCCGGAGAAGATTCAAGGAAAGGTAATTAGCAGGTAAGACCTAATTCCACCTTTCCATTGTAAGAGAGGGGTACAAGCTTCATTTCTTCAACATGCCCCCTCCTACAGTGGTAAGACAGTTCAATTCTCAGGCTTCTCTCAACACTCAGTTGAGTCAAGAGGTCAGTTTACTTCTTGCCCAGGGGGCAATAGAAGACGTACCCATTTCCCAACAGGGTACAGGGTTTTACTCCTCTTATTACTTTATTCCAAAGAAAACAGGGGGGACACAGACTCATTTTAGACCTCAGAGAACTGAACAAATTCCTGTTAAGAGAAATTCAAAATGATTTCTCTGGGAACTCTGCTGCCATACCTTCAGAGTCAGGATTGGCTTTGTTCTCTAGATCTCAAGGATGCGTACACTCGTGTTCTCATCCATCCAACTCACCAAAGGTTCCTTCGCTTCCTGTTTCAAGGAAAGCACTACCAATACAGGGTGCTTCCTTTTGGCCTGGCCTCAGCACCATGGGTGATTACGAAATGCATGGCTGTAGTGGAGCATTTCTTCGCACTCTAGGAATATTCATCTTCCCCTACTTAGATGACTGGCTCATTCGAGCCCCATCGGAGTCAGAGGCCAGAATCTCCCTATCTTGCACAATGCATATCCTTCAGTATTTGGGCCTGGTCATAAACATCTCAAAATCCAGCCTAACTCCCACTCAATCTCTAGAGTTTATAGGAGCTTTGCTGGACACCAGAAAAGCAAGGGCCTATCTCCCACAGGCCCGCTGCCTTTGCATTGTGCAGTTAGCCTCCCAGGCAGTGTTACAAATTCATCTCACTGCTCGGGAAATGTTACAACTCCTAGGCCACATGGCATCTACCATGCACGTGGTTCCCTATGCTCGCCTCCATATGAGGGCAACCCAATGGACTCTATCCACTCAGTGGACTCAAGCATCAGGCTGCCTATCAGACAAAATAGCAAACACAAGTCGCCTTATTTTGTCTCTACAATGGTGGCAGTCAACCCAAAACCTATTGGTGGGGTCCCCTTTCCACCAACCCCTACCTCAAGTGGGTTGGGGAGCTCATCTGCAAGATCTCTCTACCCAAGGCACCTGGACTCCACAGGAGACCCACTTACATATCAATCTCCTAGAACTCAGAGCAATCTTCCTTGCTTTTTGAGTGTTCCATACCCAGCTCAGCTACAAGACAGTCTTAATTCAAACGGACAATCAAGTAGCTATGTTCTGTCTGAACAAGCAGGGAGGAACAGGCTCTCTGTCGCTTTGCAATGAAGCTTTGCGACTATGGGCCCTCGCCAGAGAGCATCAAATTCATCTCCTGGCGGTGTATCTGCCAGGCATTCAAAACTCTTGGGCAGACAGACTCCGTTGAGTTCTGCTTCCACACGAATGGTCTCTCCATGCAGACCAGGTAGCAAAAAGTTTTCAAATTTGGGGAACTCCGGACATATTTTTTGCAAGTCCGTTGAATGCCAAACTTCCCCGGTTCTGTTCCAGAATTCCGGCTCAGGGTTCTTGGGCCAGGGATGCTTTTCTCCTCCTTTGGGGTCAGGACTTCCTATAGGCCTTTCCACCCATTCCCCTAATTCCCAAAACCCTTTTCAAGCTTCAGAGAGACAAAGGCCACATGATTCTCATAGCTCCACATTGGCCACGGTAGGTGTGGTACCCTCTGCTCCTGCATCTCTCTCAAACTCCATCTCTGGAGTTAGGATCTGCTCCAAATCTCCTGTCTCAGGAGGACGGGATGTTGTGGCATCCCAATCCCCACTCTCTGAATCTCAGGGCCTGGTTGCTGAGAGCCTAGACCTTCATGGTCTTAACCCTTCTCAACAAGTAAAGGATGTCCTTTGTGCTTCCAGGAAACCTTTCACAAGACGCTCTTATGCTTTCAAGTGGAAAAGGTTTTCCATATGGTGTTTGCAAAAGGGTCTTCGCCCCTCTGCAATACCTCTGGAATCATTTCTGGAGTATCTCCTTCATTTATCTAATGCAGGACTTAAGACTAACTCAGTAAGAGTCCATTTAAGTGCTATTTCAGCTTCTTTAAAGCCTTTAAATGGGCAGCCTATTTCCTCTCATCCCCTCATAGTGAGATTTATGAGGGGCCTTCTTCTAACTAAGCCTCCCATTAGGCCACCTTCAGTGGCATGGGACCTGAATCTGGTTCTTGAGCAGCTCATGAAGCCGCCTTTTGAACCTTTAGCTACTACCTCCTTCAAATTTCTTTTCTGGAAAGTTATCTTTCTCATTGCAATCACATCAGCACATCGCATCAGTGAATTGCGAGCATTAGTTGCTGATCCTCCTTACACAAGGTTCCATCATGATAAGGTAGTCCTTAGGTCTCATGCACACTTTATGACAAAGGTGGTCTCACCTTTTCATTTAAACCAGGCGGTTTACCTTCCTGTATTTTTTCCAAGGCCTCATGCTTCAAATGCAGAAAGGAATCTTCATACTTTGGACTGTAAAAGAGCACTTGCCTTTTACGTAGAGAGGACACAGCAACATAGAAAGTCCTCCCAACTCTTTGTGGCTTTCGATCCTTCTCATTTTGGACTTCCAGTCTCTAAGAGAATATTGTCCAACTGGATTGCACAGTGTATTTCTTTTGCCTATCAGAGTAAGAACCTTTCTCTGGAAGGCCATGTCACAGCTCACAATGTGAGAGCCATGGCAGCCTCAATGGCTCATCTACACTCTTGTCTATTGACGACATCTGTCGAGCAGCTACTTGGGCCTCGGTGCATACCTTTACAGCCCATTACTGTTTAGACAAGGACTCCTGCCGGGATGCGGGATGGAACGGGTAAACGTGCAATGAAGCTACAAGGTAAACTATTTAAGACTAATAAAAGAAAATAGTTTTTCACTCAACGTGTAATCAAACTCTGGAATTTGTTACCGGAGGATGTAGTAAAGGCTGTTAGTGTAGCTGGGTTTAAAAAAGGTTTGGACAAGTTCCTGGAGGAAAGGTCCATAAACCATTATTAAGAAGGAACCCAGGATATTAATGCTTGACCCAGTACAAGCATTGTGGAACCTGTCTTTTGGGGAAACTGCTAGGTATTTATGACCTAGATTGGCCACTGTTGGAAACAGGATACTGGGCTTGATGGACCTTGGTCTGACCCAGTATGACATATCTTGTGTTCTTATGATGCCTTGTTTGGTCAGGCTGTTCTTCAACACCTGTTCCATACTTAATCAACTCCTATCCACCTTTCCCGGTAGGATGCCAGAGATCCATTGGGGGGGGGGGAGTGGAGCCCTTTCACAGGGGCACACAACTTCTGGGGTGTCTCCCTGGCATCTGTAGCTAGGGAGTCCCCTCCTTTTTAACCTTTTCTTAGCCCCCCTAGCCCTCTTAATTCAACAATCTGAAATATCTGCTTTTCTCTACGCTGACGACATTTTATTACTTCATCACACCGTCCCATCCTGTCCTGATCTCTCCACGCTTAATTCTTGTCTTTCCACTGTGGCTGATTGGTTGACTCGTAATTGCCTTCACCTTAATCTCACCAAGACTGTTGCTATCTGGTTCTCTCACAACAACCCTCCCCCCACACTGGCCCCCTCCTTCTCTGGCTCCCCGGTTCCCTTGGTCTCTTCCTTTCGTTACCTTGGGGTTCACTTCGAATCTGACCTTTCTTTCCAGGCTCATGTATCGCATGTCACCAAGTCCTCTTTCTTTTTTCTCCGACAAATCCGTGCAGTCCGTCCCTTTCTATCCCCATCCGCTCTCACCACTTTGTTGCTATCCCTGGTCATGTCCCGAGTAGATTTCGCAAACTCACTTTTCGTCGGTCTTTCCAAGAAGCAACAGTCCCGGTTACAACGTATTCAGAATACTGTCGCACGCTTGGTCACCAATTCCTCCCCCCGTGATCACATAACACCCCTACTGTTTCATCTTCACTGGTTGCCCTTCCCCCACCGTGCTCATTTCAAGCTGCTCATCCTGGTTCATAAAGCTCTTCATACAGGCACCCCCCAATACCTAACGGACCTTCTTTCTTTTCACTCCCCTAGGTACGCCCCTCGCTCATTCCATCTTAACCGCCTCACTCTTCCCTCCCCTTCCCGCGCCCACTTACAATCTACTCGTTCCTCTGCTTTCTTTTTTGCTGGCCCTGCCCTCTGGAACTCCCTTCCCTCTTCACTCCGTTTGGACCCTCACCACCCCACATTTAAACAAAACCTCAAAACCCACCTCTTTTCCCTTGCGTTTGATGTCCCCTCCCCGTTCGTGTGAATCCCATTTGTATTATCCTGTGTTCTCTTTGTGATTTGTCTTTGTTTATGGTTTAGCTTTGTGTCTCCTGTTTTTATTGCTTTTCTGTCCAGAAAGTGTATTTCCTTTCTTTTTTATTGGCTTTGGCCTTTTTTAAAAAAAAAAATTTTGGTTTTATTGTACACCGCTTTGCCTGCCAATGAAAGGCGGTTTTTATCAAGTGAAATAAAACATAAACATATGTGAAGACTACATTCCTGCTTGTTCCTGGAGATAGCGTAGTTATTCACCTGTAACAGGTGATCTCCGGGAACAGCAGGAATTTAGTCTTCACAACCCACCCACCTCCCCTAGGAGTTGTATCTCTCTTTTCTTTCCCCCTCTCTCTCTTTGTCTCAGCTTTAAAACTCAACTGGAGAGAGGCAGTTGGGAAAGGCAGGAAGGCAGCACACAGGCGCTGTGGGATGCTCCCAAAAGCTTTCTAATTGGACACTGGGGAGCGTTCCTGCACAGGCTCCGTCGGTACCAACGATACCAGTATGTGAAGACTAAATTCCTGCTGTTCCCAGAGATCACCTGTTACAGGTGAGTAACTATGCTTTCCTTACCCATGCCTCTTCCACTAATTAAATCAAATGCAATCATGCTATGATCACTATTGCTAGGTGGCCCCAACACCCTTATCTCTTGCACCAGGTCTGGTGTTCCACTAAAGACTACGTCCAATATGACTTCCCTTGTTGTCGGTTCATGAACCAGCTGCTCCAAGAAGCAGTCATTTATTTCATCTAGGAACTTTATCTCCCTAGTATGTCCTGCTGTGACACTGACCCAGTCGATACCAGGGTAATTGAAATCACCCATTATTATTACTGTGCTGTAAGTTTTGTTAGCTTCCTTGATTTCTTTGAGCATTTCATCATCCATTTGTTCATTCTGGCCAGGCAGTCAGTAGTACACCCCCTCTGCTATCGCCTTCCCCTTTTTACATGGCATTTCAATCCATAGAGTTTCTACAGCAAATTTGCGCAGGAAAGGGGACCACACATGCATGGTAGCAACTCTCAAAAGCTTTCTTTGAAAGCTGGGGATTTGCTCTACGCAGGCTCTGTCGACGTCACCCATATGTGTGGACTGACTTCCTGCTTGTTCCCGGAGAAACCATGCTCCATCAACCCCCTGACCTCTATTTTCCTCACTGATTTTGACTCGTGGCTTTCCTTTTTTCTGGATTCATCTTCCCCCTTCCTTATTCTCGAGGATTTTAACATTCATGTTTATAACCCATCTGACTCTTATGCTTTAAAGCTCCTTTCTCTTACCTCCTCATTCGACCTCCAGCTTTGCTCTACTGCCCCCACTCACCAGCACGGTCACTGCCTCAAATTGCTTATCCTCAAACTTTTCTTCCTTAGTTCTTCCCTTATCTAACCATCACCTGCTAAGTTTTTTACTCTTCATCACCCCCTACCCCGAGCTCGCCCAGTCTCCTCCATCTTCTTTATGCTATCAACCCATCAGCTGTTTCCACTAATGTCTTATCACCTTTTTCCTCCACTATCTCATCAGAGTCTGTTGATGAGGCAGTAACTTCCTATAACACTGCACTCTCCTTTGCCCTAGATGCTCTTGTTCTGCCCATGCTACATCCTATGAGGCGTACTGCATCTCATCCCTGGCTGTCTTCGACTACCCACAATCTATTCCCCTGTGCCCACTCAGCTGAGCACACTTGGCTCAAATCCCACACCCTTGTGGACTTTTTACACTTCAAATTCATGCTTGCCTCTTTCCAGTCAGCCATAGCACTTGCCAAACAAAACTATTTTGTCTACCTGACTAACTCTCTTGCCTCTGACCCTCGCCGTCTTTTTACAACTCTCAACTCTCTCCTCAAGGTGCCTCCGCTTCCAACCCCTCCTTCCCTCTCTGTCCAAACTTTGGCCGACTATTTCCATGACAAAAGTCCACAATATTACATGCCAATTCCCCATTAAATCAACTCTATCCCCTCTTCCCCCTTCACTCCCAACTCTATCCCTCTTCACTCCCAACTCTTTCCCTCAACCTCTGCCACCCTTTCTTCCTTTTCTAAGATCTCTAAGGAAGAAATCGCACATCATCTTTCCTCCTTCAAACTACCTACCTGCTCCTCTGATCCTATTCCCTATCTCCTAAGCTCCATCTCCTCAACTGTCATCCCTTCCATCTTCCATATTCTCAACCTCTCACTCCCCAAAGCAACTGTTCCTGCAGCCTTCAAGCATGCTGTGGTCACATCTCTCCTCAAGAAACACACACTTGACTTTACCTGTTCTTCTAATTATCAAACCATCTCCCTTTCATTTCTATAGTACTTGAACATGCGGTTCACCGCCATTGCCTGGGCTTTCTCTCCTCTCAAGCCCCTCTGCAATGTGGCTTTCGTCCTTTACATTCTACTGAAATGGCTCTTGCCAAAGTTTTCAGTGAACCTGTTCCTGGCAAAATCCAAGGGCCTTTGCTCTCATCATCCTTCTTGATTTTTCTGCTGCTTTTGACACTGTTGACAACCACTTTCTCCAGGACCAAGCAGGAAGTCAGTCCTCACATATGGGTGATGTTGGCGCCGACGGAGCCCTCGTGCGGAGCATTTCCCCAGCTTTCAACGAAAGCCTTTGGGAATGCAGCACGCATGCACGGTCCCCTTCCCGCCCAATGGTGCCATCTTGCTCAGTCTTCTTTTTTCCGCGGATCCCGACGGACGTGTGTCCTACTCACCCGTTTAAAAGTTGATTTTTTTCTTCGAAGATTCGTGGTTTTTTGCCGGTTCGCTGGTTCCCCTTCCCGCCTGGGGAACACCGATATCGAGCCCGGAGCTGTTTTTTCAGTTTTTGTCCTTCGAGACTAGCGTTCGCGCTCTCTTTTTCTTTTTCACTGGCTGCCCGTTCTTTTGACCTTGCAGGGGCCCTTTTTCCCCCCGATGGCTGCCAGTGGATTCAAGACGTGTGATCGGTGTAAGAAACTGATGTCTTTCACTGACACACATGACTGGTGCCTCGGGCCGGATCATGACCCGATGATCTGTGGCCCGTGTGGCAAAATGTCCTCGAAGGCATTGAGGAGCCGTCAGCATCAGCGAGAGAGGATCTTCTCTGACTCCGCGTCCGGCCGGGCCCAGACTTCATCAGAGGTCTCGGGAGTCTGACCCCGAGCGTCGTCGGGGCTCCTCTGAGCGGGGGTCTCCCTCATGGGAACACAAAAGGAAGAAGAAACCCGCGAGGGCGGCATCAGTGGACGCTCTTGGTCCTTCGAGGGCCAGGTCACATAGCCCCGACCGCCGTCCCGGGTCCTCGGAGCCGGAGAGGCCTGCCAAATTGCCTTGTGTGGAGACGGAGTCCCTGAGTCACGTGAGTGCTGTAGTCCTCGTGGACTCTCCAGGGGAGTCGGGGGCTGCTGAGTCTCCTGAGCTCGGACTCAGGTTGACGGCCTTGGAGAGCAGCTTGGCTGCCTTCATGGAACAGCAGCGGGTGCTGATCGCCGGTCTGACCGGTGCATCTGCCCCGACCACCAGGACCTCGACGTCCAAGTCGACCCCGGAGGCCGAGCCGATCCTCGAGTCCATACGGTCTCGAGTTAGTCCTCGGCCAAGGTCTCCCTCGGCCTCCCGTATGGGGCCGAGGTCATCGCCGGCACCCTCGGCATCGGGGCGCATGACATTGGTGCCCACCCGGCCAGAGCCGCTTGATTCCTCCTCGGAGGGGTCGGGGTGGGAGACAGAGGACGAGGAGTCCCCAGACACTTTTCGGACCCGGTGCTTCCCATCGGACTCACTGGAGTCTGAGCCTCGGTGAAGGCCCCCCCCCCCCCCCCCCGGAGGATACCTGGTTCTCGGACTTCATGAGGGATTTGGCCAAGGCCTTGGCCTTCCCCCGCGGATCCTGAGGAGGAACCGAAGAGCTCGAGGCGCTCCAGTATGACTCTCCCCCGAAGGAGGCCTTTACTGTACCGGTTCCTCCGATGCTGGAATGGCTGCTCTTCCGCATGTGGGAGGCGCCGGCCTCGGTGCCAGTTCTCAGCAAATGGGTCGATTACGTTTATTGAGTCCGTAAGAGCCCTGGTTTCCAGAAGGCACAGCTACTGCACCACTTCATGGTTGTGGAATCGGTCATGCATCGTCTGAAGAGTCAGAAAATGCACTCCTTGGTGCCCCCTGGCAGGGAGGCCCGGAACCTGGATGCTCTCTGTTGACTCTTACCCTGCTGGGGTCTGGAATCCCATACACAATACCTGGGTCCTTTGTATCCCTTATACCACTCAACAGGAAGAAAAGACACGACACAATTAATTCATTAATCAATCTCTATTGAGCTCTATAGGGAAGAGACACATGGAGTCTAATTTGACATATCCATCTAGCCTCTTCAAAAATGGCCTGATAGGGCTCTGACTTTTATTGGGAGATATCAGCTGATTCAGTTAATCTTTAATTACATCTGGTACTTTCCAAATTCCACGTGTACATTATTTTTGCTAACATAGACAACATTATTAATAAAAAGCAGAAGTTATGTCTCATGACTATATTTACTAAATTCAGTAGGTGTCGCTGTTATTTCACTGTATTAGTAAAAGCTAATTAGTTACTTATTGTATTTGCTGACTTCTATTAAGCTACATCCGCTATAGTTACTAAGTGAATTAAAGCAAATTTCACAAGATCAGGGCAACCTGACCCAGTAACTGTTTTAACCTATCCGCTTGCAGGATGAGCACCCTCACCCTCTGTTCTATTTAATTAAGGAACTACAATCTGACCTAATATCTATTGTTACACAAACTCTATTTGCTAATGCCACAAGTTCCAGTTGCTAAATTCACTAAAAGCAGAAATGTCTTTTAAAGAGATAGTTTTAAATGTAATTCAGACCTGTCTTTTCCTAGGTCTATAATTCTGTCTCATGTATAGTTTCATGTATAGCTGTTTTTGGTTCTATTCCAATAGATATTATTGATCCTGATCGGCTGTCTGTCTGTCTCTGAATCTGACAGCTCTAAGTCTGCATATCCTGGATAGGTCATAGGTGTATAAGTTTGTTCATCTGCAGCTGTTTCTTCTACCTCACTGATTATATCCAATTTACATTTGGGACCTAGTAGAGTTATTCCTCATCTACAGTCCTCTCTTTGGTTCTGCCCAGAACCACATTCTTCATAAAAGGGCATTTCCCTAAGCAAGTCTCCAGTACTAGGGACACTTTTCAATTTCAGAACTGCAATAGTATTTGTAGTTTTGGACAAGTATGTAGTGTACAACACTTCATAAAACAAGCAAAACCAATTCCTAAAAGTAGGAGAGCTACTAGGAAACCAAACAGGCCTGTCAGTATCGCTTTTACTGGACCTGACAAGCCACTTCACATGTTATCAAACCAGGGCCAGACAGAATCAGAAGTTCCTTCTATATTATCTTTGGAGAAGTGAGTTTCTTTCCTTACCTGTTCTAGGATACCTGAGACTACCTTACTTTGTGAACTAATGAACGTACAGCAGTGCTCTCTTATGACGTTACAGACTCCTCCTTCTTTGGCTAGCAAATAGTCTAGGGCCATCCTATTCTGTGCAGAGTAGGCAGTCAATTTATCTACAGTACCTTGCATGACTGTAATAGCATCAGTCAAATCTTGGGCTGTTACTTCAATTAGGGCATAAATTCGCAATAATTGCTCACCATAACGTTGTGTAGGACGTATGGCACCAAAGGTACTTAGCCACACTGTTCCTGTGAAGGTGCTTACTTCTTGTTGGGTTAACATAGTGGTATCCTCTAGTAATTTTCTTGCTGCACGTAGCACTAGAGTCATCTGTTGCTATGCGCTGACGACTTGGGGGCGTCCCTAGTAAAGTCTCATAAGGGACCAGTTTCCATGGTAAGTCAAGGGTAGCTATGTAACAATTGCCAGACCAATCAGCAGGCAATCGAACATAAGCTAAAGTTCCACACACAAAATAGTGACCTACCAAGGCAAGTAGTCCATCAGGCCAAATTTTAAAATCTTTAGGTTCTGTGATTAGAACTTCAGTTCCAGGCCCCATATTTCTTAACCATGGGTGATAATATCCTAAATAGGGATACACATAATTGTCAACATACCCAGATGACAAACCATCTTTGCTATTCTGCAATCTATACTTCCCGTATGCTGGGAACCCTTCCTGATCATAATATTGTAATTCATACTGATCAAGACGAGTCTTGGGGTCAGGAATGACATTGACTACCTTTAAATTTGAAAGGGCTTGTACAGAACTTGCTGTAGTAGATTCTAACACTAAATGGACATGGTTGTTAGTCATGACAGTCTGACATTTAGGCAAAGGAGTTTCACCCACAGGATAAGCTCCTTTTCTCTGAAAACAAATAGGAGGGTCAGCCATTGGCTGAGGGCTGATAATTCTTGGAGCAGGGGTTACTCCCTCAGGCCATGTGATAGTAAAATTAAACAGTGTTTTATTCACAGACAATTCCTTCAGCTCTTGCAAAGAAGCAGGTCGAGGTCGCGGCAAAAATCCGAACTGTGTAGCTGCTGGATGAGGCAAGCACACTGCACAGCTGGAAATATTAAAACGCTGGATTAAGGAATAGATGTGAGAATGAAACACATTATAGAAGGTACCATGTTTTGCCCAAGGAGCGTGTGGATCATACTCAGGGACTGTATGAGCTGGAATCGCAGGAGGGGGAGTAGTAACTAACCCCAATTCCCGGAGCATCTTATCTACTATTGCCTGTTGTTTAGGGGGCATTGTTGGCTTTTCCGATAACTTCCTTATCAACTCATCTATGCTTCCGATACTGCCAAAAGAGCTGATAGACACCAAATCCAGAAAAACAAAAACAATGCCAATGCTACTGCGAATATGCATATTAACCAATTATCAATAACCAATTCTGGATTAGGTTGTGATCGTCCAACAACTTCAGTCACTCTCTTGGTCAAGTGGAGATGAACTCAGAGGAAATGAGTCCAGTTCAATTTCAATCAATTCTTCAGCAGTTGGTCTAGGAGGAAGCTGTCTTATCCAGGGGACGGAGCTTTTTTGCACTGGTCCAGATGTATCCACGCCTTTCGCCCCTTCACCTTCAATGCCGAATATCCCACCAGCAATACTTGGAATGGTCCCAGAAACTTCGCTGCTAGAGCTGACTTTGGTGCTGGATCCTTGATGAGTACCCAGTCTCCTGGGTCCACGTCTGGGGTTGATTGTGACTGAGCTCCCTGCTTTGTAAGCTGCAAAAAGGAAGGAGATACCAGCATTTGGTACAGATATTTACAATAAGATAAGTCGCTGCGCAGTAATTGGGGATCCGGTAATTGATCTGGTGGAATTATCACATGTGCTGGAGTGGTTGCTGGACGTCCTGTCACAATTTCATAAGGAGTAAGCCCTTGTCGAGTTCTCTGAGGAGAGTTACGGACTGAGAACAAAGCAAACGGCAAAGCTTCCACCCAATCCCGACTCCAATCATGAGTCAGAGACCGGAGAAGCGCCTTCAGCGTCCGATTCATCCGTTCCACTTGGCCAGAGCTTTGTGGATGATACAGAGGATGAAGTTGCTGGTGAAGGCCGAAAAATGCAGTTACGCCTTTCCAGACTTCTGCCGTAAATGCTGGACCCTGATCAGAAGACAAAACCAAAGATACACCCCACAAGGGAATAAACTGAGTAAGCAAGCATTTCAAAACAGTAGCAGCAGACAAAGAGTTTGTTGGATAGGCCTCAGGCCATCCAGAATATAAGCAAGTAAAAACCAAAAGATGTTTCCTTCCCCCCTTGGCACAAGGCAGATCAGTAAAGTCCATTTGCAAGAAGAGGAAGGGTCCTCGAGGCCTAGGCAAGGACGGAGAAGGTGATGCACACAAAGTGCTCCCAGATCTTCCTGCTTGCAAACATGGGAGACAAACACACACAGCATGAGCAGCAGAAGCAAATGCAGGATTATGCCACAATTGAGCAAAAGCTTTTGTCATAAAACACTTAAATGCAACTTATGATGCAAGAACAAGGCAACAGGGTATAACAATGATTTAGGACAGATAATCAAATTGTCCCTTAACCAAAGATCAGTACCATCAGGTGATGCTCCCCAAGAGAGCCAGTCCTGTTTTTCGGTGAAGTCAGCTGAGTCCTGATGAGAACGCATCAAGTCCAGAGATAATGAGCCAGAAGTAGAAGCTGCAGGTGAACGAAGAGTTAATAAAAGGTGTGATGGAACCGCAGGTCCTGCTGCTGCAACTTTAGCAGCTTGGTCTACAAACTGATTGCCTTGTGACACCACAGTACCATTAAGATCATGTCCTTTGCATTTCAAGACAGCTACTTGAGCTGGCTTAAGCACTGCAGCAAGCAAACGTTCAATATAGCGGGCATGTTTGATGGGCTTATGTGCAGCAGTCAAGAACCCCCGCTGAGCCCAAATATTTCCAAAGTCCCACAGAACCCCGATTGCGTAAATACTGTCACTATGGATATTAACAACCAAATGCGTAGACATTTCCAAGGCCCGAATGAGAGCGAACACTTCTGCCAACTGGGCACTTGCAAACGGCAACGCTCCTGCTTCTATTACAGAATCGACAGTAGTTACAGCATACCCCACAAGTAAATTCCCATGTTCATCACGGTAGGCAGAACCATCAGTAAATAGAACCCAGTCTGGGTTTAACAAAGGTACAGCAGACAAATCAGGCCTAGCCTTTGAATAGGCTGTTACAGAAGAGAGACAATCATGAGTTCCATCTGGGTCAGACAAATGTGATAATGGCTCTAAAGAAGCCAAAATTTGAACTGGTTGCAACAAGGAAACCTCATGTAAAGTTTCATGTGCTTGAGAAATTGCCAAATCAAATAACAATAAACGAGAACTGGATAAAGGTTGAGTTTTTGCCAAATGCAATAACCTAGCTACTGAGTGAGATGTGTATACATGCAATTCATGTTGGAGAACAAGGAAGTCAGTAGTCTGTATTGCAAATACCACAGCAGCTAAAGATTGAAAACATGGCGGCATGCCAGAAACAACAGGATCAAAAGCTTGAGAGAAATAGCCTAAAGGCTTACGTCCAGAAGGAAAGCGTTGTGCCAAAACACATACAGCAGCCTTAGTAGATGTAGCTACATAAAGGCGGAAGGGCAAGTTATAGTCTGGAAATGAAAGACAAGGTGACTTCAGTAGCGCTTGCCGCAAAGAGTGGAAAGCATTGTGCTGGACTTCAGTAGGAACTATAATACCCACTGGAGCATCACGGCCAAGCAGGGCATACAGTGGAGCAGCAAGTTCAGCAAAATCGGGTATCCACTGGCGACAGAACACTAGAAGGCGGCCTAGAAAGCGGCGTATCAGAGGTACAGTAGCAGGAAAAGACATTGACATAATAGGCCCAATTCTCTGAGCAGTGATAGAGCGGCCAGCAGAAGAAAGGCATACACCCAGAAAGATTACTTGTGGTACAGCAAATTGCAATTTTGTTTGATTTACTTTCAATCCCAAATGAGAGATATGTACAAGAGCTAACATAGTATCAGTAATGCAAGCATCATAACAAGGAGAACAAATAAGTAAGTCATCTACATACTGAATCAGCACAGATTTGTCCAACGCCAAGTCTTGTAAAGCAGCTTTAAGGGCCTGCGAAAAATAAGCAGGACTCTCCGTGTAGCCTTGAGACAAGGTAGTTCAGGTATACTGGCGCCCTTCAAACGTGAATGCCAGTAAGTACCTCGACGACTCCCCCACCGCTATAGAATAGTAGGCGGAGCTTAAATCTATAACTGAGAAGTGGGTGGAGTCACATGGTATGCGAGTCCAAATATCATGAGGGTTGGGCACAAGTGGAAAAATCGGCAAGACAATATGATTTATTGCTCTCAAATCTTGCACAAATCTGTAGGACTTACCATCAGCCTTTAACACAGGTAAGATAGGAGTATTGCAAGGAGACGAAGTGGGTACCAACACACCCTGAGACAGCAGATTTTCAATTACTGGCCGTATTCCAGCCACCGACGCTGCAGGCAATGGATATTGACGCACATATGGTAGTGGAGCTCCTGGTTGTACTTCAGTCTTAACTGGAGGAATGTTGAGATGTCCAATATCATCACCTGGTACCGCCCACAAGGTGGAAGGAAGGGTGTCCAATGGCGGAACAGCCGCAACAGCTGGTGTCACAGCTATAGGCTGTTGTACTTGCAGGGGACACAAGGTACACGTCAAAGTGCCAGTTTCCCAGCTTATAACAGTCTTGTTTCTGGATAAAAAATCTCGACCAAGCAAGTTGACAGGCAAAGTAGGGCCTACCAGAAAATCTGTATGATATAATTTTTCCTCCACTATAATTGGCACATCAGATAATTTTTGATGCATTATAGTCTTTCCTTCAATTCCTTCACAAGGTACTTTAGGAGCTGTAGGTAATGCTTCAAATAGAGGAGGAGGTAACTGGGATAGTGCTATGGCAGATGTAGAGGCACCTGTATCTAATAGAAAAAGCAATTCATACCCCAGGACAGTAGCACGTATTTCCCCCTGTGTGTTGGGACACACAACCAAGCCTAGTCAATCCTCACTATAGTCCACATCAGTCTCTGCATAGTATTGGGTCATCACTGAAGGCTGGTTAGGGGCAGACACAGGGTACGAGACAGATGGATATCTAGCAGCATCCTGTCGCATCCCAGATTGGGGAAAATTACCCCTTGGCTTAGTACAATCTCTAATCAGGTGGCCCACTTGCCCACAACCATAACAGGCACGATCCCCTTGCTGTCCTCCCATATTGCCATGCCCTCTTCCTCTAAAGGGTACCATACCTCTTCCACCTCTTGCTCTCCCACGTCCCCGAAAGCGGGTTCATAACTTGCTACTTGTAAATTTAAAAGTTTTTGACGTTGACGATCAAGTTTACCTTTGTCAGCTTCCTTCTGCTTCTGGATTCGCTTTTCTGCATGTAAGGCAGCTTCCAGGATCTCTTGTGCAGACTTAATAGACCATCCAAGCAAAGCATTTTCAAGAATATCTTTTATTTCTGGTTGCAGTCCATTCACAAAAATAGAAGCAAAACCCTCCATCTCAGCATTCTGAGGAGAAAAATCTCTGAACGCTAGGCATCAGCGAGTGTGATACTGGGCCACAGTTTCACCCCCACACTGCTTTAAATCCAAGAGTTTGGACAGATCCCTGACTGGGGTACATTTTTTTTCAATTGCCTTTAACAAATTATCCCTATGACCCCTAAACGCATCCATTTGAACAGCATCAGTAGCATTAATCACTGGATCAGCACAGGGCCACACCCATGCTTGATTATCTAGCAGTTGAGGGTGGGTGACTGCCCTTAACTCTATAGGATTCAGAAAAACTGCTTTTAATAAATTTTGTAAATCTACCCATGAAGGGTCATAAGTAGTTATTAGTTGTCGCCAATAATCTACGAACTGACCAGGCTTTTCCCTTGAATCAGGGCATGATCGAGCTAAGCTAAAAATTTCGGCTGGGGACCAATTTGTTACCAAGGTAACCAAACCTCCATCTCCTCTCGGAAAAGCCCGGAACGGAGCCAACAAATCACCTTTACTTTGTTCCGTATTTTGTTTGTCTAAAGCTAATGATTCACCCAATTCCAAAGTTAAACACTGTAAACTTTGACAATTAAAATTCAATGGAGCCTTGGTCCAATATTCAATTCCTTTGGCAACAGCTGACATTGCCTCGATTACAATTTCCTTACTTTTACTGTGAGGCAACAATCTTACAGTATGCTGTTTTACCTGCAAATCTAATGCCTCAAACACAGTTGTAATTAGTTCAATTAATGTACGAGCTTTATTCACAAGATAAGCATGATACTGTGTTAACTTCTCCACAGTATTTAAGCCCTTAAGGTGACTTGCTTCAATGCCAATTAATTGTTCAAGCTTTATAATATCTTTAGTCAATTGCTGAGTTCTAGTGGTCCGTGGCATATAGGTAGAATCTATAGGCGTAGAGGCACAGAATTCACCACCCCCAACTGCACCCCTTAAAGAAACATAAGGGGATACATCTACACTGGACATGTCAGTTTTAACAGGGGTAAAGATACCAGACTTGCTATCCAGCAAGATCGAGGGCGCCTCCCGATCCTGACTGGCAGCTACAGCCGGCACAGCAGTCCTAGGCAGGGAAATAGCCAGTGCAGTGACCTCTTCTTCATAAGCTGGAGGCGCAGACGCTAAAGTGCAAGGTTCACAGTTATGTACTTTTTCAATTCTACCACTTTCAGTTTCTCTTTGTTTAGTTAATACACATATTTGCTCTTCCATGCGATACACCTGGTCTCTGACCTGCCGAATTGTAGAATCATTAGTGTGTTTACTTTTCTCTGCAGCTCTGGAGCACCAAAAGTTATAGGTAATCCATTCATGACTATTGGCAGGAATATTCTCATTTAATGCTAACACAGATTGTAAATACTTCAATTTGGACTCATGAAACGTTCCTCCCAGGGGGAACTGTAATTTAGGATTGCCAGCAGTTACTGAATGCCACTTAGATACATAATCTAACGAGGAATCCCCAAATTGTTTCTTCATATCATAATTGGGACTCCCTTTCTTTAAAGCTATCACCCGAGCTTTCTCATCCCAATTCTCTAACTGAGATCTCTGCTTCTTTTCAGCTGTTTTAGCTGTATTATTTCCCATGGTAATTACACTTCACACAGATATCTGTCAATACTAATATACTCACTCACAGTTTGTGTATTTAAGTGTCCTGTTGAAAAGTAAAGGAATTCGAGTCACGGCACAAATCTGTTGACTCTTACCCTGCTGGGGTCTGGAATCCCATACACAATACCTGGGTCCTTTGTATCCCTTATACCACTCAACAGGAAGAAAAGACACGACACAATTAATTCATTAATCAATCTCTATTGAGGCTCTATAGGGAAGAGACACATGGAGTCTAATTTGACATATCCATCTAGCCTCTTCAAAAATGGCCTGATAGGGCTCTGACTTTTATTGGGAGATATCAGCTGATTCAGTTAATCTTTAATTACATCTGGTACTTTCCAAATTCCACGTGTACATTATTTTTGTTAACATAGACAACATTATTAATAAAAAGCAGAAGTTATGTCTCATGACTATATTTACTAAATTCAGTAGGTGTCGCTGTTATTTTACTGTATTAGTAAAAGCTAATTAGTTATTGTATTTGCTGACTTCTATTAAGCTACATCCGTTATATTTACTAAGTGAATTAAAGCAAATTTCACAAGATCAGGGCAACCTGACCCAGTAACTGTTTTAACCTATCCGCTTGCAGGATGAGCACCCTCACCCTCTGTTCTATTTAATTAAGGAACTACAATCTGACCTAATATCTATTGTTACACAAACTCTATTTGCTAATGCCACAAGTTCCAGTTGCTAAATTCACTAAAAGCAGAAATGTCTTTTAAAGAGAAAGTTTTAAATGTAATTCAGACCTGTCTTTTCCTAGGTCTATAATCCTGTCTCATGTATAGTTTCATGTATAGCTGTTTTTGGTTCTATTCCAATAGATATTATTGATCCTGATCGGCTGTCTGTCTCTGAATCTGACAGCTCTAAGTCTGCATATCCTGGATAGGTCATAGGTGTATAAGTTTGTTCATCTGCAGCTGTTTCTTCTACCTCACTGATTATATCCAATTTACATTTGGGGCCTAGTAGAGTTATTCCTCGTCTACACTCTCGGTCGGAAGTGCTTCCAGGGCTCTATGCTGGCTTGCCGTGTCCATACTTACCAGCTGTACATGGGCATGTACCTCCGAGATCTGGCAAAGGAGATTGCCGGGTTTTCTGCTGGCCTCTCTGAGGAACCTTTGCAGAGGTTCAAGGCTTTGTCATCGGGGATTCGGGAGTGCTCGAAGTTTATATCTCAAGCAGCCTATGATGGCTTCGAGGCTTCGGCCCGAGTAGCAGCGGCCAGCATTGGTGCACGCCGTCAGGCCTGGCTACAGCCATCGGACCTTGAGCCATGGGTGCAGGACAAGTTGGTTGATGTCCCTTGCTGGGGTGAGAACCTCTTGGGCAAACCCATGGCTGAAAAGGCTGCAGAAATCGAGACTGAGACTCTCACCAGGACAAGGCTGTCCAGGAAGACTTCTGCCCCTTCTCAGAAGAAGAAGGGCTCAGGAGAAAAAGCCCTTTTACCCGATGAAGGCTACTGCCTACAAATCCTATCCTGAATTTCAGGCCTCTACAGCTCCCCATAAGGGTCAGCAGGCCAAGGGGCAGGGACATGGGCCCCGTAGGCAGAAAACCCCCAAGCCGTCAGCTCCTGCTCCTGCACAGCTGGGAGCGTGGTTTTGACTCCCACTGTATAGCCTCTCCTCCTCAGCTTTCTCCTCTCAGCACAGGAGGCTGACTGACACTGTACGCCCACAGGTGGTCAGCCATAACGTGATACCTGGGTATTGAGCATAGTCCAAAAGGGCTATTTGCTCCACTTCAACCAGTTACCCCCCCTCCTATTTTCCAGGGGAGCCTCCAAGACTCCCTCTTCACAGAAACCTCCTCCTTCAGAAGTTGGCAAGTCTTCTAAGGGAGCAGGCGGTGGAACTGGTGCCTCACCACCTGAGAGGCCAAGGCTTCTATTCACGGTACTTTCTGGTACAAAAAAGGACAGGAGGCCTCAGGCCCACCCTAGACTTGCGAAATCTCAAGTTCCTGGAGAGGGAAAAGTTCAAGATGCTTACCCTTGGAATACTGCTGCCCTACCTCCAGTAGGGAGATTGGCTATGCTCCTTAGACCTGAAGGATGCTTATACTCGCATCCTCATTCATCCAGACCACAGACAATATCTCCGATTTGTAGAGGGAGGAAATCATTTTCAGTACAGAGTACTTCCATGTGGCCTAACCTCCGCACCCAGGGTTTTCACCAAATGCCTGGCGGTTGTGTCGGCCTATCTCAGAAACCAGGGCATCTTTGTCTTTCCATACTTGGACGACTGGCTCATCAGGGGGTCAGTCTCCACAGGAGGCCAGACAAGCCACTCTTCGCACTGTCTCTCTTCTCCAACACCTGGGCTTAGTCATAAACTTCGCAAAGTCCACTTTGCTCCCCTCACAGGACGTAGAGTTCATAGGGACAAGGTTGGATACTCTACAAGCAATGACTTATTTGCCCGGGAACAGGGCTCACAGACTGATGGCCCTGGCACAGCAGTTTCGCAGTAGATCTCTGGTCTCTGCCAGACATTTCCTGAGGCTTTTGGGCCACATGGCATCCACAGTCCATGTAACTCCAAATGCTCGTCTGCATATGCGGCCTGCTCAATGGTGCCTCAGAGCTCAGTGGATACAGGCCACAGGAGACCTAAGGGACAGAGTAAGAGTATCCAAACTACTAGCGGCCTCCCTGCAGTGGTGGCTGCATCTCCTGAACCTGACCAAAGGGGTGCTTTTCCAGGCACCACCACCACACACAGGTGCTGACCACCGATGCTTCTCTTCAAGGTTGGGGTGCACATTGCCAGGGGGCATGCACTCAGGGCCTCTGGTCCCTTTGGGGGGCCACACAGCAGATCAATCTATTGGAGTTGCGAGCTATTCGATTAGCTCTGAAAACTTTCTCTCATGTCCTCTCTCACCAGTCTGTCTTGATTCAGACAACCAAGTAGCAATGTTCTATATGAACAAACAAGGAGGCACAGGGTCCAGGCTTCTGTGTCAGGAAGCACAGGTCCTGTGCACCTTTGCAGTCAAGTGGAGGGGAGTGGAGGAGTGGCCTAGTGGTTGGGGCAAGGTACTTCAGGCTGGAAGGTCGGGGGTTCAAATCCCACTAGAGGACAGCAACCTTGGGCCGGAAGGACTGAGGTTTCTAGTCCCACAGGTGCTCCTTGTGGTCTTGGGCAAGCCACTTAACCCTCCATAGCCCATGTTCCCTGTAAAATAGTTACCTCCTAGTTATAATGCCCTGTTCAATGTAATTTCAGTTTGTTCAATGTAAACCGCACTGATGCAGAATAGCGCGGTATATAAGAGAATGTAAATAAATAAAGCACGGCATGTTTCTCAAGGCAGTTTATCTACCTGGCCAAGAAAATTACCTGGCAGACAGGTTGAGCAGGATTCTACAGCCTCACGAATGGCATTTGAATCCCCTAGTGGTCCAGCAGGTCTTCCTAAAATGGGGTCTTCCAACCATCGATCTCTTTGCCAGTCCACTGAACCGTCAGCTGCCCAGGTTCTGTTCCAGACAACTGCATCCTCTGCGGATAGCAGCAGATGCCTTCCTAATCTCTTGGTCTACGGGCCTGCTGTACACGTTTCCTCCAACGCCTCTAGTGGCCCGAACCCTATTCAAGGTTCTTCGGGACAGGGCCTCGCTGATCTTGTTAGCCCCCAGATGGCCGAGGCAACCGTGGTTTCCACTCCTTCTGCAATTGGTGATGGACACTCCACTCCCTCTAGGGGTGCAA
Organism: Ichthyophis bannanicus; assembly: GCA_033557465.1. Classification (NCBI taxonomy): domain Eukaryota; kingdom Metazoa; phylum Chordata; class Amphibia; order Gymnophiona; family Ichthyophiidae; genus Ichthyophis; species Ichthyophis bannanicus. The sequence continues at coordinate 520,746,750 of CM066037.1, forward strand.
CCCGATCTCCTGTCTCAGGATCAGGGATCTCTCCTGCACCCCAACCTCCAGTCCCTCCATTTGATGGCCTGGCTGCTGAAAGGGTAGTTCTAGCCCCCTTACTTCTACCTAGGGACGTGGAGGAGGTGGTTTTGGGCTCTAGGAGACAATCCACCCAGAAATCTTATGCCCTCAAGTGGCGTAGGTTCTCCACCTGGTGTGCTCAGCACCAAGAGGATCCGTTTTCGTGCCTGGTACCAGTGGTGCTGCTGTATCTGCTTCACCTGTCGAACCTAGGCCTTAAATCCAACTCTGTTCAGGTCCACCTCAGTGCTCTGTCAGCGCACCACTCGCCGGTGGAGGACCAGTCTGTCGGTCCACCCCTTAGTGGCCTGCTTCCTCAGAGGCCTGCTTTTGCTCAAGCCTTCGATTCGTCCACCAGCCCCTGAGTGGGATTTGAATGTGGTCTTGCAACAACTTACTCGCCCACCGTTTGAGCCGATGGCTACCTGTCATTTATGCTTCCTTTCCTGGAAGGCGTTGTTCTTGGTGGCTCTTACCTCGGCCAGGCGTGTGAGTGAACTACAGGCTCTGGTTTCTGATAGACGGTTCTATAGGAACAGGGTGGTCTTACGGACTCATCCTAAGTTCCTTCCAAAGGTTGTCTCCTCCTTCCACCTCAATCAGGAGGTGGTTCTTCGGATGTTCTTTCCCAGGCCGCATGCCAGCCGAGCTGAAATGGTCTTGCATACCCTGGACTGTAGGAGGGCATTGTCTTTCTACATTGACCGTACGCAGGGCATCGAAGGGCTGTTCAGCTCTTTGTTTCTTTTGACTCTAATAAGCTGGGGTCACGTGTCTCCAAGCGTACCTTGTCCATTTGGGTAGCAGACTGTATCGCCTGGGCATTCAGGGCAGCCGGCCTCTCCCTGCAGGGTCGAGTCACGGCCCACCGTGTCAGGGCGTAGGCTGCGTCAGGCTCATCTCCGCTCTGTTCCGTTGGCAGACATCTGCTGGGCCGCTACTTGGTCTTCAAGCCAGACTTTTGCGGCCAGTTACTGCCTCGAGAGGGAGTCCCGCAGGGACAGTGCTTTCGTTCAGGCGATACTCTGTAATCTCTTTGAGGTTTAGGCAACTCCTATCCTCCGGCCCTTGTGTTGGGCTACCTTTTGGGGCGTTCTCAGAGAAGATTCTTATCATGCATGCTGAGGCTCTAGAGGGAGCTTATTTTTCAGCTTTGGGTTCTCAGTAGCCTAGAGCTGGGGAGTCCCATATGTGAGGACTGACTTCCTGCTTGGTCCTGGAGAAAGCGTAGTTACTCACCTGTAACAGTTGTTCTCCAGGACCAAGCAGGAAGTCAGTCCTCACATATGGGTGTCATCGGCGCCGATGAAGCCCCAGCGGAGCATTTCCCCAGCTTTCTATGAAAGCCTTTGGGAATGCAGGCACGCATGCGCGGTTCCCTTCCCGCCTAAAGGTGCCATCTTACCTCAGTCTCTTTTTTTTCCGAGAAGCCCACCGGACATGTCCTGTCATCCCGGATAAAAGTTGATTTTTTTTTTCAGCAATTCTTGCTGTTTTTTCTCCCGGTTCGACGCCGGTTCCCCTCCCGCCGGGTTCGGTACACCGGTATCGAGCCCGATTCTTCTTTTTCGGTTTTTGCCCTTCATGGCTGGCGTTCGCGCCCTTTTTTTCCCTGGAAGGCCGGTCCTTTGACCTCGTGGGGACTCTTTTTTTTTTTTTTTTTTTTTTCCCCCCCCGATGGCTTCCAGCGGTTTCAAGAAGTGTGATCAGTGTAAGGAGTTAACGTCTCTCACCGACACACACAACTGGTGCCTCGGTCCAAAAACAGAGAGTCTAACTTATTTTAGTGCTATGAATATACCCGACAGTCCTGATCACGACCCTAAGTCGTGTGGACCATGTGGGAAGATGTCTTCCAAGGCACTCCGAAGTCGCCAGCAGCAGAAAGAAAGGCTGTTCTCGGACTCAGCCTCCGGCCAGGCCCGGACCTCGTCTGAGGCCTCGACATCTCGGGATTCGGATCCCGAGCGCCGTCGAAGCTCCTCAGACAGGGGGTCCCCCGACCGGGAACGCAAGAGGAAGAAGCGGCTCGCGAGGGCGTCATCTGAGGAAGTCCCTGGCTTCTCAAGGGCCAGGTCTAAGACCCCCGACCGTCGCCCCAGGCCCATGGAACAAGAGAAGCCTGCCAAAGTTCCTCACGTGGAGCCGGAGTCTGCTGGATGCGTAAGCCCCGTAGTCCTTGAGGACTCTCCTCCCAGAGAGCCGACGTCAGGCCCGGCGCCGCCTGGGCCCGAGTCGGTGGCTGCTGCGTCTCCTGAGCTGAGTCTCAGGATGACGGCCTTGGAGAGCAGACTGTCTGCCTTCATGGAGCAGCAGCAGGCACTGATGGCCAGCCTGTCTGGCGTATCTGCCCCGACCACCGGGACATCGACTTCGAAGTCGACCCCGGAGACCGAGCCGATACTCGAGTCCATCATGGCTCAAAGTCTACCTCGGTCGAGGTCTCCCTCGACCTCCCGTTCGGGACCGAGGGCGTCGGGGCGGGTGCTCCAGGGCCCCGCGAGGTCGGACCCTGACTCCAAGTCGGATGAGTCCGCCTGGGAGACGGAGGACGAGGAGTCTCCTGATAAATTCAAGACTCAGTGCGTCCCGTCGGACTCAATGCAGTCTGAGCCCCGTAGTAGATCCCCTCCGGAGGATACTCGGTTCTCGGAGTTCGTCTGGGATATGGCCACTGCCTTGGCTATTCCGGAGGACCCTGAGGAAGAGCCTCGAGCTGAAGAGCTCGAGGTGCTGCAGTATGACTCTCTCCTCCGAAGGAGGCCTTTACTGTCCCGGTTCCTCCGATGCTGGAACGGCTCCTCTTCCGTATGTGGGAGGCCTCGGCGCCGGTTTTAAGCAAGCGAGTCGACTCTATCTATCGACTCAGCAAGAGCCCTGGCTTTCAAAAGGCACAGCTACCACACCATTCCATGGTTGTGGAATCGGCCATGCATCGTCTGAAGAGCCAGAAGATGCACTACGCGGTGCCCCCCCCAGCAGGGAGGCCCGAAACCTCAATGGCGTCGGTAGAAAGTGCTTCCAGGGCTCGATGCTTACTTGCCGTGTCCAGTCTTAACAGCTGTACATAGGCATGTACTTGTGGGACCTGGCCAAGGAGTTGGCTGGGTTCTCTGCTGGACTCTCCAGGGAACCCTTGCAGAGATTCAAGTCCTTGTCCTCGGGGATTCGGGACTGCTCGAAGTTCATGTCCCGCGCCGCCTACGATGGCTTCGAGGCTTTGGCCCGAGTTGCGGCAGCTGGCTTCGCGGCTCGACGGCAGGCATGGCTGCAGTCATCGGACCTCGAGCCATGGGTTCAGGACAAGTTGGTCGATGTCCCTTGCCGAGGTGAAAACCTTTTTGGCAAGCCCATGACTGAGAAGGCCGCCCAGCTCGAAACAGAGCACCTTACACGGACAAGGCTGTCTAGGAAGACCTCTGCCCCTTCTCATAAAAAGAAGGGCTCGGGTAAAAAGCCCTTTTACCTGAGGAAGGGCACTGCCTACAAACAGTACCCTCAATATCAGGCCGCCCAAGCTGCACCCCAGAGTCAGCAAGCCAAGGGGCAGGGTAATGTGCCCCGTAGGCAGAGGACCCCCAAGCCTCTGGCCCCTGCTCCCACTCAGCAGGGTTGGGGTTTTTGACTCCTTGAGCATAGCCTCTCCGTCCCTGCTCTCCCAATCCTGCACAGGAGGTCGCCTCGCCCTCTTTGCCCACCAGTGGACCCTCATCACCGGGGACAGTTGGGTGTTGGACATAGTCCACAGGGGCTATGCACTGCATTTTCACCAACTGCCTCCTTACTTTCCATGGTAGCCTCCAAGGCCTCCCCTGCACACAGACCTTTTCCTTCAAGAGCTTCATGGTCTGTTGGTGGACAGGGCGGTGGAGCCTGTGCCTCCCCACTTGCAAGGTCACGGATTCTACTCCAGGTATTTCCTGGTGCCCAAAAGAACCGGTGGCCTTCGACCCATTCTGGACCTTAGGAACCTCAACAAGTTCCTAGAGAAAGAAAAGTTCAAGATGCTTACTCTTGGGACACTTCTGCCCTACCTCCAGCAGGGAGATTGGCTATGCTCCTTAGATCTAAAGGATGTGTACACTCACATCCTCATACATCCAGACCACAGAAAGTACCTCAGGTTCCTTGTGGGAGGAAACCATTATCAATACAGAGTTCTGCCTTTTGGCCTCACCTCCGCTCCCAGCGTCTTTACCAAATGCCTGGCAGTGGTGGCGGCCTACCTGAGAAATTAGGGAGTCTTTGTCTTCCTTATCTGGACGACTGGCTCATCATGGGTCAGACATGCCAGTAGACCAGACAAACCACCCTCAGAACTATTGCTCTTCTTCAAAGCCTGGGGTTTGTCATAAATTTCGCAAAGTCCACTTTGCTCCCCTCCCAGAACTTGGAGTTCATAGGAGCCAGGCTCGACTCTACTGGCAAAGGCTTTCTTGCCAGAGGACAGAGCACAAAGTTTGATAGCCTTGGCAAACCAGTTTCTCAACAGGTCACTAGTCTCCGCCAGACTCTGCCTGAGGCTTCTGGGCCACATGGCCTTGACAGTACATGTGACCCCCAATGCCAGGCTCCATATGAGGCCTGCACAGTGGTGCCTTCGGACTCAGTGGTCACAGGCCACGGGCAGCCTCAGGGACAGGATAAGGGTGTCCAGACAATTTCTGAACTCCCTCAGCTGGTGGCTACACCCACCCAATCTACTGAAGGGGGTGCCTTTTCAGATTCCTGGGCACACGGTGGTGCTGACCACCGACGCCTCCCTGCAGGGCTGGGGAGCTCATTGTCTAGGCAAGTGCACCCAGGGCCTGTGGTCTCCTTGGGAGGCTGCTCAGCAGATCAATCTCTTAGAGCTCAGAGCTATTTGCTTAGCACTCAAAGCTTTCTCTCCTGCCCTGGCTCATCAATCTATCCTGGTTCAGACAGACAACCAGGTAGCCATGTTCTATGTGAACAAACAGGGTGGGACTGGGTCCAGAATCCTTTGTCGGGAGGCTCAGGACCTTTGTTCATTTGCCCTCCAGCACAACATGCTCCTCAAGGCTGTGTACCTTCCAGGCCAGGACAACTACCTGGCCGACAGGTTAAGCAGGATTCTGCAGCCCCACGAGTGACAGCTACATCCTTCAGTAGTTCAGAAGATCTTCCTAAAATGGGGTCTCCCTTTGATAGATCTCTTTGCCAGTCCAATGAACAAGCAACTGCCAAAGTTCTGCTCCAGATGCTTTTCTGATTCCATGGTCTCGGGGCCTCCTGTATGCGTTTCCTCCCACGCCCTTGGTGGCCCGAACTCTCTTCAAAATTCTTCAGGACAAGGCCTCGGTCCTGCTGGTGGCTCCCAGGTGGCCGAGACAGCCTTGGTTTCCACTTCTGCTTCGACTGGCGGTGGATCCCCCACTGCCTCTGGGGTTGCAACCTGACCTTCTCTCCCAGGCACAGGGTTCCCTTCTGCACCCCAATCTCAAAGCTCTCAATTTGATGTCCTGGAGGCTGCAAGGGTAGTTTTGGCTCCCTGGGGCCTACCTCAGGAAGTTGAGGAGGTTGTCCTAGCCTCTAGGAAACAGTCCACTAGAAAAACCTATACTCTCAAATGGAAAAGGTTTTCTGTGTGGTGTCAGCTACGTACAGAGGATCCTTTCTCCTGTACTGTACCAGTAGTGCTTCAGTACTTACTGCACTTATCCAATCAGGGACTTAAGTCCAATTCCGTTCGGGTCCACCTCTCAGCTCTTGCAGCTCACCACTCACTGGTGGAGGGACATTCTCTCTTGGGTCAGCCCTTGGTGTCCTGCTTTCTCAGGGGCTTGCTTTTACTCAAGCCCCCAATCCGTCATCCTGCCCCTGAGTGTGAGTTGAATGTGGTCTTGCAGCAACTGACTCTCCCACCTTTTGAGCCCATGGCTACTTGCCCACTGCGCTTCCTCTCCTGGAAGACACTCTTCCTGATAGCCCTTACTTCGGCTAGGCGAGTGAGTGAGCTTCAGCCCTGGTCTGTGATAGGCCTTACACCAGGATTTATAGGAACCGGGTAGTCCTCAGGACTCATCCAGAGTTCCTCCCAAAGGTTGTCTCCTCCTTCCACCTCAATCAGGAGGTGGTTCTTCCAACATTCTTCCCTAGGCCTCATGCAAGCCAGGCTGAAGCAGTTCTGCATATCCTGGACTGTAGGAGGGCCTTATCCTTCTACCTTGACCGTACGCAGGGGCATAGAAGGGCTACTCAGCTCCTTTGACCCTAATGTTAGGGTTGGCTGTGTCCAAGTGTACCTTGTCCATCTGGGTGGCTGACTGTATCACCTGGGCTTACAAGGCGGCTGACCTTCCTTTGCAGGGTCAGGTTACGGCCCACCGAGTCAGGGCAATGGCTGCCTCATCTCCGCTCTGTGCCCTTGGCAGACATCTGCAGGGCTGCAACTTGGTCTTCAAGCCAGACCTTTGCGGCCCATTACTGTCTGGAGAGGGAGTCCCGTAGGGACAGTGCTTTTGGCCAAGCAGTACTCCGGAATCTCTTTGAGGTTTAGGCAACTCCTGCCCTCTGTTGGGCTACCAGTGGAGGTTGTGTCCTTGAAAAGTCTTTCTTTGCTGCTGAGACTAGAGGGAGCTCTCTTGTTCAGCCTGGGTTCCTCAGTAGCCCAGAGCTTGGGAGTCACCCATATGTGAGGACTGACTTCCTGCTTGATCCTGGAGAAAGAGTAGTTACTCACCTGTAACAGGTGTTCTCCAGGAGCAGCAGGAATCAGTCCTCACAACCCTCCCTCCTCACCTGGGAGTTGCAGTTGTACATAGTTTATTTTTCATTTTTGTGTGCTGTTCTTAGCTATGTCATTTGACTGAGGTAAGATGGCACCTTTAGGCGGGAAGGGAACTGCGCATGTGTGCCTGCATTCCCAAAGGCTTTCATAGAAAGCTGGGGAAATGCTCTGCTGGGGCTTCATCGGTGCCGATGACACCCATATGTGAGGACTGATTCCTGCTGCTCCTGGAGAACACCTGTTACAGGTGAGTAACTACTCTTTCTCCAGGATCAGCAGGAATCGGTCCTCACGACCCTCCCTCCTCCCCTTGGAGTTCCAGTCCTATATATTTCATTTTGGTTTTTTGCTGTCTTTTAGCTATGTCATCAGACTGAGGAAGATGGCACCCTTGGGGGAAAGGGGATCGCTCATGCGCGCTGCATTCCCAAAGGCTTTCTTTGAAAGCTGGAGAAATGCTCTGCACGAGGGCTCCGTCCGCACCGAGATCACCCATATTTGAGGACTGATTCCTGCTGCTCCTGGAGAACACCTATTACAGGTGAGTAACTACACTTTCTCCTCAATACCTTGTCCTCACTTGGTTACAAGGGCTCTGTGCTACCCTGGTTCTCTTCTTGTTTTATCGCACTTTCAGCATTTGTGCTAGTGGATCCTCCTTAACTGCTATCCCCCTCTCGGTTAGTGTATCCCAAGGGTCTGTCTCAGGCCCACTCCTTTTCTCTCTACACCCAGTCTCTTGGTACACTCATCTCCTTCCATGGTTTTCATTACGCTGACTCCCGGATCTATTTTTCTACACTGAACCTCTCAGGCAACCTAGACTCCGATTTCTGCCTATCTATCTGACATTGTCACCTGAATGTCTCACTGCCTCTTGAAATTGAACATGGCCAAAACTGAATTTATTTTTCTCCCTAAACCCACCTCCCTCCCCTTTCTCCTTTCTCTGTGGATAACACTCTACTATTTCCTGTTTCCTCAGCTCACAATCTTAGGGATAGTCTTCGACTCCTTCCTCTCCTTCTCCACGCACATTCAACTGATAGCTAAAACCAGTCACTACGTTTTCCTTCCTTTATGAACACACTCTGCCCTGACCACCGGGTCCTCGACGTTGACCCCGGAGGCTGAGCTGATCCTCGAAGCCCTCTGGACCTGAGTAGATCCTTGGCCACGGTCCTGCTCGGTTTCCCGTTCTTCGGGACCGAGGTTGTCGCCAGCGAGCGCTGTGGCAGATGATGCCGGATCCCTTGGGGCCCGAAGAATACCACCCGTCTTCCTTGGAGGCCTCCGCTTGGGAGTCTGAAGACGAGGAATCACTGGACACTCGCCGTCACCATGATGTTCCGTCCGATTCCCCAGTATCGGAACCTTGGAGAAGGTCCCCTCCAGATGACATGGGTTTTCGGGACTTCATTTGAGATGTGTCCAAGGCTTTGGCTTTCCAAACTGAGTCCGAGGAGGATCCTCAAGCAGATGAACTCGAAATCCTTCAGTATGAGGCCCCCCCTCAGGAGACCCTCACGGTGCCCATTCCTCTTATCCTGGAACGCCTTATGCTCCTCATGTGGGAGACACTGGCGTCGATGCTGGTAATCAGCAAGCGGCTGGACTCGATGTATCGGGTCTGCTGGAGCCCTGGGTTTCAAAAGTCATAACTGCCACACAATTCCATGGTGGTGGAATCGGCCATGCGTCAACTGAAAAGTCAAACGCACTACTTAGTGCCAACGGGCAGGGATGCCCACATCTTGGATGCCCTCGGCAGTTAATGTTACCAGGGTGCAGTGCTGAATTGTCGGATCCAGGCTTATCAGCTGTACATGGGCATGTACCTGAGGGACCTGGCGAAGGAGTTCGCTGGGTTCTCAGCCGGTCTCTCCGAGGAGCCTTTTCAGCGCTTCAAGGGCCTATCCAGAGCCATCGGTGAATGCTCCAAGTTCATGTCTCAGGAGGCCTATGACGGGTTCGAGTCAGTGGCCAGGGTCATGTTGAGGGCTTTAATGACTATGCCCATGTGTCTTCACCCTGGACTCTGCATCGCACTTTGACAATAACTGAGGTGGAGTCCATTCCTTCCGGAGACACTTCTCTTCAAAGAAGAGTGAGTTTATTTAACTAGGTTTATATACCGCTTTTCTATCAGTCAAAGCAGTGTACATTCAGGTACTGTATATATATTTTTTCCTTGTCCCCGAAGGGCTCAGTTTGTTTTTGTACCTGAGACAACGGAGGGTAAAGTGGCTTGCCCAAGGCTACAAGGAGCATCTGTATGACTAGAAACCCCAATCCTTCCGCCCCAATGTTGCTGTCCTCGTGGGATTCAAACCTCTGGCCCTCCGGCCCGAGGTAACTTGTTCCAGAGCCCCACAACCTCATGGCTGTGAAAGAGCCTGAATTTTTGGTGGTGCCCTTCAAGGGCATCTATTCTGATGTCAATGCCGGGGTCAACACTGATGTCTTGGAGCCGAACATAGATTCTTGTTGCTCTTCATGGTTCTTCAGCCCATTGCTTGTCATCTGTAAGCAGAGAGCACATATAGAGGGCCCGAGGCACTGATGGCACCAGTTATAGTGGTCCTTTATGAAAATGGTCCAGCCACAGCTGGTGCACTTCTTAAAGCCCATTGGCTGGGGTGGACATGTCCGAGAAGATGACTTTATTTATTTATTTAGCTGTATTTATATTCCGCTTTTCACCGGGTCAAAGCGGTCAATTGGGGGATACATTTAACACGAGGGGATATGACACACATACGTTAATACTTACAGGGAACATGGGCAATGGAGGGTTAAGTGGCTTGCCCAAGACCACAAGGAGTGCCTATAGGACTAGAAATCCCAGTCCCTCCAGCCTGAGATTGCTGTCCCCAGGTGGGACTTGAACACCCGGCCCTCCGGCCTGAAGTACCTTGTCCTAACCACTAGACCACTCCTCCCTCTTCTGTCTAGTCAAGAGACTTCGATGCCCCAACCAAGAGGGTGTGAGAAAAAAACCTGCATGCTGAAAATAAAGGGAAAAAAAACATGAATGAAGAGAAGAAAAGAGAACTGAGCAGCAGAAACTACCAACAGGGCAAAAGCTTTTCTCTGGGATACAGATGTACGTCTGCAGGGCTTCGCAGAAAATAGAAGACTGAGGTAAGGACTCTGTTCGGGCAGTAAGGGGATCACACATGTGCTTGATCTCCCAAAGGCTTTCTATGAAAGCTGGGAATGGTTCCTGCGGGAGGGCTCCATGTGTGACGTCACCCATAAGTGAGGACTGATTTCCTGCTTGGTCCCAGAGAAATAACAGTTCTCCAGGACCAAGCAGGAAGTCAGTCCTCACATATGGGTGTCATCGGTGCCGATGAAGCCTCAGCGGAGCATTTCCCCAGCTTTCCATGAAAGCCTTTAGGAATGCTGGCACGCATGCGCAGTTCCCTTCCCGCCTAAAGGTGCCATCATACCTCAGTCTCTTTTTTTCCGAGAAGCCCATCGGACGTGTGTCCTGTTCTCCCGGATAAAAGTGATTTTTTTCTTTGGCGATTTTCGCTATTTTTTTCTCCGGTTCGACGCCAGTTCCCCTCCTGCCGGGTTTGGTACACCGGTATCGAGCCCGTTTTCTTCATTTTTCGGTTTTTGCCCTTCGTGGCTGGCGTTCGCTCCCTTATTTCCTTTTTCACTGGAAGGCCGGTCTTTTGACCTCGCTGGGGCTATTTTTTCCCCGATGGCTTCCGGTGGTTTCAAAAAATGTGATCGGTGTAAGAAAATTATGTCTCTCACAGACACACACGTCTCCTGCCTTCGGTGCCTCGGCCCTGACCACGACCCAAAGTCGTGTGGGCCATGTGGAAAGATGTCTTCCAAGGCACTAAAGAGTCAACAGCATCAAAAGGAAAGGTTTTTCTCAGACTCTGCCTCCGGCCGGGCCCGGACCTCGTCTGAGGCCTCGACATCTCGGGATTCCGATCCCGAGCACCGTCGAAGCCCCTCGGACAGAGGGTCCCCCGACCGGGAACGTAAGAGGAAGAAGCGGCTCGCGAGGGCGGCGTCGGAAGAGGTCCCTGGTCCCTTGAGGGCCAGGTCTAAGACCCCCGACCGCCGTCCTGGGCCCCTGGACCAAGAGAAGCCTGCCAAAGTTCCTTGCGTGGAGCCGGAGTCTGCTGGACACGTAAGCCCCATAGTCCTCGTGGACTCTCCTCCCAGAGAGCCGACGTCGGGCCCGGCGCCGCCAGGGCCCGAGTCGGTGGCTGCTGCGTCTCCCGAGCTGAGTCTCAGGATGACAGCCTTGGAGTGCAGACTGTCTGCCTTCATGGAGCAGCAGCGGACACTGATGGCCAGCCTGTCTGGAGCATCTGCCCCGACCACCGGGACGTCGACTTCGAAGTCAACCCCGGAGACCGAGCCGATACTCGAGACCCTCACGGCTCGAAGTCGTCCTCGGTCGAGGTCTCCCTCGACCTCCCGTTCGGGACCGAGGGTGTTGACGTGGGTGCCTCGGGGCCCCGCGGGGTCGGACCCTGACTCATCCTCGGACGAGTCCGCCTGGGAGACGGAGGACGAGGAGTCTCCCGATACCTTTAAGACTCTGTGCGTCCCGTCGGACTCACCGCAGTCTGATCCCCGGAGTAGATCCCCTCTGGAGGACACTAGGTTCTCGGAGTTCGTCCGGGATATGGCCGCTGCCTTGGCTATCCCTGCTGATCCCGAGGAAGAGCCTCGAGCCGAGGAGCTAGATGCTCTACAGTACGACTCTCCTCCGAAGGAGGCCTTTACTGTCCTGGTTCCTCCAATGCTGGAACGGCGGCTCTTCCGTATGTGGGAGGCCCCGGCCTCGGCGCCGGTTCTGAGCAAGCGAGTCGATTCCATTTATCGACTCCGCAAAAGCTCTGGTTTCCAGAAAGCACAGCTACCACACCATTCCATGGTTGTGGAATCGGCCATGCATCGTCTGAAGAGCCAGAAGATGCACTCTGCGGTGCCCCCCGGCAGTGAGGCCCGCAACCTCGATGGAGTCGGTAGGAAGTGCTTCCAGGGGTCTATGCTTGCTTGCCTGCCGTGTCCAGTCTTACCAGCTGTACATGGGCATGTACTTGCGAGACCTGGCCAAGGAGTTGGCCGGATTCTCTGCTGGTCTCTCCGGGGAACCCTTGCAGAGATTTCAGACCTTGTCCTCGGGGATTCGGGAATGCTCCAAGTTCATTTCCCGTGCCGCCTACGATGGCTTCGAGGCTTCGTCCCGAGTTGCGGCTGCCGGCATTGCGGCTCAACGCCAGGCGTGGCTGCAGTCATCGGACCTCGAGCCATGGGTTCAGGACAAGTTGGTCGATGTCCCCTGCCGAGGTGAGAACCTTTTTGGCAAACCCGTGACCGAGAAGGCCGCTCAGCTCGAGACCGAGCACCTTACCCGGACAAGGCTGTCGAGGAAGACCTCTGCCCCTTCACATAAGAAGGGCTCGGGTAAGAAGTCCTTTTACCCGAGGAAGGGCAATGTCTACAAACAGTACCCTCAGTATCAGGCTGCCCAAGCTGCCCCCCAGGGTCAGCCAGCCAGCCAAGGGCCAGGGTAATGGGCCCCGTAGGCAGAGAACCCCCAAGCCTCAGGCCCCTGCTCCCACTCAGCAGGGTGGGGGTTTTTGACTCCTTGAGCGTAGCCACTCCGTCCCTGCTTTCCCATCCCTGCACAGGCGGTCGCCTTGTACTCTTTGCCCACCAGTGGCCTCTCATTACCACCGACAGTTGGGTGCTGGACATAGTCCAAAAGGGCTGTGCCCTGCATTTTCATCAACTGCCGCCTCCTTACTTCCCAGGGGGAACCCTTGAGACCTCCCCTGCACACAGACCTTCTCCTTCGAGAGCTCCGAGGTCTGTTGTTGGACAGGGCGGTGGAGCCTGTGCCTCCCCACTTGCAAGGTCACGGATTCTACTCCAGGTATTTCCTGGTACCCAAAAGGACTGGTGGCCTTCGACCCATTCTGGACCTCAGGAACCTCAACAAGTTCCTAGAGAAAGAGAAGTTCAAGATGCTTACTCTTGGAACACTTCTGCCCTACCTCCAGCAGGGAGATTGGCTATGCTCCTTAGATCTAAAGGATGCGTACACTCACATCCTCATACATCCAGACCACAGAAAGTACCTCAGGTTCATTGTGGGAGGAGACCATTATCAGTACAGGTTGCTGCCTTTTGGACTGACCTCCGCTCCCCGGGTCTTTACCAAGTGCTTGGCAGTGGTTGCGGCCTACCTGAGAAATCAAGGCATCTTTGTCTTTCCCTATCTGGACGACTGGCTCATCAGGGGTCAGACGTCCCTGGAGGCCAGACAAGCCACCCTCAGAACAATTGCTCTGCTTCAAAACGTGGGCTTTGTCATAAACTTCGCAAAGTCCACTTTGCTCCCCTCCCAGAACTTGGAGTTCATAGGGGCAAGATTGGATTCTCAACTGGCAAAGGCCTTTTTGCCAGAAGACAGGGCTCAAAGACTGATGGACGTGGCCAAACAGTTCCTGAACAGGTCCCTGGTCTTCGCCAGACTCTGCCTCAGACTTCTGGGCCACATGGCTTCGACAGTGCATGTGACTCCCAATGCAAGGCTCCATATGAGGCCTGCACAGTGGTGCCTTTGGACTCAGTGGTTTCAAGCCACAGGCCGCCTAAGAGACAGGAGAAAGGTGTCCAGACCCCTTTTGTCCTCCCTCAGCTAGTGGCTACATCCACCCAACTGCTGAAGGGGATGCCCTTCCAAATGCCAGAATACTTGGTGGTCCTCACCACCGACGCCTCTCTGAAGGGCTGGGGTGCTCATTGTCCAGACAAGTGCACTCAGGGCCTCTGGTCTCCCTGGGAGGCAGCCCAACAAATCAATCTCCTGGAACTTCGAGCTATCCGCTTAGTTCTCAAGGCTTTTTCTCCGGCCCTGGCTCACCGCTCAGTCTTGATTCAAACAGACAACCAGGTAGCCATGTTTTATGTGAACAAACAGGGCGGAACTGGGTCCAAGCTCCTTTGTCGAGATACTCAGGACCTTTGTTCATTTGCCCTCCAGCACAACATGCTTCTCAAGGTGGTGTACCTTCCAGGCCAGGAGAACTGCCTGGCCGACCGGTTGAGCAGAATTCTGCAGCTCCACGAGTGGCAGCTGCATCCCTTGGTCGTTCAGAAGATCTTCCTGAAGTGGGGTCTCCCTTGGATTGATCTCTTTGCCAGTCCTTTGAACAAGCAACTGCCCAAGTTCTGCTCCAGGCAACTGCATCCTTTGAGGATAGCACCAGATGCTTTTCTGATGTCCTGGTCTCAGGGCCTCCTGTATGCGTTTCCTCCCACGCCCTTGGTGGTCCGAACTCTTTTCAAGACTCTTCAGGACAAGGCCTCGGCCCTGCTGGTAGCTCCCAGGTGGCCGAGGCAGCCTTGGTTTCCACTTCTGCTGCAGCTGGCAGTGGATTCCCCTCTACCTCTGGGGTTTCAACCCGACCTTCTCTCACAGGAGCAGGGTTTCAAAGTCTGTTTTGATGTGTTGATCAACTAAATCATTTGATCGAGTGAGCATGTATTCGACTATGCACTGACATACATGATTTTAAACGCCATGCGGAAGATATGAGAAACAGATTTCTATACCGTGGCTACCCAAGGAAATATGTTCAAGTAGCTTACTTTAGAGCTAAAAACACTGACAGGGATACTTTACTTGCTACCAAGAAACATGTGCCTTCTAATAAATTAGTTTGTGCCCTTACATTTTCTAACTTGTCACATAGTATTGTACATATATTAAAACAGGAATGGCACTTATTGTCTTCACTGCCAGCTTTTTCATCAAAACAATTAACTGTGGCCTACAAGCGCATTCGTAATCTCGCAGACATTCTGGTAACCCTCTGCTTTATCAAAACAAAGAATGAATCCGAAAATAAAGGGACATTTTAAATGTGGCAAATGTTCCGTGTGTTCTCATGTTTTAGTTGCCAAGGACTTTTTTCAACACAGTAATTCCAAAATCCATTTACATCAGTTTTCCAATTGTAACACGTCTAATGTTCTATGTGAACGTCTAATGCAGGACCACAAAAGGGGACTGTTACTTCTGGAGAGAGATCTGCAATTATGAGTATATACTTCTGGGAATTTTCTGTAAGGAATTCTTTGTATTAAAGCTAATTAATCTGTGAACCCGCTATTTTTTGTTAAATCAGTCCGGGCCTAGTAGCAGCAGTTTAAGTTTAAATTTAAATCACAGAAGAGAGCTTTCTGGTTAAATTTAGTACCCAGCAGAGAGCTTGTAGTTTAAATTTCATAATAAGTTAGAGCCTAGCAGCAGCAAAGAGCTATAATTTAAAATCAAATAAGAATATAGCTTACCTCAGCAGCACAGGATAGGGTACTGTGTAGCAGCCCTCTTTTAATAGGTGTTATTTCCCTCCCTCCCTCCCTCCCCACACCCACCCACCCCTGGGATAATCATAGCTTTATAGGTACTTACACATCTTAAAAGACAGGGGGTGCTCTCAAGTGAAGCTTGTTACCCAAATCAGTCATACGCTAAGGACCTGAGGTTAATTAAGCTTCAGGTGAACAAGGTATATTAAACGTATTAGGTACAGTTTTATTAGTATAAATATCCATAGCAACCCTTAGGAAGTAAAGAACTTAAAGATCTAAACAAAAACTTAAAACTAAGATGCAGACAGCAGTCCAGCAGCGAGATGGGCGCTTTCCAGTCTTTTGCATTGAGTGTCACATGTATGATTTTCTCCCAGTTGGTGAGAGGTCTTACGTGTGCACTAGGTGCAAGGAGCTCTTTGCTCTCAGGGAACGAGTCCGTTCTCTAGCTAAAGTAGTGGACTTGGAAAGCATAAGACAGACAGAGAGGTACATAGACGAGACCTACAGGGATATAGTCCTGAAGTCCCATCTCCAGTCTGGCAGCATCCCTGTTGCCATGGAGGAGAGAGGTCACGTGACAGGAGAGCATCACCCTGGTGTGGCAGGAAGTGATCCTGTAACTAGGACCTGTCCTCCAGGTGATGTAAAACCCTCTCGCACCGAGGAAGTTTCTCCAGGGCCATGTGCCCATGAGGGAAGGGTTAGGACAGCCGTTATAGTTGGTGATTCGATCATTAGGCATGTAGATAGCTGGGTGGCTGGTGGACGTGAGGATCGCCTGGTAACATGCCTGCCTGGTGCGAAGGTAGCGGACCTCACGCGCCACCTAGATAAGGTCTTAGATAGTGCTGGGGAGGAGTCTGCTGTCTTGGTACATGTCGGTACCAATGACATAGGAAAATGTGGTAGGGAGGTTCTGGAGGCTAAATTTAGGCTTTTAGGTAGGAAGTTGAAATCCAGAACTTCCAGGGTAGCATTCTCCGAAATGCTTCCTGTTCCACGCGCAGGACCCAAAAGGCAGACAGAGCTCCGGAGTCTCAATGCGTGGATGAGACAATGGTGCAGAGATGAGGGGTTTGGATTTGTTAGGAACTGGGGAACATTCTGGGGAAAGGAGGGGCTCTTCCGAAGGGATGGGCTTCACCTTAACCGGGATGGAACCAGGCTGCTGGCATTAACCTTTAAAAAGGAGAGAGAGCAGCTTTTAAACTAGATATTAGGGGAAAGCCGACAGTCGCCCAAGAGCAGATGGTTCGGAAGAATGTATCTTTGAAGGATACTACCAAAAGCAGAGAGGTTCCACAAAAGAGTAAAGTAGACCAAATGCCCTCAAGTATGGAGCAGACAGAGCTTAAAGATCCCAAATTACTCATGTCTAACAGACAAATTAATATGGATAAAATACATTCTCTAAAATGCTTGTATGCAAATGCTAGAAGTCTAAAAAATAAGATGGGAGAGTTAGAATATATAGCACTAAATGAAAGGTTAGATATGATTGGAATATCAGAGACATGGTGGAAGGACGACAACCAGTGGGACACTGTGATACCTGGGTACAAACTATATCGTAATGATAGAGCTGATCAAATTGGTGGAGGGGTTGCTCTCTATGTTAGAGAGGGCATTGAGTCAGAAAGGATTAAAGTTTTGCAGGAAACAAAATCTGCTGTAGAATCTATATGGATTGAAATTCCATGTAAAAGGGGAAAGGCAATGGCAGTGGGGGTGTACTATCGAGCACCTGGCCAGAATGACCAAATGGATGATGAAATGCTCAAAGAAATCAAGGAAGCTAACAAAAGTTACAGCACAGTAATAATAATGGGTGATTTCAACTACCCCGGTATCGACTGGGTCAGTGTCACGTCAGGACATGCTAGGGAGATGAAGTTCCTAGATGAAATAAATGACTGCTTCTTGGAGCAGCTGGTTCATGAACCGACCAGAGGGGAAGCCATATTAGACGTAATCCTTATTGGAACACCAGATCTAGTGCAAGAGATAAGGTTGTTGGGGCCACTTGGCAATAGTGATCATAGCATGATCGCCTTTGATTTAATTAGTGGAGGAGGGATAGTAAGGAAATCCACAGTACTACCTTTTAACTTTCGAAAGGGAGACTATGATAAAATGAGGAAAACAGTTAAGAAAAAACTAAAAGGAGCAGTTGCAAAGGTTAAAGACGTACATCAGGCTTGGCTGTTGTTGAAAAATACTATCTTGGAAGCCCAGACCAGCTCTATTCCACGCTTTAAGAAAAGTGGAAAGAAGTCCAAAAAACTGCCAGCATGGTTTAAAGTTGAGGTCAGAGAGGCTGTTGTTGCCAAAAAAGCATCTTTCAGGAAATGGAAAAAAGAGCCAAACGACGAAACCTGGAAACAGCACAAGCACTGGCAAGTCAAATGCAAGGCATTGATAAGGCAGGCAAAGGGAGAATTTGAGAAGAAGCTTGCTGCAGAAGCAAAAACGCGAAGTAAAGACCTTTTCAAGTACATTCGTAGCAAAAAACCTGTGAGAGAGTCAGTTGGTCCATTAGATGATAAAGGGGTTAAAGGAGCACTAAGAGGCGATAGCAGAGAGACTGAACGAATTCTTTACTGAGGAAGATGTAGGGATGTTACCCATGACTGAAGTGGTATTTAAAGGTGCAGAAGAATTGAAGGAAATATCGATACATCGAGAAGATGTATTACAACTATTAGATAAGCTGAAGAGTAGCAAATCACCTGGGCCGGATGGTATACATCCAAGGGTATTGAAAGAACTGAAATATGAGATTGCAGACCTGCTATTAGTAATCTGTGAACTATCATTAAAATCATCTCTAATACATGAAGATTGGAGGATCGCCAATTTTTAAAAAGGGTTCCAGGGGTGATCCGGGAAACTACAGACCGGTGAGCCTGACGTCAATACCGGGAAAAATGATAGAAACCATCATAAAGAATAAAATTACTCAGCATGTAGATAGTCATGAACTAATGAGAGACAGCCAACATGGCTTTAGACAAGGAAGATCTTGTCTTACTAATCTGTTATGTTTTTTGAAGGAGTGAATAATCAGGTGGACAAAGGTGAGTCGGTCGATATTGTGTATCTGGACTTTCAGAAAGCCTTTGACAAGGTCCCTCATGAGAGACTTTTGGCAAAACTAAAGAGTCATGGGATAGGAGGCAGTGTACTATTGTGGATCAGGAACTGGTTAAAAGATAGAAAGCAGAGGGTAGGGCTAAATGGCCAATTTTCCCAATGGAGAAAGGTGAATAGTGGTGTACCCCAGGGATCTGTGCTGGGTCCTCTGCTTTTTGACATATTCATAAATGACCTGGAAAGTGGAATAACGAGTGAATTATCAAATTTGCAGATGACACAAAACTATTTAAAGTTGTTAAAACCCAAGAGGATTGTGGAAAATTGCAAGAGGATCTTGATAAACTGGAAGACTGGGCATCAAAATGGCAGATGAAATTTAATGTGGAAAAGTGCAAGGTTATGCACCTAGGGAAGAACAACCCAAACTATGGTTACATGATGCAAGGTTCCACATTAGGAACCACCACCCAGGAAAAAGATTTAGGCGTCATTGTGGATACCATGTTAAAACCCTCGGCCCAGTGTGCAGCGGCGGCCAAGAGAGCAAATAGAATGCTAGGTATGATAAGGAAAGGAATGGAAAATAAAACAAAGGATATTATAATGCCTCTATATCGTTCCATGGTGAGACCGCACCTTGAATATTGTGTGCAATTCTCGTCGCCGTATCTTAAAAAGGATATAGAGTTATTAGAAAAGGTTCAGAGAAGAGCCACCAAAATGGTAAAGGGGATGGAAGGATACTCCTATGAAGAAAGGCTAAAAAGGTTAGGGCTCTTTAACCTGGAAAAGAGACGGCTGAGGAGAGATATGATAGAAGTCTATAAATTAATGAGCGGAGTGGAACGGGTAAACGTAGATCGATTGTTTACCTTATCAGAATACAGAAAGACTAGGGGACATGCAATGAAGCTACAGGGTAAACTATTTAAGACTAATAAGAGAAAATATTTTTTCACTCAACGTGTAATCAAACTCTGGAATTTGTTACCGGAGGATGTAGTAAAGGCTGTTAGTGTAGCTGGGTTTAAAAAAGGTTTGGATAAGTTCCTGGAGGAAAGGTCCATAAGCCATTATTAAGAAGGGACCCAGGATATCAATGCTTGAACCGATATAAGCATTGTGGAACCTGTGTCCCTTGGGGAAACTGCTAGGTACATATGACCTAGATTGGTCACTGTTGGAAACAGAATACTGGGCTTGATGGACCTTGGTCTTACCCAGTATGGCATATCTTATGTTCTTAGTGATTGGGGATTACCTCATAGCTCTCCTGATTGAACACACGTTTCCCCACTTCAGCTCTTCTAGAGGCTGTTTGAAACCTGGTGCATTCTGGGACTGGTAGTCTTTTATGAAAACATTCTGTTTTAGTATTTCTACCAGCAAAGACATGTTGCTTGTTCAGAGCCAATTCACCTCTATTATAGCTCCTTCCTGAACTATGATAAGCTTCCTTATCACAGATCTCAGCACGATGTGAAGAGGTTTCTTCGGGCCGTTTCACTTGCTCAGCCGCCGGTTCGGCAAGTGGTTCCTAGGTGGCATCTACCCTTGGTGTTGGAGGTGCTGGAACGGGAGCCTTTTGAGCTGTTAGCGCGGGCGTCGCTCAAGGATCTTACTTTTAAGGTGATGTTTTTGGTAGCTATTTGTTTGGCTTGGCGGGTGTCGGAACTCCATTCGCTTTCTTGTAGAGAGCCCTACCTTTCCTTCTTTGCAGCTAAGGATTTTGCGACCGGTTCCGGTCTTTCTCCCGAAGGTGGTTTCAATGTTTCATGTAAACCAGGAGATTTCCTTACCGGTGTTTGCCGAGGGCGGTATGGCTTCTTCGTCTCAGAAGCTGCATTTGTTGGATGTCCGGCGAGCGTTGAAGAAGTATCTTCGTCGGACAGCGTCTTTTCGTAGGTCGGATAGGCTTTTTGTCCTCTTTGCGGGCCCTCGTAAGGGAGAAGCTGTGTCAAAGGCGTCTCTCACGCGCTGGATTAAGGAAGCTATAGCGTCGGCATATGTTCTGAAGGGTAGAATAGTGCCAGAGGGGTTGAAGGCTCACTCCACTAGGGCTCAAGCTTCTTCCTGGGCAGAAGTACGGTTGGTGCCGCCGGTGGAAATTTGTAAAGCGGCAACGTGGTCGACTTTGAATTCTTTCATTCGGCACTATCGTCTCGATGTGCAAATGGCTGAGGAGGCATCTTTTGTCGCCGCAGTGCTTCAGGCTGGTTTGCCATGTTCCTCCTGTTTGATTTCTGCACTGCTCTGGTACAGACCCAGAGGTTCCGGGACTAGACTGGGGACACAATCAGGAAGGTGAAATTAGACTTACCTGCTAATTGTTGTTCCTGGAGTGGAACCCGTCTAGTCCCGTATTCCCCCCTGTGTGTCTTGTGCGAATGTCAGCCTGAAGATGTTATCGAGATTGCAGGTAAGGACTGATGTTAAGTTGGGGCGGACTGTGGTACAAAAAAAAAAACTAAAGACATGATCAGGGCAGTAGGCTTCTTTTCTTTCCTTGGGGTGAAGGAGTAGTCTGTGCACGTCCCCAGTCACAGCAAGGGGGGCGCGGTATGTCCTTTTTCTCTGGGGCTGTGTTTCCCTGTGGTTTATGTAATATAGTTAGCGTAGTTTATGGTGTTGATCAAATTCTTAATTGTTTCTCCGGTGAGTCTGCTTTGTCAATAGGTCACTGGTGACAGGAGGCGGATACTGGTGATGTGTCAAAAGGAGGAGTTTCTCAGTCTCCAAGCTGCTGGATGAGATGGGCAACCTAGAGGTTCCGGGACTAGACTGGTTCCACTCCACGAACAACAATTAGCAGGTAAGTCTAATTTCACCTTATCTTTTAGCCCTGCAACATTAATGAGAAAGGTATTTCTTAAGACCAACAATTACGTTACACAGTGCAATATGTAAGTATACCCTCTCTGTGTTCTTTTTCTACTATTGTTTAGATTTTAACCTTTGCTGCTTTTGACTACTTTTGGGATGATACATTCATTTTTAATAGTTTCTATTTGTTTATTTACGTGTTTTAACCTTATTAATGTATTTTATTTATATACAGTTCATACATTTACACAGTTTGTCAATGATATTCTATATATATTGTCTTATAATTGTCATGCATATTGATTGCTTATAACACATTTTCATGTCTACAGTTTTTAAGTGTTTTGGTTTTACTTATTTATTATAATTGTTTTTAGATGTGTACCCCCTGATGAAGGCTGCATGCCGAAACGCGTCATGGATTCTTGCCTAATAAAGTTTAGCAGCTGTGAGCCCCTACTGGCCTTCGCTTTTTGTGGTGTTCTGTTTGCGAGGGCCCTGCTCTCTTTGGTCTTCAGCCCCGAAAGAAGGCCAATGGGGAAGAGGCCCTTTTTTCCAAGGAAAAAAGGAGGCTTTGGTAATGCTTCACAGTTCTAAGCCTTCTCTGTCCCTCAGCAAGGCCAATGGCACAAGGGGAAAAGGACATGGTCCCCATAAACAGAAGACCCCCAAGTCCCAGGCGCTGGCCCTGGCTCAGCCTGGGGAGAGTTTTTGACTCCCTGAGCGTGACCACCTCTCCCCCAGGAGGTCCTCAACAACCCACATGTGGGCATCTAGCCCTGTTTGACCACAGGTGGTCCTTCATCACCACTGATTCCTGGGTACTGAAGTGGACCCAGAGGGCTACCTCCTCCACCTGCTAAGGACACTGCCCTCATATTTTCAAGGAGATGCTGTAAGACACCACCTTCATCAGACCCTGCTCCTCACAGGTCTCCTCAAGGACAAGGCAGTAGAGCCATTGCCAAAACATCTCTGGGTTAAAGGTTTTTACTCCAGGTACTTCCTTGTTCCCAAGTGAATAGGTGGCCTCAGGCCCATCCTAGACCTGCGGGACCTGAACACATTCCTAGTGAGGGAGAAGGTCAAGATGGCTCTCCCTTGGAACATTGCTGCCCTACCTCCAGCAGGGAGACAGCCTATCCTCCTTGGATCTGAAGGATGCTTACATGCACATCCTGATTCATCTCAACCACCAAAAATACGTCCAGTTAGTGTTTGGAGGAGGTCATTCCAATACAGGGTACTATCCTTCGGGCTGGCTTCATCATCAAGGGTCTTCGCCAAGTGCCTAGCAGTGATCGCAGCCCACCTTCATCTCCAAGGCACCTTCGTCATTCCCTACCTGGACAACTGGCTCGTAAGGGGAGGCACAGCTGCAGAAGTGCACCACGCCACCGGCTGCACCATCCATGCCCTGCGGCACCTGGGCTTTGTTCTCAACTACCCCAAGTCACACCTTGCCCTGACTCAGTGTCTAGAGTTCATAGGGGCTCTGTTAGATACCCTCCAGACCAAGGCCTTCCCTCAGGAGGGAAGGATGCCTCAGAGTGCTAGCCGCAGAGGTACAGCCGTGCCAGTTGCGACCCGCCTGTCTTCTTCTTCGCCTACTGGGCCACATGGCTTCACTGTCCACGTGACCCCCAAATGCCCGCTTGCACATGAGGGCAGCTCAGTGCTGCTTCCACTCTCATTGGACACAAGCCACAGGCAGGCTTCGGGACAGAGTGGGCGTGACCCAGCAGCTGACAGACTCCCTCGGCTGGTGGCAACATCCCCACCACCTCGAGGCCAGGATGCCCTTTCAAGCAAAGGGTCCTTACCATGGATGCCTCCCTGATGGGTTGGGGAGCTCATTATGGGGACCTCTGCACACAAGGCAGCTGGTCCCAGACGGAATGCCAGCTGCAGATCAACCTTCTGGAGCTCCGGGCGATATTCCTGGCTCAACGAGCCTTCTGCCACCGGCTACAATCCCAGTCTGCGCTGGTCCAGACCGACAACCAAGTCGCAATGTTCTTTGTCAACAAGCAAAGATTGTACTCCCTCTGCTCATGTGCAATACACAACAGGATGATCCTAGGGGTGGTCTACCTCCTGGGCCAGGACAGTGCCCTGGCGGAGAAGCTGAACAGGGTCCTCCAGCCGCACGAGTGGCACCTGGATCCCAGTGGCCTCCTGGCTGTTTCGACTAGGGTGCCTCCTTACTAGACCTGTTCGCCAGCTCAGACAACAAGCAGTTGCCCCATCTCTGCTCCTGTCAGCCACACCCATCCTGGGTGGCTGCGGACATGTTCCTCATCCCATGGACAGAAGGCCTCCTTTACATCTTCCCGCCGACACCTTTGGTCACCAAGACCCTCTTCAAGGTCAAGCACAACAGGGCATCACTGATTCTGATAGTCCCCTGATGGCCCAGGCAACCTAAGTTCCCACTGCTTTTCTACCTGTTGGCAGCATCTCTGATTCCCCTGGGCCACGCCCCAGACCTACTCTCACAAGAGGAGGATGCTCTCCTGCACCTAACCTGGGGTCTCTGTCACTCATGGTCTGGTTGCTTTGAAAGGGTAGCGTTAGCTCCCCTTAACCTCCCACAAGGCATCCACGAGAAGGGCAAAATGCCTTTAAGTGGTGTCTGTTCTCAGTCTGGTGTGCCGAAGAGGTGGGGTGAACCAGTTCTCCTGCTCGGTACAGACTGTACTTCAATACCTAATCCACCTGTCACAGGTGGAACTAAAGTCCAACTTGGTCAGAGTGCATGAGTGCTATCACAATGCAACACCATTTTGTTGAGGGCAAACCTCTCTTGGCTCAGCCCCTTGTATCTCCGTTCCTGCGGAGCCTTATGCTATCCAAACCCCCATCTGCCCACCAGTGGCAGAATGGGATCTCTATGTGGTGCTATTGCAGCTTACTAAACTGTCGTTTGAGCCACTGGCTACCTACCACCTGCAGTATCTCTCCTGGAAGGTTGTCTTCCTCATGGCACTCACATCAGCTTGCAGGGTCAGCGAGCTCCAGGCTCTGATGGCAGAGTCCCCCTTCATGAGGTTCTACAAGAACAGGGTGGTGCTCCGCACACACCCCACCTTTCTGCCAAAGGTGATGTCCCCATTCCATCTCAATCAAGAGGTGGTGCTCTCCACCTTCTTTTCAAGGCCTCACACCAGCAAGGTGGAGACCGTCCTCCATACTTTGGATTGTAAAAGTGCCGTGTTCTATCTGTAATGGACTCGCGGCCACTGCAAAGCACCTCCAGCTTTTCGTCTCCTATGACCCCAGTTGACTGGGGCTCCCAGTGACTAAGTGAACTCTGTCCACTTGGATGACGAACTGCATTGCCCTCACCTATGAGCAGGCTAGGATCTCAATAGACCAGCGGCTCGGGGCCAGGGCTACTTCGTGGCAAATCTGAATTCCGTACCTGTGACAGAAATCTGCTGGGCTTCAACCTGGTCATTTGTCCATTCCTTCGCAGCTCACTACTGCCTGAAGAGGGAATCCTGATGGGACAGCGCCTTCAGCCAGGCTGTACTCTGTAATCTCTTCAGGGTGTAGGCAACTCCTGCTCACTGACCATTCTGTGATCAGGCTACCCGGAGTGCTGGTGCCCCACTGGACACTTGGGTCTTGCCAGAGTCTCAGTGGGACTCAACTGCTGCAGTTCACGGCTCACCCTTTGCAGGTTCTCATTAGCCCTTAGCTGAGAAGTCCTATATGTGAGGACTGACTTCCTGCTTGTTCCCAGAGAAAGCATAATTGCTCATCTGTAACAGGTGTTCTCCAGGGACAGCAGGAATCAGTCCTCACAACTCTCCCTCCTCCCCTTGGAGTTGCTTCTTTACTATATTTAAATTTTTGCTGTCTTAGCTATGTCATTAGACTTAGGCAAGATGGCACCCTTGGGTGGGTAGGGGACCACACATTTGTGGTACATAGTAACATAGTAAATGACGGCAGATAAAGACCAGTATGGTCCATCTAGTCTGCCCAGTAAGATGGCAAGAGTAGGTGCACCACTTGCTCCGTGCAGGCCACCCCTCCCCATTTCTTTGTTTTAGGGGTGAACCCATCGCTCCATGTAGGACACCCCTGTATGTTGAGAAATTAGATAGTTAAGTTTATTTTGATTTTATCCTGTTGCTGTAAAGAGATCCACAGTGTCTGTTACATGCCATTTTGAATTCTGTCACTGTATTTGCCCACACTACTTCCATCGGAAGGGCATTCCAAGCATCCACCACCCTTTCAGTGAAAAAGTATTTCCTGACATTGCCTTTCAATTTACCCCCTTGCAGCTTCATGTTATGTTCTCTAGTTTTACAGCTTCCCCGTCTTTGGAAGAGGTTTGTTTGTTCATTATTTCTCTAAGTATTTAAAGGTCTGAAACATATCTCCCCTGTCCCTCCTCGCTTCTAGAGTGTACATATTTAGGTCTTCAAGTCTCTTCTCATAAGGCTTCTGACGCAGGCTCGAAATCATTTTGGTCGCCTTCCTCTGAATAGTTTCCAGTCTTTTTATATCCTTTGCAAGATATGGTCTCCAAAACTGAACACAGTATTCCAAGTGAGGCCTCACCAGTGACTTATACAATGGTATTAGTACTTCTTCCTTTCTGCTGGTAATTCCTCTTTGTATGCAACCCAACATCTTCCTGGCTTTTGCCACTGCCTTGTCACACTGTTTTGCCACCTTGAGATCCTCAGAAACAATCACACCAAGATCCTTCTCCTGGTCTGTGCACACCAACCTCTCGCCCCCCTATCGCGTACATTTCCCCTGAATTTCTGCTTCCGAAGTGCATGAGACTGCACTTCTTTGCATTAAATCTTAACTGCCAAGCATTAGATCATTCTTCCAGCTTTTGTAGAACCAAATAGGTTTCCTTCTACTCTTGTTTTTATTTATTTATTGTCCTTACATATTTATCTGTTGCTCCTTTTATTGCCACCTTTAGTTTAGCCCTTTTATTGCCACCTTTAGTTTATCCCCCCTCCCACCCTGCCTACTCCTCCTTCAGGTACTTGGCCATTTTACTGAAGTCAGTGTTTTTGAAGTTTAGGACTTTGAGCTTGCTGTGATTGGACTACTTGGCTTTTGTCTCAAACCACACCGTGTAATGATCGCTGCTGCTCATGGGCACCCACCCAGACGTTCGACATGCTCTCACCGTTGGTGAGCACTAAATCCAGCATTGACTTTCCCTGGTTTGTTCCATCACCATTTGTCTAAATGACGCATCTTGGAAAGCATCCACAATCTTTTTGCTTCTTGCCAGATTCGCAGAAGGAGTACCCCAATCCACATCGGGTAGATTAAAGTCACCCAATATGATGACGTCCCCCTTTGTGGCTATCTTGGCAATATCTATAATCGATTTGTTATCTATTTCTTCAATTTGAGTAGGAGGTCTGTAGACTACAGCAGTATGGATGACAGTGCCATCTCCTCTTTCCAACACAATCCAGAGCGATTCGTCTTTTCCCCATGCCCCCTGCATTGCAGTAGCTTTAATATTGCTTTTGACATACAAGGCTACTCCTCCTCCTTTACCATTTTCTCTGTCTCTTCTGAATAGATTATAGCCAGCTATGGCTAGATCCCATTAGTGCGATTCATTAAACCATGTTTCTGTAATGGCCACAATGTCCAAGTCCATTTCCACCATTAGGGCTTCCAGGTCCAGAACTTTGTTGGCTAAGCTTCGAGCATTTGTGCTCATTGCTTTCGAGCATTTAACTGGCTTGCATGTATTTTGCATTGATTTTGTTCTGCTCACTTCTTCCCACTTGTCGATGTGTGGTTTAAAAGTGTGGCTGTTTCTGATGATGATCATCTTTGAAAGCTGGAGAGATACTTCCACAAGGGCTCCGTCGGTGCTTATGTCACCAATATGTGAGGACTGATTTCTGCTGTCCCCGGAGAATACCTGTTACAGGTGAGTAACTACGCTTTAGGGTCCATCCCTAGGGTGCTCATTTTGTCACCTCTGTGGAACAGTGTCAAAGGCTTTACTGAAATCTAAGTATACCACATCTAGGGCTCTCCCTCGGTCCAGCTCCCTGGTCATTCAGTCAAAGAAATTAATCAGATTTGTCTGACAAGACCCTGCCTCTGGTAAATCCATGCTGCCTCAGATCTGGTAATCTATTGGACTCCTGAAACCTTACTGTTTTATTTTATAGCCCTTGCCATTTCTTGCCATTCATGCAACTTGGTTCCATTCTGCTGGTGACCAAACAAATTGCCCATCGTACTCACAGTTCTGATAAACCTCTGACTGACTTCGGAGCCAGAAAAAGAATACATGGCACGGTACCAACTGTTTGTGTCCTTTTGTTCCTGACCGAGGGCAGTGACACTGGAATTCTTCCTCGGCACTTGGTTTTCCTATTTCTGGTCCCAGGACAAGTGAGATGAAATGAAAACACCACACATGCAGAATTATACCACAACAAAGTCCCCTAAAACTTAAGGGAGGCGGTCACAGGGCTGCAAACATGGGTGGTCACAAAACTCCTCTTGGCTGTGCATAGCACTTTTATTTACAGAAACTGCCATTGTAAGATTTTTGCCTTCTTATCTCAAGCTTTGCTTTGTGCTTTGGTAATTTATATCTATATGTTACAAGTCAAGCCATGCTGTTACAGATCAAGCTTTGCACAA
Organism: Ichthyophis bannanicus; assembly: GCA_033557465.1. NCBI lineage: Eukaryota > Metazoa > Chordata > Amphibia > Gymnophiona > Ichthyophiidae > Ichthyophis > Ichthyophis bannanicus. The sequence goes on from CM066037.1 coordinate 520,774,519, forward strand.
ACATATTAATCACTTCTAATCATGACAAGTATTTTGCAAACATACTGTAACCTTTCTGTTTAGCATTCTGCAAACATTAGTAGTCTGTCTCAAACTTTATCTGCAAGATACAAACGACTATCTCAAGCTATCCATACACATTTAGAAAAGGCATAAGAAGATTGATCCAGTGGCCAGCAATAGCACTGAGATTCAGATGTTGGGAATGCTCATTTTTCCCGGGATGCATGGTAGTGTGTGTTTGCCACTGAGGTTTGTTGTGGCATGGGAGCAAAACAACTGTGGATTAATGATTCTTTGTTTTTCCTCTTGTTCTCCAGCCCACAGCATCCTTCCTGTTTGTTCTTTCAGTATAACACAAACCTGGGACCCCCATACTATATCTTGGTTGATACCAACTTTATCAACTTCTCAATTAAAGCAAAGCTGGATCTGGTCCAGTCAATGATGGATTGCCTTTATGCAAAGTGTAAGTTGTACACATGCCATGTCTTAGCTACAGACTCAAACCAGATGCAGAAAAGCTGATCTCTAGGAACAAGCAGGAATGAGTCTTCACATATGGGTACATCGGTACCGACGGAGCCTGTGTGGGAACGCTCCCCAGCGTCCAAAAAGAAAGCTTTTGGGAGCATCCCACACGCATGTGCGCTGCCTTCCCGCCCATTCACTTCCTTCTCATCAGTTTTCCATTTTCCGCGGAGCCGGCAGGACGTATTCCTGTCACCGCAGAAAATTCTTCTTTTTATTCTTACTTTCTTGTGGTCGCGTCTGCCTTCCCTTGACGCCGCCGGTGCTTTTTTCTTTTACTAAAACTTTTTTTCCTGTTTAGTGCCTGACGGTTTCTAGGCCTCTATCCTTCCATTATAGAAAAGCCAACCACTATCCTTAAGAAATGCTCAAAGTGTGGCGGTACAGATATATTTTTAGACACACATACTTGGTGTCTAAAATGTTTAGGTCCTGACCATTACCCACTGGTCTCTCTCCTGCTGGAGCTCAGACAGAAGTAGTCTTCAGGATCAAGCACAACTCGATACCCGGTTCACATCGGACCCGATGTCACCAGCCAGAATATCTTCTTTTTCACAGGATCAGGTAACCAAACAAAAGTCTGTAAAGACTAGCCAGTCCTCGAGTGTTAGATCTCCTAAGTATCGAGATGCCTCTGGCATTGCCCTCGAGGACATTTTGGCAATAAAGCCCCGGCGGGAGTCTTCGGGCTCCAAAGCGTTAACGGGGCTTCAGGTTGTTCCCGGGGTTCTTACCTCAACATACCTGGGCCATGCTCGGTGATTGTGGCCGCTTCGAACGGTACTGACACCCCGGCATCAGCTATGGTGATGGATGAAACACTCCTCACCGATGAATGTAGTCTAGCACTCTCAGCTACTTCGGTACCACTAGAGTTGCTGCAGACCGTTCCTCGAGTACCGGTATCGGCACTGGTGTTGGTACCGTCCATGCTTGCTTCGACAGACTCGCTTCCTTCGATGCCGAGCCTGGAATCGCTCTCTAGCATGGAGGATTCGGTACCGACCTCAGCCGGTACCGAAGACATTGCTTTAAAGAAAATCCAATGCTTCATCCTTTCAAGTCTTCTGATCTCGATGACTGGGATGAATCCATCGGTACCAAGGCTGAATTCTCAACAATTCTAGCCTTTACCCCTCATTTTAGGGGGTCCTCCTCAGGGGAGATTTCTTTTCAAGCTTTTCTGCTTGATATGGCAAAGTTACTTGCCATTTCTATACCTGGTGAAGAATCCATACCAGGAGATTCAGAGACTCTGCAATCCCCCTGGATTCCAAAGGAGGGAATCTTCCTTCCTTTGTATCAGATCTTACAGGATCTACTATTAAGAATGTGGGAAACTCCTTTAACGGTATCCCCACATTCTAAGACACTTGACACTATGTACAAGGTGCCACCTTCTCCAGGTTTTCAAAAGACTCAACTTCCTCATCATTCTATTGTTGTAGAATCAGCAATGAGGCGTATTAAGAGTGCAAAGAAGCACTCCTCTTATTCGCCAGGTCGTGAGTCTAGGACTTTAGATGCCTTTGGACGTCGATGCTTCCAGGCATCCATGCTTTCAGCAAGAATTATCTCATATATTTTCTATATGGGATTATCTCTTGAAGAGGTCACAAAGAACTTAAAGCTTTTGAACCCTTTTCTTCAAGAACATAAAAGAGCAGACTATTTCTTATTAGTCAGTCATGCTCAAAATGTCTCTAAGTTCCTTAATCGTGCTTCCCTGGACTGTTTTGAGTCTATTATCAGAACCTCTGCTATAGCCATAGGGGCGCGACGCATGGCCTGGCTCCAAGCTTCAGACTTGGACAAATGGGTACAAGAAAGGCTGGTAAATGCTCCTTGTACTGGTAGAAATCTCTTTAACAAGGATGCTTTATTCCAAGCTAATCAGTTAAACACTGATATTGTTGCTTTCAGAGGATTGTCAAAACTTTCCTCTATCCCAGCTACTAAAAAATCTCCTAACAAGCTTTCTCCAGGACCAAGCAGGAAGTCAGTCCTCTCATATGGGTGTCATCGACGCCGTTGAAGCCCCAATGGAGCATTTCCCCAGCTTTCTATGAAAGCCTTTGGGAATGCAGGCACACATGCGCGGTTCCCTTCCCGCCTAAAGGTGCCATCTTACCTCAGTCTCTTTTTTTCCGAGAAGCCCACCGGACATGTGTCCTGTCATCCTGGATAAAAGTTGATTTTTTTTTCGGCGATACTCGCTATTTTTCTCCCGGTTCGACGCCAGTTCCCCTCCCGCCGGGTTCGGTACACCGGTATCGAGCCCAATTCTTCTTTTTCGGTTTTTGCCCTTCGTGGCTGGCGTTCACACCCTTTTTTGATTTTTCTCTGGAAGGCCAGTCCTTTGACCTCGCGGGGACTCTTTTTTTTCCCCGATGGCTTCCAGCGGTTTCAAGAAGTGTGATCGGTGTAAGAAATTAATGTGTCTCACCGACACACACGACTGCTGCCTTCGGTGCCTCGGTCCTGATCACGACCCTAAGTCGTGTGGACCATGTGGGAAGATGTCTTCCAAGGCACTCCGAAGTCGCCAGCAGCAGAAAGAAAGGCTTTTCTCAGACTCAGCCTCCGGCTGGGCCCGGACCTCGTCTGAGGCCTCGACATCTCGGGATTCGGATCCCGAGCGCCATCGAAGCTCCTCGGACAGGGGGTCCCCCGACCGGGAACGGAATGCAAGAGGAAGAAGCGGCTCGTGAGGGCGGCGTCGGAGGAGGTCCCTGGCTCCTCGAGGGCCAGGTCTAAGACCCCCCGACCGTCGCCCCGGACCCATGGAACAAGAGAAGCCTGTCAAAGTTCCTCGCGTGGAGCCGGAGTCTGCTTAACACGTAAGTCCTGTAGTCCTTGAGGACTCTCCTCCCAGGGAGCCGACGTCGGGGTCCGGCGCTGCCGGGGCCCAAGTCGGTGGCTGCTGCGTCTCCCGAGCTGAGTCTCAGGATGACAGCCTTGGAGAGCAGATTGTCTGCCTTCATGGAGCAGCAGCGGGCACTGATGGCCAGCCTGTCTGGCACATCTGCCCCGACCACCGGGACATCGACTTCGAAGTTGACCCCGGAGACCAAGCCAATACTAGAGTCCATCATGGCTCGAAGTCGACCTCGGTCGCGGTCTCCCTTGACCTCCCGTTCGGGACCGAGGGCGTCTATGCCGGTGCCGAGGGCATCGGGGCGGGTGCTCCAGGGCCCCGTGGGGTCGGACCCTGACTCCTCGTCGGACGAGTCCGCCTGGGAGACGGAGGATGAGGAGTCCCCCGATATGTTCAAGACTCAGTGCATCCCGTCGGACTCACCGCAGTCTGAGCCCCGGAGTAGATCCCCTCTGGAGGATACTCAGTTCTCTGAGTTTGTCCGGGATATGGCCACTGCCTTAGCTACTCCGGCTTACCCCGAGGAAGAGCCTCGAGCTGAAGAGCTCAAGGCCCTGTAGTATGACTCTCCTCCGAAGGGGGCCTTTACTGTCCCAGTTCCTCCGATGCTGGAACGGCTCCTCTTCCGCATGTGGGAGGCACCGGCCTCAGCGCCGGTTCTAAGCAAGCGAGTCTACTCGATCTATCGATTCTGGAAGAGCCCTGGCTTTCAGAAGGCACAGCTACCACACCATTCCATGGTTGTGGAATCGGCCATGCATCGTCTGAAGAGTCAGAAGATGCACTCTGCGGTGCCTCCCGGCAGGGAGGCCAGGAACCTCGATGGCGTCGGTAGAAAGTGCGTCCAGAGCTCGATGCTTGCTTGCCGTATCCAGTCTTACCAGCTGTACATGGGCATGTACTTGCGGGACCTGGCCAAGGAGTTGGCCGGGTTCTCTGCTGGACTCTCCGGGGAACCCTTGCAGAGATTGAAGTCCTTGTCCTCGGGAATTCGGGACTGTTCGAAGTTCATGTCCCGCGCCGCCTACAATGGCTTCGAGGCTTCGGCCCGTGTTGCGGCAGCCAGCATCGCAGCTCGACGCCAGGCATGGCTGCTGTCGTCTGACCTCGAGCCATGGGTTCAGGACAAGTTGGTCGATGTCCCTTGCCGAGGTGAAAACCTTTTTGGCAAGCCCATGACCGAGAAGGCCGCCCAGCTCGAAACAGAGCACCTTACATGGACAAGACTGTCTAGGAAGACCTCTGCCCCTTCTCATAAGAAGAAGGGCTCGGGTAAAAAGCCCTTTTACCCGAGGAAGGGCACTGCCTACAAACGGTATCCTCAGTATCAGGCTGCCCAAGCTGCACCCCAGAGTCAGCAAGCCAAGGGGCAGGGTAATGGGCCCCGTAGGCAGAGGACCCCCAAGCCTCTGGCCCCTGCTCCCACTCAGAAGGGTGGGGGTTTTTGACTCCTTGAACGTAGCCTCTCCGTCCCTGCTATCCCAACCCTGCACAGGAGGTCGCCTCGCCCTCTTTGCCCACCAGTGGCCCCTCATCACCGGGGACAGTTGGGTGTTGGACATAGTCCACAGGAGCTATGCACTACATTTTCACCAACTGCCTCCACCATACTTTCCAGGGGAGCCTCCAAGGCCTTCCCTGCACACAGACCTTCTCCTTCAGGAACTTCAAGGTCTGTTGGTGGACAGGGCAGTGGAACCTGTGCCTCCCCACTTGCAAGGTCAGGGGTTCTCCTCCAGGTATTTCCTGGTACCCAAAAGAACCGGTGGCCTTCGACCTATTCTGGATCTCGGGAAACTAAACAAGTTCCTCGAGAGAGAAAATTTCAAGATGCTTACTCTTGGAACGCTTCGGCCCTACCTCCAGCAGGGAGATTGGCTATGCTCCTTAGATCTAAAGGATGCGTACACTCACATCCTCATTCATCCAGACCACAGAAAGTACCTCAGGTTCATTGTGGGAGGAAACCATTATCAGTACAGAGTACTGCCTTTTGGCCTGTCCTCCGCTCCCAGGGTCTTTACCAAATGCCTGGCAGTGGTGGCGGGCCTACCTGAGGAATCAAGGAATCTTTGTCTTCCCCTATCTGGACGACTGGCTCATCAGGGGTCAGACTATTGCTCTTCTTCAAAGCCTAGGGTTTGTCATAAACTTCGCAAAGTCCACTTTGCTCCACTCCCAGAATTTGGAGTTCATAGGAGCAAGGCTGGACTCTCTCCTGGCAAAGGTTTTCTTGCCAGAAGACAGAGCACAACGATTGATAGCCTTGGCAAACCAGTTTCTCAACAGGTCGCTGGTCTCCGTCTGACTCTGCCTGAGGCTTCTAGGCCACATGGCTTCGACAGTACATGTGACCCCCCAATGCCAGGCTCCATATGAGGCCTGCACATTGGTGCCTTCGGACTCAGTGGTCACAGGCCACAGGCAGCCTCGGGGACAGGATAAGGGTGTCCATACACTTTCTGAACTCCCTCAGCTGGTGGCTGCACCCACCCAATCTGCTAAAAGGAGTGCCCTTTCAGATTCCTGGGTACACGGTGGTACTGACCACCGACGCCTCCCTGCAGGGCTGGGGAGCTCATTGTCTAGACAAGTGCACCCAGGGCCTGTGGTCTCCTTGGGAGGCGGCACAGCAGATCAATCTCCTGGAACTCAGGGCTATTCGCCTAGCTCTCAAAGCTTTCTCTCCTGCCCTGGCTCATCAATCTGTCCTCGTTCAGACAGACAACCAGGTGGCCATGTTTTATGTGAACAAACAAGGCGGGACTGGGTCCAGACTCCTTTGTCGGGAAGCTCAAGACCTTTGGTCATTTGCCGTAAAGCACAGCATGCTCCTCAGGGCTGTGTACCTTCCAGGCCAGGGGAAATACCTGGCCGACAAGTTGAGCAGGATTCTGCAGCCCTACGAGTGGCAACTGCATCCCTTGGTAGTTCAGAGGATCTTCCTGAAATGGGGTTTCCCTTGGATAGATCTGTTTGCCAGTCCACTGAACACACAACTGCCAAAGTTCTGTTCCAGGCAACTGCATCCTTTGAGAATAGCACCTGATGCTTTTCTGATTCCCTGGTCTCAGGGCCTCCTTTATGCGTTTCCTCCCACGCCCTTGGTGGCCCGAACTCTTTTCAAGATTCTTCACGACAAGGCCTCGGTCCTGCTGGTGGCTCCCAGGTGGCCGAGACAACCTTGGTTTCCACTTCTGCTTCAGCTGGCAGTGGATCCCCCACTGCCCTTGGGGTTGCAACCCGACCTTCTCTCTCAGGATCAGGGTTCCCTTCTGCATCCCAATCTCAAAGCTCTCAATTTGATGGCCTGGAGGCTGCAAGGGTAGTTTTGGCTCCCTGGGGCCTGCCTCAGGAAGTTGAGGAGGTTGTCCTAGCCTCTAGGAAACAGTCCACTAGAAAAACCTATGCTCTCAAATGGAGAAGGTTTTCTGTGTGTTGTCAGCTATGTACAGAGGATCCTTTCTCCTGTACAGTATCAGTAGTGCTTCAGTATTTACTCCACTTGTCCAATCAGGGACTCAAGTCCAATTCTGTTCGGGTCCACCTCTCAGCTCTAGCAGCTCACCACTCACTGGTGGAGGGACATTCACTGTCGGTTCACCCTTTGGTGTCCTGCTTTCTCAGGGGCTTGCTTTTACTCAAGCCTCCAATCCTTCCTCCTGCCCCTGAGTGGGAGTTGAATGTGATCTTGCAGCAACTGACTCGCCCACCTTTTGAGCCGATGGCTACTTGCCCACTACGCTTCCTCTCCTGGAAGTCAACTCTTCCTGATAGCCCTTACTTCGGCTAGGCAAGTGAGTGAGCTTCAGGCCCTGGTCTGTGATAGGCCTTACACTAGGATTTATAGGAACAGGGTAGTCTTCAGGACTCATCCAAAGTTCCTCCCAAAGGCTGTCTCCTCTTTCCACCTCAATCAGGAGGTGGTTCTTCCAACATTCTTCCCTAGACCTCATGCAAGCCAGGCTGAAGCAGTTCTGCATACCCTGGACTGTAGGAGGGCCTTATCCTTCTACCTTGACCGTACGCAGGGGCATAGAAGGGCTACTCAGCTCTTTGTTTCTTTTGACCCTAATTTTATTTATTTATTTATTTATTCAGCTGTATTTATATCCCGCTTTGGGGTTGGCTGTGTCCAAGCATACCTGTATTTATATCCCGCTTTGGGGTTGGCTGTGTCCAAGCGTACCTTGTCCATCTGGGTGGCTGACTGTATCACCTGTGCTTACAAGGCAGCTGACCTTCCTTTGCAGGGTCTGGTTACGGCCCACTGTGTCAGGGAAATGGCTGCCTCAGTGGCTCATCTCCACCCTGTGCCCTTGGTAGACATCTGCAGGGCTGCAACTTGGTCTTCAAGCCAGACTTTTGCGGCCCATTACTGTCTGGAGAGGGAGTCTCGTAGGGACAGTGCTTTTGGCCAAGCAGTACTCCGGAATCTCTTTGAGGTTTAGGCAACTCCTGCCCTCTGTTGGGCTACCGGTGGAGGTTGTGTCCTTGAAAAGCTTTTCTTTGCTGCTGAGACTAGAGGGAGTACTCTTGTTCAGCCTGGGTTTCTCTGTAGCCCAGAGCTTGGGAGTCACCCATATGTGAGGACTGACATCCTGCTTGGTCCTGGAGAAAGAGTAGTTACTCACCTGTAACAGGTGTTCTCCAGGAGCAGCAGGAATCAGTCCTCACAACCCTCCCTCCTCCCCTTGGAGTTGCAGTTGTACATAGTTTATTTTTCATTTTTGTGTGCTGTTCTTAGATATGTCATTTGACTGAGGTAAGATGGCACTTTTAGGCGGGAAGGGAACCGCGCATGTGTGCCTGCATTCCCAAAGGCTTTCATAGAAAGCTTGGGAAATGCTCCGCTGGGGCTTCATCGGCGTCGATGACAACCATATGTGAGGACTGATTCCTGCTGCTCCTGGAGAACACCTGTTACAGGTTAGTAACTACTTTTTTATCCCCCTAAGGGGAAAAAGTTTTATCCATCTTCTACCCATCATGCAGATGTTCCCAAAGAAGGGCAACATCAAACCAGGCTAAGAAAATCAAAACCTCAACAGGCTCACCAAACCCAGCAGTCGCAGGGTTTCTGATATTTTATTCATTAAATCTCTTTTTCCTGTTTGAGGTTTAGAACCAGTAACCTACTTATCAAAAGAAGCATCTACAGTTCATCTCATCCTTATTGAGATATCAGTGATACACTGACTCAATCCTTGACTCTAGGCCTGAATCTCTTGCCACAAGAGAAATCCATTCTTTTAGCTCCAAGAGCTATTGAGGACAGTCATGCCTACAGGTAACAGGGATCTCCTCTCCTTTTTGAAGAAAAAAGAGGACTAACAACTAACAACAAGGTAGGCTATGTCTTTCACCTTGACAGTTTTCCTGTACGAGGATATCTCTTAGTTTTGGACTGCAAGGGGGCTTCACCTTTTCAGGGACTTACCAAATTGTAAGTCGTCTTAACTCTGTATTACTTCTATCCCTCTTAATTGGGACATTTAGTCTCTAAGAGTGATACTATTCAACTGGAGGGCTTACTTTTTGAGCCCATAGGTTTTCTTCAATACCTACTCTAGTAACTGGTTTCCATACAGAGTTTTTTCTTCCCCTTTACAATCTTCTCAAATATTTCTTTTAAGACAGCTTATCAGACAGTAATTGAGTTTTACCACTCCTAATTATGTCTGTCGGTCCTTTTCCAATCTATAGGACCTAACTTTTCCTGCTGCCTTAACAGATAATTCCAAGAGAGGTTCCACAACCCACTTGGACAATTTATCATTGCAGGCAACCGGCCTGTCTACTATTCTTAGCCATCTTCAATTCTTTTTGGCTCCAACAGAATAGATTAGGTTGCACACTGGCAATTAAACAGCCAGATCTCACCTAAGCAACCTACAACATGCTCTCTGCAATTATACAAAAAAGCTCTGCAACTATGGGCCTTTGCCAGAGAGCGTCAGAGCCATTCCTAGTAGGTAGCTTCTAGATGGTTAAAAAGGCTTTGCCCAGTCATGCTCCTACATGACTGTTTTTTCCTACTTTTACCATCTTCCTTAAAATTTCCTTTTAAGGAAAAGGAACCAGGGCTTAGACCACGTGAAAACAAAGAATTGCTCAATTCCCTGGGTTGTTCCACATCTCCAGTGGAACTCTTATAACAGGGATGCATTCTTTTTCACTGCAGTCGGTCCTTGTCTACTGTTTTCCTTCTAATTCCCAAAACCTCATTGAAGCTTATGCTGAACAAAGGACGCATGATACTCATATTGCCCTCATAGAGGGGCAAACATGGTATCCCCTTATATTGCGTCGTCTTCTCCAGCTATTACACTGAAGTGTTAGAAGGATCCAGACTTGCTGTCTTGAGACTAAGGATCTCCTGTGCACCCTGTCACGTAGGTCTCCATCCTGGTTATTCAAAGGCTAGAATTTAAAAAAAGAAAAAAAAGAAAATCTAGCTCTTTCCTTATAAGTAAGAGCATTCCACTGGTTTCCATGAAGCCGCCTCCATTGCTCTCCACTTATAACCAGAAAGAGATTCTCTATCTATATTCCCAAGCAGGTCTTACCCCTCCTTGTTAAGTGAATCTCTCTCTCTCTCTCTCTCTCTATACATATATATATATATCTAGATATATCTGCCTCGGAAAGATTTGTGACTGTCCATATTGATGCTGTTCCAGCATACCATACGAGTTTAAATGGACAACCAATGTCTATGGTAATTAGAAAATACTTAATTTTACCGTTACGTTACATCTGAAGCTCTCCATGTAAAGACCATTATCCTAAGTGACATCACTTAGTGAAGGCATTACTGATCTTCAAGAAATTGGAGGCTACACCGCCTACTACAAATGTTTTTTTCTTTCGTCTGGATAAAGGGGTCTTAAAGACCCATCCTTTTTCTGCAAGGTGTATTTCTACATTTTTGTCCAAACCAGTCAGATTTATCTCCTCTTTCCTAAAGCCTTATTCTGCTCCAAAGACAGAGCTTTAAACGTTGGCCTGCAGAAGCTTCAGCTTTTCCTCCAAAGTCCAACCTCTTTAAACTTCTCCAGTTTTTCTTCTGGGATTTGTTCTAGCCGTTAAGGCTTCTGACCTCTGCCTGTATTGCAAAATTTATTTTCCTCTACTTCACAGTGAGGTAATTTCTTTGAGGATAATCTACTGGCTCTTAGCAGCAGACCCATATTAGCCTCAATAAACACTTTCGCAATATTTTTGAGTAAGGTCCACATTAGAAAATTGGAATTCAATATTTGCTAACAATTATGGTCTATACAAGGACTCTCCTCTAGACGCCTTGTTTAGACAAGCTGTTCCACAGCACACCCTTTTTTATTCAACTCCTATCCTCCATCCCTTGGATGCCTGAGGTTCGGGGAAATAGCATGGCCCATCCATTAGATTTGCAACATGCTGGGACCTCCTCTAGGCATCTCTAGCTTGGGAGTCCCCATATGTGAAGACTCATTCCTGCTTGTTTCTGGAGATAGCACAGTTACTTACCTATAACAGGTGATCTCTAGGAACAGCAGGAATAAGTCTTCACAACCCACCCACCTCCCCTAGGAGTTGTCTGTCTGTCTTTCTTTCTTTCTCTCTCTAATTTGTCAACTTCCCTCCTTCGGTCTCAGCTACAAACCCAACTGATGGAGAGGGAAGTGAATGGGCGGGAAGGCAGCGCGCATGCGCGTGGGATGCTCCCAAAAGCTTTCTTTTTGGACGCTGGGGAGCGTTCCCTCGCAGGCTCCGTCGCTACCGACGTACCCATATGTGAAGACTTATTCCTGTTGTTCCCAGAGATCACCTGTTACAAGTAACTGTGCTTTCTGTTAAATCTGTCCAGAGGTATATGGACAGGGAATGCAGTGGTGATAGATTAACATTCTCTCTTGTGGCTTGCTCTAATTCACTAGTTCCTTATCGTTCCTCCAGTTTAATCCTCCACCTCTGGGTTATGCACCTCCTCCTGCAGCTTGGAGACTGGGCATGTCAAAGTCGTGACATCACTGGATATAGCCTGCTGGTATCTCCCATCAGCCTCCAGTGTGTCCAGTCTCCATGCAGCAGGAGGACATAGTGAGCCTAGCTTCTGGGCTCACTTGGGGGGAACAGATAAGGAGCATTTAGTGTGACAAATTCTATTCTGATTTTACTTTTGATTTTTACTTTTAATTTTACTTTTAATTCAGTTAAATGGCAATCAGGGATTAGTTCCCTTTAGTTATTAGGAACAAATATGCTTATATTTACAGTAATTTTAAATTTGAGCCTGGCTCTTTAAATTAGTAGCAGCTCTCGCCTTCCCTCCTTGTCAGTAATTTTCACTTGCTGCAGGCATTCGCCGGTGCGGATCTCTCTCCCTGGACAGTACGGGAGAGAGCTCCAGGACCCGTACAGCCACACTGAAGCTGTGTGAGACGGAGCCTCTCCGTTGCTGCGGGATTTTAATTTTACTCTGTGGAACCGGCTGAGTGGTCCTCGCTGCAGCTGCCAGGCGCATCAGCGCGGCTTGAGGATCGGAGGAATTCAAGGCGGTAGGAGCAGGCTGCGTGGCTTTCGGCCCTGCAGGTAAGGCCTTCGGGCTCTGTCAGTCTGCTGAGGCCTCCTTTTTGCAGCGGCGGCTGTTCTTGGCGCCAAAATTCATTGGCGAAGGGGCGGCCATTTTCTCTCTAGGTATTTGGACCGCATGGCAAGAGTTGCAGTGAGATGCCTGTGTGAGGAAGACAGGCAGAATGGCTAGATTCTCCAGGACCAAGCAGGAAGTCAGTCCTCACATATGGGTGACATAGACGTCGATGGAGCCCTTGCGGAGCATTTCCCCAGTTTTCTATGAAAGCCTTTGGGAATACTGCACGCATGCGCGGTCCCCTTCCTGCCTAAAGGTGCCATCTTGCTCAGTCTCTCTTTTTCCATGGAGCCCATCGGACGTTTGTCCTAGTTCACCCGGAAAACAGTTAGATTTTTTTCTTTGAATCCCTGCGATTTCTTCGCGGTTTTTTCTCCGGTTCGATGCCGGTTCCCCTTCTCGTCTGGTTCGGTACACCGGTATCAAGCCCGATCTTATTTTTCGGTTTTTGCCTTTCGTGGCTGGCGTTCGCGCCCTTTTTTTCCTTTAACCTGGAAGGCCGGTCCTTTGACCTCGCGGGGGCTCTTTTTTCCCCAATGGCTTCCAGTGGTTTTAAGAAGTGTGATCGGTGCAAGAAACTAATGTGTCTCACCGACACACACGTTAGCTGCCTTCGGTGCCTCGGTCCTGATCATGATCCTAAGATCTGTGGACTGTGTGGGAAAATGTCCACTTAAGCACTGCGAAGTCGTCAGCACCAAAAGGAAAGGCTTTTCTCTAATTCGGCCTCCGGCCGGGCCCGGTCCTCGTCTGAGGCCTCGACGTCTCGGGAGTCTGACCCTGAGCATCGTCGGGGTTCCTCGGAGAGGGGGTCCCCCGAGCGGGAGCGAAAGAGGAAGAAGCGGCTCATGAGGGCGGCGTCAGAGGAGGTCCCTGGCTCCTCGAGGGCTAGGACTCGGACCCCCGACCGCCGTCCCGGGCCCGTGGAACAGGAGAAGCCGTCAAAAGTACCTCGAGTGGAGCCGGAGTCTGCTGGACACGTAAGTCCTGTTGTACTCTGACTCTCCTCCCAGGGAGCCGACGTTGGGCCCGGCGCCGCTGCCAGGGCCCGAGTCGGTGGCTGCTGAGTCTCCTGAGCTGGGTCTCAGGCTGACAGCCTTGATGTGCAGACTGTCTGCCTTCATGGATCAGCAGCGGGTGCTGATGGCCAGCCTCGCTGGCGCATCTGCCCCGACCACCGGGACATCGACGTCAAAGTCGACCCCTGGAGACCGAGCCGATACTCGAGGCCATAGAGGCTCGAGGTTGCCCTCGGTCACGGTCACCCTCGACCTCCCGGTAGGGACCGAGGGTGTCGACACCGGTGCCTTCGACATCAGGGCGGGTGCTGCCAGGCCCCACGTGGTCGGAGTCCGACTCCTCTTCGGACGAGTCCGCCTGGGAGACGGAGGATGAGGAGTCCCCCAATACCTTCAAGACTCGGTGCGTCCCGTCGGACTCACTGCAGTCTGAGCCCCGGAGTAGGTCCCCTCCGGAGGATACCTGGTTCTTGGAGTTCGTTAGGGATATGGCCACTGCTTTGGTGATCCCGGCGGACCCCGAGGAGGAGCCTTGAGCCGAAGAGCTCGAGGCCCTCCAGTATGACTCTCTTCCGTAGGAGGCCTTTAAGTGCTGGTTCCTCCGATGCTGGAACGGCTCCTTTTCCGGATGTGGGAGGCACCGGCCTTGGCGCCGGTACTAAGCAGGCGGGTCGATTCCATTTATCGACTCCGTAAGAGCCCTGGTTTTCAGAAGGCGCATATACCACACCATTCCATAGTGGTGGAATCGGCCATGCATTGTCTGAAAAGCCAGAAGATGCACTCTGTGGTGCTCCCCAGGCAGGAGGCCTGGAACCTGGATGCGTTTGGGAGAAAGTGCTTCCAGGGCTCGATGCTTGCTTGCCATGTTCAGTCTTACCAGCTATACATGGGCATATTCTTGCAGGACCTGGCAAAGGAGCTTGCCGGGTTCTCTGCTGGTCTCTCCAGGGAACCTTTGCAGAGGTTCAAGTCCTTGTCTTCGGGGATCCGGGAATGCTCTAAGTTCATGTCCCGAGCAGCCTACGATGGCTTCGAGGCCTCGGCCTGTGTAGCGGCAGCCGGCATCGCGGTTCGACACCAGGCATGGCTGCAGTCATCGGACCTCGAGCCATGGGTTCAAGACAAGTTGGTCGATGTCCCTTGCCGAGGTGAGAACCTTTTTGGCAAGCCCATGGCCGAGAAGGCTGCCAAGCTCGAGACCGAGCACCTCATGAGGACAAGGCTGTCTAGAAAGACTTCTGCCCCTTCACATAAGAAGAAGGGCTCGGGTAAGAAGTCCTTTTACCTGAGGAAGGCGACTGCCCACAAACAGTTCCCACCTTACCAGGCCTCCTCCGCTCCCCCACAGGGTCAGCAGGCCAAGGGGCAGGGACATGGGCCCTGTAGGCAGAAGGCCCCCAAGCCTCCGGTTCCTGCTCCCACTCAGCAGGGTGGGGGTTTTTGACTCCCAAGGCATAGCCTCTCCGTCTCTGCTGTCCCATCCCTGTACAGGAGGTCGACTAGCCCTGTTTGCCCACCGGTGGCCACCCATTACAGGAGACAATTGGGTCTTAAGCATAGTCCACAAGGGCTACATGCTTCATTTTCATCAGTTGCCTCCTCCCTACTTTCCAAGAGAGCCTCCAAGGCCTCCTCTCCATACAGCCCTCCTCCTGCAGGAGCTTCAGGGTCTGTTGCGAGACAAGGCATTGGAGCCTGTGCCTCCCCACCTACAGGGTCACGGTTTCTACTCCAGGTACTTCCTCGTACCAAAGAAGACAGGGGACCTCAGGCCTATGCTCGACCTCAGAAATCTCAACAAGTTCTTAGAGAAGGAGAAGTTCAAGATGCTTACTCTTGGAACACTTCTGCCCTACCTCCGGCAGGGAGATTGGCTGTGCTCTTTAGATCTAAAGGATGCGTACACTCCCATCCTCATTCATCCAGACCACAGAAAGTACCTCAGGTTCATTGTGGGAGGAAACCATTATCAGTACAGAGTGCTACCATTTGGCCTCACCTCCGCTCCCAGGGTCTTTACCAAATGCCTGGCAGTGGTGGCGGTCTACTTAAGGAATCAGGGAATCTTTGTCTTCCCCTATCTGGATGACTGGCTCATCAGGGGTCAGACGTGCCAGGAGGCCAGGCAAGCCACCCTCCGAACGATTTCTCTACTCCAACACCTGGGGTTTGTCATAAACTTCGCAAAGTCCACTTTGCTCCCCTCCCAAAACTTGGAGTTCATAGGAGCCAGGCTAGACTCTCTGCAAGCAAAAGCTTTCTTGCCAGGGGACAGAGCCCAAAGACTGATAACCTTGGCAAACCAGTTTCTCAGCAGGTCACTGGTCTCCGCCAGGCTCTGCCTGAGGCTTCTTGGCCACATGGCTTCGACAGTACATGTGACTCCCCATGCCAGGCTTCATATGAGGCCTGCGCAATGGTGCCTCAAAACTCAGTGGTTGCAGGCCACAGGGAGCCTCAGAGACAGAGTAAGGGTGTCCAGACCATTCCTGTACTCCCTACGTTGGTGGCTGCATCCCCCCAACTTACTGAAAGGGATGCCTTTTCAGCCACCTGGGTTCACAGTAGTGTTGACCACCGATGCCTCCCTGTAGGGCTGGGGAGCACACTGTCTGGGCAAGTGCACCCAGGGCCTGTGGTCTCCCTGGGAGGCCAAGCAGCAAATCAATCTACTGGAACTGCAGGCTATTCGATTAGCCCTCTAGACTTTCTCTCAAACCCTGGCCCACCAGTCTGTCTTAGTACAAACAGACAATCAGGTAGCCATGTTTTATGTGAACAGACAGGGCGGCATGGGGTCCAGGCTCCTTTGTCATCAGGCACAGGACCTTTGCTTGTTTGCGCTCAGGCGCAACATGTTTCTCAGGGCGGTTTATCTTCCTGGCCAGGAAAATTACCTGGCAGACAGGTTGAGCAGGATTCTGCAGCCCCACGAATGGCAACTCCATCCCTTGGTGGTTCAGAAGATTTTCCTGCGATGGGGACTTCCATCCATAGATCTATTTGCCAGTCCCCTGAACAGACAGCTGCCCAGGTTCTGCTCCAGGCAACTGCATCCTCTGCGGCTAGCAGCAGATGCTTTTCTGATTTCCTGGTCCCAGGGCCTCCTGTATGCGTTTCCTCCCACGCCTCTGGTGGCCCGAACCCTGTTCAAGATTCTACAGGACAAGGCCTCGGTCCTTCTGGTCGCCCCCAGGTGGCCGGGTCAACATTGGTTCCCACTTCTTCTTCAACTAGCAGTGGACACTCCACTACCTCTGGGGTTGCAGCCCGCCCTTCTCTCTCAGGACCAGGGGTCTCTTCTGCACCCCAACCTCAAATCTTTCAATTTGATGGCCTGGAAGCTGCAAGGGTAGTTTTGGCTCCCTGGGGCCTCCCTCAGGAAGTTGAGGAGGTCGTCCTGGCCTCTAGAAAGCAGTCCACTAGAAAAACCTATGCCCTGAAATGGAAGCGGTTTTCTCTTTGGTGTCAGCTGCGTACAGAAGATCCTTTCTCCTGTGCTGTATCAGTGGTGCTTCAATACCTGCTGCACTTATCCAATCAGGGCCTTAAGTCCAATTCTGTTCGGGTCCACCTCTCAGCTCTAGCAGCTCACCACTCACTGGTGGAAGGGCACTCTTGTCGGTTCACCCCTTGGTGTCCTGGTTTCTCAGAGGTTTGCTCTTGCTCAAGCCTCCTGTCCGTCCTCCAGCCCCTGAGTGGAAGTTGAATGTGGTCTTGCAGCAGCTGACTCACCCACCTTTTGAGCCGATAGCTACTTGTCTTCTCCGCTTCCTATCCTGGAAGACGCTCTTCCTGGTACCCTAACCTCGGCCAGGCGAGTAAGTGAGCTTCAGGCCCTGGTCTGTGACAAGCCTTACACTCACTTCTATAGGAATAGGGTAGTCCTTAGGACTCATCCAAAGTTCCTTCCAAAGGTTGTCTCCTCTTTCCACTTCAACCAGGAGGTGGTTCTTCCAACATTCTTCCCTAGGCCTCATGCAAGCCAAGCTGAAGCAGTCCTACATACCCTGGACTGTAGGAGGGCCTTATACTTCTACCTTGATCGTACGCAGGGACATAAAAGGGCTTCTCAGCTCTTCATATCTTTTGACCCTAATAATTTGGGGTTAGCTGTGTCCAAGCGTACCTTGTCCATTTGGGTGGCTGACTGTATCACCTGGGCTTACAAGGCGGCTGACCTTCCCTTGCAGGGTTGGGTCACATCGTGTCAGGGCAATGGCTGCCTCAGTAGCTCATCTCCGCTCTGTACCGTTGGCAGACATCTGCAGGGCTGCAACTTTGTCCTCAAGCCAGACTTTTGCGGCCCATTACTGCCTGGAGAGGGAGTCCCATAGGGACAGTGCTTTTGGCCAGGCAATACTCTGGAATCTCTTTGAGGTTTAGGCAACTCCTGCCCTCCAGCCCTCTTTTGGGCTACCGGTGGAGGTTCTTTCAGTGAAAAGCCTTTCTTTGATGCTGGGACTAGAGGGAGTTCTCTTGTTCAGCCTGGGTTCCTTGGTAGCCCAGAGCTAGGGAGTCACCCATATGTGAGGACTGACTTCCTGCTTGGTCCTGGAGAAATAGTAGTTACTCACCTGTAACAGGTGTTCTCCAGGAGCAGCAGGAATCAGTCCTCAAACCCTCCCTCCTCCCCTGGGAGTTGCAGTTGTACATAGTTTATTTTACATTTTTGTGTGCTGTTTTTTAGCTATGTCATTTGACTGAGCAAGATGGCACCTTTAGGCGGGAAGGGGACCGCGCATGCGTGCAGTATTCCCAAAGGCTTTCATAGAAAGCTGGGGAAATGCTCCGCAAGGGCTCCATCGACGTCGATGTCACCCATATTTGAGGACTGATTCCTGCTGATTTTTTGGGCCTAGTGATTGTTTCTTTCTTTTGTTTGTAGGTTTTTTGAGGCTCAGGGGGTTCCTCAGCCTTAAGGGGGCTGTTGTCAGTTCTCTTTATTTTTAAGTTTATTCTTCGTTTTTATAGGACAGCAGTTTTGGCATTGATCTCTGATACCACATGTTCTTTCCCTGCTAATCATGTCTCTGAGGAGCATCTGTTAGGTCCCGGGATATTAGGCAAATTGCCAGCTTTTAGATTCAAGAGCAGAGCCCTAACTTGTAGTTGAAAGGAGGGACAGGTTTGAAGTGTGCTTTTGTGTATTCTATAGTGAAAGTTACCCAAACACCTGTGGTTTCACAGGGACAGGTTTAGGAAACCTTAGGATATAAAAAAAATATATAATAATGACAGTTAATGATGTTTTTGAATCATACGTACCTTGTACATAGTTTATAATCCTGTTCTTTGTACAAAGTTACAACTGTTAATTGTAAGTTTGATCTGAATTTTTGTAGCTTCACATTGTTATATGTAAAAACAGCATTGCCTTGTTTACTGTTGTTCAATGTAAACCGCAACTGATCATTGGAAGGTGCGGTATTTAAAAACTTGTTAGTTAAATTAAATTAAAATTAAGTTAAACTGTCAACCAAGAAGTGCCTGTGCTACAGTCTATGGCCACCAGAGGGCAGCTGGTACACTCAATAGTGCCTTTCTGTGACCGTGTATGCAGCCATATCAGATTGATCATTCTTTGCAAGTCAGGGAAGAAATAACCACAGGACCACCTCATGGGCTCTCAGGAGTTAGGAATATTTAGTCAGTTGCTTATTTAGTCACTATCAAATGGTATATAATACATGACCATAGCAGAAGGAAAATCACTATTAGAACATATTGAATAAGACGGGTACAATTTTCTTGAAATATGCAAAAATTAACCCGGCTGCAAAATGTGGATTAAAAATTTAAAGTAGGCCTTCAAAGGGTTAATTAAAGCTCTTAACTTCTGTATCGTTTGTTGGGCTCTGGTGCCCTAAAGGCCACCGGATGGCAGCGCTGCTCATGAAGCACATATAGTATTCAGTGCCCCCATCCCTGGGGGGGGGGGGGGTGTAAAATACAAAATCGTATTACTCTTCAGGTTCACACAGGCAGCAACCTCTAAGACCTCCATTTGCAAGGTTGTCGGTGTATCCCACTGCTATTTCTCCGACTGCAGGAAGGCCGGGTGGGGGGGGGGGGTTGCCTGTGTGTTTCGTAGCTCCACTTAGCATGCCCTTCCCAGGAAATTCTCATCTATTTCTAGAGCAGGATTTCATTTCTCTGGTTAAGGTTAATGCACGACGTTTAGGGGCTGTCTTCGACGCTTGGGTCCCACGGACTTCGGTGGGATTTCAAAAAGAAAAAAACTCTTTAGTGAGAGAGAGCCTTGTTCATTTTTAGCTGTTGATTTATTCGGTGGCCTTTTGCGTCCTTAACCCCAAGGTCAGGACACTGTTTGCTTCCAGGGATTCTACTCTCTATTTCACTCTTCAGCTCCCTGGCAGGCGCAGCAGGCTGGCAGGGGGTGCACAACGCATCCTGCAACGCTGAATCCCTCAGGATAAGGGGGAAAGGAAAGCTGGGTGCAGTGGGGGCTGGTAGCTTCTTGCAAAACTATAGGAGCAGTTCGGGTAATTTTAGCTGATCTGCTTTGATTTCATTGGAGTTGGTGGAAACTTGGTTTCCACGTCATACTGCTAGACCAGTCCAGACAAACGGGTTGTCCCCCTGCCAGCAGATCTTGGAGACAGAGAACCCCACCAAAGCTCTGATAGGCTGGAGCCTGGTGATATAATCCTACCCCTAGGGGTCTCCCTCAGTATTTCTCTGTCTCCAGCAGATCTGGCGGCATTTGTTGTTTTTCCCTTCAACATCTTTGAATTAGTTTTCCTTCAGTGACCATTAATTCGACTTCTCCTATTGTTGCCAGAATATTACTCTGTGCACCAGGAGGTTGTCAGCAGAGCTCCTGTGGGTGGCACAGTAGAGCTCGCTGCCTGGAACAATTCCCAGCATCTGGCCATGAGGGCTTGTTAGCTGGACGGAGGGCTCCCCAAACATCAGATTTATCTGCTGATTTTGGTGGTTTGACATCTGACACAGTTTGCAACGGCTGTCCTTGGTTCCCTGCACTGCCGGTACTGTGAGTACAGTTTCTTCTTCTCTCTCCCCGGTCTCTGCAGCTCCGTGCAGCAAGTCTGATATTTTTTCAGTTTTTTGCAACTCATGGTCATCTTTAGAGCAGTTCTCAGTCAGATTTGCAGTCATCTGGCTTTTTTTAGCTCCTATTTCGTTTATTTCATGTTTATTTTCACTTTTTTAGAGTGTTTATTTTGCCGGCGGCCATTTTGAATTGCCGCGGAGCTCCGTTTTTGGCGGGAAGCACATTTTTCTTTCTCTTCTCCTAACTCCTCTCCTACTGCTTGTTTTT
The DNA here is from genome assembly GCA_033557465.1 of Ichthyophis bannanicus. Classification (NCBI taxonomy): domain Eukaryota; kingdom Metazoa; phylum Chordata; class Amphibia; order Gymnophiona; family Ichthyophiidae; genus Ichthyophis; species Ichthyophis bannanicus. The sequence continues at coordinate 520,794,894 of CM066037.1, forward strand.
GAAAAATGATTTTTGCTGCAGCTACAGGGGTTCCTTCTCTTTAAAAAAAAAAAAAGGAGAAAAAGCATTTCAGTTTGTTGTACTATCACCATGCCTTCCTCAGGGCTGAGGTGCATAGTATGTAATAAGAAACAGAAGGACCTCAGGAATCGCCTGTGCTCTGCTTGCTTTTACCCACCAGGGAGAATCTTTGTCAGCAGGGTTACCTCCAGATCCGTCAGTGCCTGATCTGCCTGTCTTGGATGGTCCACTACTTTCCTCCCTGGCAGAGGCGCAGGGGGCTTGTCCAGTGCTTCCTCCGGCTCTGTTTTTGCCCTCACAGTCCATGCCGTCTGAGGATCATCTTCTGGCGCTATTTCGCCAGGCGTGGGCCCTGTGGCGTGCTGAATCTTCAGTTCCTGTGGCGATACAGGGGCCGGTGGCATTGGAGGCCGGGCCTTCGCCTGCAGCCCGCAAGCAGACCAAGACCCACGCTGGTCATAAGGGATCCTGCCCTCCGAAGGAGTTACAGTTCCTGCGCGACAATGATATAGTGCCTGAGGATGATAGATCCTCTGCTGACGGTTCTGCGGAGTCCTCGGATCGTGAGGATGGGTAGTATTCTCCGTCCAATTCATCGCTTCCAGCGCAAGAGGACTCCCAAGACATTCGGCTGTTCCGGAAGGAAGAGTTATCCGCCCTGATTGCACAAGTGTCAGAGGCTCTTCGCCTTTCTACTCTGCCTAAGCCGCAGACCCCTAGCCGCAGAATCAGGCGGACCCAATCTTGCAGGGGTTTCGTAAGCTTTCCAAATCTTTTCCCTTTCCTCAGGAATTGCAACAGATGGTGTCCCGGGAATGGGTTTCTCCTGACACCCCACTGCGCAATGCTCGCCGCCTCGGTCAGTTGTATGTCTGGTCTCCGGATGCTCTGGAGTGCTGGCTTACATATCCTAAGGTAGATGCCTTAGTCTCTGGTGTTACTAAGCACACCACTATCCCGGTGGACGGCGGTGCGGCGCTCAAAGATCCTCAGGATCGGAAGGTGGAAAGCCTGCTGAAGACGGCTTTCTTCTCGTCCTCTCTCGCCCTTCAAGCAGCGGCGCGGGCCCTATTACGCTGGATTCAACGGCTACCGGAGGATGCTTCTCTGTTGCTTAGAATTGGCTACAGCGTTTCTAGCAGACACCTTCTATGACCTGCTGCGTCTTTCGGCTCGCTCGGTTGCAGCCGTGACGGTGGCCAGACGCTGGCTGGCTCCGTCAATGGGCGGCAGATGTAGCTTCCAAGGCACGGCTATCCAAGTTGCCTTTTAAAGGACGTCTTCTTTTCGGTGAAGAGCTTGATAAGCTGGTAAAAGATCTTGGGGAAGTTAAGCCCCAAAGACTCTCAGAGGATAAGCCAAAGGCTTCCTTTCGCCGGTCTATGCGGATGCAGACGTTTCGCCGGTATTCCAGGAACAAGGACTCTCGGAGGTTTCGTTCCTTCAAGTTCTCCCAGCCGGCGGTGTCATCCAATCGTTATGGACAACAAACGCAGTCCTTTCAGGGGGCCAGGAAAGGCTCCGACGCCTACTCTAGCGCGGGGAGGTTCTCCGGCTCCGTGCGGCTTGCCCGCTAATGGGGCGGGGTGCCCACTCGAGACTTTGCCACCAGTAGGAGGTTGGTTGGCATTGTTCTCCCAGAAGTGGGCACTCATCACCTCTGATCAGTGGGTTCTCAACAGCATCTCTCGGGGTTATTCTCTCGAATGCTGCCAGTCGATTCCCGAGGCCTTTCTAGTTTCCCCAGCAGGATCCCCCGAGAAACTGCGCATTGTTCAACTAACCCTTTGGCGTCTTGTAGCTTTAGATGCCATTTGCCCGGTGCCTCCTCGCGAAAGAGGGCTCGGTCGTTGCTCCATTTATTTCGTGGTGCCCAAGAAAGATGGTTCGTTTCGCCCCATCCTGGACCTCAAGGGAGTGATCCACAACTTAAGAGTTCCTCATTTTCGAATGGAGACCCTTCGGTCAGTGATTCAAGCGGTCCGCAAGGGCGAGTTCCTGGCATTGCTCGATCTAGCGGAAGCGTATTTTTATATTCCCATTCGGGCCGAACATCAGCGTTTTCTGTGGTTCTCAGTCCTAGGGCAGCATTTCCAGTTCCAGGCCATGCCTTTCGGGTTGGCTACAGCTCCACGGACCTTCTCCAAGATTATGGTTGTCGTGGCGGCAGCCTTGCGCAAGCAGGGCATCGGGTTCATCCGTATCTGGATGATTGGCTCATCAGGGCCGATTCCGCGTCGGAAGCTTGGGAGACAGTCGCCTGCGTCGTGTTTTTCTTGGAGGAGCTGGGCTGCGTGATCAATCGCTCCAAAAGCTGCCGCCTTCCATCGCAGATTATAGATTTCTTAGGGGCTCGCTTCGACACTTACCGGGGGCGGGTATTTCTCACCCAGGATCGTGTTCAGAAACTCTTCCTGCAGCTCCGATGGTTTCTGCGTCAGGAGGCGCCTCGAACGTGGGACTACCTTCAGCTCTTGGGGACCATGGCAGCTACCATCGATCTAGTTCCTTGGGCGAGGGCTCACATGCGCGGGTTGCAGCAGGCGCTTCTGTTGCGATGGTCGCCTGTGTTGGAGGATTATCAGGTTCGACTGCCCCTGTTGCCGGCGGAGAAACTCAGTCTTCGTTGGTGGCTTCGGCCCCGCAATCTCCTCCGAGGAGTACCCTTGGAGGCTCCACACTGGGTGCTGCTCACGACAGACGCCAGTCTCTCCTGATGGGGAGCACATTGCGGCTCGCACACAGCGCAGGGGATCTGGTCTCCTCGAGAGGCCACGTGGTCCATCAATCGCCTCGAGACGCGAGCGGTGCATTTAGCCTTGCGGAAGTTCCAGCCTCTTCTATGGCGTCAATCGGTTAGAGTTCTATCCGACAACGCTACTACGGTGGCATATCTCAACCAACAAGCAGGCACAAAATGTCCCGGGGTATCGATGGAAATGAGTCTGCTCTTCCCGTGGGCAGAGAGACACCTTCAGGCGTTGTCAGCACAACATATCGCGGGGCTACAGAATGTCAAGGCCGATTTTCTCAGCCGACATACTCTGGATCCAGGGGCGTGGTCTCTGGCATCGAAACCTTTTCAGGCCATTGTTCGTCGATGGGGGCTACCGGCGATGGATCTCATGGCCACGGCACAGAATGCCAAAGCACCGTTGTACTTCAGCCGATGGAGAGACAGCGGGTCACACGGGATAGATGCTTTTTCTCAGGCGTGGCTGACCCATCTTCTGTATGTCTTTCCTCCCTGGTCCATGATCGACAAAGTTCTCCAGGACCAAGCAGGAAGTCAGTCCTCACATATGGGTGACGTCGGCGCCGACGGAGCCCTCGCGGAGCAATTTTCCCCAGCTTTCAAAGAAAGCCTTTGGGAATTGCAGCGCGCATGCGCGGTCCTCTTCCCGCCCAAGGGTGCCATCTTGCTCAGTCTTCTTTTTTCCGCGGAGCCCTACAGACGTTGTCTGTGAATCCCCACCGAAAAGTTGATTATTTTCTCTATTTTTCTCTTTTTTCTTCGGTTCGACGCTGGTTCTTTTCCCACCCGGACTCGCGACGCCGGTTGCGAGTCCGTTCCTTATTTTTCGGTTTTTTGTCCTTCGTGACAGATTTTGCGCCTTTTTCCTTTTTCCCTGGCAGCCCGGTCCTTCGACCTCGCAGGGGCCCTTTTTCCCCCGATGACTGCCAGCGGCTTTAAAAAGTGTGATCTCTGTAAGAAACTCATGTCTCTTACAGACACTCATGACTTCTGCCTCCGCTGCCTCGGACCCGATCATGACTCCATGATCTGTGGGCCATGCGGCAAAATGTCCTCAAAAGCGTTGAGGAGTCGGCAGCATCAGCGGGAGCGTATCTTCTCTGACTCCGGCCGGGCTCGGACCTCGTCAGAGGCTTCGACGTCTCGGGACTCTGGTCCTGAGCATCGTCGAAGTTCCTCTGAAAGGGGGTCTTCTACCCGGGAACATCATCGGAAGAAGAAACCCGCGAGGGCGGGATCGGTGGACGCTCCTGGTTCCTCGAGGGCCAGGTCGCATAGCCCCGATTCCCGTCCCGGGTCCTCGGAGATGGAGAGGCCGTCAAAACATCCTCGACTCGAGGTGGACTTGCCCGCTCATGTGAGTACTGTTGTCCTCGTTGACTCGCCTCCGAAGGACCCGACGTCGGGCCCGACGCCGTCGGGGGCTGCTGGGTCTCCTGAGCTCGGACTCAGGTTGACGGCCTTGGAGAGCAGTCTGACTGCCTTCATGGACCAGCAGCGGGTATTGATCGCTGGCCTCGCCGGTGTTTCTGCCCTGACCGCCGGGACGTCGACCTCCAAATCGACCCCGGAGACCGAGCCGATCCTCGAGTCCATGCGGGCTCGAGTCGCTCCTCTGTCGAGGTCTCCTTCGGCCTCCCGTTCGGGACCGCGGTCGTCGACGCCGACTCCCTCGGCATCGGAGCGGATAGCATCGGTGCCCGCCCGACCGGAGCCGCTCGACTCCTCCTCCGAGGAGTCGGCCTGGGAATCTGAGGACGAAGAGTCACCTGGTTCCTTTCGGACTCGGTGTGTCCCTTCAGACTCCCCCGAGTCGGAACCTCAGACGGTCCCCCCCCGGAGGATACCCGGTTCTCGGACTTCGTGAGGGATATGGCCAAGGCCTTGGCCTTCCCCGCGGATCCCGAGGAGGAACCTCGAGTCGAAGAACTCGATGCCCTCCAATATGACTCTCCCCCGAAGGAGGCCTTTATTGTACCGGTTCCTCCGATGCTGGAACGACTTCTCTTCTGCATGTGGGAGAGCCCGGCGTCGTCGCCGGTGTTAAGCAAGCGGGTCGATTCCATTTATCGAGTCCGCAAGAGCCCCGGCTTCCAAAAGGCACAACTACCGCACCATTCCATGGTGGTGGAATCGGCCATGCATAGACTTAAGAGTCAAAAAATGCACTCCTCGGTGCCCCCTGGTAGGGAAGCCTGGATGCCCTCGGTAGGAAGTGCTTCCAGGGCTCTATGCTTGCTTGTCGAGTCCAGACTTACCAGCTCTACATGGGCATGTATCTTCGAGACCTGGCTAAGGAAATAGCCGGGTTCTCTGCTGGTCTCTCCGACGAACCTTTGCAGAGGTTCCAAACCTTGTCTACTGGTATTCGAGAGTGCTCCAAGTTTATATCTCGAGCAGCCTATGATGGTTTTGAGGCTTCGGCTCGAGTAGCTGCGGCCGGCATCGGTGGACGCCGCCAGGCTTGGCTTCAGACGTCCGACCTCGAGCCCTGGGTACAGGACAAGTTGGTCGATGTCCCCTGCCGAGGTGATAACCTCTTTGGCAAGCCCATGGATGAGAAGGCTGCACAAATCGAGACGGAGACTCTCACCAGGACTCGTCTCTCAAGGAAGACCTCTGCCCCTTCTCAAAAGAAGGCCTCGGGGGAAAAAGCCCTTTTACCCGAGGAAAGGTGCTGCCTATAAATACTACCCTCAGTATCAGGCCTCAGCAGCTCCCCCACAGGGAAAGCAGGCCAAGGGACGGGGTAATGGGTCCCGTAGGCAGCAAGCCCCCAAGCCTGCACCACCGGCCCCTGCTCAGCAGGGTGGGGGTTTTTGACTTCCTCAGCATAGCCTCTCCCCCTCAGCTGGTTTCTCTCAGCACAGGAGGCCGGCTGGTCCACTTTGCCCAAAGGTGGTCCAACATTACCACAGATACCTGGGTACTTCACATAGTTCAAAAGGGCTATCTTCTTCACTTTCACCAGGTACCTCCCTCCTACTTTCCAGGGGAGCCTCCCAGACTACCTTTGCACAGGGACTTACTCCTTCAGGAGTTAGCAAGTCTTGTTCAGGAACAAGCCGTGGAACCGGTGCCCCACCTCCTGAGGGGCCGAGGGTTTTACTCCAGGTACTTCCTGATTCCAAAAAGAACAGGAGGCCTCAGACCCATCCTGGACTTGCGAAACCTCAACAAGTTCCTTGCAAAGGAAAAGTTCAAGATGCTTACCCTTGGAATCCTGCTGCCCTACCTCCAGCAGGGAGACTGGCTATGCTCCTTGGATCTGAAAGATGCGTATACTCATCCTCATTCATCCGGACCACAGACAATATCTCAGATTTGTTGTGGGGGGAAATCATTACCAGTACAGAGTGCTGCCCTTTGGCCTATCCTCCGCACCCCGAGTGTTCACCAAATGCCTCGCAGTGGTGGCGGCCTATCTGAGACTGCAAGGTCTGTTTGTGTTCCCATACCTGGACGACTGGCTCATCAGAGCCCCATCTTCACCAGAGGCCGCTCAAGCCACTCATCGCACTGTGGCTCTGCTCCAGCACTTGGGTTTTGTCATAAACTTCGCAAAGTCCACTTTGCTCCCCTCTCAAAATCTCGAGTTCATCGGCGCCAGGTTGGACACACTTCAGGCGCGGGCCTTCCTCCCTCTGGACAGGGCCAGGCGGCTCATGGATCTCGCCGGCCACTTTCACAGCAATGCGCTGGTCTCAGCCAGGCACTTTCTGCGACTGCTCGGCCATATGGCTTCCACGGTCCATGTGACCCCCAATGCCCGACTGAACATGCGTCCTGCTCAGTGGTGCCTTCGCAATCAATGGCATCAGGCCACGGGGAGCCTAGCAGACTCTGTGCAGATCTCCGACCAGCTGGTCTCCTCTCTGCGATGGTGGCTTCATCTACCCAACCTAGTGCTAGGAGTGGCTTTTCAGCCCCCTCCGCATTCTCAGGTCATAACGACCGATGCTTCCCTCCTGGGTTGGGGAGCACATTGCCAAGGGTCATGTACTCAAGGACTCTGGACTCCTTGGGAGTCTGCTCAACAGATAAACTTCCTGGAGCTCAGAGCCATCCGCCTAGCGCTCAAAGCCTTCTCTCACCTGGTGTCCCACCAGTCGCTGCTGATACAGACGGACAACCAGGTTGCCATGTTCTACGTAAACAAACAAGGCGGAACAGGCTCCTTCCTCCTCTGTCAGGAGGCGCAACGGCTATGCTCTTGGGCAGTCCGCCAGGGCATCCTCCTCAGGGCTGTCTATCTCCCAGGTCAAGAAAATTACCTGGCCGACAAGCTCAGCAGGATCCTCCAGCCACACGAGTGGAGGTTGGATCCGCTGGTGGTTCAGCGGATCTTTCTCAAGTGGGGCCTCCCCACCAGGAGGTGGTACTTCCGACCTACTTTCCCAGGCCACACTCCAGCCGAGCTGAAATGGTCCTGCATACCCTGGACTGTAGAAGGGCGTTGACCTTCTACCTTGACCGTACACGGGAGCACCGAAGGACTGTTCAGCTCTTCGTGTCTTATGACCCCAACAAGTTGGGGCTCCCTGTCTCCAAGCGTACTCTGTCCATCTGGATTGCGGACTGTATCGCTTGGGCTTACGAGGCAGCCGGCCTCGTGCTGGAAGATAGTCACAGCTCATCGTGTTCGGGCGAAGGCTACGTCGGTAGCTTACCTCCGCTCTGTTCCATTGGCAGACATCTGCCGGGCCGCTACTTGGTCTTCAAGCCAGACTTTTGCAGCCCATTACTGCCTGGAGAGGGAGTCCCGCAGGGACAGTGCTTTCGGACAGGCAGTCCTCCGTAACCTCTTCGAGATATAGGCAACTCCTACCCTCCGTCCCGGATGTTGGGCTACCGGTTGGAGACATATTCAGAGAAGATTCCTTCCTTCTGTGCTACTGACCTTGAGGGAGCTCATTTTTGTGCTTAGGGTCTCCGGTAGCCTTAAGCTTGGGAGTCCCATATGTGAGGACTGACTTCCTGCTTGGTCCTGGAGAAAGCGTAGTTACTCACCTGTAACAGGTGTTCTCCAGGAGCAGCAGGAATCAGTCCTCACAACCCTCCCTCCTCCCCTTGGAGTTGCAGTTATCTGCTTTCGTTTTTGCTAATTTTTTGCTGTCTTTTAGCTATGTCATCTGACTGAGCAAGATGGCACCCTTGGGCGGGAAGAGGACCGAGCATGCGCGCTGCAATTCCCAAAGGCTTTCTTTGAAAGCTGGGGAAAATTGCTCTGCGAGGGCTCCGTCGGCGCCGACGTCACCCATATGTGAGGACTGATTCCTGCTGCTCCTGGAGAACACCTGTTACAGGTGAGTAACTACGCTTTCTCCAGCGAGTCAGGGAGCATCGCAGTCCGGTGAACCTAGTGGCACCGGATTGGCCTCGCAGACCATGGTATGCAGATTTCGTCTGTCTGTCCCGAGCGTCTCCTCTGCACCTAGGCTCCTTCCCAGGTCTGCTGCTGCAAGGACCGGTCGAAATGGAAGACCCGGCTCCTTACTCGCTTACGGCTTGGCTCTTGAACGCCGCAGATTAGTTCATAAGGGGTATTTGCCTAGCGTGGTGGCAACAATGCTTAAGGCACGGCGGTCTTCGACGTGGCTGGTGTATGCTTGGGTGTGGTGTCTTTTTGACTCTTGGTGTGCGCAGGGTCACATATCGCCATGGCGTTGCGGCGTCCCGGATATTCTGTCATTTTTGCAAGCCGGTTTGGATAAGGGTCTGGCCCTCGGGACCTTGTGCGTGCAGGTGGCCGCTTTAACTTGCTTTCGGGTGCCAATAGCGGGACGTTCTATAGCCTTGCATGTGGATGTATCGCGGTTTCTTAAAGGGGTCAAGACCTTGCGGCCCCTGTTTCAACCATCAGTTCCTTCGTGGGATCTCGCTCTCGTGCTTCGTGCTCTTCTGGCTCCTCCTTTTGAGCCCTTGAAGACGTGTTCCCATAAGGATTTGACGCTAAAGACTGTTCCTAGTTGCCATAACTTTAGTGCGGCGGATTTCCGAGCTTCAGGCTCGCTCTTGTCGAGATCCCTATCTCACCTTTTTGTCGGAGGGAGTGTCCCTTAGGACTGTCCCTTCTTTTTTACCTAAGGTACTTACTCCGTTTCATGTCAACCAGCCTCTTTTCTTACCTGCCTTTTCAGAAGAACAGACTTCCGGTCGCTGTGGTCACTTGCGGGCGGTGGACCTGAAGCGAGTGCTTTATCGGTATCTTAAGGTCACCAACTCCTTCCGTAAGACCGATCATCTTTGTCCTATTTGCCGATCCTCAGCGAGGGTCCGCAGCTTCCAAATCCACTATATCGAGGTGGTTACGAGGGGCTATTGAAGCAGCCTGTATTCTTCAAGGAAAGCAGGTGCCTTCAGGGCTCCGAGCTCACTCAACTTGGGCTCAAGCAGCATCTTGGGCCGAGCGCTCTCAGGTAGACCCTATTGACATTTGCCGGACGGCGACTTGGTCGTCCTTGTTCACGTTTGTCCGTCATTATAGATTGGATGTTCACGCTCAGCAGGAGGGTCATTTTGTCGCTGCAATGCTGTCGGCGTCTTTGAACCTCCCCTTGGAGGCCGGTAGCTTGGGTACTGGACTGGTCTAGCAGTATGACGTGGAAGGAGAAATTTTACTTACCGTTAATTTCCTTTCCTGGAATACTGCTAGACCAATCCAGAACCCACCCTACTGTCAATTACAGTGCTGCTAGTGCAGTGGAGCCGCCGGACATTCGATTCATTCGTTGTCAGTATGCCTCACCAAGAGTGCCCTACGGCTATGTTGTTTTTGTTTTGATAACAAGCCTTCAGTTCTGGGGATGCTTTCTGCTCCTTTGTACATAGTTGAATTAGTGGCCACTAGGTGTGGCCTTTCAGTTCGGTTACATTTCCAGTTTGAGTTAGCTTTACAGATAATACTGAGGGAGACCCCTAGGGGTAGGACTATATCACCAGGCTCCAGCCTATCAGAGCTTTGGTGGGGTTCTCTGTCTCCAAGATCTGCTGGCAGGGGGACACAACCCGTTTGTCTGGATTGGTCTAGCAGTATTCCAGGAAAGGAAATTAACGGTAAGTAAAATGTCTCCTTTTGGAGTCCTATACTTTAAAAAAAAAAATGGGCATAGCTATGTTGATTTACAAGAATCTCCTTCCGCTATCCATAGAAGGTCCTATAAACCGTTAAAGTCCGTTTATATGGCAGGGTAATATTTTGGCTTAGCTGCTGTGATATAGCGCTATGATCCGCTGTAAACATATTCAAGTCAAAAGGAATTATGGTGATAACTCTCTTGGACAGTTGTAACAGGTGCTTGGGTGAGCGCCATGGCCAGTCCACAGATGTGGAATGCTCTGCCATAAGCATTATGTCATGAGAGGGGTTTTATAGTTGTGTGGTTTCTTATTGGAAAATATTCCCGTTTAGTTTGGCTTTGCCCAAATTATAAGATTTTACGGTAGATTTGTAATGTCTTAATTTTGGCTATATGTGGTTTAATTTTACATATGGAAAAGGCATCTCAGTGGAGAGAGGTTGCAAAATAGAACTCTGGCCTTTGATGCTATCTATGCTCCCATTCCATTTATCAGAGGTTCTCCAGTACGGAGAGTATCTGCTAGTGTTCAGCGAATTCCTTAATGGGGGCCAGAAGCACGCAGGCAGGCTAGTTCTCTAGCAGCAATATCAGCAGCTCAGATTCTAGTAGGCATACATCATATGCTGGGCTTACAAAATGGCTTCCACGCTGATCGGCATCAGCCAAGATGGCTGCCGGTTTAGACTGTGAATGTGGAGGCAGCCTGGATGAGGGACCTTGCGTTCAATGGAAAATGCCCTGCATACACTGAATCATTTAAATTCGATCAGCTATTGGCAGGATACAATGCACTCTCGCATGCTTTTTTGCTTCAGTGGTCTAACAGTGGAGTCTTTACCAGGTGGTATAATGGGAACTTGTCTGCAGTTTCTCGGCTTCTTCATTGCTGACTCAATTGCCACTACAGAATGAGAAAACTGTATTTCCTAACACCAGGTGCTAGTTGAACTTAAAATATAAAGTCCATCTTTGGGCAGTCAGACGGAATGGGGCGTTACGCTAGCAGGAAGGCCGTGGATTAGTATGCCTGTGATTGGGAGTTCTTTCTACTTCATATTACTTAATGTACTTAATGTTCCATGTAATTTAATGTTAATGTTTTGACACGTTCTCTGTAAACTGCTCCTGATCTCTGGAAGGGGCGGTATAAAAAAAACCCCGCACAAATAAATAAATATTGTTGGCACGGAAAGAGCTTCTTTTAACATATGCTGAAGGAATTTTTGGTTAAGAGATGTCTTTGTAAAAAAAAAAAAAAGTATTCAGCTGTCGTGAATTTGCCTCTTCTTGATTGACATTTTGAGGCTAAGCAGGGGCAGGCTTGGGTACTACGTGGATGGGTGCACACATTGCACTACCAGGGGGTGTGGACTCACTGTATGGAAGAGTCCTAGCAATCTTCTTTAGCGCAAGATAGGAAAGTAGATGGTTCACTGAAGCGATCGTTGGGGGCAATGCTCTGTCCTTACAAGCTCCCATTTTTGGAGCCTGGGGGGGGGCGAAAGCATGCTTCAGGTGGTCGCAGTGTTTACGGCAGTCTACTCACCTGGAACAGGAAAGGATCAGGGAGTTGAATCAACTAGAGCCTGATTTGCTTTATGTGGCAAATGTGCATTATTTATTTGGTTTAATTATGGTTTAATTCCAGTGCTAATTATGGCTTAATTATGGTTTAATTTGAGTGCTAGCTAATATTTGCTTCCTTGGGGTTCACCCGGAGGTCTCTCTGGTGGAGGAATGGGGCGGCTGATGGTTCGTCCAAGTCGAGGCTCAGTAAGCTCCTAGTTAAGTCTTTGTCTTGTCCTTTCCCCGTGGGCTCTCATAGGGCAAGTAGTTAGCGTATCGAGACTTTCGGGGAAAGCTACTCTTGGTAGCACCCGGTTGGACAAGACGGCCGTACTAGGCTGATCTCATTTGCCTACTCGATGGGCATTTCCTAGAAGTTGCAGGTAGCGGACGTTCTGCTGCGGCTAGGTCCGTGACGAATGTCTCAGGTGGATCGGTGCCTGCCTACAGTTTGGCCTTTGAATGGGTGGGGCTGAAGAAGAAGGATTATTCTGCAGCAGTCTTCGCCACCTTGTTGAGAGCAAGGAGGCAGGCTGCGTCTGGTACATAGGTCCGTGCTTAGCGCCTTTTTGAAGGTTGCTGTTCACGGCGGCAAGTCCGGGCAATAAAGGTGTCTGTATCCTTGGTCTGAGTTCTCTGCAGGACAGTGTCTGAAGGAACTAGCGGCCAGTTCCTTAGAGGGTCCAGCTGGCTCCGGCTGTAGAGGTTCTGCGGAGGGAATAGCGCTAGGTGTTCGGATCGATGTGTGGCGTTTCCTTAAGTTGGGACCCGACTGCGCTCCTCAAGGAGAGTTCAGGTGCTGCCGTGGAATCCCGATTGGGCCTTAGAGGCGTTAACTAAAGAGCCCTTTGATTCTTTACTCCAGGCATCGGTAAAGGATTTGCTGTTACAGTGGCTTTGATAGCTCTTTGTTTGGCGCGACGAGTTTCGGAGTTTCAGGCGTTGTCATGTAATGAGCCGTTTTCACCCTTTCTGGATAGAGGGTGGTGTTTGCGACCAGTCCCGTCGTCCTTCCAAAAGGTGGTATCTGATTTTTCTCCTGAGCCTATTGGTTTCTCTTCCAGTTCTCGGTTTTTCTGGAAGGGGAGGTGGTTGTTCGTAGCTTACGCCGATAGGAAACATAAAATGCAGGGTGCAGCATTCGTTTCTTTGTTTTTGTGTGTTGGTTGGAGGTCCCCGTGAAGGGGAAGCAGCAGCGAAGGCGGCCATTTCGCACTGGGTTAAGGCGGTGGTTGCCTCAGCATTCTGGTGGCGAGGTTGTACGATTCCGGGGGGCTTTCTGACTCTTTCTACCAGGGCGCAAGCAGCTTCATGGATGGATCACTGTCTCATTCCACCAGGGGGGATTGTTAGAGCAGCTTCCAGGTCGTCTCTTCATTCCCTCAGTAGCAACTACTGCCTAAATGTTCTGGCAGTAAAGGATGCCTGTTCCGGGTCGACGGTGTGGTGAGTTGGCTGGATAGGTCCCGCCCAATGATTACTGCTCTGTTACATCCCAGAGGTGGAGGACTAAACTGGAGGAACGATAAGGAAATAGAAATTACACTTACCTGGTAATTGTCATTCCTTGAGTGACGGCAGTTTAGTCCTCATTCCCGCCCAGGGGTGTGATTTCTTCAGAGTTTATTTTCAGGCGGAGTGGAGCATCAATCTCAAGGAGTAGACAGATCCTTTCAGATTCTAGATCCCAGTGAGTATCCCTCTCTGTTTCTTCCTTCTCTCTTATTTAAACGAGGGGATGGTATAGGAAACGTGTTTGCATAGGGGGGACGTGAATGTAAAGTTAAAAAAAAAATATATATATATGACTGATAAGGTTAAAAAGGTTCCTCAAGTTGAGGAATGGAGAGTTATTTAAAGCTATGGTATAGTTATTTGTTGTTCCTTTGAGTTTGCTTTGTCAGTAGTACACTGGAGGCTGATGGGAGATACCAGCAGGCTATATCCAGTGATGTAACGACTTTGACATGCCCAGTCTCCAAGCTGCAGGAGGAGGTGCACAACCCAGAGGTGGAGGACTAAACTGTTGTCACTCAAGGAACGACAATTACCAGGTAAGTGTAATTTCTATTTGTTGCACATTTAATCTTGCACTAATGATTAACTCGGGACTATGGTAACCATTACTGCATGATAAAGCAGTATAAAAAAAACCTGTTAAATAAAAATAAATGAAACAGCTGCCAGAGTAAAGGTCAGGCAGGAATGGCTTAACATGGTTAGCTAGGGACATGGGGGGGGGGATTTAGGGTGGAGGGGGGATGCTGACAGCACATAGTGGTTAGCACAGAAGCCATTAGTTCGTGCTAACCACTCTTTGTGCAGATAGCGTGGGCTCACTTACTGCCACCCTCAGTATTAGTGGCTTTCTCTTTAGCAGAGCACCAACCTCCAACCTACACTATTTGCATGGGGACATCCCCTTCAGTCCCCCATGCTTGCTTACTTTACTGATGTGCTCTACTGACGATCCTTTAGCGCACTTGAGTAAACACACTCTTTTATTAATAAACCACAAGGAATGAAAATCCTTGGACGTAGCAGGGCATCAGTGTGGTAGGTGCTCAGAAGGGTGTTGCACTATACACAGCCATTGCAGTATTACTCGAGGAACTTCAGACTTTCCCTGACATTGACATTTAGTGAAGTATTGGACACAGTCATGGTAGTGAAAATAATCTGTGGGCAGGTAAATTCTGAAGCCCACAAATTATTTTTGTACCCTAGAATTCCGGGTACAGTATTATCCTGGTAATTCTCCAGTAGTAATACAGATGTTAGAAGTCCTCAGGTAATTGCAGACAAATTTTGGCAAGATAAAAATAAACTGTCATTTAGTAACAGAATGTGTGCTGTCGGATCAAGACCATTATAGCCTGACAAGTTCTCTTCAGCCAGACGTATGCAGTTACTGTATGGAACCTGACACTGAGGTCCCTTCTCCATGTGTCTCAGCTGCATGGAGCAACAGTTTACCCCAATGATTTCGCCTGTCTTTTTTTTTTTTTTTCCTACTGTTTTAGGAATCAAGACAGCGATCCGTACAATACTTATTACAGCCCTTTACAAATTTTCTTTGGATTTAGGAGCTCACTCTTTTGCCAGTTGTTGCCACCCGAGTTGAGTGCATTGGTGAGAGGGAGATTATCTCCTCTGATATCCAGCATAGCTTTTTTAGGTTCTGATTTAATAAGACTGTTTTTGTATTCTGAACATAAGAGATGCCATACTGAGTCAGACCAAGGCCAATCAAGCCCAGTATCCTGTTTCCAACAGTGGCAAATCCAGGACACAAGTACTAGGCAGGTTTCCAAAAAAGCACATAGGTTTCATAATGCTTGTCCTGGGTAAGCAACGGATTTACTGGATCCTCTTTAATAATGGTTTATGGACCTTTCCTCTAGGAACTTGTCCAAACCTTTTTTAAACCCAGCTACACTAACAGCTTTTACCACATCCTCTGGTAACAAATTCCAGAATTTGATTGTGTGGAGTGAAAAAATATTTTCTCTTATTACTCTTAAAAGGGATTCCAGAGACTTCCAGTGACGTCACTGAGCCGAATGGCGGCAAAGTAATCGTGCTCTGCCACCAACACCTGCAATAACGGGTGTAAATACCACTAGATAGCGGGAAAGAAAGGAGGAATGCAGGGGCAATAAAAGAAGACAGCCTAAAACGCAAACTGTGAAAGCTAGAGCGCGAAGGGGCTCAGTTTGGATCTACAAGCACAGGCAGAGTGCGCAGTCCAGCGGAGGTGATCGGAGTGGAACCGAGCAGCAGAGGGAGGGCACCTTGATGCGAGCGAGCCCGACAGGGGAAGCGGAGAGTGTACGAGTTCTAGCACAGGGCAGCCGGCAGAAGCAGGATCGGAGCGGAGGTATCCTGGTGAGAGTGAGAGGGAAGGTACAGTGAGAGTGGAGGAGTGGCCTAGTGGTTGGGGCAAGGTACTTCAGGCCGGAAGGTTGGGGGTTCAAATCCCACTAGAGAACAGCAACCTTGGGCCGGAAGGACTGGTGTTTCTAGTCCCACAGGTGCTCCTTGTCTTGGGCAAGCCACTTAACCCTCCATAGCCCATGTTCCCTGTAAAATAGTTATCTCTAAGTTATAATGCCCTGTTCAATGTAATTTCAGTTGTTCAATGTAAACCGTACTGATGCAGAATAGCGCAGTATATAAGAGAATGTAAATAAATAAAATAAATAAATAATACAGCGTGCTGGGACTGCTGCATATTGAAACACCACGTGCAGGAGGAGAGAGGTCGTCGATTGCAGCACCATGTGGCGGGGAAGCGGAGGAGAGTGAAGCCGATGCTGAAGAGCTGGTGAACGAAAACGCTACCCTAAGGATTGGCAGCAGCTGCGGCAGTGGAGCGAGTCACGGACGGAGAGCGAGTGGAGGAGAGTGCTGGAACGACAGGCAGGTCAGAGGACAGAAGTGCAGCCCAGTGGACTGTGTAGTGAGCACGAGGAGGAGCGGGTAGGAGATCGGGACACCGCAAGATACAGTGAAGCCGGCAAAGAAGACAGGATAAGCGGAGCAAGATCGGAGAAACAGCACATAAGGAGCTGAATCTGGGGGACGGAGGAAAGTGCGGAGCACTGGGAAGACAGAAGGTGTTGCAGGCAAGGAAGGAGACTGGTGGAAGTCTCAGAGCTCACAGGCAGGCCTCAGCATACTGTAAAGTTAAGTGCTGGCTGTTTCCTCAGATTCTGCAATATAAAGGGGAATTTGGCAGCAGGGCAACACAGAGACAGAGATTCGCCTAGAGGCTGCGAAGCAGGAGGGCTCATAGGGGACAGAACACATAGAGAGCCCTTGGGACATCTACGGGGGCGGACACGCAGAAGATGGAAAAATCCAAAGGAGGACTTTCGGCAAAGAAAAAATTGGCGGAATTTAGATCATCTTATGCTTCCTCGAGAGGAGGGAAAGAGGTGGGGGAAGGAAGAGAAACAGACGGCAGAGAAGGATACAGAAGCAATGGAGGAGATGGAGGGTGCCTGGAATCCGGAGGTAGCTGACATGATTAAATTGTGGCTGAATGAGTTGAAAGAAGAACTTAGTGGAAATTAGTGGAGTCAAAAATGAGTTACAAGAGACATTGCAATCCCTGAGACAGGATATAGTGGACCTCGGAACCCAGGTTGAAGAAACAGAAAATCAATTGGAACAACAGGGGGAAGTAATGGAGGAGATACAAACAGGCTGGGCAGAGCTAAAGCAAGTGCAAGCAGAATTGAAAGAGAAAGCAGAAGATCGATCAAGGAGAACTAATATCAGAATGAGAGGTATACCAGAGGGTCCCCAATATATAGAAATTGTGAAGAAGTTAGTATCAAAGTGTTTGGAGCATTACTACAAGCTGTGGCCCTGGAAGAGAGAGAGGGAAATGAGTCGTTGGAAATTGAAAGAACCCATAGGGGGCTGGGGCCCATAAGAGACATCCGATCAAGAGACATTGTGGTGTGTATGAAATCATTCAAAACTAAAGAAATTCTTTTAAGGGCTGCGTGGACACAGGGACATTTCCGGTGGGATGGACATGTGGTAGAGTTGTTTCAAGACCTGTCCCTGGGCATGCTACAGCGACAGAGAGAGATGGAGGTGACCGCCTACTTGAGGAGGGAGGGGGCATGATATAAATGGCTGTATCCCTTTGGCCTACTGATTACGGTGAATGGAAGATCACGAAGGGTGAGGAACAGTGAGGAAGCTTGGGGAGCTCTCGGAGAACTCGGACTGATTAATCTTCCAGTGGGACAGGGGATACAAGATGCAACAAAGGCTGCTGCCTCGGCGGAGGCTAGGGCAGCCAGTCTGAGATGGCACAGAGCACCAGCCAATGGTCGGCGGCTAGTGAGAGTAACCAAGGGAAAGCCAGAGAGAGAAAGAAGCGGCAAGCGACAGTGGCTGAGTCAGAAGATTCCTGGCAGTCTGGCATAAGAGGAACTAACATTTCACTAGAAGTGTGGGTTAATAAGAAGGGTGTCTGAAAGTAGCAGATAGGGCATGGAAGGAAGGGGGGGATGAAGGTGGAGAGGGGGTAGGAGAGAGGAGGAGGAGATAAGGGAAGGAGGGGTCTGGGTAGTAGGGAGGGATTGCTACAGTTTAGTGGGGTAGGGAGAGGGGCAGGGGAGAGGCAAGATAGCATAAGGGATGGTTAGAGTTTATAGGGGGTAGGGGAGTGGTTTGGTGGGGGGGAGTGGTGGGGGGAGATAGGAGAGGGGCAGGGCAAGTCAAGGTGGGGATAGGGTTTGGGGAGGAAGTGGAATAGAAGGGAGAAGGCAGGTGGGGGCTCGATAGTACGTCACTACTTATGAAAGACAAATCTCCTAAGAGGGGGTGGTTCCCTGAGGAGATTGGGGAGGGGTAAGGAGGGCAGGGTGGGAGGGGGTAAGAAGGGAGGGAGATGGGAGACAGGAGAGAGAAGGGGAGGGGAGCAAGGGGTAGGAGGGGGGATATTGAGGGGGAAACAAAGTTACGGGTGAGCTATCAATAGTATCAGTAAATGTCAAGGGGCTTAATTCACCATTTAAACGACAAAAATTGTATAAAGAAATACTACGCCAGAGGGTGGCGGTAGTACTTTTACAAGAAACACACTTAACCAGAGCGTCAGAGTATCTGGTCAAACCTAGGGGATATGGAGTCTGTGTTTTATGCTTCTAACAGGGTGGAAAATAAAAAAGGAGGGGTAGCTATTTTGATAAATACAACGTTGAAGATGTTAATGTATACGGTGGTAAGGAATAAAGAAGGGAGATGTGTTAATGCAGTTAAAAGTGGGAAATTAATAGTATTGTATAGTAAATGTCTATACATCAACGGGGGGGGGGGGGGCAAAGTGAATTCTGGACAAAACTGAATGAGGAGGTGGGAAAATTGGGGGAGAGAAAATGAATCTGTGGAGGAGATTTCAACCTAACGTGGAATCCCGCAAGAGATGCTACAGGGAAAAGAGAGGGTAAGAGGGTGGATAGAAGGAGGTACCGTAGTTTTGTCACACAACATTGCTTGATCAATGCTTGGAGATTCCATCATCCAGGGAAGTAACAATTCTCTTATTTTTCACCAGTCCATGGATCATACTCTAGAATAGATGCTATTTGGGTATCAAGGGAGATTGGGGGGAGGGGGGGTGGAGGGTGGAGATGGATTCGATTACATGGTCTGACCACGCACCTGTGCAGGTTCGATTGGCACTAGAGGAGGAGGGGAAAGGCACACAGTTCTGGAGAATTTTTTTTTTTTATTAATTTCAAAAATTGCATTTACATATACAATCGAAAGACAATCAAGAATAAACATAACTGAATCAGATGTGTAACATCAGACAGGAAAACCACAACTTTGATATAGCCCACATCAAGAAACTTAGCTGGGTATTTAGGTCAAGTCACAAATTAGGAAAATAAGACACAAGGCCCGCAAAAGGAGGCAACAACTTATTCCTGGGAACTCTGTACTACACCAAGTGCTTTCCGCTTCTCAGTCAGAAAACTAAGTGAGTGACATCAGTGAAAATATATGAAACATCTTTCCAGGTAATTACACACTTACATGGAAAGCGAAGAAAGAAAGAAGATTCTCCCAAAGACAGTACTTGAGGCTTTAAGGCCAAAAACAGCCTACGCCTAAGCTGGGTGCTGCGTGATACGTCAGGAAAAACGTTAACGAGATGGCCACAAAACTTAACAGTCTTGTGTTTAAAGAAAGCACGCAGCACACACTGCTTAACGTCTTTGGTCAAAAATGTCACCAATAAGGTAGAGCGGGTATCTATTATGTCCAGGGAGTCCTTAGGAAAGGCTGTGAGGTTTGAAATGGTGGGTTCAATTACATCAAACTCCCCCTCAACCGGATTGACTTTCTTAGCACTAGGGGAAATATAATACAGCTGGGAAACTGCAAGAGATTCCGTAATTAGTAAAATTTCCTTAAGGTACTTATTTTTATTTATTTATTTAACATTTTCTTCTATACCGCGCTATTAAAATCAGCGCGGTGTACATCGAACAAGAATACTGCAATGTATACAAATAACATTGAGTTTACAAATAACAGGGAATTGAACATGGGGGAGAAAACGGGGAAACTAAATACATATTAACTCAAACTATGTACAATGCTCTAATGTAACTGGGTGTTGCATTAGTTTTGTGAAGGTTGGTAGGGTTTGGGGGACTACCTATTATTTGTGGTGTTGACGTGCAGGGGCGACTGGTGTGTGGGGGAAGTTTGCAGGTTGTTAGTTGTGCTTCTATCGCTTATCTAACAATATCCGAGGAGCTTAGAAATAGGAAAATTAAGAAAACGCAAATTACATGAACGTGCAGAATTCTCTATCGCTTCAATTTTATTATGGAGAGTTAGTGAGTCCTTGATACCAGCTGTCTGAGCAGCGTGTATCGATCCCATCTGACCCTCCATTTTTGAAACAGCATTATCAAGAAAAGTCATCCTACCATCTAACTGTTGCAAAGAGACTACAGTCTCTTGAGAAAATTTAGCCAAATAGTCAAGAGTACCAGAAATTTTAAAACTCCCCAAACATCTTTTAAAGCGATCTCAGTATTAGGAGATATATTCGAGAGTGCAGCAGCACCGCCCGATATCTCAGAAGCAACCGGTTTAGGCAAGGAGAAGGAACCAATTAATCCTCTTACCTTATCCGGGGACTCCCCAGTAGAAGCGGGAGGCACTGTAGTGAAAGGACACGGTGGAGGAGATCTTCCCCCTGAACTTAGGGAGGCGCCCTCAGGAGACGAATGAGCGATCGGCAATAAGGGAAAGTGCTTATCTAGGGGACCCGTCGGTTTGACGACACCGGCAGGGTCACTCCCAGAAGCACCGCTACCCTTAGATTTCCGCTTCCCCATAGCACAAGGAAACAAAACTCAAAATAACTAAAAATACAAACAAAACCAAGTTAATAAGCTTAATACATGCCCTCTCTTCCACTAACTAGGAGCGTGTAGTCACGAACTTGGCTGGGAAGTGTGCTGGAGGCATCTGGGGTCATTCGATTGGCCTCAGGGACTGCTGCTGAGTGCAGTGTTCTGCTTGGGCGCTTGGAGCTTCCCCGGACTATCGGACAGGCAGGGGAGAGAGAACCCGCAGCTGTGAGAGGACCCCCTGCATGAATAAAAGCTGCCAGTTTATTTTATCACCTGAACTTGGCTGGGAAGTGTGCTGGAGGCATCTGGGGTCATTCGGTTGGCCTCAGGGACTGCTGCTGAGTGCAGTGTTCTGCTTGGGCGCTTGGAGCTTCCCCGGACTACCGGACAGGCAGGGGAGAGAGAACCCGCAGCTGTGAGAGGACCCCCTGCATGGTCCTGTTTTGTCTATAATATTGTTTCTTTCCTGCGGAGCGTGTTTCGCGGAGCGTGGTTCGAAGGGGCATGTTCAAAGGGGCAGGTCCTGCCCCTTTGACACCCCTTCGACGCCACAGCAGTTCTGGAGACTTAATGAATCCTTATTAGAGGATGGGAAGGTTATAGAGGAAATAGAGAGGGAAACCAGGGAATACTTTCAATGGAATGATAATAGGGAGGTAGCATGGGGAGGGGTTTGGGATTGGGTACAAGGCAGTGGTGAGAGGAGTACTGATTAAATGGGGCGCGAAAAAAGGACAGGGAAGGGAGAGAGAAGGAATTACGAGCAAAATTGTTGGAGCTGGAAGATTTAGATGTGCAAGAGAGGTCGGGGCCTATAGAGGTTAGGTGTTAGCAGTAAGAGCACAGTTAAATGAAATGCAGGCCGCCAAGATACAGTACCAAATGCAGCTTTTGAGACAGAACTTCTTTGAGGGTGGAAATAAGGCGGAAAGATATATGGCGCAGAAACTGAAGCAGGGGAAATTGCGCTCTCACATTTTGAAAATTCGGAAACCGGGAGGGGGGATAGTATATAAGGATGGGGAGATTAGGGAAGCATTTAGGGGATATTATCAGGGGCTGTATAAAGCAAGGGACTCTCCTCAGAGGGAGAGAATACAGAGTTATCTCGACTTGCTGAAGTCGTCAAAATTGGACGAGGGGGATCAACAAGAATTAAATAAAGCCATAAGCATAGCAGAAGTGCAGAGAGCAATCAAGCAATTAAAGGTAGATAAGACTCCAGGTTTAGATGGGATTACAGTGCGATTCTATAGACGCTTTGGAGAGTTATTAACAGCTCCGTTCATGCGGCTCTTTAATCTGCCAAGGGAGGGTGGGGGTTTAGCGAACACTATGGGGTGGGCGGGTATAACCATAATACATAAGGAGGGGAAGGACCCACAGGAGTGTTCATCATATTGCCCTATCTCGCTGCTCAATCTCGATGCCAAATTACTAGCTAAAATATTAGCTACGTGTCTGAATAAGTTGATCGGGAAGTTGATACATCACGATCAAGCGGGATTCATTCCTGGTAGACAGGTAGCTGATAATATCAGGAAGATCTTGAATATGATTTGGTCAACGGCACATCAGCGGGAAGAGGCCTTATTGGTGTGTCTAGATGCAGAAAAGGCTTTTGACCAGGTGTCCTGGCCATTTCTCTTCCGGGTAATGGAACGAATGGGATTGGGGGCAGAATTCATAAATTGGGTAAAAGCGTTATACAGCAATCCGAAAGCATGCGTGAGGGTAAATGGTGGATATTTGGAGTTCTTTGGGCAGGGGAGGGGGACGAGGCAGGGTTGCCCACTGTCACCACTGCTTTTTGCCATCTCCCTGGAACCGTTTGCGGAGAGGGTGCGGGAGAGGGCTGATATACAGGGAATACAAATCGGGTGGGGAGAACACAAAATATCATTATTTGCAGATGATATAATTTTGAGCGTGGTCAGGCCTCGCTTTTCTATCCCAATTTTAATGTGGGAATTAGAAAAATTTGGCAAACTATCGGGTTTTCCTATCAATTGGACCAAATCAGAAATATTAAATTTGACAGTACATGGGGACACACATTGCATACTACAAGAAAAATACCCATTTAAGTGGGCGAGAGAAAGTATTGGATATCCTGGTATTCAGATAAGTAATAGGATAGAAACACTATATAAGCTGAATTATCAGAAGCTATTTGGGCAGGTAGAGAGCTTGTTGGGTGGGGGCGGGGATACCTCTCATGGTTTGGCCGGATTGCCACAATAAAGATGATCTTGCCACGGTTCTTATTTTTGTTCCAGGCACTTCCGATAAAGGTACCGCCTGGCAAGCTACAACGAATAGTTAATCGTTTCATATGGCAAAATAGACGGGTGAGAGTAGCTAGGGCTGTAATGCACAGAGCTAAAGGAGAGGGAGGGTTGTAGGGGTGCCTAATTTTAGGAAATACTATGAGGCAGCGCAACTGAAGACCATATATGAGTGGCACCGAGGAACACAGAAACATTGGGTCCAAATGGAAGAAGATTTAATAAGGGAAGAGAGCCTGGTCCAACTAGTGTGGAGGGGGAGTAATATTTCAGAAAATGCACATCAAAATTCTTTCATAGCACATAGTTTGCGAGTGTGGAAACAAACCAGAAGATGATTAGTACAGGATAAGATATTCCCAGGCCATGACATTGGAGGCTTGTTTTGAGAGGGGACAGGGACCAGGGGTACATCTCTTGCACAGATGGGTGCAGGCGGGGCTAACACACATCTCTCAAATAGTGAGTAAGGAGGGCATTCTAGAGTTTGAGGGCATTAAGGATATATATAGATTGAGGGACAGTGATTATTATGCCTATCTCCAATTGAGTCATTTTGTGCGACAACAGAAGGTGTGGAAGGATCTGTGGGAGAATAGGGGGTGGTTTTGAAGCGCTCTGCACTGGAACTATAGGGCACAAAGGAGTTTTGTCCAGGATTTACAAAGGCTTAATGGAGAGGGGGAAGGGTAAATTGGGGTATATGTTAAAATGGTAGGAAGATTTGGGGTGAGCTGGAACGATGAGGTATGAGACAAGATAATACTTGCCACCGTTTGTATTTCTTATTGCCACGCAGGTAAAAGAGAGTGCTTATAAAGTGTTGTTCCGATGGTATTGGACTCCAGTACGTAACGGGAGGGCTGGAAGGGGTGATAATGACCATTGTTGGAGGGGATGTAAGGAGAGGGGGGATTGGTTGCATATGTGGTGGAAGTGTGAATGCATACAAGATTACTGGAGGGAGATTTTAGACGATTTATAACATGACAGGATATCGACTGCAAAGGAAGCCAGAGATCTGCTTATTGCACCAATTAGAGGAGGACATTCCAAAACAAGATAGTGGCGTGCTTCACCATTGTATTGTAAGTAGCACGTAGTGAGATAGCACAGCACTGTGTGGGGACGGGCATCCCACATCTGGCGGGCTTCGTTAAAAGGGTAACAGGTGTGTCTGATGCACTGGTTGACAGAGCTGAAGAGGGGGAAAGGGGAGACAAATGTGGAACAATGGCAGAGTGGGGGTGTGTGGCTGGAATCATGGAAGGAGAGGGGGGAGAGGTTGAAGGAGGGAGGGGCTAGAGATACAGGATATCAGGCAGACTGAATGGGGATGGGCTGAAATGGGAGGTGATAACGGACTGGTGGAGCATGAGAAATATAGATAATGCCACGCCATGGGTATTCGCATGCTGAGGACCTGCCAGATATGCTTGTGCAATGTCAGCATCCTGTTTCATGGCAGGGTTACTCTGCCCTTGTCTGTTTGAAACCTGGCTCAGAGATAAATGAGATCATGGGAAAGAACCAGCCAGCCCTTTGCGAGATTGACCATCCAGCCGAGTTCCTGCAGAAACTCTACAACTCGTGCCATAGCATGCTTGCTCTCCTCTGTGGACTTTTCTCTGATGAGCCAGTCATCCAGGTATGGGTGCAACAAAATGCCTTCCTGTCGGAGTGCCGCTGCGACCACCACCATTATCTTGGTAAAAGTGCGAGGAGCAGTTGCTAGCCCGAAGGGTAAAGCCTGGAACTGGAAATGTCTTATTAGCACCGCGAAACGGAGGTACTTCTAATGCTCTGGTCGAATTGGGATATGCAGGTAGACTTCTGTCTACAGTCACCAACCACAGCATTTCCATGTGGAAGTGGGGTACGCGGAGACACCGATTTAGATCCTGTATTGGCCAAAACATTCCTTCCTTCCTTTTTGGGAACCACAAAATAAATGGAGTTTCGACCATAGCCGCACTGGTCTTGTGGTACTTCTACTACTGCCTTTAATTGCAGCAGCCACACGAGTGTGTCTTCTATGGCTTGCCGTTTGCCTGCCACCTTGCAAGGTGACAGCACGAAGGCGTCCAGGATGGGCTTTGCCAACTCCAGACATAGCCCTCCCTGATGATCTCCAGAACCCACTGGTCGGATATGATGCAAACCCAAGCTGGGTAAAACTCCCATAGCTGACTTCCATGGGAATGACCTCGGGTTGGGTTTCCCTCATGTTATTGTGTCTTCTTGGGAGCCACCGAGTTGGAGTAAAAACCTCTCCCTGATTCTTGAAGCCCCCGAAAAGCCTGTCCTCGGGCCGGATAGCGTTCTCCCAGATAAGGTGCAAATCATACTGCCCGAAAGCACCGGAAGTCTAGCGGCTGACCCATCACCGGGCCCACCAGCTATCCTGGCTTCTGCTTATCTTCTGGATGCCTACCGCCTTTGGTCTCCCCCAAGTTCTTGATCAATTTATCCAAGGCTTCACCAAAGAGCAACTTGCCCTTAAACGGCAATTTGCTCAACTGAGACTTTGAGGAGACATCTGCCAACCAATTTTGCAACTAGAAGTAACATCTGCCTACCACCACTGAGGCCATACCCTTAGACAGCCCCCTGATTAGGTCATAAAAGGCATCCGTCAAGTATGCCACTCTGGACTTCAGCTTTGCTGCTTCTGGAGGCAGAGAAATGCCCTGCGCCCAGTGTAGACAGGCCCTGGCCACAAATGCTTCACAGACTAAAGCTTGAAGTGACAGGGCATTAATGTTGAAAGCCTACCAGCAAGGCTTTCAATTTCCAATCTTGCATGTCCTTAAGCACGGTGCTCCCTTCTACTGGATGCCTTTTCGCCCCTGTGGAGGAGTCATCTGACTTCGGCACCTTTTTACATTTTCTTTGCTTGGATGGACCCTTGGCTCTTGTCCTTGCTGCTTCAAGTAGAATGCCTTATGTGTGAGCAACATAAATTCCGGAGTAGAAACAGAAATATGACGACAGAAAAAGACCACATGGCCTATCTATAGTCTGTCCTTCCATATCAACAACTACAACAGTCCCCTTTTTTCCTTTAGAGATCCTCTGTGTCTGTCCCATGCTTTTTTGAATTCAGTTACTGTCCTCCACCACCTCCACTGGGAGACTATCCCACAGATCCACCACTCTTTCCGTAAAGAAATATTTCCGCATATCACTCCTGAATCTATTCACCCTCATCCTATGTCCCCTTGTGGCAGAACTTGCTTTCAATTGAAAGAGGCTCTCCCACTGAACATTTGTCACAGAGGTAGTTAAACATCTCAATCATATCACCTCTATCCCGCCTTTCCTCTAAGGTGTACATATTAAGATCCTTAAGTCTGTCCTCATATGCTTTATAATGAAGACCACTAACCATTTTAGTAGCCACCCTCTGCACCGACTCCATCCTGTTCACATCCTTTTGAAGGTGTGATCTCCAGAATTGCACACTATACTCCTAATGAGGTCACACCAAAAACTTATACAGAGGCACTATCACCTCCTTTTTTCTGCTAGCCATTCATCTCCGTATGCACCCAAGCATCCTTCTAGCTTTTGCCATTGCCTTTTCTACCTGTTTAGCTACTTTAACACTAGAAGCCCCAAAGTGCGTCAATTGACGCAAATGCATCTTCGAAGCTGTATACCAGCGCCACTGCTAGAACCATGTCAGTCATGTTCCTTGACTTTGTTAGCAAGGTCAAGCTGTTCAAATATGTGCATCAAAAATTGAGATGTACCACCTAGCGGGAAAATGAATTTATACCTAGAAGCTCCAAAGTACGTCAGTTGACGCACTCAATTGTCTTGGATGCATCAATTGATGTACTTCGGAGCTTCTAGGTATAAATTCATGTTCCCACTAGGTGGCGCATCTCAATCACTGTTTATAGTTTTACTCCGACATTACAAACAAACACACGATGACGTCATGTAATGATGTCACATACTACACATATTTAACAAATAAGTAACTTCACATAATAAGTAACTTCACATTAATTCACATCTGCATTTCATGCTAAACGCAGTCATTGTGTTAATGCGTCAATTGACGCACTTTGGGGTTTCTAGGTAAAATTTATTTTGGGGCTTCTAGTCTTAAGATCATCAGACACAATCATGCCTAGGTCCCGCTCTTCTTTAGTGGACAAAAGTACTTCACCCCCTAAACTATATTGCTCCCTTGGATTGCTGCAGTCCAAATGCATTACCTTACATTTATTAACATTAAATCCCAGCTGCCAAATTCTAGACTATTCTTTAAGTTTAGCTAGATCCCTCTTCATGTTATCTACACCTTCCTGGGTGTCTACTCTATTGCAGATTTTGGTATCATCCGCAAAGAGGCAAACCTTACCCGACAGCCCTTCCTCTATATCACTAACAAAGACGTTAAAAAGAATCGGACCAAGGACAGATCCCTGGGGCACACCACTGGTAACATCCTTCTCCTCAGAGTGAGCTCCATTTACCTGTACTCTGTCGCCTCCCACCCACTGTTCCCTCTAAGCTGTGCGCGTGTGCGCGCGCACACACCTCGCCGAGTGAGCGCACATACTTTAGAACAGAGCACACAAAAATTACGGTTTGATTCTGATAGAAAACAACACAGACGTCTTAAAATTGAAAAGTTGTTGTGTATTTACGGTTTTTACAAGTTCTACAATATTTTCTAGTGCAATCAATGTGGTGTACATACTGTATTCTGACGTGTAGTCAAATTTTAAAGTATATAACTCCGAGTGTCGTTATGTGGCGCACAAAAATTTAACCTTCCTTCGAAAGCTGCACAGCTGATATTTTATGCGCACACAGCCTACAGAAAGTTAGAGGGAACATTGCTCCCACCCAACCAATTTCTAACCCAAGCAGTAACTTTTAGGGTCCATCCCTAGGGTGCTCAGTTTGTTTATAAGTCGCCTGTGAGGAACAGTATCAAAGGCTTTACTGAAATCTAAATACACCACATCTAGGGCTCTCCCTCGGTCCAACTCCCTGGTCACCCAGTCAAAGAAATCAATCAGATTTGTCTGTCAAGACCTGCCTCTGGTGAATCCATGCTGCCTCGGATCCTGTAGTCCGCTGGACTCCAGAAACCTCACTATTTTCTCTTTTAACAGTGTTTCCAATAATTTACTCACCACCAAAGTTAAACTAACTGGCCTGTAGTTTTCAACCACATCCTTACTTCCGCTTTTGTGTAAAGGCACCACATGAGCCTCTCTCCAGTCCTTTGGCACCACTACCGACTCTAACGAGGCATTAAAAAGGTCAGTAAACCCAGATACTGGAGGCGTATTTGCCGGAAATTCCTTAGACATTGAAGGCCCTGGGGATGGAAGTTCTGCGTCCCTGCCTTCTAAAATGTCAAGGCCCTGCCTGTCCATCTATCCATTTCCTATAGGCAATCCTCCCAAGGTCTGTGCAGTCTCCTTCAGTCCCACTGGAAGTAATGTACTCCATTGAAGCGACGGTCTTCCAGGGATCTGGGCTTTGCCTCACAGCCGTGGCAAAATCCCGCTGCGGAAATGGAACTACTTGGTGCCACATGCCAGACATGTGGCCTTAAAGGGCATTGTAGTCTGCAGGAGGGAGCAGCCACTCTCCAGCAAGGGATGCCAAATTAATTTTCCCTGGGGATCTGAGAAACTAGTACAAGCTCTCTAGCATTCCTTGACTGCTCTCCTTTTGTTTAAACTGAAAGTGTAAAAAAAAAAAATCAGCTCTGTGGGGAAGGGAACCCCTTTAAAAATAAGAAAACGCGATGGACCAACTCCCCCTGCGTCCATGACTGCTTCCCCTTGCAGTACAAAACCAATCCGGTCCCTTGAGAAAAAGGTGCTATTTCCCACGTCTGTAATATAGCCTCCATGCAGCTTTGCGGTTTCCCACGTTGGTCTGCCCAGTACCTGACCCAACATTCCTGTCAACAATACTGCTCAGCACTCCCTGTCCAGAACAAGCAGTCCCGCTTACCCTGCGGCACTTAATTATGCTTGGGCTCAAGGAGGATTGCTTGCTATCGCGTGCAGCCGCTTCTCCAGGCTGCCAGCAAAAGGACATCAGAGTGCTTTTCAAGGCCTGAAACTTTGCACGTGAAAGTTTTCCATTTTTGACAACAGCTCCTCATCCGGCCTGGGTTCAGGAGCTGCTGAGTCTGCCAGTCAGTCTGGAAATCACTTCCCCGTGCTGCCTGAAGGGTCAGGTGTTTTCCTGGTCTTCTAATTACTTCAACTTCCCCCCACCCCACCCCCCAGTCCTTAACTTAGTAAGGGCAGACAATCATTCTGTTTATGGATAAAAGCTCATTCCAAATCCAAAACAACAAACTGCTCCTTATTTGTTTCTGTAGTGAACCCAGCATCTGGGATCAGTTCTTTCCAGCTGCTTGGAGACTGGTGGGTGGTGCCTGCTGCCTAAGAACACTGATGTCATCAGAAGACATGCTCAGTCTCCAAGCTGCTGGTGAGAGCTGACAACTCAGATGTCGGGACTGCACTGGAGGGACGATAAGGAATCAGCAAAATCGCAAGCCTCTGGTTTTTAGCATTGTATTCAGAGCAGTACACCCCTTGCACCACCTCTTGTGTAGTTTCTCATGTTCAGGTTCAGAATCCACTTTTGCTGCTTTCTCCTGCATTTGATAGAATGTTACCTCTGCTGACTGCGGCTCCATGCAGGAAAGCACAGTACACATCTACCACTGCCTTTGTGCAGTTGCGTGAGGACTTTCATCTCATATTTGTATCGCTGTTTGAGAATTGCCAGGGTAATGCTACATCTTGCACTGTCTTTGTGCAATTTCATCTCTGATTTGTATCGCTACTTGAATTGCATCTTGTTGCTTCACTTTTATCCTCTTGCTATTGAACATCAGCTGTGTGGACCCTCCCATTCAGTTTATTAATTTTCATAGTACCTCTGGACAATAAGTATTTCAGTATGATCCATCTCTTCCCAAATGAGCTTACAATCTTTAGTGGGTATCTGAGGCAGGCTCACAGGGAATTTGAGTGATAGAAGAGGAATTTGATCTGACTTTCTTGGTTCTTTTCATTGCTCTAACCAATAAGTCTCTTCTGTCCTGTCTGTGCAGGTGTCCCCTGTATTACAGACTGTGTAATGGCAGAAATTGAGAAGCTGGGACAGAAATATCGTGTGGCATTAAGGTAGGTACAGAAAGCTTTTAACAGATGGAAGCATGATTATATAAGTGTGTTTTCACTTGTAATAGTTGATTGTATTTGTTTTTCACCAGGAATGGAGTGGAGGCTAATTAGCTACAAGGGTTACGAACATGTTTAAAAAACGACGTTTTAGAATACTATAATTTGTATAGACATAAAGATAATCATAGCCTTATGAAAGGTGTTTCATGTATTAAATAAACCATTTGTTTTCCCTTGCTCCCCAGTCCCCACCCTTGAGAATCATACATGACACACGTGACCTTTATCTCGTGTACTATTGGAGGCCTCTCATAAACTGCCTTTCGCTTGCAGGATAGCCAAGGATCCAAGGTTTGAGCGCCTGCCGTGTGCACACAAAGGAACATATGCAGATGACTGCTTAGTGCAGAGAGTCACTCAGGTACACAGTAACAGCATTCTACACAATCCACCAACAACTTGGCAATTTCAGTAATGAGCTAAACAATACAAATTACTTTTCGTCTCTCCGGGCCAGTCCAGGAACAGTTGGGGTAGTCAACCTCCTTCAGCAGCTGAGGACTGAACTCTTCAAAGACTTGCTGCTAGCCTACCCAGCTCCCCCTGGTGCTAGAGAGCCAGTCTTTCAGTCCTCAGCAGCGAGAAGGATGTGTTCCTGACTGGCTCTTAGGAGAAGTGATCAGGATCTGCACTAGCAGGGGATTCCCTTTCTGACCCTAGCAGGGTTAAAGCAAGGGTAGTTCTTATATTGGAAAAGTATATCTCCAGGAACAAGCAGGAATGAGTCCTCACATATGGGTATGTTGGTACCGACGGAGCCTGCGTGGGAACGCTCCCCAGCTTCCCAAAAAGGAAAGCTTCTGGGAGCATCCCACAGCGCCTGCGCGCTGCCTTCCCGCCTTTCCTAACCAACTCTCCTCAGTTCTTCTTTTCCGCGGAGCCAGCAGGTCGTGTTCCTGTCACCGCTGAAGAAGTTCTTTATTTTAATTTATTTCTTTGGTCGTGTGTCTGCCTTCCCCGACGCCGGACCGGTACCGCCGGTCTTTTCTTTTCTTTTCTTTCTAAAAAAAAAAAAAAAATACATTTTTTCCTCACTTGGTGTATTTTTCTTCTTAGGCCTCCAGGCCCAAAAGAAATTTTTCCCTCATGGAAAAACCAGCCTCCGGGTTCAAAAAATGCACTAAGTGTAGCGGTACAATTTCTGTTACAGATACCCATGAACAATGTTCCCTCTAATTTTCTGTAGGCTGTGTGCGCATAAAATATCAGCTGTGTGCAGCTTTTGAAGGAAGGTTACATTTTTGTGCGCCACATAACGACACTCGGAGTTATATACTTTAAAATTTGACTACACGTCAGAATACAGTATGTGCACCACATTGATTTTAATCAAATTAAATGAAAATAGACTATTACTAAATGAAGCGGGAAATTTCTAGTAATTATAATCATAACTTTTAAATTTTAAGACGTCTGCATTGTTTTCTATCAGAATCAGAGCTGTAATTTTTGTGCGCTCTGTTGTAAAGTATGTGCGCTCGCTCGGCGAGGTGTGTGCGCGCGCACACGCGCACAGCTTAGAGGGAACAGTGCCCATGAATGGTGTCTTAAATGTTTGGGTCCTGAACACTCCATTCCGGATTGCCAGTCCTGCTCTCTAATGTCTAAACGAGGGTTACAGAACCGAGCAGCCAAGCTCCATGTGCTGTTTCCCACGGATGCACCGGCAGTGGCATCGACATCTTCCAGGTCTTCCTCTCCTGATGGGTCTCAGGTAACCAAACATAAACCTAGCAGGTCCTTGAAGGGCAAATCTCCCTCTCAGCATCGAGATGCCTCCGGGCTTGCCCTCAAGGATCCTGCCCCAGCCAAACAACCCCGGCGGGAAGCTCCGGCTTCCAAAGCTCCTCCTGTGGGGTTACAGGTTGACATCGATGGCACGGCCTCGACCGATCACCTGTTAGACTGCTCTGGGGTACCGGCACAATCTCCCGGTACCGACATCCAGGCAGTCGTGGCGTCCATGGATCACACTGTTCAATCCATGCAGCAGGCTATAATGGCTTTTATTAAAGCTGCGACGCCGACGGTACCGCAACGAGTTCCGTTGTCAGTACCGGCGCTGGTACTGGTACCAGCATCGATACCGGTACCGACTGCATCGACATCGGCCAGGATACCGACTCAGGTTCCTTGTCCAGGGCTATTTCTCGGTACCGATCCGGTACCGGAGACGCCCGATGTCGGTACCGATCGATACGCGTATCGATCATTGGAAGGGGACAGACGATACTTCGATTCCTCTGATTCTGATTCATCAGATGAGTCTCCTGAAGTATCCATTACCCTTCCTGAGGAGCCTACTTCTCCGAAAAGGAGAATGTCTCCTCCAGAGGATTTGTCCTTTCAAGACTTCATAATAGAAGTGGCTAAAGGACTCTCTATTTCAGTAACCTCTGAAACAGAGCCTAGAGCAAAAAAATTAGATATTTTAGGATACTCTAAGGCTCCCAGAGAGGCAGTCACCTTGCCAATTCATGAAATTCTTCATGAACATATGATTGACTTATGGGAGACTCCTCTCACCCTTTCTCCTCATTCTCGCAGATTGGACACTATGTACCGTGTCCCTCCTTGTCCTGGATTTCAGAAAACTCAGCTTCCTCACCACTCCATTGTGGTGCAGTCAGCTATGAAAAGGATAACGAGTACCAAAAGACACTCTTCTGCTCCTCCAGGAAGAGAATGCAGGACCTTGGATGCTTTTGGTAGGAAAATTTTCCAAGCCAGCATGCTTATTGCCAGAATCAACTCATATAGCCTTTATATGGGTATGTTTCTAAAGGAAGTTGCACAAAAGCTGCACAACTTTCTCCCTTTTATTCCAGAGGATAGAAGGGATGAGTTCCTCCTTTGGCTTAAGCATACTCAAGACATTTCAAAGTTTTCCAACAGGGCAGCCTTTGACTCCTTTGAAGGTGCCAGCAGAGCCTCAGGCATTGCCATAGCTGCTCGCAGAATTGCTTGGCTCCAGGCTTCTGATCTAGAACCCTGGGTTCAGGATGGCTTAGGAAATCTGCCCTGTACGGGTGAAAATCTCTTTGGCAAAGAGTGGCAAATAAAAGCCACTCAAATGGATGCAGAGAATTCTGCTCTGGATAGACTTTCCAAGTCAACCTCCATTCCAGCCAAGAAAAAACCTTTCAAAAAGCCTTTTTACAAAAGGAGCAGATTTCCTTCCACTTCTGGCCAACAATCTTCTACAGGTCGCTTTGCTACTAAGCGTCAGCAACCTAAACAGGCCAGGCCTAAACCTGCAGGGGCTGCTACAACCCAGCAGTCCCAACCCCCTCAGGGTTTTTGACTTGATACTAGAGAACTTAACCTTTCTGGCTCTACAACAGCCAGAACCTCTCACCATTCCAGGAAGGTTAGCTCATTTTGCTCCCAGATGGGAGCAAATCACATCAGAGCAGTGGACCCTCTCCATCATAAGAGAGGGCTACAAACTTCATTTCTCTGACCTTCCTCCCTACACCATGGTGAGACACTTCAATTCTCCCACTTCTCTCCTCGACCTTCTGGATCAGGAGGTGACTACCCTTCTGGCCCAGAGGGCCATAGAAGAAGTTCCTCTTCAACAGGGGTCAGGGTTTTACTCCCCCTATTTTCTCATTCCAAAGAAAACAGGGGGATACAGACCCATTCTAGATCTCAGAGAATTGAACAAATTCCTATGCAAGGAGAAGTTCAAGATGCTTTCTCTAGGCACTCTACTTCCATACCTGCAGAGTCAGGATTGGCTTTGTTCTCTAGATCTCAAGGATGCGTACACTCATGTCCTCATCCATCCATCTCACAGAAAATTCCTACGTTTTCTGTTCCAGGGAAAACATTACCAATACAGAGTCCTTCCTTTCGGTCTGGCCTCTGCTCCAAGAGTGTTCACCAAATGCATGGCAATAGTTGCTGCATTTCTACGCACTCTGGGAATATTTGTCTTCCCATATCTGGACGACTGGCTCATCCGAGCTCCAACCCAGTCGGAGGCTCAGCTCTCCCTGAACCGCACCAGGCGCATTCTGCAATACCTGGGACTTGTGGTAAACCTCCCAAAGTCCCAGCTCACCCCCTACTCAGTCCCTGGAATTCATAGGGGCCTGGTTGGACACCACTTCTGCAAGGGCCTACCTTCCTCAGGCCTGTTGTCAACGTCTAGTGCAGTTAGCCTCCCAGATTCAGTCAAAGAGCCACTTAACTGCCCGGGAGATACTACAACTGCTAGGCCACATGGCTTCCACAGTGCATGTGGTACCCTATGCTCGCCTACACATGAGAGCAGCTCAATGGACTTTGTCCACCCAGTGGACTCAAGCTTCAGGAGCTCTCTCAGACCAAATAGCAACCTCCAAACGTCTCTTTTAGAAACATGATGACAGAAAAAGACCACAAGGCCCATCTAGTCTGTCCTTCCATAACAACTACAACTGTCCACTTTTTACCTTTAGAGATCCTCTGTGTTGGTCCCATGCTTTTTTGAATTCAGTTACTGTCCTCATCTCAACCACCTCCACTGGGAGACTATTCCACGGATCCACTACTCTTTCCGTAAAGAAATATTTCCGCATATCACTCCTAAATCTATCTCCCTTCACCCTCATCCCATGTCCCCTCGTAGCAGAACTTGCTTTCAATTGAAAGAGGCTCTCTCCCTGAACATTTATGCCACGGAGGTATTTAAACATCTCAATCATATCACCTCTATCCCGCCTTTCCTCTAAGGTGTACATATTAAGATCCTTAAGTCTGTCCTCATATGCTTTATAATGAAGCCCATTAATCATTTTAGTAGCAACCCTCTGCACCGACTCCATCCTGTTCACATCCTTTTGAAGGTGCGGTTTCCAGAATTGCACACCATACTCCAAATGAGGTCGCACCAAAGACTTTTACAGAGGCATTATCACCTCCTTTTTTCTGCTAGCCATTCCTCTCCGTATGCACCCAAGCATCCTTCTAGCTTTTGCCGTCGCCTTTTCTACCTGTTTAGCTACTTTAAGATCATCAGACACAACTATGCCTAGGTCCTGCTCTTCTTTAGTGGACAAAAGTACTTCACCTCCTATACTGTATAGCTCCCTTGGATTGCTGCAGCCCAAATGCATGGTCTCTCCAATGGTGGATGTCCACTCAAAATCTGTTGCTGGGGTCCCCCTTCCAACCTTTGTTGCCCCAGGCAACCCTCACAACAGATGCCTCCCAAACAGGTTGGGGAGCTCATCTACAAGACCTCGCCACCCAAGGCACTTGGTCCCCACAGGAGACCTTTCTTCATATCAACCACTTGGAACTTCGAGCAGTGTTCCTAGCTCTCAAGGTCTTTCATACCCTCCTCAGCTACAAGACAGTCCTCATTCATACGGACAATCAAGTAGCCATGTTTTACATAAACAAGCAAGGAGGAACTGGCTCTCTGTCGCTTTGCAACGAAGCTCTAAGATTGTGGGCCTTCGCCAGAGAGCATCAAATCCATCTCCTGGCAGTATACCTCCCAGGAATCCAAAACTCTTGGGCAGACAGACTCAGTCGAGTTCTGCTTCCACATGAATGGTCCCTGCACATGGATCAGGTACTCAGAATCTTCCAGGAATGGGGAACCCCGGACATAGACCTCTTTGCAAGTCCGTGGAATGCCAAACTTCCCCGGTTCTGTTCCAGAATTCCGTGTCAGGGAGTTCAGGCCAAGGATGCCTTCCTCCTTCATTGGGGTCAGGGCTTCCTGTATGCCTTTCCACCCATTCCTTTGATTCCCAAGACTCTGTTCAAACTCCAGAGGGATCAAGGATCTATGATCCTCATAGCTCCACGCTGGCCACGCCAAGTGTGGTACCCTCTACTTCTGCATCTCTCCCAAGCCCCCTCCCTGGACTTGGGAGCTGCGCCAGACCTTCTGTCCCAGGAGGAAGGGACTTTGTGGCATCCAAATCCCAAGTCCCTTCACCTCAGAGCTTGGTTACTGAAGGCCTAGACCTTCAAGACTTCAATCTTTCTCAGCAAGTGAAGGATATCCTCCATGCTTCCAGAAAACCTTCCACTAGGCGTTCCTATTCTTTTAAGTGGAAAAGATTTTCCATTTGGTGTGCTCAAAAGGGTCTTGACCCTCTGGCACTTCCTGTGAATTCTCTATTGGAATATCTCCTGCATCTCTCCAATGCAGGCCTTAAAACGAATTCAGTAAGGGTCCATTTGAGTGCTATTGCAGCATCCCTTAAGCCTCTCAATGGACAACCTATTTCCTCTCATCCTCTTATTGCAAGATTCATGAGAGGCCTAACTTTAACAAAACCTCCCATTCGACCTCCTCCGGTGGCATGGGACTTAAACTTGGTTCTTGGTCAGCTTATGAAGCCACCTTTTGAACCCTTAGCCACTACCTCCTTGAAATTTCTTTCCTGGAAGGTTATTTTCCTTATTGCAGTCACTTCTGCTCCCCGCATCAGTGAACTGCAGGCCTTAGTGGCTAATCCACCTTATACAAGGTTCCATCATGATAAGGTAGTCCTTAGGACAAATCCTCACTTTATGCCTAAAGGGGTCTCACCTTTTCATCTTAATCAAGAGGTATATTTACCTGTCTTTTTTCCAGCTCCTCATGCATCCAGTGCAGAGAGGAACCTTCATACTCTAGATTGTAAAAGAGCTCTTGCTTTTTACTTACACAGGACACAGCAACATAGAAAGTCTTCTCAGCTTTTTGTTGCTTTTGATCCTTCTCATTTAGGACTTCCAGTCTCTAAGAGAACACTGTCCAATTGGATTGCTCAGTGTATTTCTTTTGCTTACCAGAGTAAGAACCTTTCTCTGGAGGGCCATGTCACAGCTCACAATGTGAGGGCCATGGCCACCTCTATGGCTCATTTTGATTCTGTGTCCATCGACCAGATCTGTCGAGCAGCCACCTAGGCCTCGGTTCATACCTTCACAGCCCTTTACTGTTTGGACAGCCCATTACTGTTTGGACTCGACCCCCACCGAAAAACCTGCAAACCTCTAAGCTCACCCACAATGAACCTCTACCTCAAGGCCTATGTCTATGTCCATTGTCTGTCCTATGTCCAAAGTCTATCCTATGTCAGAATCATCAATGTTGCCTCCCCAGTGGTGGCCCTACCCCAGGGGTCTCAAACACGCGGCCCGCGGGCCGCATGCGGTTCGCGGGAGAAGGTTGTGCGGCCCGCGACGGCTTCTGCTGCTGCCGTTGCCGCCGTGGCAACGGCAGAATCGACGGTCAATTTAAAAAAAATAAAAAACTGGCTTCTGCTGCTCTGTCCTGCGGCCCGTTCCCCTCTGCGCGAGAGCCCTGAATGTGCTTCCTCTGCGGCGTGCTTTTCAAGCCGCGAAGGGAGTATTTTCCTCTCGCGAGGCTTGAAAAGTGAATAGGCTTAAGCCGCGCGAGAGGGAAATACTCTCTTCACGGCTTAAAAAGCATGCCGCAGAGGAAGCACACTCAGGGCTCTCGCGCAGAGGGAAAGGGGCCGCGGGACAGCTGATTTTCTGCTGCAGCAGAAGCCAGGTTGTTTTTTTATTTACCTGGGGGGGGGGGTATGACTGGAAATGGGCTATTGGCAGGGGGGTATGACTGGAAATGGGCTATTGGCAGGGGGGGTTATGACTGGAAATGGGCTAGTGGCAGGTCGGTGGGTATGACTGGAAATGGGCTATTGGCAGGGGGGGGGTATGACTGGAAATGGGCTATTGGCAGGGGGGTTATGACTGGAAATGGGCTATTGGCAGGGGGGGGTATGATTGGAAATGGGCTATTGGCAGGGGGGGGTTATGACTGGAAATGGGCTATTGGCAGGGGGGGGGTTATGACTGGAAATGGGCTATGGTGGGGGCTAGGACTGGAAATGGGCAGGTGGGGGTTAGGAAGGACTGGAGGTGGGCTGATGGGGGGAGTTAGGACTGGTAATGAGCTATGGAGGGGCTGACTGAAATGGGGTAATGGGGGTTAGGGCTGGAAGTGGGCTATTGGCAGGGGGGGTTATGACTGGTAATGGGCTATGGGGGGTCTAGGACTGGTAATGTGCTGGGGGGGTTGCTAGGACTGGAAATGGGCTGAGTGGAAGGGGGCTTGAACTGCAAATGGCTGATGGGGAGGGGGGCTTGGAATGGAAATGGGCTGTGAGGGGAGGGAGCTAGGATTGGAAATGGGCTGATGGGGGGCTAGGATTGGAAATGGGCTGATGGTGAGGCTAGGATAGGACTGGAAATGGATTGATGCAGGACTAGAAGGGAGCGGATGCTGGGTGGGGCTGGAACTAGAAGGGAGCTGATGTTGGGGGAGGATTAGAATGGGATGGAGCTGGGAAAGTGAAATGGAGAGGGGAAAAATATTTTGTCTGGGAGAGAAGACAAATCTACAATTGGCCAGGTATTGTGAGAGTAAGTGGGGATTGAGGATGGAGGGGTAAAATTTGAGTGGATGAAATAGGAATGAGGAAAGAGAAAAAGGAGAAAGATTAGTATGTTAAAGCAGATGTAGAGAGAGAATGGAAAAACAACTAGGAGAGAAGAAAGGGCAAATGGAAGCAGACGATGGAGAGTTAGCAGAAGACATGAAGAAACCAGAAGAAAGTGGCTGGAACAATTGCAACTGAAAAAAATGCACAAAAGGTAGAAAAATATCTCTTTATTTTGAATTTATTAACTGGAATATGTCAGCTCTGGGAAATGTGCATCATTAATGTTTGCGCTTTGTTTAGTACAAGAGGAAATTAATTTATAGTTTTATTTCTAGTGTTGTTGTACATTCCAAGTTTGGCTTTTGGGGTTCCCAGTTTAATTATTGTCTTCTTGTTTCTAAATCTTTTAGTCTTTCTTTATCCATACTCATTAAAGAGGCATGTTTACTAAAAGTTAGTGTATGGTAACATTATGCAAATATTTATGCAAATGAGGCCCCGCGTCTTATGCGGCCCCCGGGTTACTTTACAAGTCCTCATTTGGCCCTCAAAGCAATTTGAGTTTGAGACCCCTGCCCTACCCTGTACTTAATTCCCCCCCCCCCCTATGTACCACCGCTTTGACCCGGCGAAAAGCGGTATATAAATACAGCTAAATAAATAAACAAGGACTCCCGCCGGGATGCCTTGTTTGGTCAGGCTGTCCTCGGACACCTGTTGCATTCTTGAACAACTCCTGCCCTCCTTCCCTGAATGGATGCCTGAGATCCATAGGAAGACGAGGAACCCTTCAGGGTCTCATACCCTTGGGGATCTCCCAGGCATCTTAGCTAGGGAGTCCCCATATGTGAGGACTCATTCCTGCTTGTTCCTGGAGATAGCACAGTTACTTACCTGTAACAGGTGATCTCTGGGAACAGCAGGAATTAGTTCTCACAACCCTCCCACCTCCCCTAGGAGTTGTATCTCTCTCTGTCTTTCCTTTCCTCTCTCTCTCTCTATTGTCTCAGCTTTAAACTCGAACTGAGGAGAGTTGGTTAGGAAAGGTGGGAAGGCAGCGCGCAGCCGCTGTGGGATGCTCCCAAAAGCTTTCCTTTTTGGGAAGCTGGGGAGCGTTCCCGCGCAGGCTCCGTCGGTACCGACATACCCATATGTGAGGACTAATTCCTGCTGTTCCCAGAGATCACCTGTTACAGGTAAGTAACTGTGCTAATTGGCAAAGGAAAAAATACATAATTAAAAGGAGCAGGCGTTGAGTGGCCCGGAGGTGTGGACAGTGATCTAGCTCCTGTTTGGAGCGTTCTTGCTCCGACAGGACAAAGTAGTTGGCCGGGATATCCCGGGGGGGGGGAAGGGTGAGTGGTGGATGTTGAATGTGTTGGCTGCTGAGAGCTGTTTGGGGTGTTGTATGTTCAGTATGGATGTACTTGCAGGAGATGCAGTACAAATTTCTCTGGAGAGCGTACACCAGTGATAAATGGGCGTATAAAGTAGGCTTGCGGGCTACCTCTGTGTGTGGTTGGTGCCAGCAGGAAGAGGGGACGCTGTTTCACAAGTTTTGGGTCTGCCCCAGGGTCCAGGGCCTATGGCAGCAGGTGACCGCTAGGATGGGGGCTTGGCTGAAGTTGGAGGTCCCCATGCGGTGGGAGGTGTGTCTGTTTCATTGCTGGGAGGGGACTCTGCCTTTGATCCAATCCTACCACAGAGTTCTGCTTGATAGAGGTCTCCTTCTGGTAAAGAAAGTCCTGTTGGGTAATTGGCTTGAGGGCTCCCCCCCCACAGCTTGTGAGTTGGGAAAAGTCAATGATACACTTGATGTATATGGAAAAACTCACGGCGAAGCAGTTAGGGGGGAAACAGTGGGAGCGATTCCTTGAGCTTTGGCTACCGCTCATAAACACTTTAAAGGCTCAGGAACGTAGCGCAGTGTTGAATGTTTAGATGACTTCCTCTGATGCGGACGTGTGCAAAGTACATGTGTGTAGTGTTGGCTATGGTAGGATTTCTCCCCTGGGATTAGGCTTAGTAATGTGGGGATTCCAGGTCCCGGGCATTAGGGTTTGCTTGAGGGGTGGGGGAGGGTGGGTAGGGGGGAAGGGAAAGGTTTTGTAATAGTTTTGCACAGTTTGTACAATATGTTATTTTTATATTTTATAGATTGTTGCTCTTGCTAGTCTATTGTCATTATGCAGACCCATCCTGGCGATTGATGTTGGGGGTGGGAGGGAGCGAGCTTTAAGAAGGCCTTAGAAAGGCCTGTTATTGTTGCTGGTTATTGTCACCTGTTGGCCTACTGGTTCGAATGATTTTGGTGAGGAATGGGTGGTGGCCTAACATGTATTGCTCTCTACAATGGCCTCATGGCTCTTACCTGTGTATCTTTCTTTTATATAGCTGGCTAGTGCCTACTGTTAGTGTTATTATTATTGGCTCTGTCTGCTGTGGATTGTATAATCTTATATTTGTTTTGGGAAACAATAAAAAAACCAATTTGAAATAAAAGGAGCAGACACGGGCCAGCTGCCACTTACCTTAACAGCCGCAGCAGAGGCAGAGCCTGCCTTGCTGGCAAGATCTGTGCAGGGGAGCCGAGATCTGGTCTGGGAGCCCCAGAGTCCTAGTTCCTCGAGCCCCAGAGCTCCAGCTTGCCCTACTGCTAGCAGCGGGTCTGTTGGGTGAGTCACGACATAGCGCAAGACAAGGGAGGTAAGCTCTTCTTGATTCTTGCTTTTTGTTGTGTTTTTGCGAGGGCGCAGCCGTCGGTGAGTCGAGGGTTGCGTGGTTGAGTGACAGTGCATGCTGCCGAGTCTGGCAGCGTGCATGCACTGCGGGAGCCGTTGGGGCTTGTCGGAGCTCGATTTCTGCCATTTCTGTGTCCGGCGGGGAAGTCAGTGGCAATGTTTAGTTAGGGCAATGGAAGACAAGTCGGCGGCTCCGGATTCGGCATTAAAGCTGCAACTCCCTTCAGAAAAGGCGGGAGCGGCGGCCATTTTAGGTGGCGTGTCCGTTTCTCCCGCGCTTCCTGAAAGGCCAGTAAAAAAGAAAAGTAAATCTAAAAAGCCGGTTCCTCCGTTGGGGATTGACTCTACTCCAATTTTAGAACCTCTGGAGAAGGTGCAGTCTTTTTCGCCAGATTTTATTCTGGCACTTCATAAAGCATATTGTTTGAAGCTGCAGCAGGGGCAGAGCAAGCAGTCTGTGCTTAACCTCACTGAGGGGGTTCGGAAAGGCACTGCTGAACTGGACCCGGGAGAGGGGTCCTCCAAGCAGGGTCTCACTTTGGGGGAGTCTGATATGGGTAACCCGCAAAATATGGAATCCCCAGAACCGGAGGAGGGAGAGCTTCCTTCAGAACATGAGGTAGACCTCTGGCCAGAAGTGTTGGAAGAGGGGGAGCGGGGAGCAGGAGAAGATCCTAATGTTTTCAGAGTTTTTCGGAAGGAAGAGCTAGGGGCTCTAATTTCTCATACGCTTGCAGCTCTCAATCTGACTTTGCCATCAGTGCCAGCGGAACCCCTAGAGGATCCACTTCTGCAAGGTTTTCGGGCGGAGCAGAGGTGTTTCCCGGTCCACAGAGTAATTAAGCAGATGGTGGAATCGGAATGGGAGTGCCCAGAAGCCTCCTTGAGAGGGGGTCGAGCATTAGGCCGTTTGTATCCAATCCCTCAGGAGGAAAGGGAATTGCTGCGGATGCCAAAGGTGGATGCCTTGGTTTCGGCGGTAACAAAGAAAACCACTATCCCGGTAGAAGGGGGAACGGCTCTTAAGGATCTGCAGGATAGAAAGCTGGAGGTGCTCCTCAAGCAGGCCTTTGATACCAGTGCGTTGGCGCTGTGGAGCCAATTTGTCCAGGGCATCTATCAGATGGCTTCAAGCGGAGGCCTCTCCAGAGTCGGAGATATCGGCCGCTCCGGAAGGGGCAAAGTTAGAGTCCACGTCAGCTTATCTCGCAGACACCTTTTACGATTTAGTAAGAATGTCAGCTAAATCGATGGCCTCATTGATAGCCACTCGCAGATTTCTCTGGCTGCTTAACTGGGCGGCAGACGCCTCCTCTAAGGCTCGGCTTAGCAAGCTGCTGTATAAGGGCAAGCTGCTCTTTGGGGAGGCGTTGGAGAAGATTGTGAAGGATTTGGGAGATTCTAAAGGTGGCCGGTTGCCTGAGGACCGGCCAAAGGGTCCAAAGCCGGGGTCTTCGCAAAGAGGGCAAGGCAGGGACTTTCGAAGGTTCAGAGGCAGTCGTTTTTCTCCTTACCAGAGAGGCAGGTTTATGACTAGAGGTCAGTCCTTTCGAGGAGCGAGAGGTTTTGGGAGGGGATATGGGAGTCCCCAGCCAAACTCCTCTAAGAAGCCACAATGATGCGAGGCTGGTCCAAGCGGAGATTCCCATAGGAGGGTGTTTGCAGCAGTTTCTCTCCGTTTGGACCACGATAACAACGGATCGCTGGGTGTTGGAGATCATTCAAAAGGGATATGCCTTGGAGTTCGCACAGCCTCTGGCTGGAGCCTTTGTGCAGTCTCCAGGCGGTTCGTCACTAAAGGCAAACGCGATAAATGCCACGCTGCAGCGGCTGCTGCAGCTGCAAGCGGTCGTCCCAGTTCCGTCGGATCAGTGCAGGTTAGGTCGATACTCAATTTATTTCGTGGTACCCAAAAAGGAAGGCTCTTTTCGGCCAATTCTGGATCTCAAACATGTGAATCGCTGTTTGCGGGTGCCTCATTTTCGGATGGAAACTCTGCAGTC
This sequence comes from Ichthyophis bannanicus, assembly GCA_033557465.1. Classification (NCBI taxonomy): domain Eukaryota; kingdom Metazoa; phylum Chordata; class Amphibia; order Gymnophiona; family Ichthyophiidae; genus Ichthyophis; species Ichthyophis bannanicus. The sequence continues at coordinate 520,837,905 of CM066037.1, forward strand.
AGTAATCAGGTCCGTCAGGCCCAGGGGAGGTGTTGTCTATAGATTTAACGGAAGCTTATTTGCACATCCCTATCAGGCCCGAGCATCAAAAATTCTTGCGTTTTGCAGTGCCCATGGGGCACTTCCAGTTCTGGGCGTTGCCGTTCGGGCTGGCGACGGCACCTCGCACCTTCACGAAAGTGATGGTGGTGGTGGCAGCTGCCCTACGTCAAGAGGGCATTCTGGTACACCCCTATTTGGATGATTGGCTAATTCGGGCTCGCTCGGTAGCGGAGTCGGTGGAGGCCACCTCTCGGGTGGTAGAGTTTCTCGAGAACCTAGGTTGGGTGGTGAATCGAGCCAAGAGTCACTTGGAACCAGTGCAGCGTTTAGTCTACTTGGGAGCACTGTTCGACACGGCAGTAGGGGCAGTGTTTCTGCCAGAAGCAAGGGTGCAGAAGATCTTAAGTCAAGTGTCAGCCTTTTTACGCATCAGGGCTCCAATGGCCTGGAGATACTTGCAGCTTCTGGGTTCCATGGCAGTGGCCTTAGACTTGGTGCCATGGGCCAGGGCCCACATGCGGCCGCTCCAACGGTCCTTACTATTCCGTTGGTCTCCCCAGGAGCATCCACTAGGTCGACGGTTGGTGTGTCCGTTGGAGGTCAGCGACAGTCTTCAATGGTGGCTCAATCCCATGCATCTTTGGGCGGGGATGCCGCTGGAGATGCGGGAATGGATCTTACCACGGATGCCAGTCTCTCCGGCTGGGGAGCTCATTGCATGTCTCACATAGCGCAGGGCCGCTGGTCCAGGGAGATGTCCGCGTGCTCCATCAATCAGCTCGAGATGAGAGCGATACGACTGGCGTTACAGGAGTTCCAGTCGCTTCTGGAGGGCAAGGTGGTGCGAGTTTTCTCCGACAACGCGGTGACGGTGTCTTATATCAATCGGCAAGGAGGCACGGGCAGTGCAATCTTGTTGCAAGAGAGCCAACAGTTGATGGCTTGGGCGGAAGCTCATCTAGTAGCCTTGTCAGCGGCCCATGTCGCCGGAAAGGACAATGTACAAGCCGATTTTCTCAGCTGACGTGTTGGATCCAGGCGAGTGGGAGTTGAACCGCCGTGTTTCACGGATAGCGCATCACCAAGGGACAGTGATTTTCATAGCGCCGGATTGGCCAAGGCGAGCTTGGTATGCAGATCTCGTGCGGCTGTTGGTGGACAGGCCTTGGCGGCTTCCCGATCGAGTCAATCTTCTTCATCAGGGGCCAGTGCTCATGCCCCGGGTGGACCGCTTCTTGCTTACGGCTTGGCTCTTGAGAGGGAGCGTCTGAGGCGTAGAGGGTATTCGGAGGCGGTGGTCTCCACAATGCTTCAGGCGAAACGGAGGTCCACGTCTTTGGCTTATTCTCGTATCTGGCGAGTATTTGAACGTTGGTGTGCAGCTCGGGAGGTGCAGCCCTTGTCAGCAGCGGTTTCGGATGTGTTAGCGTTTTTGCAGTGCGGAATGGACAAGGGGTTGGCGGTTAGCACTCTTAAGGTCCAGTTGGCGGCTATAGCTTGTTATAGGGGCAAGGTACGGGGCAAGAGTTTGTCCTTTCATTCAGATGTCGTGTGTTTCCTGCGTGCGGTTAGGAATATTAGGCCACCAGTGAGGCCGGTGGTGCCGTCCTGGGATCTAAATCTAGTTCTGGAGGCGTTGACTCGGAGTCCTTTTGAGCCTGGGAAGCGAGTCTCTCTGAGGGAGCTCTCTTGGAAAACCACCTTCTTAGTAGCGTGTTCGGCTAGGAGAATTGCTGACCTTCAAGTGCTCTCTTGTCGGGAGCCTTACATTCAGTTTTCAGAGGAGAAGGTGGTATTGCGACCGGTGCCATCTTTTTTGCCAAAAGTGGTATCAGTTTTCCATGTCAATCAGGCGATTTCGCTACCTACCTTTCGCACCGAGCCGTCTGCGGAGGCTAGGGCTTCGCTGCGGAGTTTAGATCTCGGCAGAGTACTGCACAGATACCTGCGAAAGATGAAATCCTTTAGGAAGTCGGATAGGCTGTTTGTGCTGTTTGGTGGTCCGTGTAAGGGCGAAGCGGCGTCCAAAGCCTCCATTGCACGATGGGTTAAGCAAGCCATCGCAGCTTCTTATGTGGCCAGTGGCAAACTTCCGCCGGAGGGTCTTAGGGCTCACTCTCCGCGGGGGCAGGCAACGTCTTGGGCGAGCTAGCGTTGATTCCGCCTGTGGATATTTGTCGGGCGGCGACCTCGTCGTCCTTATATACGTTCACGAAACATTATCGATTGGATGTTCAGGCAGCGGGAGACGTGAAAGTTGGGGCGTGGCAGTGTTGGCAGGACTATTTGGACCCTCCCGAGAGTAGGTACTGCTTTGGTACTGCCCTACTGTTCCTGGACTGGCCCGGAGAGATGAAAAGGAAGAAGAAATTAGATCTTACCTGCTAATTGTCTTTCCTTGAGTATTCTCCGGGCCAGTCCAGGACCCACCCAGGATGTAGCGATCTTTGCCATTGTTTCCGTCGTCTCGGGTGTTAGGTGCTCTGCTCGGTAAGGGGCAGTCAGTGCACGGTGCAGTTAGGGTCGCTGTTAGGCCTCAAATGTGTGCGGGCTCTTTCCGCGTGCCTCTGGCTAGGGGGGCTCCCTTCCAGGTCTGGGTAGACAAGAGTTTAGGCGTCTGTTTAAAAAAAAAAAAAAAAAAAAACTACTACGAATTGGAAAAAAAAAAAATCGGACAGAATGATAAACTAATTGAATAACTGAAGATTTAAAGGAAGTTAATGCAGTTCCTGCTTGTTTATGGGTTTACCTATAGTTGATGTTTCTTTCTTGTTTATAGAGCTGCTTTGACATAGGTGACTGGCTCTCTAGCACCAGGGGGAGCTGGGTAGGCTAGCAGCAAGTCTTTGAAGAGTTCAGTCCTCAGCTGCTGAAGGAGGTTGACTACCCCCAACTGTTCCTGGACTGGCCCGGAGAATACTCAAGGAAAGACAATTAGCAGGTAAGATCTAATTTCTTCTTTTTCCACATTTGTTTATTCCCCCAACCTTGCCTACTCCTCCTTTTCCAACAAACTGTCCCTTCCTCCCCCCTCCTATTCCTGGGCTGCAGGCAGATTGACCCAAAAAAACACTGCAGTTTGGATATTTGACTTACCTCAATATCTGCCTTATTTTAATTTTGGTGGCATTTTTATTCACCGTAAAATAGTTTAGATCGGATAAGTTGATTCTAAGTATGGGAGAGGCTTTAGGGATGGTATTCTTATTGGAAGGGTACACATGACTTGGAATTTCTGGCATTAAGGACTTGGATCTCACAGCTCTTTATTTTTCTAGCACAAGTGTTATATTGTGGCTACAGTGGATAGAGACCTGAAGAGGAGAATCAGGAAGATCCCTGGAGTTCCCATCATGTACATCTCGAACCACAGGTTAGATGCCTGCCAGGCAGCCAGTAATGCTTGCCACGGATGCAGATACAGAGAAAGTCTGAGAATGTCACTGAGTCTGATACATATATTGGAGAAAAGTTAACAAATGGAAAAGGGTACACCTGCAGTGTGACACAATGACACATTTTCCCCCATTTGCAGATTCAGGCATTTGAATGATGCATGTGTGTCTCTTGTGGACTGTTGGGGGGGGGCTGCGTGCATGTTTGTGCATCATGGGGAGTATCGGGTGCGTGCTGGCGTGTGTGTGTGTCAGGAGTGTGCGTCGGAGGATGTGCTGGCGTGTGCTGCTGCTGCTTCTGTGCCTTGGCAGCTCTGTAACTGTACATGCATTAGGGGCTCTGTGCATGTGTCTGCACTTTCCCTGTCCTCCTGTACCTACTCCTTCTCCCTCCCACTCTTGCACTATTCCCCATTCCTGTTCTTCCTGCTCTCTTGCACTCTCCATCTTTTTCCTTCTACTCATTCATGCATTCTCTCCCCCCTGCTTTCCCACCTTGCACTTTCTCGGGCCTTTCATTCCCTCCTTCCTTTATTCCTTAATTCCTTAATGTCTCTTCACCTTCTTGCCTGTAACTCTGCCCCTTCCCTTGTGCTATACCCCTTCTTTCAGCACTATCTGCCATCTCCTCAGACCGCAACCCCACTCTCCTGGCTGGCGGGACCCAGGGCCTCCCTCCACTACTACTACTACTGTTGATCTTTTATATAGCGTTAAAAGGCGTACGCAGTGCTGTACAAATGTTTTAAAAAAAAGTCCCTGCTCATCAGAGCTTACAATCTAGTCAAGACAGACAATAGGGCCCTTAAATGAGTCAGACAATGCCCAATCCCCTGCTAAAGCACCAAATATGAAGAAAACCTCACCAAACAGAAAACTACTACTACTTGGAGATTCCATCATCAGAGGCACCAACTTGGGAACACAGTTCAAAGGAGAGAATAGCCAGCAGGAATACAAACCAAGTTGTTGAATTACTTAGCGCAAAAAATGAACACTCCAAACTTGATGTTAATCTCCAGGAACAAGCAGGAATGAGTCTTCACATATGGGTATCGTTGGTACCGACGGAGCCTGCGCGGGAACGCTCCCCAGCGTCCAATAAGAAAGCTTTTGGAAGCATCCCACGGCGCCTGCGTGCTGCCTTCCCGCCTTTCCCAACTGCCTCTCTCCAGTTCTTCTTTTCCGCGGAGCCAGCAGGTCGTGTTCCTGTCACCACAGAAGAAGTTCTTTATTTTTTCTTTATTCTCTTGTGTCGCGTCTGCCTTCTTTGACGTCGGACCGGTACCGCCGGTCTTTCTTTTCTTTCTTTAAAAAATAAAACAAAAAAACCCCGCTTTATTTACTGTGCATTTCTCCAGGACCAAGCAGGAAGTCAGTCCTCACTTATGGGTGACGTCGGCGCCGACGGACCCCTCGCGGAGCAATTTTCCCCAGCTTTCAAAGAAAGCCTTTGGGAATTGCAGCGCGCATGCGCGGTCGTCTTCCCGCCCGAGGGTGCCATCTTAGCCAGTCTTCTTTTTTCCGCGGAGCCCTACAGACGTCCCCGTCTTGTCCCCGCGAAAAAGTTGATTTTCTTCTTTATTTTATCCTTTTTTCCTTCGGTTCGACGCCGCTCTTTTTCCCGCCCGGACTCGCGACGCCGGTCACGAGTCCTCTTACTTTTTTCGGTTTTTCTGACTTAGTCAGCTTTCGTTTTCGGTTTTTCCCTGGCAGCCCGGTCTTTTGACCTCGCAGGGGCCCTTTTTCCCCCGATGGCTGCCAGTGGGTTTAAGCGGTGTGGTCGGTGTGACCGAAATATGTCACTAACCGACACACACGACTTTTGCCTCCGCTGCCTGGGCCCGGATCATGAGGAACTGATCTGTGGGCCCTGCAGCAAAATGTCTTCAAAGGCGTTGAGAAGCCGGCGGCATCAGCGTGAGAGAATCTTCGCTGACCCCAGCCGTAACCGGACCTCGTCGGAGGCCTCCGCGTCGAAGGGCTCCAGCTCGGACCGTCGCCGGAGTTCCTCCGACCGGGGTTCTCCCTCCGGGGACCATCGTCGGAAGGTGAAACCCGCGAGGGCGGCGTCGGTGGACGCTCCTGGTTCCGCGAGGGCCAGGTCGCATAGCCCCGACAGCCGCCCCGGGTCCTTGGAGAAGGAACACATCCCGAAGCGACCTCGCCTGGAGTCGGAGATGCCTGCCCGGGTAAGTCCTGTGGTCCTTCTGGACTCGCCTCCGCGACAGCCGACGTCGGGCCCGACGCCGTCGGGGCCCGAGTCGGGGGCTGCTGGGTCACCTGAGCTCGGACTCAGGTTGACGGCCTTGGAGAGCAGACTGTCTGCCTTCATGGACCAGCAGAGGGCACTGCTCGCTGGCTTCGCTGGCGCCGCTGCCCCGACCGCCGGGACGTCGACGTCCAAGTCGACCCCGGAGACCGAGCCGATCCTCGAGTCGATGAGAACTCGAGTCGATCCTCGGTCGAGGTCACCCTCGGCCTCCCGTTCGGGACCGAGGTCGCCGACGCCGACTCCCTCGGCGTCGGGGCGGCTGGCGCCGCACCCTACCCGGGCCGACCCCACCGAGTCCTCGTCGGAGTCGGTCTGGGAGTCTGAGGAGGAAGAGTCACCTGATTCTTTCCGGACTCGGTGTGTCCCATCGGACTCACCGGAGTCCGAGCCTCGGAAGCAGTCCCCCCCGGAGGATGCCCGGTTCTCGGACTTCGTTAGGGATATGGCCAAGGCTTTGGCCTTCCCTGCGGATCCCGAGGAGGAGCCTCGAGCCGAAGAGCTCGACGCCCTCCAGTATGACTCTCCCGCGAGGGAGCACTTTACTGTACCGGTTCCTCCTATGCTGGAACGACTACTCTTCCGCATGTGGGAGAGTCCGGCCTCCTCGCCGGTCCTGAGCAAGCGGGTCGATTCTATCTATCGAGTCCGCAAGAGCCCTGGCTTTCAAAAGGCACAGCTGCCACACCATTCCATGGTAGTGGAATCGGCCATGCATCGTCTTAAGAGCCAGAAGATGCACTCCTCGGTGCCTCCTGGAAGGGAGGCCCGTAACCTGGATGGCCTTGGCAAGAAGTGCTTCCAGGGCTCTATGCTCGCATGTCGTGTCCAGACTTACCAGCTATACATGGGCATGTATCTCCGGGATCTGGCTAAAGAGCTAGCCGGATTCTCCGCTGGTCTGTCCGAGGAACCCTTGCGGAGGTTCCTAGCCTTGTCCACTGGCATTCGGGAATGCTCAAAGTTCATGTCCCGAGCAGCCTATGATGGCTTTGAAGCATCGGCTCGAGTGGCCGCAGCCGGCATCGGTGCCCGCCGACAGGCTTGGCTTCAGTCGTCAGACCTTGAGCCCTGGGTGCAGGACAAGTTGGTCGATGTCCCCTGCCGAGGCGAAAACCTCTTTGGCAAGCCCATGGCGGAAAAGGCTGCGCAAATTGAGACTGAGACTCTCACCAGGACCAGGCTTTCTAGGAAGACCTCCGCCCCTTCCCAGAAAAAGAAGGGCTCGGGGAAAAAGTCCTTTTACCCGAGGAAGGCGGCTGCCTACAAACAATACCCCCATTATCAGGCCCCTGCAGCTCCCCAACAGGGCCAGCAGGCCAAGGGACGGGGTAACGGGTCCCGTAGGCAGCAAGCCCCCAAGCCTGCACCACCAGCCCCTGCTCAGCAGGGTGGGGGCTTTTGACTCACTAAGCATAGCCTCTCCCCCCCCGCTGGTTCCTCCCAGCACCGGAGGCCAGCTGGTTCACTTCGCCCACAGGTGGTCCAGCATCACCGCAGATGCCTGGGTGCTTCAAGTCGTGCGAGAAGGCTATCTTCTCCACTTCCATCAGGTCCCTCCCTCCTATTTTCCGGGAGAACCTCCGCGACCCCCTCTGCACAGGGAGTTGCTCCTTCAGGAGTTAGCAGGTCTTCTGCAGGAACAGGCGGTGGAACCAGTGCCACACCACCTGAGAGGTCACGGCTTTTATTCCAGGTATTTTCTGATACCAAAGAGAACAGGGGGCCTCAGACCCATCCTGGACTTGCGCAACCTCAACAAGTTCCTTGTGCGAGAGCAGTTCAAAATGCTTACCCTTGGAATCCTTCTGCCCTACCTCCAGCAGGGAGATTGGCTATGCTCCTTGGATCTAAAGGATGCCTACACGCACATCCTCATCCACCCGAGCCACCGACAATACCTAAGGTTTGTGGTGGCAGGAAATCATTACCAGTACAGAGTACTGCCCTTTGGCCTGTCCTCCGCACCGCGAGTCTTCACAAAATGTCTCGCGGTGGTGGCGGCCCATCTCCGGCTTCACGGCCTCTATGTCTTTCCGTACCTCGACGACTGGCTCATCAGAGCAGCGTCTGCTCGGGAGGTCACCAACGCCACGCGCCGCACGGTGACTCTTCTGCAGCACTTGGGCTTTGTTATAAACTTCGCAAAGTCCACTTTGCTCCCCTCACAGGATCTCGAGTTCATCGGCGCAAGGCTGCACACTCCTCAGGCACGAGCGTACCTACCGCTCGACAGGGCTCAACGGCTCATGGACCTAGCCGACTGTTTTCGCAGCCAGCCCCTGGTCTCCGCCAGGCGCTTCCTGAGACTACTCGGCCATATGGCTTCCACCGTCCATGTGACCCCCAATGCCCGCCTAAATATGCGGTCTGCTCAATGGTGTCTCCGCCAGCAGTGGCGTCAGGCCACAGGCGGCCTAGCAGACCTAGTGCGCGTCTCCGAGCCGCTGATCTCGTCTCTCCGGTGGTGGCTCCGGCAGCCGAACCTCATATTCGGAATGCCTTTCCAGTCACCTCAGCCGACCCGGGTGCTGACCACCGATGCATCCCTCCTGGGCTGGGGAGCACATTGCCAAGAGGCACGTACTCAGGGCCTCTGGACCACGTGGGAGTCTGCTCAGCAGATCAACTTCCTGGAGCTCAGGGCGATCCGCCTAGCTCTCAAGGCCTTCTCCCACCTGACTTCCCACCAGTCCGTCCTTGTCCAGACGGACAATCAAGTTGCCATGTTCTACGTGAACAAGCAGGGGGGCACGGGCTCCTTCCTCCTCTGCCGGGAGGCACAGAAGCTCTGCTCTTGGGCCGTCAGTCACGGCATTCTCCTCAAGGCAGTTTATCTCCCGGGCCAAGAAAATTGCCTTGCGGACAAACTCAGCAGGGTCCTCCAGCCGCACGAGTGGCGTCTGGATCCCTTGGTAGTTCAGAAGCTCTTCCTCACGTGGGGCCTCCCCACGGTGGATCTCTTTGCCAGTCCTCACAACCGGCAGCTTCCTCGCTTCTGCTCTCGTCAGCCACACCCCCTTCGGGTTGCGGCGGACGCTTTTCTGATCTCATGGTCGGGGAGCCTTCTGTACGCTTTCCCTCCCATCCCGCTGGTCTCTCGGACTCTTTTCAAGGTTCTCCGAGACAAAGCCTTCATGATCCTGGTGGCCCCTCGCTGGCCCAGGCAGCCGTGGTTTCCGCTCCTGCTGCAACTGGCGGTGGAGGATCCAATCCCTCTGGGGGTACAACCGGATCTCCTCACTCAGGATCAGGGGTCCCTACTGCACCCCAACCTCAGGTCTCTCAACCTCATGGCTTGGCTGCTGAGAGGGTAGTCCTTGCTCCCCTTCTCCTGCCGGCGGAGGTGGAGGAGGTCGTCTTGGCTTCGCGACGGCCTTCTACCCGCAAATGCTACGCCCTTAAATGGCGTCGCTTTGCTGTCTGGTGTACCGAACAGTCTCAGAATCCCTTCTCCTGCCCGGTGTCGGTGATCTTGCAGTACTTGCTACACCTCTCTAATCTGGGACTTAAGTCCAACTCCGTCAAAGTTCACCTCAGTGCTCTTTCAGCACATCATGTGCCGGTGGACGGCAGACCTCTTTCCAGCGACCCTCTTGTAGCGAGGTTTCTCCGAGGTCTCCTTCTACTTAAACCACCTCTGCGCCCGCCAGCGCCTGACTGGGACCTGAATGTGGTGTTGCAGCGGATCACCTGTCCGCCTTTTGAACCTATGGCTACCTGTTCTCTCCGTTTTCTGTCTTGGAAAACACTGTTCTTGATAGCCCTCACTTCCGCTAGACGCGTAAGTGAATTGCAGGCCCTCGTGTCTGATCCCCCTTACACTAGGTTCTACAAAAATAGGGTAGTCCTACGGACTCACCCAAAATTTCTGCCTAAAGTGGTCTCCCCTTTTCACATCAATCAGGAGGTGGTACTTCCAACCTTCTTTCCCAGACCACACTCCAGCCGAGCTGAAACGGTCCTCCATACCTTAGACTGTAGAAGGGCATTGAACTTCTACCTTGACCGTACGCGGGAGCACTGTAAAGCTGCTCAGCTTTTTGTGTCTTTTGACCCCAACAAATTGGGGCTCCCGGTCTCCAAGCGTACTCTGTCCATCTGGGTTGCGGACTGTATCTCTTGGGCTTATGGGGCAGCTGGACTCTCCTTAGAAAGTCGAGTCACGGCTCATTGCGTTCGGGCAAAGGCTACGTCAGTGGCTTACCTCCGCTCTGTTCCGCTGGCAGACATCTGCCGGGCCGCTACTTGGTCTTCGAGCCAGACTTTTGCGGTCCATTACTGTCTCGAGAGGGAGTCCCGTAGGGACAGTGCTTTCGGACAGGCAGTCCTCCGTAATCTCTTTGAGGTCTGAGCAACTCCTACCCTCCATCCCGGATGTGGGCTACCGGTGGGTGATAATTCAGCGAAGATTCTGTCCTTCTGTGCTGCTGAGCTAGAGGGAGCTCATTTTTGTGCTTAGGGTCTCCGGTAGCCTTGAGCTTGGGAGTCCCATAAGTGAGGACTGACTTCCTGCTTGGTCCTGGAGAAAGCGTAGTTACTCACCTGTAACAGGTGTTCTCCAGGAGCAGCAGGAATCAGTCCTCACTACCCTCCCTCCTCCCCTTGGAGTTGCAATCGTCTGCTTATGTTCTTTTTGCAAATTTTTATGCTGTCTTTTTTAGCTATGTCATCTGACTGGCTAAGATGGCACCTTCGGGCGGGAAGACGATCGCGCATGCGCGCTGCAATTCCCAAAGGCTTTCTTTGAAAGCTGGGGAAAATTGCTCCGCGAGGGCTCCGTCGGCGCCGACGTCACCCATAAGTGAGGACTGATTCCTGCTGCTCCTGGAGAACACCTGTTACAGGTGAGTAACTACGCTTTTCAGTTTTTGGGCCCTAGGCCTAAAAATATTTTCCTCATGGAGAAGCCCGCTTCTGGGTTTAAAAAATGCACAAAATGTGGCGGTACTATTTCTGTCACCGACACCCATGACTGGTGTCTAAATTGTTTGGGACCTGACCATTCCATCACGGATTGTATGTCCTGTACCATGATGTCTAAAAGAGGTCGGCAGAACCGAGCAGCCAAGCTCAGTACCCTGTTTCCCTCTGATGCAGCTTTGGTAGCATCGACGTCTTCCAGGGCTGCTGCTTCCTCCCATGGATCTCAGGTAACCAAGCATAAATCTGGCCGGTCCTCGAAGGGCAGATCTCCCTCCAAGCATCGAGATGCCTCCGGGCTTGCCCTCGAGGATTCTGCACCGGCAAAATTACCCCAGCGGGAAGCTCCGGCTTCCAAAGCATTATCTATGGGGTCACAGGTTGACATCGATGGCTCGGCCTCGACAGATCACCTGTTGCCGTGTTCTGGGGTACCGGTGGCTCCCACTGGTACCGACATCCATACTTTGGTGGCGTTGATGGATCAGAAGATTCTGACCATGCAGCGCACCTTAACGGCTTTCATACAGGCTGCGACGCCTCCGGTACCGCAACAATCCCCATTGCTGGTATCGGCTCCGGTACCGGCATCGCTCCCGGTACTGGTACCGATTGCATCGACATCAGCTTCGGTGTCGACTGCAACGGTACCCTGTCCTATGATGCCCATCGGTACCGAACCGGTACCGATTACTCCCGATGTCGATCCCACTCAATACGGTTATCGGGCTTTACAGGAACATCCAGACAGGCGATACTTCGATTTCTCTGAGGACTCAGTCTGAGAGTTCTATAGAAGCATCAATACTTCTTCCTCAGGAGTCTTCTTCACCTAAACGAAGAATGTCTCCTCCAGAAGACTTGTCTTTTCAAGACTTTGTTAGGGAAGTGGCTAGGGGCCTCTCTATCACAGTGGCCGCTGAGTCAGAACCCAGAGCCAAGGAGTTGGATATTTTACAGTATCCTAAAGCTCCTAAGGAGGCAGCTACTTTACCTGTTCATGAGATTCTGTATGATCTCATGTTGAGGATGTGGGAGACACCTCTCACCACCTCTCCTCATTCTCATGTATCGTGTCCCTCCTTGTCCTGGCTTCCACAAGACTCAGCTTCCTCACCATTCTATTGTGGTAGAGTCTGCCATGAGGAAGATAAAGAGTGCAAAAAGACACTCATCTAATCCTCCAGGGCGTGAATGCAGGACCCTGGATGCTTTTGGCCGAAGGGTTTTCCTAGCTGCTATGCTAGCTGCTAGGATCGATTCCTATAGTCTCTATATAGGAATGGTTTTTTAAAAGAAGTCACAGATCATCTGCAGACTTTAACCCCTTTCATTTCAGAGGATAAAAGACAGGAGTTTCTCACTTGGCTCAAACATGCCCAAGATGTCTCCAAATTTTCCAACCGTGCAGCCTTTGACTCTTTTGAGTGTGTAAGCAGAACTTCGGCTATTGCCATAGGGGCACGCAGAATTGCTTGGCTACAAGCTTCTGATTTGGAGCTCTGGGTCCAAGATGAATTGGGAAATCTCCCTTGTACAGGTGAAAGGCCACTCAGATGGATGCTGAAAACTCTGCTTTGGATCGACTTTCAAAGTCTACCTCTGCTCCTGTTAAGAAAAGATTGTTTAAAAAGACATCTTTTTCCAAAAAGGGAAGATACTATCCTGCTTATGGTCAGCAGGCATCTTCTGCAGGTCGTTTTGCTGCAAAGCGTCAGCAACCACCTAAACAGGCCAAGTCAAAGGCTGCTAGACCTTCCACGGCCCAGCAGCCTCAGCCTCCTCAGGGCCTTTGACTTGCAACTAGAGAACTTAGCCTTTCTAGCTCTGGAAGGACCAGAGCCCCTTACCATCCCAGGAAGGTTGACTTACTTTGCTCCCAGACAGGAGCAAATCACAGCAGAGCAATGGACACTCTCCCTCATAAGGGAAGGGTACAAGCTTCATTTCTTAAGCCTTTCCCCTCACACCATGGTGAAACAGTTCAATTCTCCAACATCTCTCCTCAACCTTCTAGGTCAGGAGATTGCCATCCTTCTTGCCCAAGGGGCAATAGAAGAAGTACCTCTTCTTCAACAAGGCACAGGGTTCTACTCCCCTTATTTTCTTATTCCAAAGAAAACAGGGGGCTACAGACCCATCTTAGATCTCAGAGAATTGAACAAATTTCTATTCAAGGAGGAATTCAAGATGATTTCTCTCGGTGCTCTGCTTCCATACCTTCAGAGTCAGGACTGGCTTTGTTCTCTAGATCTCAAGGATGCGTACACCCATGTCCTCATCCATCCAACTTACAGAAGGTTCCTTCGGTTCCTCTTTCAAGGAAAGCACTACCAATACAGGGTGCTTCCTTTTGGTCTGGCCTCTGCACCAAGGGTGTTCACGAAATGCATGGCAGTAGTAGCTGCATTTCTACGCACTCTAGGAATATTCGTCTTCCCATATCTGGACGACTGGCTCATTCGAGCTCCATCTCAAGCAGAGGCCGAGACTTGTCTAACCTGCACAATGCGTGTCCTTCAGTATTTGGGACTAGTAATAAACATCCCAAAGTCCAATCTCACCCCTACGCAGTCCCTCGAGTTTATAGGGGCTTGGTTGGATACCACAACTGCAAGGGCCTATCTTCCTCAGGCCTGTTGCCTATGCTTGGTGCAGTTAGCCTCCCAAATACAGTTAAAGCCCCTTTTAACTGCTCGAGAAATGTTACAACTCTTAGGCCACATGGCATCCACCGTGCATGTGGTTCCATATGCTCGCCTTCACATGAGGGCAGCTCAATGGACTTTGTCCACCCAATGGACTCAGGCATCAGGTTGCCTGTCAGACAAAATAGCAAACTCCAGTCGCCTTTTTTGGTCTCTCCAGTGGTGGAAGTCCTCTCAAAACCTGTTGCTGGGGTCCTCTTTTCAACAGTCACTTCCCCAAGCAACCCTTACAACAGATGCCTCTCCAGTGGGTTGGGGAGCTCATCTGCAAGATCTCTCCACCCAGGGCATCTGGTCTCCACAGGAGACTTCGCTACACATGAATCTCTTGGAACTCAGAGCAATTTTCTTAGCTCTGAGTGTTCCACTCCCTGCTCAGCTACAGGACAGTCCTCATCCACATAGACAACCAAGTAGCCATGTTCTATGTGAACAAGCAGGGAGGGACTGGCTCTCTGTCGTTTTGCAACGAAGCTTTGCGACTGTGGGCCTTCGCCAGAGAGCATCAGATTCATCTTCTGGCAGCATATCTTCCAGGCGTTCAAAACTCTTGGGCAGACAGACTCAGTCGAGTTCTGCTTCCACACGAATGGTCCCTCCACAGGGACCAGGTAGCCAGGCTTTTTCGAATTTGGGGAACCCCGGACATAGACCTATTTGTAAGTCCGTGGAATGCCAAATTTCCCCGGTTCTGTTCCAGGATTCCGTGTCAGGGAGTTCAGGCCAAGGATGCCTTCCTCCTTCACTGGGGTCAAGACTTCCTTTATGCCTTTTCACCCATTCCCCTAATTCCCAAAACACTGTTCAAGCTTCAGAGAGACCGAGGTTGTATGATCCTCATAGCACCATATTGGCCATGCCAAGTGTGGTACCCTCTACTTCTGCATCTCTCTCAAGCTCCGTCCCTGGAGTTGTGCTCTGCTCCAGATCTTCTCTCCCAGGAAGACGGAACGTTGTGGCACCCAAACCCCCAGTCTCTCCATATCAGGGCCTGGTTGCTGAAGGCCTAGACCTTCAAGTTTTCCATCTCTCTCAGCAAGTCAGAGATGATATTCATGCTTCTAGAAAGCCTTCCACTAGACGTTTCTATGCTTTCAAATGGAAAAGATTTACCATTTGGTGTTCAGAGAAGGGTCTTAACCCTCTTGCAATACCTTTGAATTCTTTACTAGAGTATCTTCTCCATCTTTCCCATGCAGGCCATAAAACGAATTCGGTAAGAGTCCATTTGAGTGCTATTGCAGCGTCCCTCAAGCCTCTCAATGGACAGCCTGTTTCTTCTCATCCTCTTATAGCAAGATTCATGAGAGGCCTTCTTTTAACTAAACCTCCCATTAGACCACCTCCAGTGGCATGGGACTTAAATCTGGTTCTTGGCCAGCTTATGAAGCCACCCTTTGAACCTTTAGCCACCACCTCCTTGAAATTTCTTTCTTGGAAGGTTATCTTTCTCATTGCAGTCACCTCAGCACGTCGCATCAGTGAGTTGCAAGCCTTGGTGGCTAATCCTCCTTATACAAGGTTCCATCATGATAAGGTAGTCCTCAGGACCAATCCACACTTTATGCCCAAAGTGGTCTCGCTTTTTCATCTGAACCAAGAGGTATACTTACCTGTCTTTTTTCCAGGACCTCATGCATCAAGTGCAGAGAGGAATCTTCATACTTTGGATTGTAAAAGAGCTCTCGCCTTTTTACTTACAAAGAACACAGCAACATAGAAAGTCTTCTCAACTCTTTGTTGCTTTTGATCCTTCCCATTTAGGACTTCCAGTTTCTAAGAGAACACTGTCCAACTGGATTGCTCAGTGTATTTCTTTCGCCTACCAGAGTAAGAACCTTTCTCTGGAAGGCCATGTCACAGCTCACAATGTGAGGGCCATGGCAGCCTCAATGGCTCATCTAAACTCTGTGTCCATCGACCAAATCTGTCGAGCGGCCACCTGGGCCTCTGTTCATACCTTCACAGCCCATTACTGTTTGGACAAGGACTCCCGCCGGGATGCCTCGTTTGGTCAGGCTGTTCTCAAACACCTGTTCCATTCCTAATCAACTCCTACCCACCTACCCTGGTTGGATGCCAGAGATCCATGGGGGGAGGTGGAGCCCTTTTCAAGGACACACAACCCTGGGGTCTCTCCCTGGCATCTGCAGCTAGGGAGTCCCCATATGTGAAGACTCATTCCTGCTTGTTCCTGGAGATAGCACAGTTACTTACCTGTAACAGGTGATCTCTGGGAACAGCAGGAATAAGTCTTCACAACCCACCCACCTCCCCTAGGAGTTGTATCTTTCTATCTATCTTTCCCTCTCTCTCTCTTTCTCTTTGTCTCAGCTTTAAAACTCGAATTGGAGAGAGGCGGTTGGGAAAGGCGGGAAGGCAGCACGCAGACGCCGTGGGATGCTTCCAAACGTTTTCTTATTGGACGTAGGGGAGCGTTCCCGCGCAGGCTCCGTCGGTACCGACGATACCCATATGTGAAGACTTATTCCTGCTAATCCCAGAGATCACCTGTTACAGGTAAGTAACTGTGCTTTATCCACTTAGGCACAAACGACCTGGCTAGGAACAGTGCCTCCACAGCCCAAAAGGACTTCCAGTCTCTGGGAGAGAAACTCAAGCGCGTTATTAACACTGTTTTATTTATTTTATTTTATTTATTTAACATTGTTTATATACCGCACTGTTTAACATCAGTACGGTTTACAAGAAACATAAATGTCCAGTGTGGGGTTTACATTGGACTTACAGTAAAACAAGGAATTTAAACTTGGAGAATAGGTGAAAACTATGTACATAACTCTTCAATATATCTATGCATGCTATTTAAAGGTCACTGTGGGAGTGAAGTCGGGGTTGGTCAGGAGGGTATGGGTGGGCTACGTGATGTCCTCAGAATTGGGAAAGCATTGAAGGAAAAGATAGTGTTTCAAAGCTTTTCTGAATTGGTGAAGGTTGTTTATGGCTCGGATGTTGGTTGGTAGGTTGTTCCAGCATGACGGTGCAGATAAGGCAAAGGCGCGGTTTCTAGAGGCTTTGTTGCATTTGGTGATGGTTTTCGGGAGCATTAAGGAGTTGGTGGCGATAGATCTTCTGAGTCTGTTGGGGGGGGGGGGGTGAGTTGGATAAGTTCAGAGAGGGCGCTGGCCGTGCATTTATGAATGGCTTTGAAAGTTATTGTTAGAATTTTGAAGGTGATTCTGTAGCGTATTGGGAGCCCATGTAGTGTTTTCAGGATGGGGGTGATGTGCTGCCTCCTAGATGCTTGGTGGAGGGTTCGGGCTGCGGTATTCATTGCTAGCTGCAGAGGTTGTAGAGTGCAATTCGGCAGGCCGTGGAGGATAGAGTTCGCATAGTCGAAGTGGGGCATCACCAGGGACTGAAAGACAGTTCGAAAGTCCTCTGGCTCAAGTAACGGTCTGATGTGACGTAGCATCCGGATTTTGTGGTAAATTGCTTTAGAGATGTTGCCTATCTGGGCGTTTAAGTTGAGATGTTGGTCGATCATCACTCCAAGGTAACGGATCGTTGTCTTCGTGAGGAGTTCGGCATCACGTACTTTCAATGAGTATGGCGGGGTGAATGCTTGGTCTCTGGAGATGAAAAGTACCTCCGTCTTTTTGAGGTTGATTTTGAGCATCTGAGAGTGTAGCCAGTCTGTGACTGCGTTGAAGCATGAAGATAATCGAGATACATCTGGGTGATCAGTATGTATTGGGGTGAACATGAGGACATCATCGGCATAAATTAGGCAGTCTACACCGAAAGATCTTATGATAGAGCATATAGGCTGCATATAGACGTTGAAGAATAGGGCAGAGAGAGAGGAACCTTGAGGGACACCCTTCGTTAGAGGGAATGGGGTGGAGGTTGAGGTACTGGATCGGACATGTTGCCATCTATCATTTAGGTATGAGGTACACCATGCAAGGGCGGTTCCGTGGATGCCCTTCTCGGCAAGGCGGGAGAGCAGTAGGCCATGGTTGACAGAGTCAAAAGCGGCTGCAGTGTCGAGGAAGATGAGGGCGAACCCCTGTTTGACGTTATCTAGTCCTGTTATTAGAGTGCTGAATAGGATTGTTAATAAGGTTTCCACGCCATGTTGCTCACGAAACCCGTGCTGGCAGGGGTCGAGGGGTGCGTTGTCCTCGATATGTTGGCTTAGTTGACGGTGGACTATTTTCTCTGAGATTTTCGCCAGGAGAGGTATGCTGGAGATGGGTCTGTATGAGTCCATCTTTGTAGGGTCAAGTTTACTGTTCTTGAGCAGCGGTCTAATTGAGGTTTGTTTTAGGCTTCGGGGGAAGATGCCTGTTTGGAATGAGGTTCCAATCAGTTTAGCCAGGAAGGTACTGAGCTCAGTACGTAGGGTTTTTATCCAGAATGCTGGACATGGGTCGTCTGGTGCTGTGGTAGTGTTTATGTTCATAATGATGTCTTGTATTTCTCTGTCAGTTGGGGTAGCAAGGTGGAGATGGTGCTCTGGGTCAATGTTAATATTTGTGTGGGTGAGGGTGGGGGGGAAATGGCCAGCCATATGTCTGGGGACCCTTTGCTAGCGGGTAGGGTGGATTGGTTTGCTTTGGTTTGCAGGTAGTCTGCATATTTCTGTGGGTCTGGTTGGTTTGCCTGGTCAGTAGAGGGCTCTTTGGCTAAGGATTTAACAATGTTGAACAGCTCATGCGGCTTATTTAGGGATCGTTGTAGGACCTCAGCATGGTGTTGCCTCATTCTCCTCGAAACTGCTGTTCGGTGGATGCCCAGCTGGGCATAGTAAGCTTCTTGGTTTTCAGTTGATCTGGAGCGGCGCCAGCGTTTCTCCAGCTGTCGGAGATGTCGGAGGGAGGTCTTGAGTTCGGGCGAGTACCAAGGTGCCTTTTTCCTCTTATTATGTGAAGCATTGATGGTGGGAGGGTCATTTGCAGCGTTGAGGCATGAGTTCCACATGGAGACCAAGTCATCAAGATTCAGTCCATGTGTATTATGGAGAGGTTGTGCCTTTTCTAAGATCTCTTCTCTGTTAAACTGGCGAAAGCGCTTTGAGACTGGTTCTGGTGGTTTGTTTGAGGAATGGGGGTTAGGGAGTGATGGGTGATTGGGCATCGTGAATCTGATTAGACTGTGGTCCGACCACGGTACTGAGCATAGTGCGAGGTTGATCTTGGATGTGGGACAGAAAGCTGATTGTGGTGCAAATATGAGGTCGAGTGTGTTTCCCTTGATGTGGGTAGGTGAGTTGACAAGCTGGTTGTATCCCACTGTCTCGAGAGCGTCTAGGAAGGCTCTGGCTTGAGCGTCTTGGAAGGCTCTGGCTTGAGCGTCTTGGAGTGAGGGAAGGTTGAAATCTCCTAGTATCCAGTTTGAGGTATGTGTCTTGATGGGGTTGCAGGCGATGTCAATAATTGAGGAGAGTTCGTCCGGTGATGGTGCCCGATATAGTAGGTTGATGGTGATGTCTTTGTTCGCTATAGCGATGTGGTCTAGGTGGGGAGTGCTGCTTGATGCGATTGTCTGGAGTTGTAGATTGGTCTTGCTTAGTATGAGTACACCTCCACCCCTTCTGTCATTCCTGGGGCAGGAGTGGGTGGTGAAGTTGGGGGGGGACAAACTGGTGGAGGATTGCCGCATCTGCCTCTGACATCCATGTCTCTGTGATGCATAGTATGTCGATGTCGGGGGAGGCTAGTATGTTGGATATGGCAGGCCATTTCTTTCTGATAGAGCGGGCATTTATTAGGGCACATTTCAGATCGTGAGGGGGGGTGACGTGGTTGTGCTGGGAGGGACTAGCCTGGAGAAGGGCTACGTAGATAAGCTGGGGGTGTGTCGTGTGTATGGGTCTGTCTGTGTGGTGGTTGGTGTGGTCATGGTGTCTTTTCCAGGGGTTGTGAAGGATTGGGATGGAGCTACGGGTGGAAGTGAGGGATTGGGAGATTTGTGTTAAGGCGAGTAATATGTAGCAGCTGATAAATGCGTGTGATAGTGCGGCCATGGCGTGAGATGCCGTGTTCTCAGTAGATAGTAGAGGGTCAGGTTGAGCCTTTGGTAGGGACGGTTGGTGGCAAGTTACTGACTACAGTAATTGAGGTGGGCAAGCAGTAAAGCTACTGATAACAGGTTACTGACTACAGTAATTATGAGGTGGACAAGCAGTAAAGCTACTGGTAACAGGTTACTGACTACAGTAATTATGAGGTGGACAAGCAGTAAAGTTCTTAGCAACTGGTAACAGGATACTGACTACAGTAATTATGAGGTAGAGAAGCAGTAATTATGAGGTAGACAATTATGAGGTAGATTACAGTAATTATGAGGTAGATAAGCAGTAATTATGAGGTAGACACTGGTAACAGGTTACTGACTATAGTAATTATGAGGTAGACAAGCAGTAAAGTTCTTGGCAACAAGTTATTGGCTACAGTAGCTGTAAGTTCTGTTGCATTCTCAGAAGTTCTACCTGTTCTTGGTAAGGGGACAAAAAGGCTGCATCGCATTAACAGCTCTAATACATGGCTCCAAACCTGGTGCAAACAAGAAGGATTCAGATTTATTGGTAACTGGGACAACAGATGGACCAACAAGAGACTATACTGTGCTGATGGACTACACCTCTCTGTCGTAGGGAATAGAATCCTAAGTGAAAAATTCAAGCAGTATGTGGATATGCATTTAAACTAGGAAGAGGGGGTGATGGATGTGGAAGGCCAACATCTGCATGCCACCCCCAGCAAAAGCAGAACACCATCAGAAACAGCCACACTTTTAAACTACACAGCAAAAACATGTGGGACGAAGTTGTTGTTGTTGTTAAGTGCCGTCGAGTCGGAGTCGACTCATGGCGACCCTCTGGATAGCTATCCTAAATTGTGTTCGGTCTTCAGTCAGGCGGCTCATTGTTGACAGACTGGTACCCGTAGCTGCTGTTATTGTAGCAATCCATCTCATTGCTGGCCTTCCTCTTTTGCGTTGACCTTCTATCTTGCCAAGCATGATGTCTTTCTCTAATGATCTCTCTCTTCGCATGATGTGTCCGAAGTATGAAAGTCGAAGTCTTGTCATCTGAGCTTCTAAAGAAAGCTTAGGTTTGATCTCTTCTAGTACCGACTGGTTTGTTCTTCGGGCAGTCCATGGTATACACAGTATTCGCCGCCAGCACCATAATTCAAAGGCATCAATTTTCTTCCTGTCTGTCTTTTTCACTGTCCAGCTTTCACATCCATATGATGTTATTGAAAATACCATGGCTTGAACAAGTCGAATCTTTGTATGGAGAGAGACATCTCTGCTCTTGAGAATCTTATCTAGGTCTTTCATAGCCATTCTGCCAAGAGCAATGCGTCGTCTGATTTCTTGACTGCTTGTTGCTTCTTTATTGATAGTTGATCCAAGTAGGTTAAAGTTGTTCACGATTTCAATTTCTTCTCCTTCAACGATGAACCTGTTGATTATGCCAGTTGTCATGATCTTTGTCTTCTTTACATTAAGGTGCAGGCCCATTTTGAGACTATGTTCTTTGATTGTGAGAAGCAAATGTTTCAGATCATCTTCACTTTCAGCCAGTAATGTGGTATCATCAGCATAGCGAAGGTTGTTGATGAGTCTTCCACCAATCTTCACACCTCTGTTGTCTTCATACATTCCTGCTTCTCTGATGATTTGTTCTGCATATAAATTAAACAGGTAGGGGGAAAGTATGCAGCCTTGTCTTACACCTTTGCTTATTTTAAACCATTCTGTTTCTCCTTGTTCCGTTCGAACTGTTGCTTCTTGATCAATGTACAGATTACGCAAGAGAACGATCAGGTGTTCTGGTATACCCATGCTTCTTAATGTGGCCCAGAGTTTCTCATGGTTTACACAGTCAAAAGCCTTGCTATAGTCAATAAAGCACAAATAGATATCCTTTTGGTATTCTTTAGTCTTTTCAAGGATCCATCTCACATCCGCAATGATGTCTCTCGTTCCTCGCCCTTTCCTGAACCCTGCTTGCACTTCAGGTAGTTCTTGTTCTAGGTATGGCTGTAGTCTCTTTTGAATAATCTTCAGTAGAATCTTGCTGGCATGTGGGATCAGAGCGATTGTGCGATAATTTCCACAGTCAGTTGGATCACCTTTCTTTAGTATTGGTATAAACAAGCCAGGAAAATGCTGGAAAGCAATGAGCACAAATGCTCGAAGCTTAGACAACAAAATTCCAGACCTGGAAGCCCTAATGGTGGAAACGAATTTGGACATTGTGGCCATTACAGAAACATGGTTTAATGAATCGCACAATTGGGATATAGCCATAGCTGGCTATAATCTATTCAGAAGAGACAGAAAATGGAAAAGGAGGAGTAGCCTTGTATGTCAAAAGCAATATTAAAGCTACTGAAATGCAGGGGACATGGGGAAAAGAAGAAGCGCTCTGGATTGCATTGGAAAGAGGAGATGGCACCGTCATCCATATTGCTGTAGTCTACAGACCTCCAACTCAAATAGAAGAGAGATAACGAATTGATTAAAGATATTGCCAAGATAGCAACAAAGGGGGAAGCGATCATATTGGGTGACTTTTTAATCTACCTGATGTGGATTGGATTACTCCTTCTGCACATCTGGAAAGAAGCAAAAAAATTGTGGATGCTCTCTAAGATGCATTATTTAGACAAATGGTGATGGAACCAACCAGGGAAAGCTCAACACTGGATGTAGTACTCACCAACGGTGATAGTGTGTCGAATGTCTGCGTAAGTACCCCTGTGAGCAACAGCGACCATCACATGGTGTGGTTTGAGATAAAAGCCATGGTACAGGCTAATCAAAGCAAGCTCAAAGTCCTAAACTTCAAATACACTGACTTCAATAAAATAGCAGAGTACTTAAAGGAGGAGATGACGGGGTGGAAGGAGATAAAGGAAGTGGAATTGCAATGAGCTAAACTAAAGAAGGCAATAAAAGGATCAACAGATAAATATGTAAGAAAAGTAAATAAAAACAAGAGGAGAAGGAAACATATTTGGTTTTCCAAAGAGGTGGCTGCTCAAAGGCAAAAAACACAACTTTCGCAAAATTCAAAAGCTTGCAAACAGAAGAACACAGAAATGAATACAGGATCCAACAGAGTCTAAAAGAGTAATAAGGATAGCAAAATCAAAGGCAGAGGAAAGGATGGCTAAAGATCTATCCTTAACAAAACTTTCTTTAGGTTTATTCGGGAAAGGAAGAAGATCAGAGTTGGAATTGCAGGACTCAAATGTGCTGGGAAAGGACTCGTGGAAAGTGACACTGAAAAAACAAAATTGCTAAACAAATACTTCTGCTCTGTTTTTACTAAAGAAGATCCTGGAGATGGACCAGCTGTGACTCCCAAATATAAATATGGGAATGAAGTAGATACCACATCATTCACAGAAGACGAGGTGTTAGAACAACTTGCTAAACTGAAAGTGGACAAAGCCATGGGACCGGATGGGATACATCCCAGGATACTGAAAGAGCTCAGAGAGGTTCTTGCAGGACCGTTAAAGGATGTCTTCAACATATCCTTGGAAACAGGAGAGGTTCCTCGGGACTAGAGAATGGTTGATGTCGTACCTCTACACAAAAGTGGTGACAGGGAAGAAGTGTCAAACTACAGGCCCGTGAGCCTTACCTCGGTGGCGGGAAAAGTAATGGAGGCGCTCCTGAAAGAGCGAATAGTGAACTTTCTCAAAACCAACAGGATGCAAGATCCGAGGCAACATGGTTTTACCGAAGGATGGTCTTGCCAAACAAATCTGATTGAGTTCTTTGACTGGGTGACCAAGGAACTAGATCAGGGGTATGCGATGGATATTATCTACCTGGATTTCAGCAAAGCCTTTGATATTGTTCCTCATAGGAGGCTTGTCAACAAACTCAGTAGCTTGGGGATGGGTCCCAAGATGGTAAACTGGATTAGAAATTGGTTGACTGACAGACGACAGAAGGTGATTGTACATGGAGCTCACTCGGATGAGAGGAAGGTGATTAGCAGGGTGCCCCAGGGTTCGGTCCTGGGTCCGGCACTGTTCAATGTATTTGTGAGTGATATTGCTGAAGGACTGAATGGAAAAGTCTGTCATTGTTGCAAATCTTTGTGTCATCTGCAAAGAGTGGACTCCCCCGAAGGAGTGGTTAACACGAGGAAAGATCTACAAAGCTGGAAGACTGGTCTAATGCTTGGCAACTACGATTTAATGTGAAAAAGTGCAGTGTCATGCACTTGGGTAGCAGAAATCAAAGGGAAATGTACGCGATAGGGAGCGAGAGGTTGGTATGCACGGTTCAGGAGAAAGACCTTGGTGTGATTATCTCTGAGGATCTCAAGGTGGCAAAACAGTGCGACAAGGCGGTGGCCAAAGCCAGGAGGAAGTTGGGCTGCATACAAAGAGGAATTACCAGCAGAAAGGAAGAGGTACTTATGCCACTGTATAAGTCACTGGTGAGGCCTCACTTGGAATACTGTGTTCAGTTTTGGAGACCATATCTTGCAAAAGATGTAAAAAGACTGGAAACTGTTCAGAGCAAAGCAACCAAAATGATTTGGAGCCTGCATCAGAAGCCTTATGAGAAGAGACTTGAAGACCTAAATATGTACACTTTGGAGGAGAGGAGGGGGACGGGGAGATATGATTCAGACCTTTAAATACTTAAAGAGAAATGATGAACAAACAAACCTCTTCCAAAGACGGGGAACCTGTAAAACTAGAGGGCATAACATGAAGCTGCAAGGTGGTAAATTGAAAGGCAGTGTCAAGAAATATTTTTTCACTGAAAAGGTGGTAGATGCTTGGAATGCCCTCCCGATGGAAGTGGTGGGGGCAAACATGGTGACGGAATTCAAAAAGGCATGGGACAAACACAGTGGATCCCTTTACAACAATAGGATAAAAACAAGATAAACGGTACCATCTAACTTCTGAACCATATAACGTCTCAACAAATAGGGGTGCCCTACATGGAGTGGTGGGTTTACCCCTAAACAAAGACATGGGTAGGGGTGGCCTGCACAGAGCGACAGGTGCTCCTACTCTTGCCATCTTGCTGGGCAGACTAGATGGACCATGCTGGTCTTTATCTGCCGTCATTTACTATGTTACAGCAGCTGAGAACAAGGATACAACATGGGAGGGGTAAGGAGACACATAGGAGACTAAGCAGGTCGGGATCCAAAAGCAGCCTCAGCTTTTAGCATGAATTTGAAGAGGGGCAGAGATGAAATCTGACATACAGACTTGTGTACTTTGTTCCAGGCAGCCCTGGATCTTTATGCTGATAGGACCTGGACTCCCTTCAGCTCTTTATCCTGCTGCTTTGCATACTGCGTAAGGGGATAGAGTGTACACATACGTATGTGCATTACCCATTTCACCTTCAACAATATGTTCTACGCTAAAGCAAAACATGCCTGAAAAGTATTCCCTAGGAACAGGCAGAAAGTCAGCCTTCACATATGGGTGACGTCGGCACCGATGGAGCCCGTGTGGATCATTTTCCCAGCTTTCAAAGAAAGCCTTTGGGACATCCTACCACGCATGCATGATCCTCTTCCCACACAAGGGTGCCATATTTCTCAGTCTCCATTTTCCGTGGAGCCCAACGGACGCACATCCAGTTTCCGTGGAAAAAATCCTGCTATATCCTTAAAAATTAGCTGTTCCTGATTTGTGTACTGGTTCCTCTTCCCACATCGAGCTGGCACCAGGCTCGGCACTGTTCTCGGTTCTTTCCCTCATTTTTGATCAAGGTTCGCTTCGACTGGGGTTGGCGCCTTCTTTTGCTTGGGGGTCGTCAACCACCATGTCTCCTGGTGGGTTAAAAAAATGTGACCGCTGCAGTGAAACCATGTCTGTCACTGACACTCATGATTGCTGCTTATGCTGCCTGGGACCGGACCATGATAGCACCTCTTGTAACCTGTTCCAGGCCATGACGCCCAAAACTAATAAGAGGTCGTAGTTGCAGGAGAAACTGGTTCCCAAGATCAGACTCAGCACCGGCCTTCCCGACGCAGAGTTCCAAGCCCAGCACTTCTCATAAGGCCAGAGCGTCCTCAGTCCCGCAGCGGCGGCTCCTCCAAGAAGACCTCTGATCCCAAGCAAAAGAAGAAAAAGCCCTCAAATCTGTTGATGTTTCACCAGGGAAACCCAGTAAAACGAGTTGGAGGGACTCGGGCGACTCTGAGAAGCGTCCCACCAAGGTCCGCAAGGAGGATTCCTCAGCTGGTGGAGACTGTGCGAGGTTCCTTGAGGCCATAATCCTTGTCGAGGATAAGAACATAAGATATGCCATACTGGGTCAGACCAAGGTCCATCAAGCCCAGTATCCTGTTTCCAACAGTGGTCAATCTAGGTCATACGTACCTAGCAGTTTCCCCAAAAGACACAGGTTCCACAATGCTTGTACTGGGTCCAGCATTGATATCCTGGGTCCCTTCTTAATAATGGTTTATGGACCTTTCCTCCAGGAACTTGTCCAAACCTTTTTTAAACCCAGCTACACTAACAGCCTTTACTACATCATTCTCCAGTAACAAATTCCAGAGTTTGATTACAAGTTGAGTGAAAAAATATTTTCTTTTATTAGTCTTAAATAATTTACCCTGTAGCTTCATTGCATGTTCCCTAGTCTTTCTATGTTCTGATAACATAAACCATCGATCTACGTTTACTCGTTCCACTCTGTTCATTAATTTATAGACTTCTATCATATCTCCCCTCAGCCATCTCTTTTCCAGGTTAAAGAGCCCCAACCTTTTTAGCCTTTCTTCATAGGAGTATCCTTCCATCCCCTTTACCATTTTGGTGGCTCTTCTCTGAACCTTTTCTAATAATGCTATATCCTTTTTAAGATACGGCGACCAGAATTGCACACAGTATTCAAGGTGCGGTCTCACCATGGAGTGATATAGAGGCATTATAATATCTTTTGTTTTATTTTCCATTCCTTTTCCTTATGATACCTAGCATTCTATTTGCTCTCTTGGCCGCCGCTGCACACTGGGCCGAGGGTTTTAACATGATCTCCAGGAACAAGCAGGAATGTAGTCATCACTTATGGGTATCGTCTGTACCAATGGAGCCTGCGCGGGAACGCTCCCCAGCGTCCAATTAGAAAGCTTTTGGGAGCATCCCACAGCGCCTGCGTGCTGCCTTCCCGCCTTTCCCAACTGCCTCTCTCCAGTTCTCTTTCTGCGGAGCCAGCAGGTCGTTGTTCCTGTCACTGCAGAAGAATTCTTCTTTATTTCTTTTTTGTGGTTGCGTCTGCCTTCCTCGACACTTTACTGGTACCGCCGGTTTTTTCTTTTCTGTTTTTAAAAAAATAATAAAAAATTCTACATTTTTCCTATTTTCTTCAGGTGCACATGCCTTTTTGGGCTTAAGCCCAAAAACATTTTCTTACAATGGAGAAACCTGCCTCAGGTTTCAAAAAGTGCACCAAGTGTGGCGGTACCATTTCCGTCACTGACACCCATGAATGGTGTCTAAAATGTTTACGTCCTGACCACTCCATCACGGATTGTATGTACTGCGCCATGATGTCTAAAAGAGGTCGGCAGAACCAAGCTGCTAAACTCAGTACTCTGTTTCCCTCTGATGCAGCTTCGGTGGCATTAACGTCTTCCAGGGCTTCCTCTTCTTCCCGTGGATCTCGGGTAACTAAACATAAGTCCAGCCGGTCCTCAAAGGGTAGATCTCCTTCTAAGCATCGAGATGCCTCTGGCGTTGCCCTTGAGGATTCTGCACCGGCAAAATTGCCCCGGCGGGAGGCTTCGGCTTCCAAAGCATTATCGGGGCTCCAGGATGTTCTCGATGCCCCCACCTCAGCAGAACCACTGGTGCCATGCTCTGGGGTACCGGCGGTTTTCTCCGTTACCGACATCCAGGTATCGGCAGCGTCGATAGACCAGAGATTCCTGGCTATTGAGCGCAGTCTGGCGGCTCTTCTTGTGCCATCGACACCCTCTGAACCACGACAGACAATTCGGCCGGTACCGGCACTGACCTCTGCATCGGTACCGGTACCGATAGCATCGGCATCTGTGTCTGCTTTGCCGGTACCCAGTCATCCGATGCCCTCCGGTACCGATACCCCGGTACTGGTTACTCCCGGTACCAACTTCGGTCAGTACGGGTATCGGGCTCTTCAAGAGCATCCGGACACATGGTACTTCGAGTCCTCAGAAGAATCTGAGGATTCTGACAGTTCTGTTGATGCAGGAATGCTTCTCCCAGAGGAGCCCTCCTCCCCTAAGCGCAGGATGTCTCCTCCAGAGAATATTTCCTTCCAGGATTTTATCAGGGAGGTGGCTCGGGGTCTATCCATTACTGTGGCCTCTGAAACAGAGCCAAGGGCCAAGGAGTTGGAAATTCTACAATATCCTAAAACTCCTAAGGAGGCAGCTACCTTGCCCATTCATGAGATTTTATATGATCTTATGTTAAGGATGTGGGAGACACCTCTTACCACCTCTCCTCATTCTCGCAGACTGGATACTATGTATCGAGTCCCTCCTTGTCCTGGTTTCCAAAAGACTCAGCTTCCTCACCACTCTATTGTAGTGGAATCAGCTATGAGAAGGATCAAGAGTGCAAAGAGGCATGCCTCTAATCCTCCAGGACGTGAGTGCAGAACCCTGGATGCTTTTGGACGTCGGGTCTTCCAAGCTTCCATGCTTTCTGCTAGGATCAGTTCCTATAGTCTATAAATGGGAATGTTCCTGAAGGAGGTCACAGATAATTTAGAAGCTTTAAGTCCTATTCTTCCTGAGGATAGAAGACAGGATTTTCTCACTTTGGTCAAACATGCCCAAGATGTGTCTAAATTTGCCAACCGTGCAGCCTTTCACTGCTTTGAGTGCATAAGCAGGACCTCTGCTATTGCCATAGGTGCACGTAGAATTGCTTGGCTCCAGGCATCTGATCTGGAGCTTTGGGTATAAGACAAATTGAGAAACATCTCTTGTACGGGTGAGAACCTGTTTGGTAGAGATTGGCAGGAAAAAAGCCAATGAGATGGATGCTGAAAATTCCACCTTGGATAGATTATCCAAGTCCACAGCTGATCCTGCCTATGCTCAGCAGGCACATTCGGCAGGTCAGTGTGTCAAGAAGGGTCAGCAACCACCCAAACAGAAGAAAGCAAAGACTGCTAAGCCTCAGCCATCAGAGCAGTCTCAGCCTCCACAAGGCCTTTGACTTTCAGCTAGAGAACTTAGCCTTCCTGGCTCTCGGGGGACCAGAGCCTTCCACCATTCCAGGAAGGTTGTCACTTTGCCCCCAGATGGGGGCAGATAACAGCAGAGCATTGGACACTCTCCATCATAAAGGAGGGGTACAAGCTTCATTTTTCAAGCATGCCCCCTCACACAATAGTAAGGCAGTTCAATTCTCCGACCTCTCTCATCAACCTGTTAGGGCAGGAAGTCGCTATTCATCTCCAGGAACAAGCAGGAATGAGTCTTCACATATGGGTACGTTGGTACCGATGGAGCCTGCGCGGGAACGCTCCCCAGCGTCCAATCAGAAAGCTTTTGGGAACATCCCACAGCGCCTGCGTGCTGCCTTCCCGCCTTTCCAACTGTCTCTCCTCAGTTGTTCTTTTTCCGTGGAGCCAGCAGGTCGTGTTCCTGTCACCGTAGAAGAATTTCCTTATTTTTTTCTTTATTTCTTTTCTGTCACGTCTGCCTTCCTCGACGCTATACCGGTACCGCCGGTTCTTATTCTTTAATTTTTAATACAAAAGAAAAAAAAAGACCTTTTTTCCTTTTATTCTCTTCAAGTGTACTTCAGTTTTGGGCCTTAGGCCCAAAACCTTTTCCTTAAATATGGAAAAGCCTGCCTCAGGATTTAAGAAGTGCAAAAAATGTGGCGGTACTATCTCCGTCACCGACACCCATGACTGGTGTCTAAAGTGTTTAGGCCCTGACCATTCCATTACAGGTTGTGTGTCCTGTTCCATGAGGTCTAGGAGAGGTCGACAGAACTGAGCTGCCAAGCTCAGTACCCTGTTTCCCTCTGATGCAGCTTCGGTGGCATCGACGTCCTCCAGGGCTGCTTCTTCCTCACATGGATCTCAGGTAACTAAACATAAATCCAGCCGGTCCTCGAAGGGCAAATCTCCTAAGCATCGAGATGCCCCTGGCCTTGCCCTTGAGGATTCTGCACCGGCAAAATTATCCCGGCGGGAGGCTTCGGCTTCTAAAGCATCATCGGGTTTCCAGGATGATCTAGATGGCGTGGCCTCAGCAGATCTCCTGGTGCCATGCTCTGGGGTACCGGTGGCCTCCACCGGTACCGACTTCCAGGCATTGGCGGCGTCGATGGATCGGAGGTTTCTGTCCATCGAACGCAGTCTGGCGGCTTTCCTTGTGGCATCGATGCCCGTGGTACCGCAACAGACTACTACGCCGGTACCGGCTCCGGTATCGCCATCGGTGCCGATTCAGGTACCGGTAGCATCGATGTCGGCATCGGTGTCAGCTATGCCGGTACTCTGCCCTCTGCAGTCCTCCGGTACCGGTGATTCTCCAGGACCAAGCAGGAAGTCAGTCCTCACATATGGTGACGTCGGCGCCGACGGAGCCCTCGTGCGGAGCATTTCCCCAGCTTTCAAAGAAAGCCTTAGGGAATTGCAGCACGCATGCGCAGTCCCCTTCCCGCCCAAGGGTGCCATCTTGCTCAGTCTTCCTTTTTCCGCGGAGCCCGACGGATGTAGTTAGTTTTTCCCCGAGGAAAAAGTTGATTTCCCTGGGGTTTTTTCTCTTTTTTTCTTCGGTTCGACGCCGGATCCTTTTCCCGCCTTGGCCCGATACGTCGGTATCGAGTACACGCTCTCTTTTTCGGTTTTTGTCCTTTGTGACTAGCGTTCGCTTCATTTTTCATTGGCAGCCCAGTCTTTTGACTTCGCAGGGGCCCTTTTTCCCCTGATAGCTACCAGCGGGTTTAAAAAGTGTGATCGGTGTAAGAAACTTATGTCTCTTACCGACACACATGACTGCTGCCTCGGACCCGATCATGACCCGATGATCTGTGGTCCGTGTGGCAAAATGTCCTCGAAGGCGTTGAGTCGGCAGCACCAGAAGGATAGGATCTTCTCTGACTCCACGTCCGGACAGGCCTGGACCTCATCAGAGGCCTCGACGTCTCGGGACTCCGGCCCCGAGCAGCGTCGGGGTTCCTCTGAGCGGGGGTCTCCTTCGCGTGAACATCGTAGGAAGAAGAAACCCGCAAGGGCGGCGTCGGTGGATGCTCCTGGTTCCTTGAGGGCCAGGTCGCATAGCCCCGATAGCCGTCCCGGGTCTTCGGAGTCGGAGAGGCCTGCCAAACATCCTCGTATTGAGATGGAGTCTCCTGGACACATAAGTGCTGTAGTCCTCGTGGACTCTCCTCCAGGGGAGCCAACGTCGGGCCCGACACGGTCGGGGCCCGAGTCGGGGTCTGCTGGGTCTCCTGAGCTCGGACTGAGGTTGACGGCCTTGGAGAGCAGCATCGCTGCCTTCATGGAACAGCAGCGGGCATTGATCGCCGGTCTCACCGGTACATCTACCCCGACCACCGGGACCTTGACGTCCAAGTCGACCCCGGAGGCCGAGCCAATCCTCGAGTCCATGCGGGCTCGAGTCGATCCTCGGCCTCGGTCTCCCATTCGGGACCGAGGTCGTCGACGCCGGTACCCTCGGCGTCGGGGCGGATGGCATCGGTGCCCGCCCGACCGGAGCCGCTCGATTCCTCCTCCGAGGAGTCGGGCTAGGAGACGGAGGACGAAGAGTCACCCGACACTTATCGGACTCGGTGTGTCCCATCGGACTCACCGGAGTCCGAACCTCGGAGACGATCCCCACCTGAGGATACCAGGTTCTCGGACTTCGTGTGGGATATGTCCGAGGCCTTGGCCTTCCCCGTGGATCCCGAGGAGGAGCCTCGAGCCGAGGAGCTCGAGGCCCTCCAGTATGACTCTCCCCCGAAGGAGGCCTTTACTGTTCCGGTTCCTCCGATGCTGGAGCGGCTGCTTTTGCGCATGTGGGAGACCCCGGCCTCGACGCCGGTGTTAAGCAAGCGGGTCGATTCCATCTATTGAGTCCGCAAGAGCCCCGGGTTCCAAAAGGCACAATTACTGCAACACTCCATGGTTGTGGAATCGGCCATGCATCGACTGAAAAGTCAGAAGATGCACTCCTTGGTGCCTCCCGGCCGGGAGGCCTGGAACCTGGATGCCCTCAGTAAGAAGTGCTTCCAGGGCTCTATGCTTGCTTGCCGTGTCCAGACGTACCAGCTCTACATGGGCATGTATCTCCAAGACCTGGCAAAGGAGATTGCCGGGTTCTCTGCTGGTCTCTCCGAGGAACCTTTGCAGAGGTTCCAGGCCTTGTCCACTGGTATTCGAGAGTGCTCGAAGTTTATCTCTCGAGCAGCCTACAATGGCTTCGAGGCTTCGGCCTGAGTAGCCGGGGCCGGCATCGGTGCCCGCCGACAGGCTTGGCTACAGTCATCCGACCTTTAGCCATGGGTGCAGGACAAGTTGGTTGATGTCCCCTGCCGAGGTGAAAACCTCTTTGGCAAGCCCATGGCTGAAAAGGCTGCAGAACTCGAGACCGAGACTCTGACCAGGACTAGGCTGTCCAGGAAAACCTCTGCCCCTTCTCAGAAGAAGGGCTCGGGAAAAAAGACCTTTTACCTGAGGAAGTCTGCCTATAAACAATACCCTTATTATCAGGCCTCTGCAGCTCCCCAGCAGGGTCAGCAGGCCAAGGGGCAGGGTCATGGGCCCCGTAGGCAGAAGGCCCCCAAGCCACCAACACCGGCCCCTGCTCAGCAGGGTGGGGGGTTTTGACTCAGCAAGCATAGCCTCTTCTCCTCAGCTGCCTCACATCAGCACAGGAGGCCGGCTGGCCCACTTTGCCCACAGGTGGTCAGCCGTCACATCAGATACCTGGGTGCTCCATATAGTCCAGAAGGGCTATCTTCTCCATTTTCACCAGGTACCTCCCTCCTATTTTCCAGGGGAGCCTCCAAGACTCCCTCTGCACAGGGACCTACTCCTTCAGGAGTTAGTAAGTCTGCTAAAGGAACAGGCTGTGGAACCGGTGCCCCACCACCTGAGAGGTCACGGCTTTTATTCCAGGTACTTTCTGGTACCAAAAAGAACAGGAGGCCTCAGACCCATCCTAGACTTGCACAACCTCAGGTTCCTGGAGAGGGAAAAGTTCAAGATGCTTACCCTTGGAATCCTGCTGCCCTACCTCCAGCAGGGAGATTGGCTATGCTCCTTAGATCTAAAGGATGCGTATACTCACATCCTTATTCATCCAGACCACAGACAATATCTCAGATTTGTTGTGGGGGGAAACCAATACCAGTACAGAGTACTTCCCTTTGGCCTAACCTCCACTCCCCGGGTGTTCACCAAGTGCCTGGCGGTGTTGGTGGCCTACCTGAGGCTTCAAGGTCTTTTTGTGTTTCCATACCTGGACGACTGGCTCATAAGGGGCCAGTCAAGCCACCCTTCGCACTGTGACTCTGCTTCAGCACTTGGGGTTTGTCATAAACTTTGCAAAGTCCACTTTGCTCCCGTCCCAGAACTTGGAATTCATTGGGGCAAGGCTAGACACTCTTCAGGCGAGGGCTTTTCTGCCAGTGGACAGGGCCCTCCGGTTGATGGATGTAGCCATGCAGTTTCACAGCAGTTCCCTGGTCTCCGCCAGGCACTTCCTGAGACTTCGGCTTCCACGGTTCATGTAACCCCCAATGCCCGCCTGCACATGCGGTCTGCTCAGTGGAGCCTTCAAACTCAGTGGCATCAGGCCACAGGGAGCCTTGCAGACTCGGTGAGAGTTTCCACCCTGCTCGTCTCCTCTCTACAGTGGTGGCTTCATCTTCCGAATCTGGTACTCGGGGTGGATTTTCAATCCCCCCCGCATTCTCGAGTGCTGACGACAGATGCTTCTCTTCTAGGTTGGGGAGCACATTGCCAAGGGGCATGTACTCAGGGTCTCTGGACTCCTTGGGAGGCTACTCAGCAGATAAACGTCCTGGAGCTACGGGCGATACGCCTAGCTCTGAGAGCCTTCTCCCACCTCACGTCTCACCAGTCTGTACTGGTCCAGATGGACAATCAAGTTGCCATGTTCTACGTGAACAAACAAGGAGGCACAGGCTCCTTCCTTCTCTGTCAGGAGGCACAATGGCTGTGCTCTTGGGCCGTCAATCACGGAATTCTCCTCAGGGCTGTCGACCTCCCCGGTCAAGAAAATTACCTGGCGGACAGACTGAGCAGGATCCTGCAACCACACGAATGGAGATTGAATCCATTGGTGGTTCAGCAGATCTTTCTCAGGTGGGGACTCCCCACCATGGATCTCTTCGCCAGCCCTCTGAACCGGCAACTCCCGAGATTCTGTTCCAGACAACTGCATCCTCTCAGAGTAGCAGCGGATGCCTTTCTGATTCCATGGTCCCAAGGCCTACTGTATGCGTTTCCTCCCACGCCAGTAGTGTCTCAAACACTGTTCAAGGTCCTCAAGGACAGGGCCTTAATGATTCTGATAGCCCCCAGGTGGCCGAGGCAGCCGTGGTTCCCACTCCTTTTGCAACTGGCGGTGGACACTCCCCTGCCTCTGGGAATTCAACACGATCTCCTGTCTCAGGACCAGGGGTCTCTCTTGCACCCCAACCTCCAGTCCCTTCATCTGATGGCCTGACTTCTGAAAGGGTAGTCCTGGCTCCCCTACTCCTGCTTAGAGAGGTGGAAGACGTAGTCTTAGCCTCTAGGCGGCAATCCACCAGGAAATCCTACGCTCTTAAGTGGCGTAGATTCTCCGCATGGTGTGCTCAGCACAGCGAGAATCCCTTCTCGTGCTTGGTAGCGGTAGTATTGCAATATTTGCTTTACCTCTCCAATCTAGGCCTTAAGTCCAACTCTGTCAGGGTTCACCTCAGTGCCCTCTCGGCACACCACTCGCCGGTGGATGGAAGGCCTCTTTCCAACCACCCTTTGGTGGCTCGTTTTCTCAGAGGCCTCCTTCAGCTTAAGCCTTATTTGCGTCCATCAGCCCCTGAGTGGCATCTGAATGTGGTCTTACAGTGGCTTACTTGTCCGCCATTTGAACCTATGGCTACTTGCCCTCTCCGTTTTCTCTCCTGGAAAACCTTGTTTCTGATAGCTCTTACCTCTGCTAGGCGAGTGAGTGAGCTTCAGGCCCTAGTGTCTGATCCCCCTTACACTCGGTTCTACAGGAATAGGGTAGTCTTACGGACTCACCCGGAGTTTCTTCCTAAGGTTGTATCCCCTTTTCACCTCAGTCAGGAGGTGGTTCTTCCGACCTTCTTTCCCAGGCTGCATGCCAACCGGGCTGAGATGGTCCTGCATACCCTGGACTGTAGGAGGGCGTTATCCTTCTACCTCGACCGTACATGGGAGCACCGGAAGGCTGTTCAGCTCTTCGTTTCTTTTGACCCCAATAAGTTGGGGCTCCCTGTCTCCAAGCGTACTTCGTCCATATGGGTCACTGAATGTATCGCTTGGGCTTATGGGGCAGCCGGCCTCTCGTTGGAGGGTCGAGTCACGGCTCATCGTGTCAGGGCGAAGGCTGCGTCAGTGGCTCATCTCCGCTCTGTTCCGTTGGCAGACATCTGCCAGGCCGCTACTTGGTCTTCAAGCCAGACTTTTGCGGCCCATTACTGCCTTGAGAGGGAGTCCCGCAGGGACAGTGCTTTCGGACAGGCAGTACTCCATAATCTCTTTGGGGTTTAGGCAACTCCTACCCTCTGGCCCTGGTGTTGGGCTACCGGTCGGGGGCATTCTCAGAGAAGATTCCTTCCTTACGTACTGACGAGCTAGAGGGTGCTCATTTTTTCGGCTTGGGGTCTCCGGTAGCCTTAAGCTGGGGAGTCCCATATGTGAGGACTGACTTCCTGCTTGGTCCTGGAGAAAGAGTAGTTACTCACCTGTAACAGGTGTTCTCCAGGAGCAGCAGGAATCAGTCCTCACAACCCTCCCTCCTCCCCTTGCAGTTGCAGTCATATGATTTATTTTGCTAATTTTTTTGCTGTCTTTTAGCTATGTCATCAGACTGAGCAAGATAGCACCCTTGGGCGGGAAGGGACCGCGCATGCGCGCTGCAATTCCCAAATGCTTTCTTTGAAAGCTGGGGAAATGCTCCGCACGAGGGCTCCGTCGGTGCCGACGTCACCATATGTGAGGACGGATTCCTGTTGCTCCTGGAGAACACCTGTTACAGGTGAGTAACTACTCTTTCCTGATACCGATCCCAGTCAGTACGGGTATCGGGCTTTACAAGAGCATCCTGACAGACGATACTTCGATTCCTCTGATTCTGAGGATTCTGAAGAGTCTGTCGATGCAGCGATGCTTCTTCCACAGGAGGAGTCCTCTCCTAAACGAAGGATGTCTCCTCCAGAGGACTTGTCTTTTCAAGACTTTATCAGAGAGGTGGCTCGGGCCTCTCTATTACAGTAGCCCCAGAGTCAGAGCCTAGAGCTAAGGAGTTAGATATTCTACAATATCCTAAACCTCCTGAAGAGGCAGCTACCTTGCCTATTCATGAGATTCTGTATGATCTCATGTTATGGATGTGGGAAGCACCTCTAACCACCTCTCCTCATTCTCGCAGGTTGAACACCATGCTCCAGGACGTGAATGTAGAACCCTGGATGCTTTTGGTAGAAGAGTCTTCCAAGTTTCCATGCTTGCTGCGAGAATTAATTTTTAGTCTCTACCTGGGAATGTTCTTAAAAGAAGTCACTGACCATTTGCTGACTTTAAGTCCTTTTATGTCGGACAGTAAAAGGCCGGAATTTCTCTCTGGGCTCAAACATGCCTAGGATATCTCCAAATTCTCCAAACGTGCAGCTTTCGACGCCTTTGAATGCGTGAGCAGAGCCTCAGCTATAGCTATAGGTGCACATAGGATTGCTTGGCTTTAAGCATCTGATTTGGAGACCTGGGTCCAAGATGAATTGGGAAATATCCCTTGTACAGGTGAGAATCTGTTTGGTAAAGATTGGCAAGCAAAAGCCAATCAAATGGATGCTGAAAATTCAGCTTTGGATAGACTATCCAAATCTACTGCTGCTCCTGCTAAGCAAAGGTTGTTCAAGAAAACACCTTTTTATAAAAAGGGAAGATCCTATCCTGCTTATAGTCAGCATCTTCTGCAGCTCAATTCCCTTCCAAACATCAGCAATCCTCCAAACAGACCACAGCAAAGGCTGCGAGGCCTGCTCCAGCCCAGCAATCTCAGCCCCCTCAGGGCCTTTGACTCTCTGCTAGAGAACTTAGCCTTCCTGGCTCTAGAAGGACCAGAGCCCTCCACTATCCCAGGAAGGTTTTGTCACTTTGCTCCCAGATGGGGGCAAATCACAGCAGTTCATTGGACACTCTTCATCATAAGAGAGGGGTACAAACTTCATTTTTCCAGTTTGCCCCCTCTCACAAGAGTGCACCAGTTCAATTCTCCAACCTCCCTCCTCAGCCTGTTAGAGCAGGAGATTGCCACTCTTCTAGCCCAAGGGGCAATAGAGGAAGTGCCTTCTCAACAACAGAGCACGGGGTTCTACTCCCCCTATTTTCTTATCCCAAAGAAAACAGGGGGCTTCAGACCCATTTTAGATCTCAGAGTTGAACAGATTGCTAGTCAAAGAGAAATTCAAGATGGTTTCTCTAGGAACTCTGCTGCCATACCTTCACAGTCAGGATTGGCTTTGTTCTCTAGATCTCAAGGATGGGTACACTTATGTTCTCATCCATCCAACTCACAGAAGGTTCCTTCGGTTCCTTTTCCAGGAGAAGCACTATCAATACAGAGTGCTCCCCTTTGGCCTGGCCTCTGCACCAAGGGTGTTCACAAAATGCATGGCAGTGGTTGCTGTTTTTCTACGCACCCTGGGAATATTTGTCTTCCCTTATCTGGACGAATAGCTCATTCGAGCTCCTACTCAATCAGAGGCCAAGACTGCTCTAACCTGCACAATGCGTATCCTTCAATATTTAGGGCTGGTAATAAACATCCCAAAATCCAATTTGATCCCTACTCAGTCCCTGGAATTTATAGGGGTGCTACTGGATACCACAAGGGCAAGGGCCTATCTTCCCCAGGCCCGTTGCCTTCGCTTGCTGCAGTTAGCTTCTCAAGCAGAGTCAAAACCCCTTCTAACTGCTCGAGAGATGTTACAGTTGCTAGGCCACATGGCATCCACCGTTCATGTGGTACCATATGCTCGCCTTCACATGAGAGCAGCTCAGTGGACTTTATCCACCCAATGGACCCAGGCAGGCTGCCTATCAGACAAAATAGCAAACACAAGTCACCTCATTTTGTCCCTCCAGTGGTGGAAGTCCCCTCAGAACCTTTTGCTGGGGTGTCCTTTTCAACAGCCTCTACCCCAGGCAACTCTTACAACAGATGCTTCTCCAATGGGCTGGGGAGCTCATCTTCAGGACTTCTCCACCCAGGGCATCTGGTCCCCACAGGAGACCTGTCTACATATCAATCTCTTGGAACTCAGAGCAATCTTCCTTGCTCTGCGAGTTTTCCACACCCTGCTCAGCCACAAGACAGTCCTTGTCCACACGGACAATCAGGTAGCCATGTTCTATATAAACAAGAAGGGAGGAACTTGGCTCTCTGTCGCTTTGCAACGAAGCTCTGCGACTGTGGGCCCTCGCCAGAGAGCATCACATTCATCTTCTGGCAGTCTATCTCCCAGGTGTTCAAAACTCTTGGGTAGACAGACTCAGTCGAGTTCTGCTTCCACACGAGTGGTCCCTACATATGGACCAGGTATCCAAGATTTTTCAAATTTGGGGAACCCCGGACATAGACCTCTTTGCAAGTCCGTGGAATGCCAAACTTCCCCGGCTCTGTTCCAGAACTCCGGCTCAGGGGGCTCAGGCAAGGGATGCTTTCCTCCTTCACTGGGGTCAAGATTTCCTGTATGCCTTTCCACCCATTCCCCTAATTCCCAAAACCCTGTTCAAGCTTCAGAGAGACAGAGGCCACATGATTCTCATAGCTCCACATTGGCCACGGCAGGTGTGGTACCCTCTGCTTCTACATCTCTCTCAAGCTCCCTCCCTAGAGTTAGGGTCTGCTCCAGACCCTTCTCTCTCAGGAGGACGGAAAGTTGTGGCATCCCAATCACCAGTCTCTGCATCTCAGGGCTTGGTTGCTGAAGGCCTAGATCTCCAGGATCTTCCTCTTTCTCAACAAGTGAAAGATGTTCTTTATGCTTCCAGAAAACCTTCCACTAGACGTTCTTATGCCTTCAAGTGGAAAAGGTTTACCATCTGGTGTTCTGGAAAGGGTCTTAACCCCCGTTCCATACCTCTGGAATCGTTGCTGGAGTATCTCCTGCATCTGTCTAATGCAGGCCTTAAGACAAATTCAGTAAGAGTCCATCTGAGTGCTATTGCAGCTTCCCTCAAGCCTCTAAATGGACAACCTGTTTCCTTTCATTCCCTTGTAGCAAGGTTCATGAGAGGCCTCCTTTTAACAAAGCCTCCCATAAGGCCACCTCCGGTGGCATTGGACTTAAATTTGGTTCTTGGTCAGCTTATGCAGCCACCTTTTGAACCTTTAGCTACTACCTCCTTGAAATACCTTTCTTGGAAGGTTATCTTTCTCGTTGCAATCACATCCGCACGCTGCATCAGTGAATTGCAAGCACTAGTAGCTAATCCACCTTATACAAGGTTCCATCATGACAAGGTGGTCCTTAGGACTAATCCACACTTTATGCCTAAGGTGGTCTCGCCTTTTCACCTCAACCAAGAGGTCTGCCTACCTGTCTTTTTCCAGGGCCTCATGCATCAAGTGCAGAGAGGAACCTTCATACCCTGGCCTGTAAAAGAGCTCT
This sequence comes from Ichthyophis bannanicus, assembly GCA_033557465.1. Lineage (NCBI taxonomy): Eukaryota > Metazoa > Chordata > Amphibia > Gymnophiona > Ichthyophiidae > Ichthyophis > Ichthyophis bannanicus. The sequence continues at coordinate 520,877,122 of CM066037.1, forward strand.
AGCTTTTTACTTACAGAGGACACAGCAACATAGAAAGTCCTCTCAACTCTTTGTTGCTTTTGACCCTTCTCATTTGGGACAACCAGTCTCCAAGAGAACACTTTCCAACTGTCAGAGCAAGAACATTTCTCTGGAGGGCCATGTCACAGCTCACAATGTGAGAGCCATGGTAGCCTCAATGGCTCACCTGAACTCTGTGTCTATCAACGATATCTGTCGAGCAACCACTTGGGCCTCGGTTCATACCTTCACAGCCCATTACTGTTTGGACAAAGACTCCCGCAGGGATGCCTTGTTTGGTCAGGCTGTTCTCAAACACCTGTTCCATACTCAATCAACTCCTACCCACCATCCCTCAAGGGATGCCAGAGATCCAGGTGGGGAAGTGCAGCCCTGTCCCAGGGACACACAACTTATGGGCTCTCTCCCTGGCATCAAAAGCTAGGGAGTCCCGATATATGAAGACTCATTCCTGCTTGTTCCTGGAGATAGTACAGTTACTTTATTTATTTTTATTTATTTAGTGTACCCTTATATCCCGCTACTTCCAGCGATCAGCAGCGGTTTGCTATACATAACAGTATGGTTGTACAGGCCATGGATTAAAACATACATAATGATTCAGTACAGGACACAAACATTCAGATTAGAGGTTTACACTTGATTGCAAGATTTTGCAAGACATGGTGCAGTTAGCTTCTCAAGCAGTGCTAAAGCCTCATCTCACTGCTTGAGAAATGTTACAACTATTAGGCCACATGGCATCTACTGTACATGTGGTTCCCTATGCTCGCCTCCATATGAGGGCAGCCCAGTGGATTTTATCCACTCAATGGACCCAGGCATCTGGATGCCTGTCAGACAAAATAGCAAACACAAGTCGCCTTATTTTGTCCCTCCAGTGGTGGAAGTCCACTCAAAACCTGTTGCTGGGGTCCCCTTTTCAACAACCCTTACCCCAAGCAACTCTCACAACAGATGCTTCTCCAGTGGTTTGGGGAGCTCATCTGCAAGACCTCTCCACCCAGGGCACCTGGTCTCCACAGGAGAGTCATCTACATATCAATCTCTTGGAGCTCAGAGCTATCTTCCTTGCTCTGCGAGTGTTCCACACCTTGCTCAGCTACAAAGACAGTCCTCATTCATACGGACAATCAAGTAGCCATGTTCTATGTGAACAAGCAAGGGGGAACAAGCTCTCTGTCGCTTTGCAACGAAGCTTTGCGACTATGGGCCCTCGCCAGAGAGCAGCAGATTCATCTTCTGGCAGTGTATCTTCCAGGCATTCAAAACTCTTGGGCAGACAGACTCAGTCGAGTTCTGCTTCCACAAGAGTGGTCTCTGCATGCAGAGCAGGTGGCCAGAATATTTCAACTTTGGGGAACCCTGGACATAGACCTCTTTACAAGTCCGTGGAATGCCAAACTTCCCTGGTAATGTTCCAGAATTCCGGCTCAGGCCAGGGATGCTTTCCTCCTTTACTGGGGTCAAGACTTCCTGTATGCCTTTCCACCCATTCCCCTAATTCCCAAAACCCTTTTCAAGCTTCAGAGAGACAGAGGCCGTATGATTCTCATAGCTCCACATTGACCACGGCACGTGTGGTACCCTCTGCTTCTACATCTCTCTCAAGCTCCCTCCCTGGAGTTAGGGTCTGCTCCAGATCTCCTATCTCAGGAGGACGGAATGTTATGGCATCCCAATCCCCAGTCTCTGCATCTCAGGGCTTGGTTGCTGAAGGCCTAGATCTCCATGATCTTAATCTCCCTCAGCAAGCAAAAGATATTCTTTTTGCTTCCAGGAAACCTTCCACAAGACCCTCTTATGCTTTCAAGTGGAAAAGGTTTACCATATGGTGTTCTTAAAAGGGTCTTAACCCCCTTGCGATACCTCTGGAATCATTGCTGGAGTATCTCCTTCATTTATCCAATGCAGGTCTTAAGACTAATTCAGTAAGAGTCCATTTGAGTGCTATTGCAGCTTCCTTTAAACCTCTAAATAGACAGCCTATTTCCTCTCATCCTCTTATAGCAAGATTTATGAGAGGCCTGCTTTTAACTAAGCCTCCCATTAGACCACCACCGGTAGCATGGGACTTAAACCTGGTTCTTGGGCAGCTCATGAAGCCACCTTTCGAACCCTTAGCTACTACCTCCTTGAAATTCCTTTCTTGGAAGGTTATCTTTCTCATTGCAATCACATCAGCACGCCGCATTAGTGAGTTGCAAGCGCTAGTAGCTGATCCACCTTATACAAGGTTCCATCATGACAAGGTAGTCCTTAGGACTCATCCACACTTTATGCCAAAGTTGGTCTTGCCTTTTCATCTGAACCAAGCGGTCTACCTACCTGTGTTTTTTCCAAGGCCTCATGCATCAAATGCAGAGAGGAATCTTCATACCTTGGACTGTAAAAGAGCTTTAGCCTTTTACTTACAAAGAACACAGCAACATAGAAAGTCCTCTCAACTCTTTGTTGCTTTTGATCCTTCTCATTTGGGACTTCCAGTCTCCAAGAGAACACTGTCTAACTGGATCGCTCAGTGTATTTCCTTCGCCTACCAGAGTAAGAACCTATCTCCAGGAACAAGCAGGAATGAGTCTTCACATATGGGTACGTCGGTACCGACGGAGCCTGCGCTGGAACGCTCCCTAGCGTCCAATCAGAAAGCTTTTGGGAGCATCCCACAGCGCCTGCGTGCTGCATTCCCGCCTTTCCCAACTGTTTCTCCTCGGTTCTTTTTCCGCGGAGCCAGCAGGTCATGTTCCTGTCACGGCAGAAGAATTTCCTTATTTTTACTTTATTTCTTTTGTGTCGCGTCTGCCTTCTTCGACGCTGTACCAGTACCGCCGGTCTTGTTCTTTTTCTTCTTCTAAAAAATAAAAACATTTTTTCCGTTCTTTTTCTTCAGGTGCACTTCAGTTTTGGGCCTTAGGCCCAAAATTTATTTTCCTTAAATATGGAAAAGCCTGCCTCAGGTTTAAAAAGTGCACAAAATGTGGTGGTACTATTTCCGTCACCGACACCCATGACTGGTGTCTAAAATGTTTAGGTCCTGACCATTCCATAACAGATTGTGTGTCCTGTTCCATGATGTCTAAAAGAGGTTGGCAGAACCGAGCTGCCAAGCTCAGTACCCTGTTTCCCTCTGATGCGGCTTCGGTGGCATCGACGTCTTCCAGGGCTGCTTCTTCCTCACATGGATCTCAGGTAACTAAACATAAATCCAGCCAGTCCTCGAAGGGTAGATCTCCTTCTAAGCATCGAGATGCCTCTGGCCTTGCCCTCGAGGATTCTGCACCGGCAAAATTACCCCGGCGGGAGGCTTCGGCCTCTAAAGCATCATCGGGGTTCCAGGATGATCTCAATGGCGTGGCCTTGACAGATCTCCTGGTGCCATGCTCTGGGGTACCGGTGGCTTCCACCGGTACCGACTTCCAAGCATTGGCGGCGTCGATGGATCAGAGGATTCTGTCCATCGAACACAGTCTGGCGGCTTTCCTTGTGGCATCGACGCCCGTGGTACTGCAACAGACTACTCCGCCGGTACCAGCTCCTAGCATCGCCATCGGCACCGATCCCGGTACCGGTGGCATCGGCATCGGTGTCCGCTATGCAGGTACTCTGTCCTCTGAAGCCCTCCGGTACCGATACCCTGGTACCGGTGATTCCCGATACCGATCCTGGTCGGTACGGGTATCGGGCTTTGCAAGAGCATCCGGACAGACGATACTTCGATTCCTCTGAGGATTCTGAAGAGTCGGTCGATGCAGTGATGCTTCTTCCACAGGAGGAGTCCTCTCCTAAACGAAGAATGTCTCCTCTAGAGGATTTGTCTTTTCAAGACTTTATCAGAGAGGTGGCTCGGGGTCTCTCTATTACAGTGGCACCTGAATCAGAGCCCAGAGCCAAGGAGTTAGATATTTTACAATATCCCAAAACTCCCAAAGAGGCAGCTACCTTACCTATTCATGAGATTCTGTATGATCTCATGTTGAGGATGTGGGAAGCACCTCTAACCACCTCTCCTCATTCTTGCAGGTTGGATACCATGTATCGTGTCCCTCCTTGTCCTGGTTTCCATAAAACTCAACGTCCTCACCACTCTATTGTGGTTGAGTCTGCAATGAGAAAGATTAGAAGTGTCAAAAGTTATGCCTCTAATCCTCCAGGATGTGAATGTAGAACCCTGGATGCTTTTGGAAGAAGAGTCTTCCATGCTTGCTGCGAGAATTAATTCCTATAGTCTTTACATGGGAATGTTCTTAAAAGAAGTCACTGACCATTTGCAGACTTTAAGTCCTTTTATATCTGAAGATAAAAGGCAGGAATTTCTCACTCGGCTCAAACATGCCTAGGATATCTCCAAATTCTCCAACCAGTCCAGTCTACGAGAATGAGGAGAGAGAGTGAGAGGAGTCTCCCATAGATCAATCATGTGTTCATAAAGAATCTCATGAATTGGTAAGGTGACCGCCTCTTTAGGAGCTCTAGAATAGCCTAAAATATCCAATTTTTTAGCTCTAGGCTCTGATTCAGAAGTTACTGAAATAGAAAGTCCTTTAGCTACTTCTCTTATGAAGTCTTGAAAGGACAAGTCTTCTGGAGGAGACATTCTTCTTTTTGGAGAAGAAGGCTCTTCAGGAAGGGCTATGGATACTTTAGGAGACTCGTCTGATGTATCAGAATGATCAGAGGAATCGAAGTATCGTCTGTCAGGGTGCTCTTCCAACGCTCGATACGCGTATCGAGCAGTATCGACATCGGGCGTCCCCGGTACTGGATCGGTACCGGTAAGCAGCCCTGGACAAGGAACCGCAGCAGCCGGTATCCTGGTCGATGTCGATGCAGTCGGTATCGGTGCTGGTACCGGAGCCGATACCGAGAACGGAGTTTGTTTCGGTACCAGCGGCGTCGCAGCTTGAATGAAGGCCATAATAGCCTGCTGCATGGACAGAACATTGTGATCCATTGACGCCATGAATGCCTGGAAGTCGGTACTGGGAAATTGTGCCGGTACCCCAGAGCGTTCTAACAGGTGATCAGTCGAGGCCGTGCCATCGATGTCAACCTGTAACCCCATAGGAGGAGCTTTGGAAGCCGGAGCTTCCCGCCGGGGTTGTTTTGCTGGCGCAGGATCCTCGAGGGCAATCCCGGAGGCATCTTGATGCTTAGAGGGAGATCTACCCTTCGAGGACCTGCTAGGTTTATGTTTGGTTACCTGAGATCCATCAGGAGAAGACCTGGAAGATGTCGATGCTACCGACAGTGCATCAGCGGGAAACAGCACATGGAGCTTGGCTGCTTGGTTCTGTAATCCCCGTTTAGACATTAGAGAGCAGGATGGACAATCCGGAATGGAGTGTTCAGGACCCAAACATTTAAGACACCATTCATGGGTATCTGTAACAGAAATAGTACCGCTACACTTAGTACATTTTTAAACCCGGAGGCTGGTTTTTCCATGAGGGAAATTTTCTTGTAGGCCCGGAGGCCCAAGAAGAGAATATACTAAGTGAAGAGAAAATAGATTTTTTTTTTTTTTTTTAAAAGAAAGAGAAAAAGACCGGCGATACTGGTCCGGAGTCGGGGAAGGCAGACACGCGACCAAAGAAATAAAATAAAGAACTTCAGCGGTGACAGGGCTCGACCTGCTGGCTCCGCGGCAAAGGAGAACTGAGGAGAGATGGTTAGGAAAGGCGGGAAGGCAGCGTGCAGGCGCTGTGGGATGCTCCCAAAAGCTTTCCTTTTTGGGAAGCTGGGGAGCGTTCCCGCGCAGGCTCCGTCGGTACCGACGTACCCATATGTGAAGACTTATTCCTGCTGTTCCCAGAGATCACCTGTTTCAGGTAAGTAACTGTGCTTTCTTTGCTGCTGAGACTAGAGGGAGTTCTCTTGTTCAGCCTGGGTTCCTCGGTAGCTCAGAGCTGGGGAGTCACCCATATGTGAGGACTGACTTCCTGCTTGGTCCTGGAGAAAGAGTAGTTACTCACCTGTAACAGGTGTTCTCCAGGAGCAGCAGGAATCAGTCCTCACAACCCTCCCTCTTCCCCTTGGAGTTGCAGTTGTACATAGTTTTTATTTTTCATTTTTGTGTGCTGTTCTTAGCTATGTCATTTGACTGAGGTAAGATGGCACCTTTAGGCGGGAAGGGAACCGCGCATGCATGCCTGCATTCCCAAAGGCTTTCATAGAAAGCTGGGGAAATGCTCCCCTGGGGCTTCATCGGCGCCGATGACACCCATATGTGAGGACTGATTCCTGCTGCTCCTGGAGAACACCTGTTACAGGTGAGTAACTACTCTTTCCTTCAATTCTTCCGCACCTTTAAATACCACTTCGGTCATGGGTAACATCCCTACATCTTCCTCAGTAAAGACCGAAGCAAAGAATTCATTCAGTCTCTCCACTATCGCCTTGTCGCCTCTTTTGCCCCTTTAACCCCTCTATCATCTAATGGACCAACTGACTCTCTCTCACAGGTTTTTTGCTACGAATGTACTTGAAAAAGTCTTTATTTTGTGTGCTGGCACTGGGCCCAAAAGCTGCAGAGCCTTCTGGCTTAAAAACCAGAATGGCAGCCATGGAGCAAAACGTAACTGCTAGCTTGGCCATGCAGCAGGCAAGGATGTCTGGTTGGTCTGCACATATGCCCCAATGACTGTGCCACCGAATGCGGGGGAGTCCCCGGTCATCGAGCCAATCTCTGAGGCCACTGGCTTCTGGTAAGCCTCAGCTCTGGTCAAGGTCCCGGTCCCATTCCTCAGGTATCCAGTCCTCCCCAGCCAGTTTCCAAGACTCTGTCCCCAGGTCCTTGGGTGGGCCCCTGGCCCTTCGTTCGAGGCATGGAGTTGCAAGGCCTCAGACTTGTACTCTCCCCTCGATGCCAATGGGAAACAGACAACAAGGCCTCCCTTTGGACCCATCTTCCCCGGCACCATTCTCTGGAGGATGTAGCCTTCCATGACTTTGTCAGGGATATGGCCTGAGCCCTCTCGGTGCAAACCGAAATGGAGGAGGACCCCCGTGCCTAGGAAGGAACTGGAGATCCTCCAGTTAGTCTCCATCCATGTGCAGGAGCAGCTGATCCTCAAGCGGCTACTATTGTGAATGTGGGAGACTCTGGCATCAGTACCGATGGTCAGCTGATGCCTCGACGCCTTATACCGTATCAGGAAGGGGCCAGGTTCCACAAGTCCCAAATCCCACACAATTCCATGGTGGTTGAATCAACCATGCAGTGACTCAAGAGCCAGAAGAATTACTCTCTTGTCCCCCCTGGAAGGGATACTTGCGCCCTTGACGCCCTAGGACAGTGATGGCTAACCTTTTTGAGCCCGAGTGCCCAAACTGCCGCACAAAACCAAAGAATTTCCTCAAAGTGCCAGCACGTCCATTAAAGCCTCATTTGCATAAGGTGCCTCATTTGCATAAATATTTGCATAATGTTACCATACACTAACTTTTAGTAAACATGCCTCTTAATGAGTATATGGATAAAGAAAGACTAAAAGGTTTCTACATTACTATAATCCAGTACCAACCGCCAGGCACATTAGGAACTACTACAAACGCTGCCCATTTAGAACCCATAGCAAACCCGCCGTATCCTAACAGTACTACCAGGACTCACAAAGCACCATACCCTAACTATCAAAAGGCAACACTGCAAATATTAAACCAATACATTTCAGAGAACAACAATACATGACCTACTGGGGAAAGAACAAGTGGCAATGTCAAATAGGAATTATATAAACAGAATACCTCAGCTCAGTTACACATGCAGAACAGACCATCACCAAACAAGGAATCACAATTTAAAAACAGGAAGACAATAATTAAACTGGGAACCCCAAAAGCCAAACTTGGAATATACAACAACACTGTAGAAATAAAACTATAAATTAATTTCCTCTTGTACTAAATAAAGCGCAAAAATTAATGATGCACATTTCCCAGAGCTGACATATTCCAGTTAATAAATTCAAAATAAAGAGATATTTTTCTACCTTTTGTGCATTTTTTTTCAGTTGCAATTGCTCCAGCCACTTTCTTCTGGTTTCTTCGTGTCTTCTCCTAACTCTCCATCTGCTGTCCATTTGTCCTTTCTTCTGTCTTCTTGGTTTTTTTTTTTCCATTCTCTCTCTACATCTGCTTTAACATACTAATCTTTCTCCTTTTGCTCTTTCCTCATTCCTATTTCATCTACTCAAAATTTACCCCTCCATCCTCAATCCCCACTTATTCTCCCAATACCCGGCCAATTGTAGATTTTTTATCCCTCCCACACAAAATATTTTTCCCCTCTCCATTTTACTCTCCCAGCCCCATCCCATTCTAATCCTCCCCCAACACCAGCTCCCTTCTAGTTCCAGCCTCACCCAGCATCCATTCCCTTCTAGTCCCTGCATCAGCCCATTTCCAGTCCTAGCAGCCCCCCAACCCATTTCCAGTCCTAGCAACCTCCCAACCCAATACCAGTCCTAGCCCCCCCTCATCAACCCACTTCCAGTCCTAACCCCCCATAAGCCCATTTCCAGTCCTAGCTCCCCCATCTATTTGCAGTCCCATCCGAGTCCCTCCATCAGCTCATTTCCAAACCCAGCCCCCCATGAGCCCATTTCTAGTCCTTTCCTAGCCCCACCATCAGCCCAAGTCAAATCCTAGCTCCCCTCCACTCAGCCCATTTCCAATCCAAGCCCCCCATGAGCCTACTTCCAGTTCTAGCCCCTTCATGAGTCCATTTCAATCCAAACCCCCACCACATCCCATTTCCAATCTTAGCACCCCCCCAACAGCCAATTTCCAGTCCTATTCTAGCCCCTCCATCAGCCCATTTCCTGTCCTAGCCCCCCTCACCCATTTCCAGTCCTAGCTCCCTCCCCCTCACAACCCATTTCCATTCCAAGCCCCAATCCCATCAGCTATTTGCAGTTCAAGCCCTCCTTCCACTCAGCCCATTTCCAGTCTTAGCCCCCCCATAGCCCATTACCAGTCCTAACCCCCCCCATCAGCCCATTACCAGTCCTAACCCCCCCATCAGCCCATTTCCAGTCTTAGCCCCCCCCCATAGCCCATTACTAGTCCTACCCCCCCCCAAATCACCATCACATCACCAGCCCACTTCCAGCCTTAGCACCCCCCATGGCCCATTACGCGTCCTAACCCCCCCCCCCATCAGCCCATTTCCAGTCTTAGCCCCCCCCATGGCCAATTACCCAGTCCTAACCCCGGCCAATTACCAGTCCTAACCCGGCCAATTACCAGTCCTAACCCCCCCCCCTGGCCAATTACCAGTCCTACCCCCCCCCGGCCAATTACCAGTCCTACCCCCCCCCCCGGCCAATACCAGTCCTAACCCCCCCCATCAGCCCCTTTCCAGTCTTAGCCCCCCCCAGGGCCAATTACCAGTCCTACCCCCCCCCCCTGGCCAATTACCAGTCCTACCCCCCCCCCTGCCAATTACCAGTCCTACCCCCCCCCCCTGCCAATTACCAGTCCTAACCCCCCCATCAGCCCCTTTCCAGTCTTAGCCCCCCCCCCATGGCCAATTACCAGTCCTAACCCCCCCCCCATCAGCCCCTTTCCAGTCTTTGCCCCCCCCCCCCATGGCCAATTACCAGTCCTAACCCCCCCCCCCATCAGCCCATTTCCAGTCTTAGCCTCCCCACCATAGCCCATTACCAGTCCTAAACCCCCTTCCCCCCGATCATCCCAAAATAAAAAAAAAAAACCAAAAAAACCGGCTGCTTCTGCCGCGGCAGCCACAAGAGGTCTGCCGCGGCAGCCTCAAGAGCTCTGCCGCGGGCCCCCCCCCTGCCCGGCAGAGCCTCCCTGCATCATCTACCTTCCAGTCGCAAAACGCGGGCTTCTTTCAGAGCCGCGAGAGTTTCCTTTCTCGCGGGAGAGCCGCGAGAAAGGAAACTCTCGCGGCTCTGAAAGAAGCCCGCGTTTTGCGACTTGAAGGTAGATGATGCAGGGAGGCTCTGCCGGGCAGGGGGGGGGGGGCCCGCGGCAGAGCTCTTGAGGCTGCCGCGGCAGAGCTCTTGAGGCTGCCGCGGCAGAAGCAGCCGGTTTGTTTGGTTTTTTTTTTTTTTTAATTTGGGACCTTTTAAATGCGGACCTTCCCGCGTGCCAGCTGCAAGGCCTTCGCGTGCCACAGCTGGCACGCGTGCCATAGGTTCGCCATCGCTGCCCTAGGACACAAGTGCTACCAGAGCTTGATGCTGGGATGTCTGATCCAAGCCTATGAGTTATACATAGTCATGTATCTGAAGGCTTTAACCCAGAAGTTGTCCAGTTCTCAGTGGGGCTGGCCAGGGAACCTCTTCAATGGTTCCAAGCTCTGGATTGTTCAAACTAACTACTGAGCGGCCTATGATGGATTTGAGTCAGCAGCTCGAGTAGCAGCAGCCGGCATCGGGACTTGACGCCAAGCCTGACTACAGTCATCGGACCTCAAGCAATGGGTCGAGGACAAGCTGCTTGAAGTCCCCTGCACCAGGGAGAACCTGTTCGGCAAATCCATAGCCGACAAGGCAGCCAAGATATCAGCCGAAGAGGTGACCTGATAGGCTCTCAAAAAGGATCTCTTCCTTTCTCCACAAGAAACTCTCGGGGGGGGGCACTTCCAGTAGAGTCACTGCTACCAGCCCTTCTCAGGCCAGGAACAGGGTTTTTACTCCAAGAGACAGGGACAGGGAGCTCAGAAGCCCCAAACCCCGGCTCCAGCCCAACCAGGGGAGAGCTTTTGATTCCCAGGACAGGGCCTCCCCTCCTCCAGGAGACCTTCACTCCTCCAGGAGACCTTCACCAGCCCACAGGAGTCACCTGTAACTCTTTGCCTACAGATTAGCCGAAGTCACCTCAAACTAGTGGGTGCTGCAGGTGATAAATGCAGGTTACCTCCTCTGCTTACAACACTAAGTTCTTCACAGGAAAGCCTGTGCAACCTCTCCTTCACCAGACTCTTCTGCTCTCAGAGCTCACAGGTCTGCTTAGGGACAATGCAGTAGAACCTGTACCCAAACATCTATGGGGAAAAGGCTTCTGCTCAAGGTACTTCCTTGTCTCAAAGAGAACTGGGGGCCTCAGGCCCATACTAGACCTCAGAAACTTAAACAAGTTTCTGGTGAGGGAGAAGTTCAAGATGCTCTAGCTTGGAACACTGCTGCCCTACTTCCACCAGGGAGATTGGCTGTGCTGCTTGGATCTAAAGGATGCATACACACAAGTCCTAATACATCCCTCCCCATAGGCAGTACCAACGGTCCCTTGTGGGAGGGGGGCACTACCAGTACAGAGTGCTTCCCTTCAGCCTGGCCTCCTCACCAAGGGTCTTTACCAAGTGCTTGGCTGGCCCAGCCAGGGACTTCTCTACGTCTTCCCTCCGAGGAGGCTCATAGGGGGAGTGAATGAGAGTGGAGGCGCACTGCAGGCTGGTCATTTTGATTCCCCCAGATTGGCTGAGGCGCCCGTGGTACGCGGACCTCATTCGGCTGAGCCGTGGAGACTCCCAGGCAGGCCAGACCTGCTGATTCAGTCTTAATGCCCCAGGTGGATCTGTTGTCGCTTACAGCATGGCTCCTGAAAGGACTAGGTTAAGGAAGCAAGGTTATTTTGCTCAGGTAATCTCCATGCTTCTTAGGGCCAGAAAGAAGTCTTACGTCCTTGTCCTCAATTCAAGTGTGGAGAATTTTTGAGGGCTGGTGCACAGAGAACAATTACAGGCTGCTGTCTGCATCTGTTCGGGAAATGTTGGAGCTTCTTCAGGCAGGACTCGATAGACTCTCTGAGGATGCAAGTGGCTGTGTTGGCGTGTTGTTGTGGCAGGATCCAAGCAGTCTCATTGGGAATGCATCCGGATGTAGTTAGTTTTCTGAGGGCTGTTAGGCAGTTCCGATCACCCAGGAGGATGCTGGTTCCAGCTTGGGATCTCAATCTGGTTCTTTCGGCGCTAATACGAGAGCTCTTCGAGCCGCTAGCAGCACATACCCTAATGGATTTGACTTTGCCACCAAAAACACTATCTTCAATCTGTTCTGCCATGAGAATCTCCGAGCTCCAGGCATTGTCATGTAGAGAGCCTTTTCTGTCCTCCAGGGAGATGATGGTCCTGCAGATGGTACTCTCTCTCTTACCGAAGATGGTGTCACCTTTTCATTTGAATCAGCCTCTCACTCTTCTGTTGTCAGATCTGGCCGAGGAATTGGCGGACCCACAATTGCATCTCCTCGACGTCAGACGGTCGTTGAGAAGGTATCTGAACAGAACAGCTTCATTTCGGAAGTCAGATCGGCTATTCATCTTGTTCGGAGGACCGCGTAAGGGAGAGAAGGTGAAAAAATCCTCCATTTTGAGATAGGCTGCTGCAATTGCTTCTTTAATCTGTTGTGGGCCAAAGGGGCTCATTCCACCAGGGCACAGGGTGCCTCCTGGGCGGAGTGGAGTTTGGTTCCGCCGGGGGACATCTGTCGGGCAGCCACCTGGTTGTCCCTGCATACATTTGTGAAGTATTATAGATTGGATGTGCAAGTGCTGGGGGATGCGAAGTTTGATTCAGCAGTGCTCCAGGCTGGGCTCGCAGGTCCCTCCTGCGGTTTGGTGGCTCTGTTACATCCCTGAGGTGCGCGACTAGACTGGAGGGACGATAAGGATGGTGAAATTAGGCCTTATCTGCTAATTGGCTTTCCTTGAGGAACTCCAGTCCAGTCCCGGAACCCTCCCATCTGTAATTTTTGCGTGATGCGTGCAACCCTAGGCCTGAAGAATCTCAGCTTGTGGAAAGCTGGGTGCAGACGAAGCAGCACCACATTATCAAATGAAAGGACATGCCGATTCCTGTGTGTGTTCCTTGGTAAGAAACCTGTCCCATCCTCCATGGGGTGGGCAAGTGGCGTGTAACATAGTAAATGATGGCAGATAAAGACCAGTATGGTCCATCTAGTCTGCCCAGTATGATAGCAAGAGTAGGTACACTTCCGCTACGTGCAGGCCACCCCTCCCCATGTCTCTGCTCAGAGGGTGAACCCATCACTTCATGGAGGACACCCCTATTTGTTGAGAAATTAGATGGTTCAGTTTATTTGGATTTTATCCTGTTGCTGTAAAGGGATCCACTGTGTCTGTCCCATGCCATTTTGAATTTCGTCACCGTGTTTGCCCCCACCACTTCCATCGGGAGGATGTTCCAAGCATCCACCACCCTTTCTGTGAAAAAGTATTTCCTGACATTGCCTTTCAATTTACCACCTTGCAGCTTCCTGTTATGCCCTCTAGTTTTACAGCTTCCCCGTCTTTGGAAGAGATTTGTTTGTTCATTATTTCCTTTTAAGTATTTAAAGGTCTGAATCATATCTCCCCTGCCCCTCCTCTCCTCCAAAGTGTACATGTTTAGGTCTTCAAGTCTCTTCTCATAAAGCTTCTGACGCAGTCTCCAAATCATTTTGGTCGCCTTCCTCTGAAAGTTTCCAGTCTTTTTACATCCTTTGCAAGGTATGGTCTCCAAAACTGAACACAGTATTCCAAGTGAGGCCTCACCAGTGACTTGTACAGTGGCATAAGTACCTCTTCCTTTCTGCTGGTAATTCCTCTTTGTATGCAGCCCAACATCCTCCTGGCTTTTGCCACCGCCTTGTCGCACTGTGTTGCCATCTTGAGATCTTGGTGGAAGGCTCCTGTGTTAAGGGTGTGGGCCAGGGAGGGGAGGGGTTTTTCCCAAGGGGGGGAGCCCCTTATTTGTTCAGGTTGTTAGTTTGGTTATTGACTTCTTGTTTGCTGCTCCTGTGCATCTGCTTTGTCAATAGGTTACTGGAGCTGGTGGGTGGAGCCAGCTGCTTAAGTATCCTGATGTCATTAAAACATGACATGCTCCGTCTCCAAACTGCTGGAGGGGGTTGACTACCCTGCGGTACGGGACTGGACTGGAGTTCCTCAAGGAAAGCCAGTTAGCAGATAAGGCCTAATTTCACCATAGTTGTAGTAGCAGTAGTAGTTTCCATAATGTTATGGCGCTGTTCTGCTGCTTCAGGAACTGGAGGCCTGGAACATATTAAAGGAATCAGTCAGTGGACTACCAAGGTAGTTTGGAACAAAATGTGTTACCTAGTATTAGAAAGCTAGGTCTGGGTCGAAGGTCATGGGTACTCCAGCAGAACGACGACCTAAAACATATCCAAAAGTACAAAAGAAATATTAAAAAGGAACAAATGGACTGTTTTAAACTGGCCAGCAAAGAGTCCTGATCCCAATCCAATCGCAAACTTTTGGAAAAAGCTTCAATTTGCCATTGGTGAAAGGAATCCTGGAAACATTCATGAGCTGGAACAAATTGTAGTTGAAGAGTGAGAGAAACTATCAGCAGACAGATGTATGAAACTTATAGATGGCTATAAGAATCTTTTGGAAGCTGTCATTGCTGTCAAGGGTTGTGTGACCAAATATTAGTGAAGGGTGCCATTAATCCTGTCTAAGTCATATTTTGTATTTTCTTTCTCAGAAATTTACATCCAAGTTGCACAGACATCTATTTTTTTTGTTGTATACATTTGAATATACTTTAAAAAAAAAATAATATGATCACATACAGTTGGAATATTTCCAATTATTTTTCAAGGTATTGTACACAACATACCTAAAGTGCAAGGGTGCCAGTAATGCTGACCCCCAACTGTCGTTCTTATCTCCACCACCTTCATTGAGAGACCGTTTCATGCATTCACGACCATTTCTGTAAAGAAATATCTCCAGGAACAAGCAGGAATGTAGTCCTCACATATGGGTATCATCGGTATCGACGGAGCCTGTGTGGGAACGCTTCCCAGCGTCCAATAACGCTTTTGGGAGCATCCCTCAGCACGTGCGCGCTGCTTTTCCAACTGTCCCTCTTCAGTTCTTCGTTTTCCGCGGAGCCGACAGGACCTATTCCCTGTCTCCGCAGAAAATTACATCTTTAAACTTCTTTCTGTGGTCGCGTTTGCCTACCGCACGACGCCTACCGGTACCGCCGGTTCTTTCTTTTCCTTCTTTTTATTAAAAAAAAACAACTTTCAGTGTTTCTTTCAGAAACTTTCCTTTTTGGTGCTAGGTGCCATTTTGGGTACTAAGCCCCCATTTTCCTAAATCATGGAAAAACCAACTAGTGGTTTTAAGAAATGTACTAAGTGTGGCGGTACCATTTCCATCACTGACACCCATGATTGGTGTCTAAAATGTTTAGGACCTGATCATTCTCCAACTGAATGTCTCTCCTGCATGGAGATGACCAAAAGAGGAAGACAGAACCGGGCCACAAAGCTCGGTACCCTTTTTCTCCAGGACCAAGCAGGAAGTCAGTCCTCACATATGGGTGACGTCGGCGCCGACAGAGCCCCCATGCAGAGCATTTCCCCAGCTTTCAAAGAAAGCCTTTGGGAATGCAGCACGCATGCGCGGTCCCCTTCCAGCCCAAGGGTGCCATCTTGCTGCTTAGTCTTTTTTCCGCGGAGCCCAATGCAAGTGTCATGGCCACCTGTGAAAAAGTTGATTTTTTTCGGTTTGGATCCGGGTTTTTTTCTCGGTTCGACGCCAGTTTTCCATTTCCCGCCTGGGCCCGGTACACCGGTATCGAGCCCGGACCTCATTTTTCGGTTTTTGTCCTTTGAGACTGGCGTTCGCACCATTTTTTCTATTTTTCTCTGGCAGCCCTGTCTTTTGACCTTGCAGGGGCTCTTTTTCCCCCGATGGCTGCCAGTGGGTTTAAAAAGTGTGATCGGTGTAAGAAACTTATGTCTCTTACCGACACACATGACTGCTGCCTCGGGCCCGATCATGACCCGATGATCTGTGGCCCTTGTGGGAAAATGTCCTCGAAGGCGTTGAGGAGCCGTCAGCATTAGAAGGAAAGAATCTTCTCTGACTCTGCATCCGGTTGGGCCCGGACTTCGTCAGAGGCCTCGACGTCTCTGGACTCCGATCCCGAGCATCGCTGGAATTCCTCTGAAAGGGGGTCTCCCTCGCGGGAGCATCGCAGGAAGAAGAAACCCGCGAGGGCGGCGTTGGTGGACACACTTGGCTCCTCGAGGGCCAGGTCACATAGCCCCGACCGCCGTCCCGGGTCTTCAGAGTCGGAGAGGCCTGCTAAACAACCTCGTGTAGAGACGGAGGCGCCAAGTTAAGTGAGTACTGTAGTTCTCGTGGACTCTCCTCCAGGGGATCCGACGTCGGGGCCCGAGTCGGAGGCTGCTGGGTCTCCTGAGCTCGGACTCAGGTTGACGGCCTTGGAGAGCAGCTTGGCTGCCTTCATGGAACAGCAGCGGGCACTGATCGCCGGTCTCACCGGTGCATCTGCCCCGACCACTGGGACCTTGACCTCCAAGTCGACCCCGGAGGCCGAGCCGATCCTCGAGTCCATGTGGTCTCGAGTCGATCCTCAGCCAAGGTCTCCCTCGGCCTCCCATTCGGGACCGAGGTCGTCTATGCCGGTACCCTCGGTGTCGGGGCGGAAGGCATCGGTGCCTGCCCGTCTGGAGCCGCTCGATTCCTCCTCTGAGGGCTCAAGCTGGGAAACGGAGAACAAGGAGTCCCCGGACACGTTTCGGACCCGGTGTGTCCCTTCGGACTCACCGGAGCCTGAACCTCGGAGAAGGTCCCCCCGGAGGATACCCGGTTCTCGGATTTCGTGAGGGACATGGCCAAGGCTTTGGCATTCCCCATGGACCCCGAGGAGGAGCTTCGAGCCGAGGAGCTCAAGGCCCTGCAGTATGACTCTCCCCCCAAAGAGGCCTTTACTGTACCAGTTCTTCGGATGCTGGAACGGTTGCTCTTCCGCATGTGGGAGACGCCGGTTCTTAGCAAGCGGGTCGATTCCATCTATCGAGTCCGCAAGAGCCCCGGGTTCCAGAAGGCACAGCTACCGCACCATTCCATGGTTGTGGAATCGGCCATGCATCGCCTGAAGAGTCAGAAGATGCACTCCTTGGTAGAAAGTGCTTCCAGGGCTCTGTGCTTGCTTGCTGTGTCCAGACCTACCAGCTGTACATGGGCATGTACCTTGGGGACCTGGCAAAGGAGATTGCCGGGTTCTCTGCTGGTCTCTCCGAGGAACCTTTGCAGAGGTTCACAGCTTTGTCAACTGGGATCCCCGAGAATGCTCGAAGTTTGTCTCAGCAGCTTATGATGGATTCAAGGCTTCGGCCCGAGTAGCCGCGGCTGGCATTGGTGCATGCCGTCAGGCCTGGCTACAGTCATCGGACCTCGAGCCATGGGTGCAGTAAAAGTTGGTCGATGTCCCCTGCCGAGGTGAAAACCTCTTTGGCAAGCCCATGGCTGAAAAGGCTGCAGAACTCTAGTCCGAGACTCTCACCAGGACAAGGCCATCCAGGAAGACCTCTGCCCTTTCTCAAAAGAAGAAGGGCTCGGGGAAAAAAGTCCTTTTACCCGAGAAAGTCATCTGCCTACAAAACGTACCCTCAGTACCAGGCCTCCACAGCTCCCCAACAGGGTCAGCAGGCCAAGGGGCAGGGACATGGGCCCCGTAGGCAGAAAACCCCCAAGCCACCAGCTCCGGCTCCTGCACAGCAGGGAGCGGGGTTTTGACTCCAGTGGCATAGCCTCTCCTCCTCAGCTGGCCCCTCTCAGCACAGGAGGCCGGCTCACTCTGTATGCCCACAGGTGGTCAGCCATAACAAGGGATACCTGGGTGCTAAGCATAGTCCAGAGGGGCTAACTGCTGCACTTCCACCAGGTACCCCCCTCCTACTTTCCAGGGGAGCCTCTACGAACCCCTCTGCACAGGGACTTGCTCCTGTAGGATTAGCAAGTCTCCTAAAGGAACAGGCGGTGGAACCGGTGCCCCACCATCTGAGAGGTCAGGGCTTCTACTCCAGGTACTTCCTGGTACCAAAACAAACAGGAGGCCTCAGGCCCATCCTAGACTTGCGAAATCTAAACAGTTTTCTGGAGAGGGAAAAGTTCAAGATGCTTACTCTCGGGATACTGTTGCCCTACCTTCAGCAGGGAGATTGGCTATGCTCCTTAGACCTAAAGGATGCTTATACTCACATCCTTATTCATCCAGACCACAGACAATATCTCAGATTTGTGGTAGGAGGAAACCATTTTCAGTACAGGGTACTTCCTTTTGGCCTAACCTCCACCACCAGGGTTTTCACCAAGTGCCTGGCGGTGGTGGCGGCCTATCTCAGGGTTCAAGGGCTCTTTGTCTTTCCATACCTGGACGACTGGCTCATCAAGGATCAGTCTCCACAGGAGACCAATCAAGCCACCCTACACACTGTCTCTCTTCTACAGCATCTGGGGTTTGTCATAAAATTTGCAGAGTCCACTTTGCGTCCCTCCCAGAACATGGAGTATATTGGAGCGACACTGGACACCCTTCAAGCAAAGGCTTTCTTACCTGTTGACAGGGCCCACAGACTGATGGATTTGGCCAGACAATTCCACAGCAATTCTCTGGTCTCTGCCAGACAATTCCTGAGGCTCTTAGGCCACATGGCATCCACTGTTCATGTAACTCCAAATGCCCGTCTGCACATGAGGCCAGCTTAGTGGGGTCTCAGAACTCAATGGCTGCAAGACCCAGGAAGCCTACAGGACAAAATAAGGGTGTCCAAACTACTCGCATCTTCATTGCAGTGGTGGCTTCATCTTCCGAATCTGGTGCAAGGAGTGCTTTTCCAGGCCCCTCCACACTCCCAAGTTCTGACAACCGATGCTTCTCTTCAGGGTTGGGGTGCACATTGTCAGGGAGCCTGCACTCAGGGCCTGTGGTCTCCTTGGGAGGCCGCACAGCAGATCAATCTCTTGGAGCTGAGAGCCGCTTAGCCCTGCAGACTTTCTCTCATGTCCTCTCTCACCAGTACGTCTTAGTTCAGACGGACAATCAAGTTGCTATGTTCTATGTAAACAAACAGGGAGGCACGGGGTCCGGCCCTCTCTTTCAGGAAGCACAGGACCTGTGCTCCTGGGCAGTCAATCATGGCATAGTTCTCAGGGCGGTCTATCTCCCTTGGCAGGAGAATTGCCTGGTAGATTGAGCAGGATCCTACAGCCACACGAATGGCAGTTGAATCCTCTGGTGGTTCAACAAATCTTCCTGAGTTGGGGTCTTCCCGACATAGATCTTTTTGCCAGTCCACTGAACCGTCAACTGCCCAGGTTCTGCTCAGACAGCCGCATCCTCTCAGAGCAGCAGCGGATGCATTTCTCATTCCATGGTCTACAGGCCTCCTATATGCGTTTCCTCCCATGCCTCTAGTGCCCAAGACACTGTTCAAAGTGCTCCAGGACAAGGCCTCGGTGATCCTGGTGGCCCCCAGATGGCCAAGGCAACCGTGGTTCCCACTTCTTTTGCAACTAGCGGTGGACACTCCTCTTCCTCTGGGGATGCAACCAGATCTCCTGTCTCAGGAGCAGGGATCTCTCTTACACCCCAACCTCCAGTCCCTCAATCTGATGGCCTGGCTGCTGAACGGGTAGTTCTAGCACCCTTACTGCTGCCTAGGGAAGTGGAGGACGTGGTCTTGGCCTCCAGGAGGCAGTCCACCCGGAAATTTTATGCCTTCAAGTGGCGTAGGTTCTCCACCTGGTGTGCTCAACACAAGGAGGATCCTTTCTCATACCTGGTACCAGTGGTGCTGCAATATTTGCTTCACCTTTCCAACCTAGGCCTTAAATCCAACTTTGGTAGGGTCCATCTCAGTACTCTCTCAGCGCACCACTCACCGGTGGAGGGCCAGTCTCTTTCAAGCCACCTTTGGTGACTCGCTTCCTCAGAGGCCTGCTTTTGCTTAAGCCTCCTGTTCGTCCACCTGCCCCTGAGTGGTATTTGAATATGGTCTTACAACAGCTTACTTGCCCACCATTTGAGCCTATGGCTACTTGCCCTTTGCGTTTTCTCTCCTGGAAAGCATTGTTTTTGGTGGCTCTTACCTCAGCAAGGCGAGTGAGCGAGCTTCAAGCCCTGGTGTCATATGCACCATACACTAGGTTCTATAGGAAGAGTAGTCTTGCAGACTCACCCTAAGTTCCTTCCAAAGGTTGTCTCCTCCTTCCACCTCAATCAGGAGGTGTTTCTTCTGATTTTCTTTCCCAGGCCGCATGCCAGCCGGGCTGAGATGGTCTTGCATACCCTGGACTGTAGAAGGGCATTGTCCTTCTACGTTGATCGTACGCAGGGACACCGAAGGGCTGTACAGCTCTTCGTCTCTTTTGACCCTAATAAGCTGGGGTTGCCTGTCTCCAAGCGTACCTTGTCCATCTGGGTAGCAGACTGTATCGCCTGGGCGTACAGGGCAGCCGGCCTCTCGTTGCAGGGTCGAGTCACGGGCCCACCGTGTCAGGGCGAAGGCTGCGTCAGTGGCTCATCTCCGCTCTGTTCCGTTGGCAGATATCTGCCGGGCCGCTACTTGGTCTTCAAGCCAGACTTTTGCGGCCCACTACTGCCTCGAGAGGGAGTCCCGCAGGGACAGTGCTGTCCGGCAGGCGGTACTCCGTAATCTCTTTGAGGTATAGGCAACTCCTACCCTCCGGCCCTGGTGTTGGGCTATCGTACGGGGGCGTTCTCAGAGAAGATTCTTTTCACACATGCTGGGGCTCTAGAGGGAGCTCATTTTTCAGCTTTGGGTCCCCGGTAGCCTTAAGCTGGGTAGTCACCCATATGTGAGGACTGACTTCCTACTTGATCCTGGAGAAAGAGTAGTTACTCACCTGTAACAGGTGTTCTCCAGGAGCAGCAGGAATCAGTCCTCACAACCTTCCCTCCTCCCCTTGGAGTTGCAGTCATATATATTAGAGGGAAAGGCGGGATAGAGGTGATATGATTGAGATGTTTAAATATCTCCGTGGCATAAATGTTCAGGGAGAGAGCCTCTTTCAATTGAAAGCAAGTTCTGCTACGAGGGGACATGGGATGAGGGTGAAGGGAGATAGATTCAGGAATGATATGCAGAAATATTTTCTTTACGGAAAGAGTAGTGGATCCATGGAATAGTCTCCCAGTGGAGGTGGTAGAGATGAGGACAGTAACTGAATTCAAAAAAGCATGGGACAAACACAGAGGATCTCTAAAGGTAAAAAGGGGACTGTTGTAGTTATGGAAGGACAGACCAGATAGGCCATGTGGTCTTTTTCTGTCATCATATTTCTATGTTTCTGTTTCATTTTGTTTTTTGTTGTCTTTAGTTATGTCATCAGACTGAGCAAGATGGCACCCTTGGGCGGGAAGGGGACCGTGCATGCGTGCTGCATTCCCAAAGGCTTTCTTTGAAAGCTGGGGAAATGCTCTGCATGGGCGCTCCATCGGCGCCGACGTCACCCATATGTGAGGACTGATTCTTGCTGCTCCTGGAGAACACCTGTTACAGGTGAGTAACTACGCTTTCTCTTCAGATGCCAGATCCATTGCATTGACATCATCGAGGGCCTCTTCTTCCTCCCATGGATCTCGGGTAACTAAAAATAAGAGCTGGTCCTCAAAGGGTAGCTCTCCTGCTAAGCATTGAGAGGCCATTGGCATCGCCCTTGAGGGAACCACACCGGCAAAACAGGCTTCAGGATGTTCGAGGCCTCAACCTCGCAAGAACTACCTGTACCATGCTCAGGGGTTCCGGCTGTCCTTACTGGTACTGACACCCAGGCATCGGCAGGGTTGATAGACCAGAGGTTCCTCGCTATCGAGCGCAGTATCACAGCTCTTTTCTTAGCTGCGGTACCGGTGGTCCCAACAGCACCAATGCCAGTACCGACACGGGTACAGACACCGATGATGACACCGGTGATGCCGGTGCCGGCCCCGGTGGGAACTCTATCTCCAGGAACAAGCAGGAATGAGTCTTCACATATGGGGTTCGTCGGCGCCGACGGAGCCCGCACGGGAATGCTCCCCAGCATCCAATCAGAAGGCTTTTGGGAGCATCCCTCGCGCCTGCGCGGTAGCTTCCCGCCCTTCCCACTGCCTCTCCCCAGTTTTCGTTTTTCCGCGGAGCCAACAGGACGTACCTCCTGTCACCGCAGAAACCTTTTCTTCTTTTCTTTTCTTGTTTCCTGTGGTCGTGGTTTTTTCCCCGCTGACTCTGGCACCGTTGGTGCCCCCTTTTTCCTTATTTTTTTGTTTCCTTTATTTCCTTCGAGGAGCATCTTCCTCGTGTTATTCTGAGGCCTACCGGGCTTTCCAGCATGGAGCCGCCTTCCCCTAAGAAGTGCCCCCACTGTGGAGACGCTGTCTTCTGCTCCGACTCGAACGCCTGGTGTCTCTCCTGTTGGGGCCCTGACCCCTTCTCCCCCGGTTCCCCGGGCTTCAGCGTCGGGAGAAGACCCTCCCTGTTTCGAGTGTCCCTCGATGACGTCTTTCCCTCTGAGGTGCGGTCGTCGGCTTTCTCTCCTTGCCAGGATCAGGTAACCCAACAACAGTCTGTTAAGACTAACTGAGCCTTGAGGGGTGAGTCTCATGCGCTGCATGACGACGGCTCCGGCCTCCCCCTCCAGTCCCTTACACTCCGGAGGGAGTCTTCGGGCTCCAGAACCTCCACGGGGTTTCGGGTTGTTCCTGAGGTTCGCTCCTCACAGAACATTCCCGAGCCTTGCCCCCGCTTCGAGCGGTGCAGATCCCTCGGCAGCGGCGCCGGCGTCGAGTGTTCCACTCTTCGCCAGGGACTGTTGTCCTCGGTGCCTTCGGGGCCGATCGACTTGACCCAGTCTGGCTCTACGGCATCCCAGCCCTGTGCGGGGGTGGTACCCGCTTTCGGCGGTGCCGATTCCCCGGCATCGGCGTCGGTGTCGAGTGTTCCACTCGTCACCGGGGATCGTCGGACCAACCTGACCCGGTATGGCATGCCCGCACCCCAGCCATGCGCGGAGGTGGTAGCCGCTTCGAGTGGGACCAAGTCCTCGGCATCGGCGTCAGTCGGTGGCACTACTCCCCGCCGGGGATCGGCACCGGGTGCCCTCGGCTCCGCAGGGCCGATCGACTCGTCCCCGGCTTCCGCAGGGGCTGTACTGACCTTGCGCGGCCCCGCCCCTCCCGCTGCGGTCTCGGGAACAAGAGCCCCGTGCTTCGCCAGGGGTTGCCTCCGGGCTCCACCTGCGGAGCCGATCGATCTATCCCGGTCGGGCAGGTCGGCACCCCCACCTTGCGCGGGGCCGGGGCCTCCCCCGGACGCCACCGACCTCCCGGCATCTAAGCGGGCGTTGAGTGCTCCACTCGTCACTGGAGTCTGCCCGCGGGACCCGGGACCTTCGGTCGAGTCGACCCAAAGAAGCGCCGCGGCCGCGGAGCCGGGGCTGGGCGTCTCGCTCCCCGCCGGGGCTCGTCGGCGGGTTACCTGAGTACCCTCGAGGCCACGTAGTATGCCCCGTAAGGGTTTCCCGCTCAATAAAACGGGCGCGGGCAGAACCCCGGCGCCTAGGAGGGCCTCTCTCCAGGCGTCGGAGCCGACTTCGGGTGTTTCCCTCTTCGCCGAGTTTCGGCCTGGGAAGCCCTCGTTGCCCTCGGCACCGATCGTCGTGACCCCGACTCCATTCGCGGGAATGGCAGCACCGGCGCGGCCGCCGACACCGGGGCCCCCTAAGGAGGCGTCGCTCAGTTCGATGCCCAGCCTCGAATTGATCTCCAGTCTGGAAAGCGTGGCTCCGGCGCATTTCGAATCCGACCCCGGTCTCTTCCGACGGCGCAGTGCTGCGCTCGTCTGCTCTCCAGCGGCCTCGGCACCACTCCAGCCGCCTTTGCGGACTGCCCCGGGGGCGAGGCCGAGTTCCGCGGGCCCGTCGGACGTCGCTCCCTTCGATGCCCCCCTTGGAGTCGATCCCGGGCTCTGACGATGCAGTACCGACTGCCTCGAATTGGGGCTGTCAGTACCCTCCTCTGTTTAGAGCAATTCCTCCCGTGCACCAGCACGGTGGGTCCCCTGGTGTTCAAGCGGGCCCCTCCACCTCGGCCTCCCCCGGAATAGCCCCTCTGGGAAAGCCGTCTTTTCAGGACTTCCTCCTTGACATGGCGGACTTGCTCGCCATTCCTATCCCGGGCCCTTCGCTAAGTCCGGGTCCTGCGGAACAGGCAGCCATAATGCTTCCTCTACATCCCTCCCTGCGGGATCTCCTGCTCGGGATTTGGCGCTCGCTCTTACAGGTACCGGCGCCGCCTACAGCCATGCATGCCCTGTATCGGGTGCTCCCCTCTCCGGGTTTCCAGACGCACCAGCTTCCCCATCATTCCATTGTGGTGGAATCGGCCATGAGGAAGGTCGGAAGCAAGAAGAAGCACTCTTCCTGCCCCCCGAATCGTGTGTCTAAAGCTCTTGGCAACTTTGGGCGGCGAACCTTCCAAACGTCCATGTTGGCTTCCAGGATTCTCTCATATATTTTCTATATGAGCCTGGCGCTGCGGGAGGTCACCGAGAGGTTATCTCTTTTGTCTCCCTTTGTGTCGGCCCCTCGGGCCCCTCAGGCCCCTCACTATTCCTTGCTTCTTTACCATTGCAGGAATATCTCTTGGTTTCTTTCTCGTGCTGCCGTGGACTCTTTTGAGTCAGTTAGCAGGTCCTCTGCTGTCGCCATAGGGGCGCGTCGTACAGCCTGGTTGCAGGCTTCCAACTTGTGCAGCTGGGCACAACATAATCTGGGTAATTCCCGTGCACCGGGGAGAACCTCTTAAATGGCGAGGCTTTGCGTCAGGTTGCTCAGTGCTCCGCCGACCTGTTTGGCGCTGGCCGCCTGCGGCCCTCTCCCGGGGGTAGGAAATGTCCTTCCCGACCCTCCTTTCCGAAGAAGAGGAAGTTTCATCCCTCTGCCAACCTGCCGGGTGTGCCCATGCCAGGGACATCTCACACCGGTCGGCAGTGCCAGGGCTCGCGCCAGGCTGCCCATGCCAAGCAGCCTTAGGCTCCGGTATGCGGCAGTTTGCGCTTAACTCCTCTTACCAGAAGTTACTGTCCAGTTCTACACTGGGGTTCTTTTCAGTATGACAAGTGGTTCGGCTGCTTGATTGGAGGTATGGAGCCCCCTCCCCTGGGGGGGGACCCTTCCCACACTAGGTTAGCCTGGCTCCTCAGGGCCATGCTAGTCTTCTTCGGACTTACCCTCGGGTACGTCCCTCGAATTCCCCTCTGCCTGGTTCCCCCGGATTGAGGGGATCGCGCACCGAATCTTCCTTCTCCAGTGTAGGCCTTGGCCGCTACTCTCCGAGCATGGCCCGAACTAATCCTCGACAGGGCCAGACCACCCCCGCCCTCTGGTCTGTGTCTCCGCTCTCGCAGAGAAACCCCTGGGTCTGTCAGGTTACGGTGGACAGGAGTCCCACTGACCCATGTCGATCCCCGGCTCCGCTCCCTGCACTCTTCGGAGCGGCGGAGGGCATTGGCCCTACCCCCGAGGGGTTTTTTATATATTTGCCGGAGATGACCCCCACGGTCACACCATGGCTATAGGGTTTTCTATCCTCCTGCCTTCCCTGTGGTACGGAGGACACATTTTTCTGCGTGCCTGTCAGGTGGACGCCTCAGGGGCCTACGTACTCCTGATGTGCTCCTCCCCAACTGATCTGGCGGTCACGCAACCATACTGCTACTCTCGCCGATCTGCCCTGCACCACGCACATCGGCCCATCACTTTGGATGGCCCTTCCCCCCGCCACCTTCCAGGTGGGCGCCCTCCTGTGTATCAAGGGCCGGTCCGAGTTGGCAGTATCGTTCTCACGTGTGCATGTCCCCTGCATACCGGTTTAGTAACCTGGGTGGGCGTTCCTGGGCCCACCTATAGCCCGATATACATCTATACCTGTTATCGGATATATATCGGTACAGGTGGGCGCTTTTGGGAAATGTTATAGCGCCCTGTGTCTTACCGACTATCTCCCAATTGTCGGTACTGACGTTTTGTTATTTCTTACGGGGTCCGGCCGGTCCGCTTGCCTGCGTTCTGCGGCTCGGGTGCTCGGACCGGTTATGCTTAAACTTGCTGTGAGGTCAACAGCCCCTTGGTTTACGCCTCCTTGTCTGGAGGTTTTCGAACCCAATGTCTTCCTATCCCTTGCCGGCTAGGGTAGACAGTGTACCCCTCGGTATCCCGGGGTACACTCCTGTTCTTCTCCGAGCTGGGTTCTCCCAGATTGGTCAGTCTTCTGCTTAGTCCTCTGGATTGGGGACTCTGCTCCTACTGGAGTTCTCAGCTTCTCTTAGAGCTCCTCGTGAAGACCTGCCGTCCTTCCGGTGCCGGTTGACACCTGCGTCTCCAGCCCGCCCGGACAGGGAACGTCGTCCTCTCTGCGGTGTAGTTCCCTTGAAGACTTCGCTACTGCATCTACAGTACCTGTCGCAGCTCTGCCTTCTACAATCCAGTAGGTAAGCTCTAGATCAGGGGTCTCAAACTCAAATTGCTTTGAGGGCCAAATGAGGACTTGTAGAGTAACCCGGGGGCCGCACAAGACGCAGGCCTCATTTGCATAAGGGCATCATTTGCATAAGGGCATCATTTGCATAAATATTTGCATAATGTTACCATACACTAACTTTTAGTAAACATGCCTCTTAATGAGTGTATGGATAAAGAAAGACTAAAAGATTTCTACATTACTATAAACCAGTGCCAACCGCCAGGCACATTAGGAACTACTAGAAACACTGCCCATTTAGAACCCATAGCAAACCTGCCGTGTCCTAACAGCACTACCAGGACTCACAAAGCACCATACCCTAACTATCAAAAGGCAACACTGCAAATATTAAATCAACACATTTCAGAGAATAACAATACATGACCTACTCGGGAAAGAGAACAAGTGGCAATGTCAAATAGGAATTACATAAACCGAATACCTCAGCTCAGTTACACATGCAGAACATACACCATCACCAAACAAGGAATCACAATTTAGAAACAGGAAGACAATTAAACTGGGAACCCCAAAAGCCAAACTTAGAATGTACAACACTGTAGAAATAAAACTATACATTGATTTCCTCTTGTATTAAATAAAGTGCAGACGTTAAAGATGCACATTTCCAAGAGCTGACATATTTCAGTTAATAAATTCAAAATAAAGAGATTTTTTCTACCTTTTTGTGCATTTTTTTCAGTTGCAATTGTTCCAGTCACTTTCTTCTGGTTTCTTTGTGTCTTCTGCTAACTCTCCATCGTCTGCTGTCCATTTGTCCTTTCTTCTTTCCTAGTTTTTTTCCATTCTCTCTACATCTGCTTTAACATACTAATCATTCTCCTTTTGCTCTT
This sequence comes from Ichthyophis bannanicus, assembly GCA_033557465.1. Classification (NCBI taxonomy): domain Eukaryota; kingdom Metazoa; phylum Chordata; class Amphibia; order Gymnophiona; family Ichthyophiidae; genus Ichthyophis; species Ichthyophis bannanicus. The sequence continues at coordinate 520,904,341 of CM066037.1, forward strand.
TCCTCATTCCTATTTCATCCACTCAAATTTTACCCCTCCATCCTCAATCCCCACTTACTCTCCCAATACCCGGCCAATTGTAGATTTTTCTTCCCTCCCACACAAAATATATTTCCCCTCTCCATTTCACTCTCCCAGCCCCATCCCATTCTAATCGTCCCCCAACATCACCTCCCTTCTAGCTCCTGCCCCACCCAGCATCCGCTCCCTTCTAGTCCCCGCATCATCAGCCATTTCCAGTCCTAGCTCCCTCCCCTCACAGCCCATTTCCTTTCCAAGCCCCCTTCCACTCAGCCCATTACCATTCCAAGACCCTGTCCCCATCAGCTATTTGCAGTTCAAGCTCCCCCTTCTACTCGGCCCATTTCCAGTCATAGCACCCCCCCCCCAGTCCATTACCAGTTCTAGCCCCCCCCCCATAGCCCATTATCGGTCCTAAGCCCCCAACAGCCCACTTCCAGGCCTAACCCTTCCATCGCCCCATCTTCATTCTTAGCCCCCCCATAACCCCATTTTCAGTCTTAGCCCCCCAATCAGACCACCTCCAGTCCTAACCCCCATCTGTCCATTACCAGTCCTAACCCCCATCACCCCATTTTCAGTACTATCCCCCCATCACCCCATTTCCAGTCCTACCCCCCCATCACCCCATTTCCAGTCCTACCCCCCCCCAGCAGCCCACATCAAGTCCTGCTCCCCCCCCCAGCAGCCCCCATAAAGTCCTTTTCCCCCCCCCCAGCCCCCCACATCAAGTCCTGCTCCCCCCCCCCCCAGCAGCCCACATCAAGTCCTGCTCCCTCCCCCCCCCCCCCGGGAAAATTGAACTTTAGAAAAAAGCTGGCCGCTGCCGCGGCGGTAGCAGCAATATCGCAAGTCCCGCGGCCCCCCCCCTCCCTCCCTCCCCCCCCCCCTCTTCCTGCTTGCCTGCCTGCTTGTGAGTTCTTCTCCGCTTCGGCTTTCAGAGCCGCGAAGGGAGAGCTTCTCCCTCGTGACTCTGTTAAGCCCGCTGGGGCTTATGGGAAATTTCCCATCTGCCCCGGCAAGCTTAACAGAGTCGCGAGGGAGAAGCTCTCCCTTCGCGACTCTGAAAGCCGAAGCGGAGAACTCACAAGCAAGCAGGCAGGCAAGCAGGAAGGAAGGGGGGGGGGGCCGCGGGACTTGCGATATTGCTGCTATTGCCGGGCAGATGGGAAGGGGCCGCGGGACAGGTGATTCTGCCGCTGCCGCGGCAGCAGCAGTAGAAGCCGGGTTTTTTTTTTTCCTGTGCATCGCGGGCCGCACAAAGGTCTCTCGCGGGCCGCGTGTTTGAGACCCCTGCTCTAGATTGTGCTAGATCATTAACGGTTTAATGATGTTTGACGTGGTTTTGAAGACTCCACCTGTAGTCTTCGGTTGCTGTGCCTTGGCAACTTTTCTCAACTCCTACCCTCCATCCCTCAGGGGATGCCGGGGATCCAGGTTGGGCGATGCCGCCCTGTCCAGGGGTGCACGTTCTGGGATCTCCTCTGGCACCCTCAGCTAGGGAGTCCCCATATGTGAAGACTCAATCTCCAGGAATGAGTCTTCACATATGGGTACGTCGGTACCGACGGAGCCTGCACGGGAACGCTGCCCAGCTTCCAATCAGAAAGCTTTTGGCAGCATCCCTCGCGCCTGCGCGCTGACTTCCCGCCTTCTCCAGAGCCTCTCTTCAGTTTTCGTTTTTCCGCGGAGCCGGCAGGACGTCCTCCTGTCACCGCAGAAACTTTTCTTTTTACTTACTTTAATTACTTTAGTTTTTGTTTTCTTGTGGTCGCGGCTGTATTTCCTGCCGCCACCGGTACCGCCGGTGGATTTTTGACTAAATTCTGAGAAACTTTTTCTTCAGTTTTTTGCCTTAACTTGTTGGGCCTACCAGGCCTCTTCCTCATGGAGCCTTCTTTTCCTAAGAAGTGCATTCTATGTGGAAACACCTGTTTCCTTTTAGACTCCAATAGTTGGTGTCTCAATTGTGTGGGTCCTGACCCTTTTTCCCCTGACTTGTCAGGGGATACTTTTGTGAGGAAACCTTCAGTTTTTAGAGTTTCCCTCGATACCGTTTTTTATTCGGCAGTGAGGGAACCCGGTTTCTCCTCTTCACAGGATCAGGTAACCCACAAACAGTCTGTTAAGACTAGTCAATGCTTGAGTGGTATGTCCCATGCCCAGCATGGTGACGGCTCCGGCCTTACCCTCAAGAATCCATTGGCATTACCCCTGCGGGAGTCTGCGGGCTCCAAAGCATTAAAGGGGTTTCAGGTTGTTCCTGGGGCTCACCCCTCACAGAACATACCTGAGCCATGTCCGGGGGTGGTATCCGCTTCGAGCGGTACTGATCCCCCGGCATCAGCACCGGTGTCGAGTGTTCCACTCTTCACCAGGGATCGTCATCGGGCATCCTCGGTACCTTCGGGACCGATCGATACGCTCCGAATTGACTTCCCTCGATCCCAGCCGTGCACGGTGCGGGTATCCGCTTCCAGCGGTACCGATTCCCCGGCATCGACTTCGGTGTCGAGTGTTTCACTCTTCACCAGGAATCGTCCTCTAGCATCCTCGGCACTTTTGGGGCCGGGCGATACGATACCGATGGACATTTCCATATCTCAGCCATGCTCCGGGACGGTACCGGCTTCGATCGGTTCCGATACCCCGGCATCGGCACCGGTGTGGAATAACGTTCTCCCGGCGAGAGGTTGTCATCGGGCATCCTCGGTACCTTCGGGACCGATCGATGTAACCCAGGCTGCTTTACCGGTATCGGCTTCGCCGATACTACCACAGACGTCGGTACCCTCGAGACATGCATCGATAGACTCGCTTCCTTCGATGCCGAGTCTTGAATCGATATCTAGTCTCGAGGACTGGGTACCGACGCGTCCCTGAACCGACTCCCGTCGTTTCCAGATAAGCAGTTCCGAGGATCCTAGCCATAACTCTCGCATGATCTCGGTACCATTGCAGCAGTTCCCGATGACAACTTCAACTGCTGGCCCTGTGTCAGTATCGATGTCGATGCCTGTTCTTGCACCGATGCCTAGTTTGGAACCGATACCTGGGGTTGCTGATGCAGTACTCACTGCCTCTAAGTTACCATACCAGTATCCTTGTCCATCTACTAGGTTTCTCTCCTCACACCACGGTACGTCCTCTGGTGCTCAGCCTCTTTCTTTAGCCTTACCAGGGAAGGTTCCCATAGGAGATCAGGCTTTTCAGGCTTTTCTCCTGGATATGGCAACCTTTCTTAATATCTCTATCCCTGGTTGTGATGCTATTCCTGGCTCACCGGCACAAATGGAAAATATGATGCTTCCTTTACATCCTGCTCTGCAGGATCTCCTTCTGAGGGTCTGGAAATCACCCTTACGGCTTCCTCTACCTTCTACAGCCACTGAGGTTCGGTACCAGGTGCCTCCCTCCCCAGGATTTCAGAAGCCTCAACTTCCTCATCGTTCCCTTGTAGTGGAATCAGCACTGAGGAAGGTTAAGAGCAAGAAGAAGCATTCTTCTTATCCGCCAGGTCGTTCTTCAAGAACACTCGATGCGTTTGGTCGTCAAGCCTTCCAAACATCTATGCTGGCCTCCAGAATTCTTACATATATTTTCCACATGAGTCTCACACTCCAGGAGGTCACAGAGAGATTGTCTCTTTTGACCCCTTTTATGCCAGAGCCCAAGGCTACTAATTATTCCTTGCTACTCAATCATAGCCGGAATATATCTTGGTTCCTTTCTCGTGCTTCTATAGACTCTTTTGAGTCTGTTAGCAGATCCTCTGCTATTGCCATTGCAGCACGTCGCAGAGCCTGGCTCGAAGCTTCAGACTTGAGCAGATGGGCACAAACTATATTGGCTCATTCTCCTTGTACAGGAGAAGGTCTCTTCAATAAGGAGGCTTTACGTCAGGTTGCTCAGTGCTCCGCTGGCTCTCCTTCCACTAAGGACCTTTCTAAGCCACCTCCTTCTTCGAAAGGTAGGAAATGTCCTACCAAACCTTCTTTCCCTAGGAAAAGAAAGTTTCATTCATCTCCTGCCCATCATTCGGCTGTACCTAAACAAGGGACACCTCAGCCTAGTCTGGAGTCCTCCAGCTCTGGCCAGTCTCAGCATTCCCAGCAACCATAGGGGCTGGGAATTATACTCTACAGTTCACTCCTACCCATTAGAAGTTTATTCACTCTGCTTTTCTTTTTCAGTGTACTAAGCTGTCGGAAAATTTTTGTTCAGGGACTACAGACTTCTCCTCTTCTTACTCTCTAGACAAGCAGTTGCAACTATCCCCTGATAGTTCTGTCCCAACTGAACATTTTTTCCTTCAGTTGACTTACCCTATGGGTACGTCACCCTCCAATTACTTGCTCTACCCTCTCAACCGGGCTTTTTCCCTAACTGAGGGGTACCATACTGAAAGGCTTCTCTAGCAAGCTCGTTCCTCAGACAGGGAGAAGGGATATCTCCTCTCCTTTCTTGTCTGTTTTTCTTTATTGGGCACAGGACAATCTCTCTGCTGTTTCCGTCAGCAGCTGTGCCTGCAGGAGTTACAGTGATTGTATTACTGGTACTTTTTACAAGTTCCAGTCCCTTGTTCAAAATTTTGTCTAGCCTCAGTAGTGATTCCAAGCTACTCGTCAGCTATCTTGGATCCTCCTACTCTTTTAGGCTTTCTCACATTATTCTATCCATCTCCTCTCCTAGAAACATAGAAACATGATGACAGAAAAAGACCACAAGGCCCATCTAGTCTGTCCTTCCATAACAACTACAACAGTCCACTTTTTACCTTTAGAGATCCTCTGTGTTGGTCCCATGCTTTTTTGAATTCAGTTACTGTCCTCATCTCTACACCTCCACTGGGAGACTATTCCACGGATCCACTACTCTTTCCGTAAAGAAATATTTCCGCATATCACTCCTGAATCTATCTCCCTTCACCCTCATCCCATGTCCCCTCGTCGCAGAACTTGCTTTCAATTGAAAGAGGCTCTCTCCCTGAACATTTATGCCACGGAGGTATTTAAACATCTCAATCATATCACCTCTATCCCTACTTTCCTCTAAGGTGTACATATTAAGATCCTTAAGTCTGTCCTCATATGCTTTATAATGAAGACCACTAATCATCTTAGTAGCAACCCTCTGCACCGACTCCATCCTGTTCACATCCTTTTGAAGGTGCGGTCTCCAGAATTGCACACCATACTCCAAATGAGGTAGGATATGGCAACACACCTGACTTCAGTCAGTTTATCTCATATCTCTCCTGCACAATGCTCTCTGCAGTCTTCAGAGAAGCTTTCTACTATGAGGGCCTTGCTATAGAGCATTGACATTGTCTCTAAAGCTTCTCTATTAGTAGGGAAAAGCTTATAATCCCTTCCCATGCCTGTGAGGGTTCTCCACACCCTCAGGCCTGGGGTGTTAACATGAAATATAAGTTCTTCTGCGTGAAAATCCAACGCTGATGTTTACGCATGCTAGCTCTGGGTCCCTCCAGTAGGTCCCTCTGGTATCTTCTGCGTTTCTGCACATCTGCCATGTCAGTGTTCTGTGGAACTCCCGCCTTGTTCCTTACAGATTCATATGATCATCTGTTCTCACGCAAACATCACGGTTATCTTGTTGGATTGCCTTCTTGCATCCCTCAATCCACGGAAATAGATTCTCTATACATATCCCAAGTGGGTTCACCCTCTTGTAGAGCGAAGAATCTTTTTCTTTTATATTCCCCATGTACAATTATGGGGCTGGGTGGTAGACATGTATCTTCAACTTGTTATCTTGTATGTAGCATCTCCATATATGTCTACATACCTATATCATTACTCTGGTGGTGCAAAACCATGCCCCACAAATGTATATATATTTCGGTATATCATATCTATATATCTATATATCTCTATATATATATATATATTTTTTTTTTTTTTGATACATTTCTCCACCCATATCCTAATATACACATATGGACATATGTGTGTGTGTATATATATATATTCCATCCACATATATATATCTGTCTATATATGTGTCTGTTGGGGGGCTTCTTAAGGGTTGATATGTCTTACACACTATCACCCTTACTGTCTATACTAAATGTTTTACCTTCTAGAGGTTTTAGACAGTCTTTCGCCCTACTTCGCATATCATATTACGATGCAGAAACTGTCATGCACCTATAACTACTGTGGTGCTAACATCTTCCATTTCTTCTTTAAGTCCTTGAAGCATCACGCTTCAATATTTTTCCTACCTCTCGCCAGCTAGGAAAAATAGTGTACATCTTTATCTTTGAGTACACAGCTGTTCTCCTTGGGAATAGGGGTTTTTCCAGTCCCCCTCTTCCCGCCAGGACTGGGCTAGTTCTCCAACTCCGTCAGTCTTCTTCCTTTAGTCCTCAATGTTAATGACTTTATGCCTAAAGGAGTTTTCAGCTTTTTCCTATAAAGCTTCCATTGAAGACCTGACGTCTAATCCTACCCAGTTGACACCTGGATCGTCTGCTACCTCCAGGTCTGGACCTTCATCCTCACTGCTGGGAGGTCACCTTGAAGATTCCGCCACTGCTTATCCAGTAGACTCCATCATGCTCTCTACTTCCTACAATACAGTAGGTAAGCTGCATATTTTAAGTGTACATTAAAGGTGTTTTAATGCTACTCATCATATATACCAAGGACTCCTGTAGTCTGTAGGGCCCTGTAGTCCTTGGCTATGCTGTTTCTTTCCTCACAGCTCCTTTATTGTCAACTCCTACCCTCCATCCCACTTTGGATGCCGGGGATTCCTGGAGACAAAATGCACCCCTTTTCCAGGCCCCTGCATTTTTATGGGATCTCCCCCTGGCATCTCCAACTAGGGAGTCCCCATATGTGAAGACTCATTCCTGCTTGTTCCTGGAGATAGCACAGTTACTTACCTGTAACAGGTGATCTCTGGGAACAGCAGGAATTAGTCTTCACAACCCTCCCACCTCCCCTAGGAGTTGCATCTCTTATCTTCTTCTTCTTCCTTTCCTCTCCTCGCCTTTGTCTCAGCTTTGAAACTCAACTGAAGAGAGGCTCTGGAGAAGGCGGGAAGTCAGCGCGCAAGCGCGAGGGATGCTGCCAAAAGCTTTCTGATTGGAAGCTGGGCAGCGTTCCCGTGCAGGCTCCGTCGGTACCGAAGTACCCATATGTGAAGACTAATTCCTGCTGTTCCCAGAGATCACCTGTTACAGGTAAGTAACTGTGCTTTCCTGCTTGTTCCTGGAGATAGCACAGTTACTTACCTGTAACAGGTGATCTCCGGAACAGCAGGAATTAGTCTTCACAACCCACCCACCTCCCCTAGGAGTTGTAATTTTCTCTCTCTCTCTCTTCCTTCCTCTCCTCTCCTTCTGTCTCAGCTATGAAACGCAACTGGGGAGAGGCAGTGGGAAGGGCGGGAAGCTACCGCGCAGGCGCGAGGGATGCTCCCAAAAGCCTTCTGATTGGATGCTGGGGAGCATTCCCGTGCGGGCTCCGTCGGCGCCGACGAACCCCATATGTGAAGACTAATTCCTGCTGTTCTGGAGATCACCTGTTACAGGTAAGTAACTGTGCTTTCACTCTTCTCCTGCCCCATCATCCAGAGGTGCCCAAACAAGGGACACCTCGTCCTAGTCTGAAGTTTCCAAATTCTAGCCAGTCTCAACATACTCAGCAACCATAGGTTCTGAGGGTTACAATTTACAGTTAACCTCTTCTTAGCAGAAGTTTGTTCACTGTGTTTTCTTAAAGCTCTACACTGGGGTGTTCCTTTTTCAGTATGCTAAGCTGTCAGGATATTCTTGTCCATGGGTTACAGAATTCTTCTTTCTATCAAGAAGGGAGGTCCCCACTATCTCATGATAGTTTCTGTCCCAACATGAACATTTTTTCCTTCAGCTGACTCGCCATATGGGTAAGTCACCCTCCCCCTCTCATCCAGGGTTTCCCCTGACGGAGTGGTGCCATACTGAAAAGCTTCTCTAGCTTTCATTCCAGTGTAGACTTTCCTTGAATACATTCTCAAGATAACTCATCAGACAGGGACAGGAATATCTCCTCTCCCTTTGTCAGTTTCTCTGTTTTACACAGTAAGATTCTCTCTGCTGTTCTTTCAGCTGCTGTGCATGCAGGAGTTCCAGTGATTGAACTACTGGTACTTTTCCTCAAGTTCCAGTCTATCTTCCAAAAATTTTTCTCTAGCCTCAGTAGTGATTCCAAGCTAGTCCTCATCTATCTTGGATAATCCTACCCACTTTAGGCTTCTCACGTTATCTTCTTTCTAGCCATCTCCTTTCCTAGGATGTGGCAAGACACCTGACTTCAGTCAGTTTTATCTCATAATTCTCCTGCACAATGCTCTCTGCAATCTTCAGAGAAGCTTTCTACTATGGGCCCTTGCTACAGAGCATTGATCTTTGTCTCTGAGGGCTATTCTATATAGTAGGGAAAAAGCTTATAAATCTTTTTCATGACTGTGAGGGTTCTCCACACCCTCTTGTCTCCTGTTATAAGCTTTTTCTGCGTGAATATCCAAGGCTATTAGTAATGCATGATACCCCTATGTCCCTCCAGTGGGTCCTCCTGGTATCTTCTCTATGCGTTTCTACCCATCTATCATGTCAGAGTTCTAAAAGACTCCCGACTTGCTCTTTATAGACTGATATTATCCTCTGTTTTTCACGAACCATCCTGGTTATTTTACTGGATTGCATTCCTGCATCCTCTTAGCCCACGGAAATAGATTCTCTATATATCTGTCAAGTGGATTTCACCCTCTTGTTGTTGGATGAATCTTTCCCCTTCACATTCCCCATGTGAATGTTCTTAAGGGGCTTAGTGTATCTTCAGACTTATTGTCCACATATATATGTCTGTAAGCTGTGTGTGCATAATTTATGCCCCTATATGTATGTATGTATATATATATATATATATATATATCCACTTATATATAAATGTTGATACATATTTCTGCATATCTAGATATGCATATATATATAGGTATATATATCTCCCTATATATATATTTATTTTTTTTTTCTTGTATCTGTTGGGAGATTTTTTTATAAATCGATATGTATTACATACTATCTCCTCACTGTCTATGCTATAGCAATTTGTACCTGTCTTAGAGGTTACAGTCAGTGAGCTCCCTTTTTCATACTGTTCCTTAGTATGAAGGGACTGTTATGTTCATAACCACTACTGTGGTGATAACAGCTTCCATTTTACTCTAAAGGTCTCCCTATCCTTGAAGATTCAAACTTCAGTATCTTTCCTATCTCTCAACAGCTAGGAAAGATAGTGTACATCTTCATTGTTTTGAGTACACATTGTTCTCCTTGCGAATTTGGGCTTTTTTCATTACCCCTTCTTCCCTCCAAGACTGGGTTAGTTGTCCAAATCGGTCAGTCTTCTTCTTTTAGTCTCTGTACCTAAAAGAGTTTTCAGCTTTTTCTCATAAAGCTTTCCATTGAAGACCTGCCGTTCTAATCCTACCCCAGTTGACACCTGGATCACCTGCTAATTCCAGGTCTGGACCCCTTCACCCTCACTGCTGTGAGGTCACCTTGAGGATTCCGCTACTGCATATCCAGTAGACTCCATCACGCTTTCTACTTCCTACAATCCAGTAGGTAAGCTCCATATTATAACTGTTCATTAAATGATTTTAATGGTACTTATCATACATGCCATGGACTCCTCTCCTGTAGTCCTTGGGTTTGCTGTTTTCCTTACAGCTCTTCTATTCTCAACTCCTACCCTCCATTCCCTCATGGGATGCCGGAGATCCTGTGTGGGAAATGCACTCCTGATCCAGGAACATGCATTTTATGGGATCTCCCCCTGGCATCTCTAGCTAGGGAGTCCCCATATGTGAAGACTCATTCCTGCTTGTTCCTGGAGATAGTACAGTTACTTACCTGTAACAGGTGATCTCTGGGAACAGCAGGAATAAGTCTTCACAACCCACCCACCTCCCCTAGGAGTTGCATTTCTCTATCTCTATCTTTCCCTTCCTTGTTCTCTCTCTCTTTGTCTCAGCTTTAAAACTTAACTGAGGAGAGGCAGTTGGGAAGGCAGGAAGGCAGCATGCAGGCGTGTTGGGATGCTTCCAAAAGCTTTCTGATTGGACGCTGGGAAGCGTGCTGGCGCAGACTCCATCGGTACCGACGTACCCATATGTGAAGACTTATTCCTGCTGTTCCCAGAGATCACCTGTTACAGGTAAGTAACTGTGCTTTATCAACAGATGGCATCATATAACAGCAGAAAATTGGACTTTGTCCATTGTAGGAGAGGGGTACAAACTTCATTTTCACAGCATACCCCCTCCTACAATTCTAAAGCAGCTCAATTCACAAACCTCTGCAATCTGCCAGATTACGAGGTCTCCACACTTCTTGCCCAAGGGGCAATAGGGGAAGTACCCATTTTTCAACAGGGAACAGGGTCCTACTCCCCCTATTTTCTAATCCCAAAGAAAACAGGGGGACACAGACCCATTCTAGACCTCAGAGAATTGAACAAATATCTGTTTCGAGAAAAATTAAAAATGATTTCTCTAGCAACTCTTCTGCCATACCTTCAAGCCCAGGACTGGCTTTGCTCTCTAGACTTAAAGGATGCATACACGGAGTCGACTTCCGGTTGGGCAATGAGCTGAACGGACGTCTCACGTTCAGCTCCGGGTAATCTGCCCCATAAAACGGCTTTAAAACCCTGCAATAGTGGCTTTTAACCGCAATTGTCTACTTCTTTCACCCCACGGAGGCTATAACGAAGTGTGTGAAGTGGTATTCCTGCTAATATTAGCTCGATGGCATCAAAAACACTCCGAAAAGACAAGCCTCGCACCACGGAGAGTAAGATGGCGGAGGGCTCACCAGCTAGCTCGAAATCGGGAGGCACGTCTGATTTGGTAGCGGAGGTGAGTGCCGCGGTGGTCCAGGCGCTCAATACACGCTTCCAGGACTTAGCTGAGCAGATACAATCTGTGGGCCAACGTTTCACGGATGTGGTGGAGCGACTGGAACAGGCCGAGACAAGAGTGTCTGATGTGGAAGACACCCAACAATCCATGGTAGCCAAGGTGGCAGCTCTGGAGACCCTGGTGAAACAACAGGGAGATAAACTCGACGAGTTGGAGAATCGGGGTCGGCGCAAAAACCTGCGTTTCATTGGCATACCCGAGAGTGTCGCAGATAGTGCCTTGCTTGAATATTTGCAGTCCTGGATTGGGAGGTTACTGCCAGACCCGAGAGATGATCCTATCACGTTGGAGCGAGTACATAGGCTGGGCCAACGCAGAGAACAGGCACGGAGGCCGCGTGCGGTAATCGCCCGCTTTTTAGATTATCGGCAAAAAGAAGAGGTGCTGAAAGCGGCACGGGGCCGACGACGACACCAACAGGACACTGAACCGATTCTGGTGTTCCAAGATTATTCGATGATTGTCAGCCAGCAGCGTCGGGCCTTCTCCGGGGTCTGTACCCAACTGCTAAATCAAGGTGTACGCTTCTCATTACTATACCCGGCCCGGCTGCGGATCGAGCATCAAGGCCATACTCGCTTTTTAGCGACCCTGGACGAGGCTACTGCATTTCTGGAGACTTTGAATACCCAATCGGCCTTGTGATCCTTGGGGGCTCAAATGAGAGATGGTTGGAGATCCCCATAGGAAAAAGAAGGCTCCAGGGACTGCGGTGGGCCTAACATTTAATAGGTGCCTTCCCAATGCTGCCTGAGAACCTTTGTTCTTGAACTCAGTGTGGTTTGCTACACAGCGATACAAAGTTTCACTAGCTTTGTAACACTCGCTACTCAGGTGGAGACATTGTATCTTTAACTTGTTTCAATTGTTTTCTTCTTCTTTTTTTTTCTTTCTTTTGCCTCTCTTCCTACCCACTTCCTCCCTTTCTTTCTTTCCCCTTCCTTCCTTTTTCTCTCTGTGTTCCATGCATATTGACTGGGAGGTAGGGAATATACTTGCGGGAAAAGTGGAGGGCTGCTAGATGATTAATGGTGGATGGGTAGTTTCGTTACAGAAGCCCACTAATTCCCCCCTTTCTGCTTAGACGCCTTTGTACATTACCTGGAATGCAGTGGAGGGCTAGGGGGTGATCAGCGGCCTACACAATGCAGGGTACCGGGAGGAGGGGAGGGGGGCACCCAGATATGGCTCTCGGTGTGGAGGAGGGGGGGGAGCTAAAAGTGGGAGCTGAGCCTGATAGAAAGGGGCACCTGAGAGATCTGAATAGCTTGATAATGCAATATAAAAGCTAGCGTTTCGGTGATGGTGATTAAATGAGGGAATTTACTGGTAGGGTGGTTTATAGGTGATGGAAGTAGCTGGGGGGGAGTATGTGGAGGGGTATGTTTGATACGAATATTAGAAGGTCCTACATTGCATATTAAGTTTCTGCTCTCACTGAGACCTCCTTTTTACCGTCGCAGAGGCCCAAGACCTTGGTGTTATCATCCTCCCGGGGTGCCTTAGGCGCGCAAGTGGTTTTTATTTTAACCTAGCGGCCTGGGGTGGGGCACGGCTGGGGAACATTTGCTGCACCCGACTGCATGCTGAGAAACGAGCGCTGCTGGATAGCAGCGATATAACGGGGCTACCCGGCCTGAGGTGCATGGGGTTGCTTGGGTGGGGGAGGATAGAGTTCTAGTTAAGGGGGAAGGAGATATCGACGTGGAAGGACTGGTGAGACACGTGATTGAAAAGAGGGAGGGCCTGTAGACTGCGGTGTAATACAGTGTGGGCATGGGTGGAGTGGGCTCGGGTCTGGGAGAGTGGGGGGGAGGCGGAGGAGAGCTCTGGAAGTTCTTCTTGTAGCGGTTAATATAGAGTGCTATAGTTAGCTTAGCTGGCAGGTATTATATCTTGGGGGTGAAGGGGTGATCCAGTTTGCCAAAGGAAGTTGTCCATTGTATGGATGGGCCTGAGAGTCTGGGGGGGAGGGGGGAAGGAGGGGGAGACGAGGGGTGGGGCTAGGGCACACTCCGCTAGCTATTTGCAGATGGCATGATTTCTTTGTTTTGGCTGAAGGGGGGCTCCAGGCTGGGGGAGTCCCTCAAGAACGACTGGTGATAATCAAGTGGTGGAACCTTGGCACTGCCCCGTTGCTCTGAAAATTATTACTTGGAATGTCTGTGGACTGGGGATCCCCATTAAGAGACATAAAGTATTGCAGGCACTGGCTCGGCTTAAGTGTGATATTGCATTTCTCCAAGAAACCCACCAGACGGCTGTTGAGCATAGTAAATTATGTCGGAACTGGGTGGACCAAGTTTGGGGATCCCCGGCGCAGGGGCATAAGGGTGGAGTAGCTATACTAGTTCACAAACGCATACGATTTGTGGCGGAGACTGTTTTAGCTGACAACATAGGTAGATCTCTGTTGATATATGGTCACTTAGAGGGGAAACCGGTGATTATCGGAGACCTTTATGGCCCCAATGTCGCTGACCCGGGTTTTTATAGTGGTTTGGCCTCAAACGTGGAACAGCTTCCGGATTGTCCTGTGATTCTGGGAGGGGACCTTAATGGAGTCCTCGATGTAGACCTGGATACATCTAGGGGAGGAGGGGGACGAGAGAGGGTGGCGCCCTCGCAGACGTTGAAACTGTTTTGTAAGAGATTAGGTATAATCGATCCCTGGCGATTGATGCATCCCTTAGAAAGAGACTTTACACATCAGTCTAGGGCACATGGCACCAGTGCACGTATAGATTATGTGTTGACCTCGGGGGCCTTGTTTGCGCACACGGAGGATGCCCAGATTGGTCCTTCGGAAGTCTCTGACCACGCGATGGTATGGCTTGATTTACATTGGAGAAGGGATACGACTCGGACACGTTTGTGGAGGTTTCCTCTAGAATTGTATTCAGATGGGCAATTCCGCCGATTTTATACGTCAGAGATGGGAGGAATTTCTCAGTGATCACCACGATCATTTAGAAGATCCCGAATTAGTATGGGAAACAGCGAAGGTGGTCCTCCGGGGGGATATTATAGGATATGCTGCTCGAAGGCGTCGACTGATGGCCGAACGTATTATCATGCTTGAACGCCAGGTCATTAAACTCCGTCGGCGGTGTGCTCATACGCCATCGTCTTTGAATAAGAAACAGTTATGGGAAGCCCAGATTGCTCTCAATGAGCTGTTACATCAGCGAGCTAAGAAGTCAGTTCTGTATTACCGATTTCGATTGCACTGCTTTGGTGATAAACCTGGCAAGTTGTTGGCTCGGTGTTTGAGGGCCCGCCGGGGTTCTGCCTATGTGGCGGCTATAAGGGAGGGTCAGGGACGTGTTCATAAGGAGAGTGTGGAAATTGCAAAGGTCTTTCGTAGTTTCTTTCAAAACGTATACAAAGCGGAATCTGGACCTAATGAGGCGATGCAGGACTATCTAAAAGCATTGGAGTTACCTCAGCTCACTGAGGAACAGAGGGAGGTCTTAGATCTACCCATTACCCCGCAAGAGATACAATCAGTAATCTCCGCCGCCCAGTGCTATAAAACCCCAGGGCCGGATGGACTAGGGGCCGAATTTTATTAAATTCTGGGTGATTGTGTTAGTCCACTATTGTGAGAGGTTTTTAACGGCAGGGCAGAGAGGGGAGCATTTCGCTGGGGGCGAAATCATGCCCATATCACCTTGATCCCAAAGCCGGGTAAAGACCCGATGCTGGCAGCCTCCTATCGACCTATCTCCCTATTAAACTTTGATCTCAAACTACTTGCGAAAGTTCTGGCCGAACGTCTGGCAGGGGTACTAGGCCATTTAATCCATGAAGCACAAGTGGGATTCGTAAAAGGGCGCTATGCAGTCCGGAACCTTCGGAAGATTCTGGCCTCCTTGGAGTGGATGCATGCCCAAGGAATTTAACTGATTAGCTTCGATGCAGAAAAAGCTTTCGACAGGGTGGATTGGCAATATCTCTGGAGACTACTACCGCAATATGGCATAGGGGCAGACTTTTGTAAAATGGTACAGAGCTTGTACGTCACACCAACGGCATGCATAATGTGTAATGGACTATTATCGGAGGACTTTGTGCTAGAACGAGGTACGAGGCAGGGCTGTCCTTTATCGCCCTTGCTATTTGTTCTCTCCTTGGACCCTCTGATTCGTGCCATTGTGACTTCGGGAAAGGTGAAGGGAGTGCAGCTGCATCGCAGGAATTCACTATTTTGGCATTTGCGGACGATTTGTTAGTCCATCTGACATCCCCGGCCACTTCTTTGCAACCTCTACTGGATGAATTCTTGCGTTTCGGGGCATTCGCAGGCCTGCGTGTTAATAAAGATAAGTCTGAAGTAGTGGATGTTTTAGGGCATCTCCGTGGTTCATGGAGAGGGCCCTTCCCCCTACGGTGGGCAGAGAGGGAGTTTGTTTGTTTGGGCACAGTATTGACTGGCAGACCACAAGAATTATATAGGCGCAATCTGGATCGGATCCTGCGGCAGTTGGTTGTGCAATTAAAAGCCTGGGAATCCCTCCCACTATCCTTGGCTGGGAGAATAGCGGCGGTGCAGATGATGATTCTACCTCGAATTTTATATTGGTTGCAAACCCTACCGGTCTGGTTGCTGAGTCGAGATCTGCGTAAAGTGGAAGCTTTGCTTAAGATGTTTCTTTGGCGGGGGAAGAGGGCGCGTATCCCGTGGAGTCGCTTGCTGGGAAAATGGCGAGAAGGGGGTATGGGCATGCCAGACTTGAAGACCTATGCGCTGGCCTGTCAAGCTAGACACTTGGGAGATTGGTTAGGGGGGACGGAAGTATATACACCTAGGACTTTAGAGGAGTGCTTAGTGGCTCCTGCGACTTTGTTGGGGATCTTGCATGGTTCGCATAAGTACCTATCGGATTCTATTCGGCAGAGTACATTGGTAGACTCAGCTCGGCGTACCTGGCAGCAGATTAATAAAAACTGGAATGACGCGTGGAGGGTTTCTTGCTGGTTGCCACTGCAGGGGAATGCCCAATTCACTCCTGGGTCCGAGACAGCGGTGTTTCGAGATTGGTGAACACGCGGTATCCGGAATGTGGGGCACCTAGTAGACCCCGAGGGAAGATGTAAATCCTTTAGAACCTTGAGTCGGGAATATGATCTACCCACTACGCACTGCTTTGCATATATACAAGTCTCCCATTATGTGGCCTCCTTGCCGCGCGGCGCGCTGCAAACTGAGCGGTCAGCTCGTATTTTGGAATTTTTTCAGTTGGGGGAAGAGCGCCCACCCTCGATTTCTAAACTGAAACGCAGTTTAGATCAGTATAGAGCTCTCCCCGATTATAGTGGAGTCGAAATGGCTTGGGCAGCTGAACTGGGGGGGACGACGTGCCCCCGGGGTCGGTTCTTGAGGCATTGAAAAGGATTGTCCGGGTGGCGCAAGGGGTGCATTGGAGAGAGATTCAATTCAAATGCGTGACTAGGGCTCACTTTTCACCTCGGCGGGCACTGCGAAGTTGCCTGGAGACAGATGGCTCGTGCCCACGTTGTTCAGAGTCTTTGGCGACTCTTACATATGTGGTGGGGCTGTCGGGGAATACGTGCCTACTGGGCGCGGATATGCAATTTTCTCAATACACTGCTTCAACGAAGTGTTCGTTGGACTGGCTCGTTTGTAGTACTTGATCGGATGACGATCCCAGGACCTGTGAAAGTAGGTGAACGTTTGCTCATGCGAAAGGCCTGTCTGGTGGGTAAAGGGCCGATTCTCCGACTGTGGAGAGAACGCCAGTTGCCTACTTTTAGTGAATGGCGGAACAGCTTCCATCAGTTGATGCTAACAGAGCGCTGGATGGCGCGGGGCAGTGCCAAGCTTTGGACAGTTTTTTTGTCAATCTGGGAGCCTTATATTCAGCAACTTGGGGCTCACAGTCGTAATGAAACCCTCCAATTGGGGAGTTAAATGAGTTTGGCCAAGGAGAGCAGTGACGGTGGTACAGACCAAACTGCTCTTTGATGATTAGCTTGGATTAAGCTGCAGGAAGTGGAGTGTGGGATGGTTGGTGGGAGGGGGAGATGGGGGGGGAAGGGAGGGGGGATGGGATAAAATGTAAATTAACCACCTATTATATTTCTATATGTTGGCTCCCGGCGGGGATCAGAGTACACCCTCCCCCCCCCCCACCCCCCCGCGGAAACGTTTTTATGATATGTCTTGAGTTGTTGGTGGAACTAAATAAAGTTTAAAAAAAAAAAAAAGGATGCATACACTCACATTCTTATCCATCGAGATCACAGGAAACTTTTACGTTTCCTTTTCAGGGGAAGACATTTCCAGTACAGGGTTCTTCCTTTTGGTCTGGCTTCAGCACCAAGGGTGTTCACGAAATGCATGGCAGTAGTAGCAGCATTTCTACGAACCCTGGGGATTTTTGTCTTCCCCTACTTAGACGACTGGCTCATTCGAGCCTTCACAGTTGCAGAGGCCAGCACTGCACTGTCTCGTACAATGCGAATCCTCCAATACTTGGGATTTGAAATGAACTTCCTGAAGTCTCAACTAGTTCCTTCCCAATGCCTAGAATTCATAGGAGCCTGTCTGGATACCAGGCAGGCAAGGGCTTTCCTTCCACAAGCCCGGTGTCTTTGCATTATACAGCTAGCTTCCCAAGCAGCGGGAAAATCCTCCCTCACGGCTCGGGAACTACTGCAGTTGCTGGGACACATGGCATCCACAGTTCATGTAGTCCCATATGCTCGCCTTCACATGCGAGCAGCTCAGTGGACCCTCTCCACACAGTGGACACAGGTCATTTGTCAGACAAAATAAGTCTCTCAAAGACTAATTTTGTCCCTCCAATGGTGGCAATCACTAGAAAATCTGACAGTGGGGTCTCCTTTCCATCAACCCCTCTTTCAGGCCACCCTAACAGATGCATCACAGGTGGGTTGGGGAGCACACCTGCATCATCTCTCTACCCAGGGCACCTGGACTCCACAGGAGGTAGGTTTGCACATAAACCTCCTGGAATTAAGAGCAATTTATTTAGCTCTTCGAGTGTTCCACGCCCAGCTCGGCTACAAGACAGTCCTGGTCTAGACGGACAATCAGGTAGCCATGTTCTATGTGAACAAGCAGGGCGGAACCGGCTCTCTGTCGTTATGCAACAAAGCTTTACGACTATGGGCCCTTGCCAGAGAGCTCCAAATTTACCTTCTAGTGATATATCTTCCAGGCATTCAAAACCTTTGGGCAGACAAACTCAGTCAAGTACTGCTACCTCACGAGTGGGTCACTCCACCTAGACTAGGTGGCAAAGATACTTCATCTCTGGGGCACTCCAGACATAGACCTCTTTGCAAGTCCACTGAATGCCAAACTTCCCCGGTTCTGTTCCAGGATACCGGCACACCACTGTCAGGCAAGGGATGCCTTCCTCCTTCACTGGGGTCAGGACTTCCTTTATGCTTTCCGACCCATTCCCCTCATTCCCAAAACACTCTTCAAGCTTCAGAGAGGCAGGGGTCGCATGATTCTCATCGCACCACGATGGCCACGCCAAGCGTGGTATTCCCTGCTTCTGCATCTCTCTCAAGCGGCACCTCTGGAGTTAGGGCACGCTCCAGATCTCCTTTCTCAGGAAAACGGGATGCTATGGCACCCGAATCCCCAGTCCCTGCACCTCATGACCTGGTTGCTGAAGGCTTAGACCTCCAGGATCTCAACCTGTCTCAGCAGGTAAAAGATATCCTTCGAGCTTCTAGGAAACTTTCCACAAGAAGATTTTATGCCTTCAAGTGGAAATGTTTTACTATATGGTGCTCCAGGAGGGAATTAAACCCCCTGGTCATACCCTTAGAATCGATACTAGAGTATCTCCTTCACTTATCGAATTCTGGGTTAAAGACCAATTCGGTAAGAGTCCATCTTAGTGCAATTGCAGCTTCTTATAAGCCTCTGAATGGACAACCAATTTCCTCTCATCCACTCATATCAAGATTTATGAGAGGCCTTCTATTTATTTATTTATATTCTCTTATATACTGCGCTATTCTGCATCAGTGCGGTTTACATTGAACAAACTGAAATTACATTGAACAGGGCATTATAACTTGAAGATAACTATTTTACAGGGAACATGGGCTATGGAGGGTTAAGTGGCTTGCCCAAGACCACAAGGAGCACCTGTGGGACTAGAAACCCCAGTCCTTCCGGCCCAAGGTTGCTGTCCTCTAGTGGGATTTGAACCCCCGACCTTCTGGCCTGAAGTACCTTGCCCCAACCACTAGGCCACTCCTCCACTCCACTTCTATTAACCAAACCTCCCATCAAGCCATCACCGGTGGCATGGGATCTAAATCTAGTTCTCGGGCAGCTCATGAAGCCTCCTTTTGAGCCTTTAGCCACTTCAGCCCTTAAGATTTTGACCTGGAAGGTCATCTTCCTAATTGCAATCACCTCTGCCCGTCGCATCAATGAATTGCAAGTTTTAGTGGCTGATCCTCCTTATACTAGGTTTCATCATAAGGTTGTTCTTTGAACTCACCCACATTTTATGCCAAAGGTGTTTTGCCTTTTCATTTAAATCAATCAATTTACCTTCCTGTATTTTTTCCCAGGCCTAACACCTCTAATGCAGAAAGAAACCTTCATACTTTGGATTGCAAAAAAGGGCCTTGGCCTTTTACATACAAAGAACACAGCAACATAGAAAGTCTTCACAACTTTTTATAGCTTTTGACCCTAGTCATTTGGGGCTTCCAGTCTCCAAAAGAACTTTATCTAAATGGATTGCCCAATGCATATCCTTTACTTATGAGAGTAAGGGTCTTCCTCTTCAGGACCATGTCACAGCTCATAATGTCAGGGCCATGGCAGCTTCTATGGCTAATCTCCACTCTGTGTCTATCGATGACATTTGTTGAGCAGCCACCTGGGCTTCGGTACACACCTTCACAGCCCACTACTGCCTAGATAAAGCCTCCCGTCAGGATGCTTTCTTTGGCCAAGCTGTTCTTCAAAACCTTTTTCAAACGTAAATCAACTCCTACCCACCAACCCTGGTGGGATGCTAGAGATCGATGGGAGGAAGGATCCTCACCCTTGACGGTGGCACCTTCCTGGGACTATCTCCCTGGCATCTTCAGCTAGGGAGTCCCCATATGTGAGGACCACATTCCTGCTTGTTCCTGGAGATAGCATAGTTACTCACCTGTAACAGGTGATCTCCGGGAACAGCAGGAATTTAGTCCTCACAACCCACCCACCTTCCCTAGGAGTTGTGTGTCTCTCTCTCTCTTTGTCTCTTTCCTTTCTCCCTCTATCCTTTCACTCAGCTACAAACTTAACTGAAGAGGGACAGTTTTAAAGGCGGGAAGGCAGCGCACATGTGCTGAGGGATGCTCCCAAAAGCGTTCTTATTGGACGCTGGGGAGCATTCCCACGCAGGCTCCGTCGGTACCAACGATACCCATATGTGAGGACTAAATTCCTGCTGTTCTCGGCGATCACCTGTTACAGGTGAGTAACTACGCTATATTCTCAGTTTTCTCCCAAGTCCTCCCCCTTTCACCTGCATCCTATGACTCCTTCTTCCAGAACTTCCTTTTAACTGGAAAAGGGCCTTCTCCTATACATTTATACCGAGGTATTCAAATGTTGTTTGTCGTATCTCCCCTCTCACTTTTCTTCCAAAGTTACGCATATTGCGATCTTAGTCTTTCCCCATAAGCATTATGACGAAGACCACTGACCATTTTATAGCCTTTTGAAGTTACGGTTTCCAGAGTTATACACAATACTCCAAATGAGGTTTCACCAAAGACTTGTACAAAGGCCCTCCCTTTTCCTGCTGGTCATTTTTGCCCCTATACACCCAAGCATCCTGTTTTTTTATGTCACCTTTTCTACCTATTTTGCCACTTTAAGATAAGAAAAGACTGGGGAAAGCTGCTGTTTATCACTGGGAGTAATCAGCATAGAAACTAGCTGGTTTGAAAACAGGATACTGGGTTTGATGTACCTTTTTTGCCTTGTATGGCAATTCTTATGTTCTTATGCAACTTAATTGGAGGTGAAGGAGAGACCTTGGAATATCAAACCTTGGATAATTCTCTGTTACTGGTTGTGTTCATTCTCTATCTGTTTTTGACTTTCAGATATAATATTGAGAGAATGCCAGATGATTATGGAGCTCCTCGGTTCTAACTTCCGCCTGTCTCAGAACCTGGATCACAATGCAGACGTCAAGAGAATAGCTTGTTTACTGAGCTCCCCATATCGAGTCTTCAGTTGGAAGAGCTCCCAAGACTCATCTCCTAATTATTTTAAAAGTTATTTCTTATGAATCTTTTTTTATGCCATGTTTTAACAGGTAAACAGACTCTGATACATGTGCATTAGTCTTCCACTATTTAGCAGGGGAATAGTGTATAATTGGAAGCTGTCTAAATTGTACATAGAGTGCAGGAGTAGCCTAATGGCTTGGTATGCAAGATTCTAGGGTTCATTTCCCACTAGCACTCCTTGTGGCCTTAGCCAAGTCACTTAACCCTCCATTGCCTCAGAAGAAAGGCCTGGCAATCTACTTCCGGTCACACTGTCAAGAAAAACGAGGAGGTGCTGGGTCACCAGGAGTCAGCACTGACTCGAAGGCACACATTGCATTTGTAAATTGTACATATATTCAGTGGTGCTGTCAATTCAGGCAGTGTTGATGAATATTCAAATGTAAATAAGAACATCCAAATTAGTCTTTTCACGTATAGCTGCTTTTTGTGCAGCCCACCTATAGACATAGGGAGGGAATGTAATGCAGTGTGTGCCTTTGAGTCAATGCTGACTCCTAGTCACACTGGCAAGAAAACCCAGGAGCTGCTGGGTCGCCAGAAGTACATTGCCAGGCCTTTCTTCTGAGGCAGTGGAAGGTTAAGTGATTTGTGGGAATCGAACCTTGGTCTCTTAGTTACCAAGCCAGTGCTCTATAAGGGGGGAGATATTCTAAGCCATTTAGGTGGTTTGCAAACCTGAAAACCACCTAAATAGCACTTAGTGGTATATTCAGCAGCATTAACACAGTGACACTGAATTGCTCGATTTTGACCCCTAAGCATCCTGATGCTAGCCAGTTTTCCCAAAGCAGCTAAAGTTAAGCACTTTTTAATGGTTGGCCTAACTTTAGTTGCTTTAGCTAACTGGCCAGTGGCTGAATATTGCCACTGACAGCTTAGCTAACGTACTATCTGGCCAACCTGGATATCCAGTGCCGGTGGCAAGATACGGCCCTGGCATTGAATATCAAGGTTCAATAGCTATGGCTAGTTGCTTCATCAGGGTTAGCCACCATCACTGTATATCACCCTCATAATTTATATGGTTGATGGCTAAATATTGCTGTTAAGATTTATATATTAGGGTCCCTTTATAAACTCCTACACAGTGTACATTATAAAACAGGCCGCAAATATGTGTGAGACAAAGTGAAGTACTGGTGTATGTTACATTCTCCAGGACCAAGCAGGAAGTCAGTCCTCACTTATGGGTGACGTCGGCGCCGACGGAGCCCTCGCGGAGCAATTTTCCCCAGCTTTCAGAGAAAGCCTTTGGGAATTGCAGCGCGCATGCGCGGTCGTCTTCCCGCCCGAAGGTGCCATCTTAGCCAGTCTTCTTTTTTTTTCCGCGGAGCCCTACAGACGTCCCCGTCTTGTCCCCGCGAAAAAGTTGATTTTCTTCTTTATTTTATCCTTTTTTCCTTCGGTTCGACGCCGATCTTTTTCCCGCCCGGACTCGCGACGCCGGTCACGAGTCCTCTTACTTTTTTCGGTTTTTCTGACTTAGTCAGCTTTCGTTTTCGGTTTTTCCCTGGCAGCCCGGTCTTTTGACCTCGCAGGGGCCCTTTTTCCCCCGATGGCTGCCAGTGGGTTTAAGCGGTGTGGTCGGTGTGACCGAAATATGTCACTAACCGACACACACGACTTTTGCCTCCGCTGCCTGGGCCCGGATCATGAGGAACTGATCTGTGGGCCCTGCAGCAAAATGTCTTCAAAGGCGTTGAGAAGCCGGCGGCATCAGCGTGAGAGAATCTTCGCTGACCCCAGCCGTACCCGGACCTCGTCGGAGGCCTCCGCGTCGAAGGGCTCCAGCTCGGACCGTCGCCGGAGTTCCTCCGACCGGGGTTCTCCCTCCGGGGACCATCGTCGGAAGGTGAAACCCGCGAGGGCGGCGTCGGTGGACGCTCCTGGCTCCGCGAGGGCCGGGTCGCATAGCCCCGACAGCCGCCCCGGGTCCTTGGAGAAGGAACACATCCCGAAGCGACCTCGCCTGGAGTCGGAGATGCCTGCCCGGGTAAGTCCTGTGGTCCTTCTGGACTCGCCTCCGCGACAGCCGACGTCGGGCCCGACACCGTCGGGGCCCGAGTTGAGGGCTGCTGGGTCACCTGAGCTCGGACTCAGGTTGACGGCCTTGGAGAGCAGACTGTCTGCCTTCATGGACCAGCAGAGGGCACTGCTCGCTGGCTTCGCTGGCGCCGCTGCCCCGACCGCCGGGACGTCGACGTCCAAGTCGACCCCGGAGACCGAGCCGATCCTCGAGTCGATGAGAACTCGAGTCGATCCTCGGTCGAGGTCACCCTCGGCCTCCCGTTCGGGACCGAGGTCGCCGACGCCGACTCCCTCGGCGTCGGGGCGGCTGGCGCCGCACCCTGCCCGGGCCGACCCCACCGAGTCCTCGTCGGAGTCGGTCTGGGAGTCTGAGGAGGAAGAGTCACCTGATTCTTTCCGGACTCGGTGTGTCCCATCGGACTCACCGGAGTCCGAGCCTCGGAAGCAGTCCCCCCCGGAGGATGCCCGGTTCTCGGACTTCGTTAGGGATATGGCCAAGGCTTTGGCCTTCCCTGCGGATCCCGAGGAGGAGCCTCGAGCCGAAGAGCTCGACGCTCTCCAGTATGACTCTCCCGCGAGGGAACACTTTACTGTACCGGTTCCTCCTATGCTGGAACGACTACTCTTCCGCATGTGTGAGAGTCCGGCCTCCTCGCCGGTCCTGAGCAAGCGGGTCGATTCTATCTATCGAGTCCGCAAGAGCCCTGGCTTTCAAAAGGCACAGCTGCCACACCATTCCATGGTAGTGGAATCGGCCATGCATCGTCTTAAGAGCCAGAAGATGCACTCCTCGGTGCCTCCTGGAAGGGAGGCCCGTAACCTGGATGGCCTTGGCAAGAAGTGCTTCCAGGGCTCTATGCTCGCATGTCGTGTCCAGACTTACCAGCTATACATGGGCATGTATCTCCGGGATCTGGCTAAAGAGCTAGCCGGATTCTCCGCTGGTCTGTCCGAGGAACCCTTGCGGAGGTTCCTAGCCTTGTCCACTGGCATTCGGGAATGCTCAAAGTTCATGTCCCGAGCAGCCTATGATGGCTTTGAAGCATCGGCTCGAGTGGCCGCAGCCGGCATCGGTGCCCGCCGACAGGCTTGGCTTCAGTCGTCAGACCTTGAGCCCTGGGTGCAGGACAAGTTGGTCGATGTCCCCTGCCGAGGCGAAAACCTCTTTGGCAAGCCCATGGCGGAAAAGGCTGCGCAAATTGAGACTGAGACTCTCACCAGGACCAGGCTTTCTAGGAAGACCTCCGCCCCTTCCCAGAAAAAGGAGGGCTCGGGGAAAAAGTCCTGTTACCCGAGGAAGGCGGCTGCCTACAAACAATACCCCCATTATCAGGCCCCTGCAGCTCCCCAACAGGGCCAGCAGGCCAAGGGACGGGGTAACGGGTCCCGTAGGCAGCAAGCCCCCAAGCCTGCACCACCAGCCCCTGCTCAGCAGGGTGGGGGCTTTTGACTCACTAAGCATAGCCTCTCCCCCCCCGCTGGTTCCTCCCAGCACCGGAGGCCGGCTGGTTCACTTCGCCCACAGGTGGTCCAGCATCACCGCAGATGCCTGGGTGCTTCAAGTCGTGCGAGAAGGCTATCTTCTCCACTTCCATCAGGTCCCTCCCTCCTATTTTCCGGGAGAACCTCCGCGACCCCCTCTGCACAGGGAGTTGCTCCTTCAGGAGTTAGCAGGTCTTCTGCAGGAACAGGCGGTGGAACCGGTGCCACACCACCTGAGAGGTCAAGGCTTTTATTCCAGGTATTTTCTGATACCAAAGAGAACAGGGGGCCTCAGACCCATCCTGGACTTGCGCAACCTCAACAAGTTCCTTGTGCGAGAGAAGTTCAAAATGCTTACCCTTGGAATCCTTCTGCCCTACCTCCAGCAGGGAGATTGGCTATGCTCCTTGGATCTAAAGGATGCCTACACGCACATCCTCATCCACCCGAGCCACCGACAATACCTAAGGTTTGTGGTGGCAGGAAATCATTACCAGTACAGAGTACTGCCCTTTGGCCTGTCCTCCGCACCGCGAGTCTTCAAAAAATGTCTCGCGGTGGTGGCGGCCCATCTCCGGCTTCACGGCCTCTGTCTTTCCGTACCTCGACGACTGGCTCATCAGAGCAGCTTCCGCTCGGGAGGTCACCAACGCCACGCGCCGCACGGTGACTCTTCTGCAGCACTTGGACTTTGTTATAAACTTCGCAAAGTCCACTTTGCTCCCCTCACAGGATCTCGAGTTCATCGGCGCAAGGCTGCACACTCCTCAGGCACGAGCGTACCTACCGCTCGACAGGGCTCAACGGCTCATGGACCTAGCCGACCGTTTTCGCAGCCAGCCCCTGGTCTCCGCCAGGCGCTTCCTGAGACTACTCGGCCATATGGCTTCCACCGTCCATGTGACCCCCAATGCCCACCTAAATATGCGGTCTGCTCAATGGTGTCTCCGCCAGCAGTGGCGCCAAGCCACAGGCGGCCTAGCAGACCTAGTGCGCGTCTCTGAGCCGCTGATCTCGTCTCTCCGGTGGTGGCTCCGGCAGCCGAACCTCGTGTTCGGAATGCCTTTCCAGTCACCTCAGCCGACCCGGGTGCTGACCACCGATGCATCCCTCCTGGGCTGGGGAGCACATTGCCAAGAGGCACGTACTCAGGGCCTCTGGACCCCGTGGGAGTCTGCTCAGCAGATCAACTTCCTGGAGCTCAGGGCGATCCGCCTAGCTCTCAAGGCCTTCTCCCACCTGACTTCCCACCAGTCCGTCCTTGTCCAGACGGACAATCAAGTTGCCATGTTCTACGTGAACAAGCAGGGGGGCACGGGCTCCTTCCTCCTCTGCCGAGAGGCGCAGAAGCTCTGCTCTTGGGCCGTCAGTCACGGCATTCTCCTCAAGGCAGTTTATCTCCCGGGCCAAGAAAATTGCCTGGCGGACAAACTCAGCAGGGTCCTCCAGCCGCACGAGTGGCGTCTGGATCCCTTGGTAGTTCAGAAGCTCTTCCTCAAGTGGGGCCTCCCCACGGTGGATCTCTTTGCCGGTCCTCACAACCGGCAGCTTCCTCGCTTCTGCTCTCGTCAGCCACACCCCCTTCGGTTGGCGGCGGACGCTTTTCTGATCTCATGGTCGGGGAGCCTTCTGTACGCTTTCCCTCCCATCCCGCTAGTCTCTCGGACTCTTTTCAAGGTTCTCCGAGACAGAGCCTTCATGATCCTGGTGGCCCCTCACTGGCCCAGGCAGCCGTGGTTTCCGCTCCTACTGCAACTGGCGGTGGAGGATCCAATCCCTCTGGGGGTACAACCGGATCTCCTCACTCAGGATCAGGGGTCCCTGCTGCACCCCAACCTCAGGTCTCTCAACCTCATGGCCTGGCTGCTGAGAGGGTAGTCCTTGCTCCCCTTCTCCTGCCGGCGGAGGTGGAGGAGGTCGTCTTGGCTTCGCGACGGCCTTCTACCCGCAAATGCTACGCCCTTAAATGGCGTCGCTTTGCAGTCTGGTGTACCCAACAGTCTCAGGATCCCTTCTCCTGCCCGGTGTCGGTGATCTTGCAGTACTTGCTACACCTCTCTAATCTGGGACTTAAGTCCAACTCCGTCAAAGTTCACCTCAGTGCTATTTCAGCACATCATGTGCCGGTGGACGGCAGACCTCTTTCCAGCGACCCTCTTGTAGCGAGGTTTCTCCGAGGTCGTCTTCTACTTAAACCACCTCTGCGCCCGCCAGCGCCTGACTGGGACCTGAATGTGGTTTTGCAGCGGATCACCTGTCCGCCTTTTGAACCTATGGCTACCTGTTCTCTCCGTTTTCTGTCTTGGAAAACACTGTTCTTGATAGCCCTCACTTCCGCTAGACGCGTAAGTGAATTGCAGGCCCTCGTGTCTGATCCCCCTTACACTAGGTTCTACAAGAATAGGGTAGTCCTACGGACTCACCCGAAATTTCTGCCTAAAGTGGTCTCCCCCTTTCACATCAATCAGGAGGTGGTACTTCCAACCTTCTTTCCCAGACCACACTCCAGCCGAGCTGAAACGGTCCTCCATACCCTGGACTGTAGAAGGGCTTTGAACTTCTACCTTGACCGTACGCGGGAGCACCGTAAAGCTGCTCAGCTTTTTGTGTCTTTTGACCCCAATAAATTGGGGCTCCCGGTCTCCAAGCGTACTCTGTCCATCTGGGTTGCGGACTGTATCTCTTGGGCTTATGGGGCAGCCGGACTCTCCTTAGAAAGTCGAGTCACGGCTCATTGCGTTCGGGCAAAGGCTACGTCAGTGGCTTACCTCCGCTCTGTTCCGCTGGCAGACATCTGCCGGGCCGCTACCTGGTCTTCGAGCCAGACTTTTGCGGTTCATTACTGTCTCGAGAGGGAGTCCCGTAGGGACAGTGCTTTCGGACAGGCAGTCCTCCGTAATCTCTTTGAGGTCTGAGCAACTCCTACCCTCCATCCCGGATGTGGGCTACCGGTGGATGATAATTCAGCGAAGATTCTATCCTTCTGTGCTGCTGAGCTAGAGGGAGCTCATTTTTGTGCTTAGGGTCTCCGGTAGCCTTGAGCTTGGGAGTCCCATAAGTGAGGACTGACTTCCTGCTTGGTCCTGGAGAAAGCGTAGTTACTCACCTGTAACAGGTGTTCTCCAGGAGCAGCAGGAATCAGTCCTCACTACCCTCCCTCCTCCCCTTGGAGTTGCAATCGTCTGCTTATGTTCTTTTTGCAAATTTTTATGCTGTCTTCTTTAGCTATGTCATCTGACTGGCTAAGATGGCACCTTCGGGCGGGAAGACGACCGCGCATGCGCGCTGCAATTCCCAAAGGCTTTCTCTGAAAGCTGGGGAAAATTGCTCCGCGAGGGCTCCGTCGGCGCAGACGTCACCCATAAGTGAGGACTGATTCCTGCTGCTCCTGGAGAACACCTGTTACAGGTGAGTAACTACGCTTTATTAAAATACGGGCGTAGTGATGTGCCTTGACTCAGTGGTATCAGGTGTAAGTGCCCTCACCTAACTTGCTCATAAATGTTTGTAAATTTAGGTTCCTCCCCTGTGCAGAACCAAACTGAAAGTATTTAGGACACAAGTTATGCATGTGCTTACATCATAGCGACCTCAAAGCGTGTGCGGAAGCCTTTTAAAATAGGGACTTCCATATTAGTATTAGTACTACTAATTTTGTGTAATGCTACAAAGCATACGCAGCGCTGTTCAGTAGATGTAAGATTCAATCTCCAGGAACAAGCAGGAATGTAGTCTTCACATATGGGTATCGTCGGTACCGACGGAGCCTGCGCGGGAATGCACCTCAGCGTCCAATTAGAAAGCCTTTGGGAGCATCCCACAGCGCCTGCGTGTGTTGCCTTCCCGCCTTTCCCAGCTGCCTCTCTCCAGTTCTTCGTTTTCCTTGGAGCCAGCAGATCGTGTTCCTGTCACCGCAGAAAATTTTCCTTCTTCCTTATCGCTTCTCCAGGCCAGTCCAGGGAAAGGTAGGGTTGTCAATCCCCTATAGCAGCTGAGGACTGAAGACTTCAAGTTTTCTTGAGAGGTGAAGCCACTCCCCCTGAGGGTAACCCAGCAGTCTTTCAGTCCTCAGCAGCTAAAGAGGATCGAATCTCTATTTTCTCCCTCATAAACCAACCTACTGGTTATTTTTCTTTCTTGTTTTTTGAGTAATATTATATTGGCTCTAGCAGAGCTGATTCTTCTATAGTCCTTGTGAGGTTTTTAATTGGTGCGCTATTGCTTTAAGGACATTTGAGACGTTGAGAGTATTATTCCTTTGCGGTGTGAGGTCGAGCCTGCCTCTTTCACTGTCTCTGTCTCCTGCAACAGAGTGATCCTGGGAGCCCCAGTTGTTTCCTCTGTCCCGAGCGCTACCGGTTTTAGAGTGCTTCCCGCTGGCAGCGGGACTGCCTTGCCGGCTCAGTTTTTTCCTCTCTTCTCTGGTGAGTCTGGGGTTCTTTTTAATTTCTTCCTATCAGAATCACGTCTGCTCGCGCGGCACCGGCACCGGGTTATTTTCTTCAGCGCCGTGCTTTGAACGGCGGCGTTGTTTTTTGGTTTTGTTTTGCCCGCTTCCCATCTCGTTAGGGGGTTCACTTTTTTCATGGCAGACAAGCCTGTACTGAAGTTAGACGAGCCGTCTTTGCCTGCCGAAAAGGCGGGAAAGGCGGCCATTTTGTCGGCGCCGGTCAGTGCTCTGGCAGAGCAGCCCCGGCCGCATAAAAGGAAGGCGAAATCTTCTAAGGAAGCCGTTCTGCTGGAAACCTAAGCCGGCGCGAACAGTTGCTGGTTTCCGAGGCTCTGGTCGGGACTCCGTAGATTTCGCGGAGCGCACTTTGCTCCCTATTCCAGGGGCTGTTCCAGCTTTCGTGGGCAGTCCTTTCGTGGAGCCAGAGGTTTTGGCAGGTCCTACTTTAGTGCGTCCCAACCCTCAGTTAAAAAGCCGCAATGAAGGTCTGCTGGTCCAGGCGTTGGTTCCTGTAGGAGGGCGACTACAGAATTTTCTGGCGGCCTGGACCGACATTACTTCCGACAAATGGGTTTTGGAGATAATTCAGAAGGGGTATGCTCTCGATTTCGCCTGCCCTTTGTCATGTCTCCCTGTGCTCCCGGTCTGAAGAAACAGGCCATTGCGGACACGCTCTTTCGCCTCTTGCAGCTGAGAGCGATAGTTCCCGTACCTTTAGACCAATACGGTTGCGGTCGATACTCGATCTACTTTGTGGTCCCCAAAAAGGAAGGTTCTTTTCGTCCCGTGCTAGATCTCAAAGGCGTAAACCGTACTTTGCGGGTGCCTCACTTTCGCATGGAAACGCTTCGTACCGTGATTCGGGCGAGAGTTTCTCACGGAGGCCTATCTTCATATTCCCATCAGACCATCTCATCAGCGCTTTTTACGTTTTGCCCTTCCAATGGGGCATTTACAGTTTCGAGCATTGCCTTTCGGTCTAGCTACGGCTCCGCGGACCTTCACCAAGCTGATGGTGGTTGTTGCAGCGGCGCTTCGAAAGGAAGGTATCCGAGTACATCCTTATCTCGACGATTGGTTGATCAGAGCCAATTCGCGTTTGGCTTCTGTAAAGGCGACAGCTCGAGTTGTTCAGCTTCTCGAGCAACTCAGTTGGGTGATCAATCCGGCCAAGAGTCACTTGGATCCGTTGCAACAACTGACTTATCTCGGAGCATTCTTCGACACCGAGCGGGGGAGAGTCTTTTTGCCCGAAGTGCGGGTAGAAAAGCTTGTGCAGCAGGTACAAGCGTTTCTACGACTAACAACTCCGTCGGCGTGGACGTATTTACAGCTCTTGGGATCCATGGCGGCGGCACTCGATCTGGTCCCGTGGGCCAAGGTTCACATGCGGCCCTTGCAACAAGCGTTGCTGTCCCGCTGGTCACCACAGTTTCACCCACTCTTGCAGCGCCTGCCCTGTCCAGATCTGGTGCGTCACAGTCTGGAGTGGTGGTTAGTTCGGGATCATCTAACGGTGGGTGTTCCCTTACAGGAGCCCTCGTGGGTGTTGGTCACCACGGATGCCAGTCTCTCGGGCTGGGGAGCTCATTGTCAGACACACATTGCTCAGGGTTCTTGGTCCCCAGAGGAGAGCTCGTGGTCGATCAACCGGCTAGAGCTTCGCGCAGCTCGTCTCGCCCTGCTGCACTTCGCGTCTTTTCTCACAAGAACGGCGGTCAAGATTTTCTCCGACAATGCCGTGACAGTCGCGTATATCAATCGTCAAGGAGGAACCAAAATTTTTTCTCTCCTCTCCGAATGTCAGGAAATGATGGTTTGGGCGGAAGCCAATCTCCTGGCGATATCAGCGGCACATGTAGCTGGCAAGGAGAATGTGCAAGCAGATTATCTCAGCCGCAATGTCCTCGATCCCGGGGAATGGGAGTTGAACGCGGCAATTTATCACGAACTGACGTTACGTTGGGGACAGCCGGTAATGGATCTTATGGCGACGTGCAGCAATGCCAAGGCCAACCGTTTCTTCAGCAGGCGCAGAGAACACATGTCAGAAGGTCTGGATGCTCTCGTTCAGCCGTGGCCTCTCGACTCTCTCTTGTACGTTTTCCCGCCTTGGCCGATGTTGAGTCGAGTTATCCAGCGCATAGCGCAACACCGGGGGATGTTGATTCTCATTGCCCCGGATTGGCCTCGTCGTCCTTGTTATGCCGATCTCGTTCAACTCCTAATAGCTCCGCCGTGGCCTCTTCCAATCCGCATCAATCTGTTGCATCAGGGTCCGATACTCATGCCACGGGTGGATCGCTTCTTACTTACGGCTTGGCTCTTGAAAGGGCTCGCTTAAAACGCAAAAGGTACGCGAGTTCCGTTGTAGCCACCTTACTTCAGTCTAAGCGGCCGGGGACTTCTCTAGCGTATGTGTGAGTATGGCGTCTTTTCGAGACTTGGTGTGGACAGCGCAATGTTGCTCCAATGTCGTCTACCTTACCTCAGCTGCTCCTGTTTCTACAGCATGGCTTGGATAAAGGGTTGGCTCTTAGTACCCTTAAGGTTCATATCGCCGCGCTCGCTTGTTTTCGGGGATTAGTAAAACATCGCCGTCTTTCGGCGCATCCGGATATTCATTGCTTTTTACGTGCAGCAAAAATTATCCGTCCTCCGCTGCGTCCCATTGTGCCTCCTTGGGATTTGAATGTAGTTTTGGAAGCGTTTTCTCGGTCGCCCTTAACTTCGATCTGCTCTCGGGATCTCCGAGAGTGTTCCTGGAAAACGGCTTTTCTAGTGGCTTTGTGTTCGGCATGCCGATTATCGGACTTGCAGGCCTTGTCTTGCCAGGAGCCTTATCTTCAATTTCTTCCGGAACAGGTTTTGCTACGGACAGTTCCTTCCTTTTTACCGAAAGTACTGTCTGTTTTTCATGTTAACCAATCGGTGGCTTTGCCCGTATTTTCTGATCAGTCCGGTTCTCCTATGGACCGGGCACTCAAACATTTGGATCTTAGCCGGGTCTTACAGATGTACCTTAGAGTTTCGCAACCCTTTCGGAAAACGGACAGGCTCTTTGTCCAGTGTACCGGTCCCCGTAAGGGTCAAGAAGCATCAAAGTCCACCATCGCTCATTGGGTTCGCTGCGCTATTGGGGCAGCTTACGCTGCCCGTGGCATCTCGCCGCCGGTTGGTCTCAAAGCTCATTCCACTCGGGCTCTAGCGACTTCCTGGGCGGAGTATGCCTGCGTTCCGCCGTTAGATATCTGCAGAGCAGCGACGTGGTCTTCGTTGCACTCTTTTACGAAGCATTACCGGTTGGATGTTCAAGCCAGAGACGATGCGAAAGTAGGAGCCTCGGCTCTTATCGCAGGTCTGGCGGGTCCCTCCCGTCTTTAGGTACTGCTTTGGTACTGCCCTACCTTTCCCTGGACTGGCCCGGAGAAGCGATAAGGAAGATGAAATTAGGTCTTACCTGCT
The DNA here is from genome assembly GCA_033557465.1 of Ichthyophis bannanicus. NCBI lineage: Eukaryota > Metazoa > Chordata > Amphibia > Gymnophiona > Ichthyophiidae > Ichthyophis > Ichthyophis bannanicus. Next base: position 520,937,108 of record CM066037.1, read on the forward strand.
AATTGTCTTTCCTTGAGCTTTCTCCGGGCCAGTCCAGGGTCCCACCCCTTTAGCTTTCACGAGTACTTTTTCGAACCAATAAAGAATTTCACCATATCTGCGTTCTCGTCTGACAGGAGACATGTTGGGGCTTCTAGATTTCATTCACTGCCAATCGATAGTTCTAAATTTAAAAAAACAAAAAAAAAAAAACAAAGGGAAGCAAATTTGTTTTTGGCTTCCGAGTTTTCAGGGACTATAGAACTTTATCGGTTTTTCAAGGGTTAATCTACTCTGGTCAGTTCTTTCTTTCTTTTTAGTTGCTTTGTCAGAAGGAGACTGCTGGGTTACCCTCAGGGGGAGTGGCTTCACCTCTCAAGAAAACTTGAAGTCTTCAGTCCTCAGCTGCTATAGGGGATTGACAACCCTGCCTTTCCCTGGACTGGCCCGGAGAAAGCTCAAGGAAAGACAATTAGCAGGTAAGACCTAATTTCATCTTTTTTGTGGTCGCGTCTGCCTTCCTCGACGCTTTACCGGTACCGCCGTTTTTTCTTTCTTTTTTTCTTTAAAAAAAAAAAATTCTTAGTACTTTTTTCCCATTTTTTCCAGGTGCATGCGCCAGTTTGGGCCTTAGGCCCAAGATTTTTTCCACAATGGAAAAACCCTCTTTGAGTTTTAAAAAGTGTGCCAAGTGTGGCGGTACCATCTCTGTCACCGACACCCATGAGTGGTGTCTGAAATGTTTAGGTCCTGACCATTCCGTCTCGGAATGTATGGCCTGTGCCATGATGTCCAAGAGAGGTCGACAGAACCGAGCTGCCAAGCTCAATACCCTCTTTCCCTCTGATGCAGCTTCGGTGGCATCGACGTCTTCCAGGGCTTCGTCTTCCTCCCGTGGATCTCAGGTAACTAAACATAAGTCTAGCCGGTCCTCAAAGGGTAGATCTCCCTCTAAGCATGGAGATGCTCTGGTGTTGCCCTTGAGGATTCTGCACCGGCAAAATTGCCCCGGCGGGAGGCTTTGGCTTCCAAAGCATTATTGGGGCTCCAGGACCTTCTCGAGGCCTCGACCTCGGCAGAACTTACTGGTACCATGTTCTGGGGTACTGGCGGTCTTCTCCGGTACCGACATCCAGGCATCGGCAGCGTCGATAGACCAGAGGGTCCTGGCTATTGAATGCAGTCTGGCGGCTCTCCTTGCGGCATCGACACCCTCGGAACCGCATCAGACAGTTCAACTGGTACTCGCACCGACTCCGGTACCGGTACAGATAGCATCGACATCGGTGTCCGCATTGCCGGTACCCAGTCATGCGATGCCTTCTGATACTGTTACACCGGTACCGATTCCCCTCGGTACCGACTTCAGTCGGTACGGGTATTGGGCTCTTCAAGAGCATCCCGACAGAAGGTACTTCGAGTCCTCAGAGGAATTTGAGGATTCTGTCAATGCGGGAATACTTCTCCCGGAGGAGCCTTCCTCCTCTAAATGCAGGATGTCTCCTCCAGAGGACATTTCCTTTCAGGATTTCATCAGGGAGGTGGCTCAGGTTCTGTCCATTACTGTGGCCCCTGAAACAGAGCCCAGAACAAAGAAGTTGGAAATTTTACAATATCCTAAAACTCTTAAGGAGGCGGCAGCTACCTTGCCCATCCATGAGATCTTGCATGATCTCATGTTAAGAATGTGGGAGACACCTCTTACCACCTCTCCTCACTCTCGTAGACTGGATACTCTGTATCGAGTCCCTCCTTGTCCTGGTTTCCAGAAAACTCAGCTTCCTCACCACTCTATTGTAGTGGAATCAGCTATGAGAAGGATCAAGAGTGCAAAGAGGCATGCCTCTAATCCTCCAGGACGTGAGTGCAGAACTTTGGATGCTTTTGGACGTCGTGTCTTCCATGCTTTCTGCCAGGATCTATAGTCTATATATGGGAATGTTCCTGAAGGAAGTCACAGGTGATTGAGGCTTTGAGTCCTCTTCTTCCTGAGGATAGAAGGCAGAATTTTCTCACATTGGTCAAACATGCCCAAGATGTTTCTAAATATGTCAACCGTGCAGCTTTTGACTGTTTTGAGTGCATAAGCAGAACCTCTGCCATTGCTATACGTGCACGTAGAATTGCTTGGCTCCAGGTATCTGATCTGGAGCTCTGTGTACAAGACAAACTGGGAAATATTCCTTGTACTGGTGAGAACCTGTTTGGTAAAGATTGGCAGGAAAAGATTATCCTTGTCCACAGCTGATCCTGAAAGAAAGAAATCTTTCAAGAAACCATTCTTTTCTAAAAAGAAAAGATTTTATCCTGCTTATTCTCAGCAGGGACGTTCTGCAGGTCAGCTTGTCCGGAAAGGTCAGCAACCACCCAAACAAAGAAAAGCAAAGACTGCTAAGCCTCAGCCGTCCCAGCAGTCTCAGCCTCCATAAGGCCTTTGACTTTCAGCTAGAGAACTTAGCCTTCCTGGCTCTCATTGGACCAGAGCCTTCCACCATCCCAGGAAGGCTGTGTCACTTTGCCCCCAGATGGGGGCAGATAACAGCAGAGCATTGGACACTTTCCATCATAAAAGAGGGGTACAAGCTTCATTTTTCAAGCATGCCCCTCCCACAATAAGGCAGTTCAATTCTCCGACCTCTCTCATCAACCTGTTAGGTCAGGAGGTTACTATGCTTCTTTCCCAAGGGGCAATAGAAGAAGTACCCATCCATCAGCAGGGTACAGGGTTTTACTCCCCCTATTTCCTTATCCCAAAGAAAACAGGGGGATACAGACCTATCTTGGACCTCAGAGAATTGAACAAATTCCTTGTCAAAGAGAAATTCAAGATGATTTCTCTGGGAGCTCTGCTGCCATACCTTCAGAGTCAGGATTGGCTTTGTTCTCTAGATCTCAAGGATGCGTACACCCATGTCTTCATCCATCCAACTCACAGAAGGTTCCTTCGGTTCCTTTTTCAAGGAAAGCACTACCAATACAGGGTGCTTCCTTTTGGCCTGGCCTCAGCACCAAGGGTGTTCACGAAATGCATGGCTGTGATAGCAGCATTTCTCTGCACTCTAGGAATATTCGTCTTCCTCTACTTAGACGACTGCCTCATTCGAGCCCCAACAGAGTCAGAGGCCAGGACTTCTCTATCCTGCACAATGCGTATCCTTCAGTATTTGGGTCTGGTAATAAACATCCCAAAATCCAGTCTAACTCCCACTCAGTCTTTGGAGTTCATAGGAGCTTTGCTCGATACCAGAAAGGCAAGGGCCTATCTCCCCCAGGCCCGTTGCCTTCGCATGGTGCAGTTAGCTTCTCAAGCAGTGCTAAAGCCTCATCTCACTGCCCGATAAATGCTACAACTACTAGGCCACATGGCATCTACCATGCATGTGGTTCCCTATGCTCGCCTCCATATGAGGGCAGCCCAGTGGACTATCTCCAGGAACAAGCAGGAATGAGTCCTCACATATGGGTACGTCGGAACCGACGGAGCCTGCGCGGGAAAGCTCCCCAGCTTCCCTGAAAGGAAGCTTTTGGGGCCTCCCACAGCGCATGCGCGCTGCCTTCCCGCCTTCCTGACCAACTCTCTTCAGTTCTTCTTTTTCCACAGAGCCAGCAGGTCGTGTTCCTGTCACCGCTGAAGAAATTATTTTAATTTGTTTCTTTGACCGCGTGTCTGCCTTCCCCGATTCCGGACCGGTACCGCCGGTCGTTTTTTCGTTTATTTAAAAAAAATAATAATAATTACTTTTTCTTCACTTGGTGTATTTTTTCTGTGAGGCCTCTAGGCCTTCTCAGGTCTCCCTCATGGAAAAACCAGCTTCTGGTTTTAAAAAATGCACTAAGTGTACCGGTACTATTTCAGTTACAGATACCCATGAGTGGTGTCTTAAATGTTTGGGGCCTGACCATTCCATTCCGGATTGTCCATCCTGCTCTCTGATGTCCAAAAGGGGCTTACAGAACAGAGCAGCTAAATTTCATATGCTGTTTTCTACCGATACTCCAGCATCAACATCCTCCAGATCTTCTTCTCCTGATGGATCTCAGGTAACCAAACATTCTTCAGGCAAGTCCTCAAAAGGCAAATCTCCCTCTAACCAGCGAGAGGCCCTTGCATTGACCCTGAGGACCCTGCCCCAGCCAAACAACCCCGGCGGGAAGCTCCGGCTTCCAAAGCTCCTCCTATGGGGTTACAGGTAGACATCGATGGCACGGCCTCGACCGATCTCCTGTTAGACTGCTCTGGGGTACCGGCTAATACCGGTACCGACTTCCAGGCAGTGGTGGCGACTATGGGTACTACGGTACAATCCATGCAGCAGGCCATACTGGTTTTCATTAATGCTGCACCGCCATCGGTACCCCGACAATCGGTTCCGATACCGGTACCCAGGGCATCTACTTCCAGTAGCATGCCGGTTCCGGTCTCCGGTTCCGGAGATTTCTTCGGTACCGCTCCGATTCCCGGTATGCCCGATGTCTATACCGATCGGTACGCGTATCGATCTCTGGAAGCAAATAGACGATACTTTGAATCCTCTGAAGATTCTGATACATCAGATGATTCTGCTGACGTCTCCTTTACTCTTCCTGAGGAACCCTCTTCTCCAAAAAGGAGAATGTCTCCTCCAGAGGATTTGTCCTTTCAAGACTTCATCATTGAAGTAGCTAAAGGACTCTCCATATCTGTATCCTCTGAAAAGGAACCTAGAGCAAAAAAATTGGATATTTTAGGATACTCTAAGGTTCCCAAAGAGGCAGCCACCTTACCCATACATGAAATTCTTCAAGAACACATGATGGACTTATGGGAGGCTCCTCTCACCCTATCTCCACATTCTCGACGTTTGGACACCATGTATCGGGTTCCTCCTTCTCCTGGTTTTCAAAAGACTCAGCTTCCTCACCACTCTATTGTGGTGAAGTCTGCTATGAAAAAGATAGAGTACCAAAAGGCACTCTTCTACCCCTCCAGGAAGAGAATGTAGGACTCTGGATGCTTTTGGGAGAAAAATCTTCCAAGCTAGCATGCTTATTGCCAGAATCAATTCATACAGCCTCTATGGGCATGTTTTTGAAAGAGATTGCATTAAAGATACGTCAGTTTCTCCCCTTTATCCCAGAGGATAAACAAGAGGAGTTCCTTCTTTTGCTAAAGCAAACTCAAGATGTTTCAAAGTTCTCCAACAGAGCAGCCTTTGACTCTTTTGAGGGGGCAAGCAGAGCCTCTGGCATTGCCATAGCTGCTCGCAGACTGGCTTGGCTCCAGGCCTCTGATTTGGAACCCTGGGTACAAGAAGGCTTGGGCAATCTGCCCTGTACAGGTGAAAATCTGTTTGGCAAGGAGTGGCAAATCAAAGCCACTCAAATGGATGCAGAGAATGCTACTTTAGATAGACTTTCTAAGTCTACCTCTACCCCTGCCAAGAAAAAACCTTTTAAGAAACCTTTCTATAAAAAGATCAGATTTTCCACAAATACTGGCCAGCAATCTTCCCAAGTTCGCTTTGCTCCTAAGCGTCAGCAAACTAAACAGGCCAGAACAAAATCTACAGGGGCTGCTACAATCCAGCAGTCCCAACCCCCTCAGGGTTTTTGACTTGATTCTAGAGAACTTAACCTTTCTGGTTCTGCAACAACCAGAACCTCTCACCATTCCAGGAAGGTTAGCTCATTTTGCTCCCAGATGGGAACAAATCACATCAGAGCCGTGGACCCTCTCTATCATCAAAGAGGGCTACAAACTACATTTCTCCAGCCTTCCTCCCCATTTCATGGTGAGACAATTCAATTCTCCCCCTTCTCTCCAGTACCTGTTGGGCCAGGAGGTGACCACTCTTCTCGCCCAAAAGGCAATAGAAGAGGTTCCTCTTCCTCAACAAGGGTCAGGTTTTTACTCCCCTTATTTTCTCATTCCCAAGAAAACGGGGGTACAGACCCATTCTGGATCTCAGAGAATTGAACAAATTCCTATACAAGGAGAAATTCAAGATGCTTTCTCTAGGCACCCTCCTTCCATACCTACAGAGTCAGGACTGGCTTTGTTCTCTAGATCTCAAGGATGCGTACACACATATACTCATCCATCCATCCCACAGAAAATTCCTAAGGTTTCTGTTCCAGGGAAAACATTTCCAATACAGAGTCCTTCCCTTCGGTCTAGCCTCTGCTCCAAGGGTATTTACCAAATGCATGGCAATAGTAGCTGCATTTCTACGCACTCTGGGAATCTTTGTCTTCCCATACTTGGACGACTGGCTCATCCGAGCTCCATCTCAGTCCGAGGCTCAGACTTCCCTGGACCACACCAGACGCATACTGCAGTATCTGGGACTTGTCATCAATCTGCCAAAGTCTCAACTCACCCCTACTCAGTCCCTAGAATTCATAGGGGCCTGGCTAGATACCACCACTGCAAGGGCCTATCTTCCTCAGGCCCGTTGCCACCGTCTAGTGCACTTGGCCTCTCAAGTTCAGTCCAAAAGCCACTTGACGGCCAGGGAGATGCTACAACTGCTAGGCCACATGGCATCCACAGTTCATGTGGTGCCTTATGCACGCCTACATATGAGAGCAGCTCAATGGACTCTGTCCACCCAGTGGACACAAGCCTCAGGAGCTCTCTGACCAAATAGCAACCTCAAAACGTCTTTTTTGGTCTCTCCAATGGTGGATATCCACTCAAAATCTGTTGTTGGGGGCCCCCTTCCAACCTTTGTTACCCCAAGCAACTCTCACTACAGATGCCTCCCAAGCAGGTTGGGGAGCTCATCTCCAAGACCTCTCCACTCAGGGCACTTGGTCTCCACAGGAGACCACCCTTCATATCAACCTTTTGGAGCTGCGAGCAATTTTCCTTGCTCTCAAGGTCTTTCATACCCTCCTCATCAACATGACAGTTCTTGTTCATACCGACAATCAAGTAGCCATGTTCTACATAAACAAACAAGGAGGGACTGGCTCTCTGTCGCTTTGCACCGAAGCTCTAAAACTGTGGGCCTTCGCCAGAGAGCATCGGATCCATCTCCTGGCAGTGTACCTCCCAGGAATCCAAAACTCTTTGGCAGACAGACTCAGTCGAGTTCTGCTTCCACACGAATGGTCCCTGCACATGGATCAGGTACTCAGAATCTTTCAGGAATGGGGAACCCCGGACATAGACCTCTTTGCAAGTCCGTACAATGCCAAACTTCCCCGGTTCTGTTCCAGGATTCCGTGTCAGGGAGCTCAGGCCAAGGATGCCTTCCTCCTTCATGGGGGTCAGGCCTTCCTATATGCCTTTCCACCCATTCCCTTGATTCCCAAGACTCTATTCAAACTTCAGAGGGATCAAGGATCTATGATCCTCATAGCTCCATGCTGGCCACGCCAAGTGTGGTACCCTCTTACTTCTGCATCTCTCCCAGGCACCCTCCCTGGATCTGGGAGCTGCTCCAGACCTTCTGTCTCAAGAGGAGGGGACTTTGTGGCACCCAAACCCCAAGTCCCTTCACCTCAGAGCTTGGTTACTGAAGGCCTAGACCTTCAAGACTTGAATCTTTCTCAACAAGTGAAGGATGTCCTCCATGCATCTAGGAAACCTTCCACCAGGCGTTCTTATGCTTTTAAATGGAAAAGATTTTCAATTTGGTGTGATGACAAAGGTCTTAACCCTCTAGCACTACCTTTTGAATTCTTTACTCGAATATCTCCTGCATCTTTCCAATGCAGCACTTAAAACCAATTCTGTACGGGTCCATTTGAGTGCTATTGCAGCATCTCTTCAGCCTATCAATGGACAATCTGTTTCCTCTCATCCTCTTATTGCAAGATTCATGAGAGGTCTAACTTTAAGCCTCCCATTCGGCCTCCTCCGGTGGCATGGGACTTAAACGTGGTTCTTGGTCAGCTTATGAAGCCACCCTTTGAACCCTTAGCCACTACCTCCTTAAAATTCCTTTCCTGGAAAGTCATTTTCCTTATTGCAATCACTTCTGCTCGCCGCATCAGTGAACTACAAGCTTTAGTGGCTAATCCACCTTATACAAGGTTCCATCATGATAAGGTAGTCCTTCGGACAAATCCCCACTTTATGCCTAAAGTGGTCTCACCTTTTCATCTTAATCAAGAGGTATATCTACCTGTCTTTTTTCCAGCTCCTCATGCATCCAGTGCAGAGAGGAACCTACATACCTTAGATTGTAAAAGAGCTCTTGCCTTTTACCTCCACAGGACACAGCAACATCGAAAGTCTTCTCAACTTTTTTTTGCTTTTGATCCTTCTCATTTAGGACTTCCAGTCTCAAAAAGAACACTGTCCAATTGGATTGCTCAGTGTATTTCTTTTGCTTACCAGAGTAAGAACCTTTCTCTGGAAGGCCATGTTACAGCTCACAATGTCAGAGCCATGGCCACATCTATGGCTCATCTTCATTCTGTATCCATTGATCAGATCTGTCGAGCAGCCACCTGGGCCTCGGTTCATACCTTCACAGCCCATTACTGCTTGGACAAGGACTCCCGCCGGGATGCCTTGTTTGGTCAGGCTGTCCTCAGACACCTGTTCCATTCTTAAACAACTCCTGCCCACCTTCCCTAAATGGATGCCTGAGATCCATAGGAAGATGAGGAACCCTTGAGGGGGGGATCTCCCCGGCATCTTAGCTAGGGAGTCCCCATATGTGAGGACTCATTCCTGCTTGTTCCTGGAGATAGCACAGTTACTTACCTGTAACAGGTGATCTCTGGGAACAGCAGGAATTAGTCCTCACAACCCACCCACCTCCCCTAGGAGTTGTATCTCTGTCTCTCTTTCCTTTCCTCTCTCTATTGTCTCAGCTTTAAACTCGAACTGAAGAGAGTTGGTCAGGAAGGCGGGAAGGCAGCGCGCATGCGCTGTGGGAGGCCCCAAAAGCTTCCTTTCTGGGAAGCTGGGGAGCTTTCCCGCGCAGGCTCCGTCGGTTCCGACGTACCCATATGTGAGGACTAATTCCTGCTGTTCCCAGAGATCACCTGTTACAGGTAAGTAACTGTGCTTTATCCACTCAGTGGACCCAGGATGCCTATCAGACAAAATAACAAACACAAGTCGCCTTATTTTGTTCCTCCAGTAGTGGAAGTCCACTCAAAACCTGTTGCTGGGGTCCCTTTTTCAACAACCCTTACCCCAGGCAACTCTCACAACAGATGCTTCTCTGATGGGTTGGGGAGCTTATCTGCAAGACCTCTCCATCCAAGGCACCTGTTCTCCACAGGAGACTCATCTACATATCATTCTCTTGGAGCTCAGAGCAATCTTCCTTGCTCTTCGAGTGTTCCACACCCTTCTCAGCTACAAGACAGTCCTCATTCATACGGACAATCAAGTAGCCATGTTCTACGTGAACAAGCAGGGGGGAACAGGCTCTCTGTCGCTTTGCAACGAAGCTTTGCGACTATGGGCCCTCGCCAGAGAGCATCAGATTCATCTCCTGGCAGTGTATCCTCCAGGCATACAAAACTCTTGGGCAGACAGACTCAGTCGAGTTCTGCTTCCACACGAATGGTCTCTGCATGCCGACCAGGTAGATAAGATTTTTCAAATTTGGGGAACCCCAGACATAGACCTTTTTGCAAGTCCGTGGAATACCAAACTTCCCCGGTTCTGTTCCAGAACCCCAGCTCAGGCCAGGGATGCTTTCCTCCTTTTCTGGGGTCAAGACTTCCTGTATGCCTTTCCTCCCATTCCCCTAATTCCCAAAATCCTGTTCAAGCTTCAGAGAGACAGAGGCCGTATGATTCTCATAGCTCCACATTGGCCACGGCAAGTGTGGTACCCTCTGCTTCTACATCTCTCTCAAGCTCCCTCCCTGGAGTTAGGGTCTGCTTCAGATCTCCTATCTCAGGAGGACGGAATGTTATGGCATCCCAATCCCCAGTCTCTGCATCTCAGGGCTTGGTTGCTGAAGGCCTAGATCTCCATGATCTTAACCTCACTCAGCAAATAAAGGATATCTTTTATGCTTCCACGAAGCCTTCCACAAGACGCTCTTATGCTTTCAAGTGGAAAAGGTTTACCATATGGTGTTCGCAGAAGGGTCTTAACCCCATTGCCATACCTCTGGAATCATTACTGGAGTATCTCCTTCATTTATCCAATGCAGGACTTAAGACTAACTCAGTGAGGGTCCATTTGAGTGCTATTGCAGCTTCCTTCAAGCCCCTAAATGGACAACCTATTTCCTCCCATCCTCTTATAGCAAGATTTATGAGAGGCCTTCTGCTAACTAAGCCTCCCATTAAGCCACCACCTGTGGCATGGGACTTAAATTTGGTTCTTGGTCAGCTCATGAAGCCACCTTTCGAACCCTTAGCTACTACCTCCTTGAAATTCCTTTCTTGGAAGGTTATTTTTCTCATTGCAATCACATCAGCACATCGCATCAGTGAGTTGCAAGCACTAGTAGCTGATCCACCTTATACAAGGTTCCATCATGACAAGGTAGTCCTTAGGACTCATCCACGCTTTATGCCAAAGGTGGTCTCGCCTTTTCATCTAAACCAAGCGGTCTACCTACCTGTGTTCTTTCCAAGGCCTCATGTCTCTATCTCTTTCCATTTCCCTCTCTCTGTCTCAGCTTTAAAACTCAACTGGAGAGAGGCAGTTGGGAAAGGCGGGAAGGCAGCATGCAGGCGTTGTGGGATGCTCCCAAAAGCTTTCTAATTGAATGCTGGGGAGCGTTCCCGCGCAGGCTCAGTCGGTACCGATACCCATATGTGAAGACTAAATTCCTGCTGTTCCCAGAGATCACCTGTTACAGGTGAGTAACTATGCTGTCCCTGCTCATCAGTGCTTACACTCTAAGCAAGACAAAACGCATATCGTCCTGCTAGACCAGTCTAGATAAGTGGGTTGTGTTCCCCTAACAGCAGATGGGTGGAGATAAAGAACCAATGAAAGCCCAGGTTTCAGTGACATCTCTGCCATGCCTCTATATACCTCAGCCACCAGAGGTCTCTTCAGTATTTCTTTGTTTCCAGCAGATGGTGGATGGAATTTCTCCTCTCTGAAGATTGAGAGGAAAAGATTGATTAAACGCTTGCAAATGACTGCCTTGAGGGTGACACTCTCACTTGAGCATAACATTCTTTTCGGTAGCCATAAGAGGAGGGAAAATTGGTTCAGCTCCACGTGCATATCATAAGAACCTGTTGAGCACCGAGAAATTGGAAGGATCTTGAAGAGTGCAGCAGCCTCACAACCTAAGTGCCCCCTCCCTCTTCCTCTTTTCCTCCCCTGCTCTCTTTTGAAGATTGCAGAAGGTTGTCAGAGGGATCTGCCTCCAATGTTACGTCAGTTTACAGAGGATTAGATATCTACTTCAATAATGATATGTCCTCTAATTATACTTCTCAGGCTATGATTCTTTAGCTGATGTATCACTTCATATGTAAAACATTAAACTATGTTTTATAAACTTAATCATTAAAAAGAACCGAAGGTCTCAGACTTAGAATGGCACTGTCTATCAGACTAAGTCCTGACTTGTGCCTATTGCATCAACGACCTCTTATTCCGGTTCCTTTTCTATGATTTGTTATGTCAATTACTTCCAATTCTTTCAAATTTTTCAAAAAAATGGTCATGCTTATCTTAGTCAGGACTTAGTCTGATAGACAGTGCCATTCTAAGTCTGAGACCTTCGGTTATTTTTAATGATTAAGTTTATAAAACATAGTTTAATGTTTTACATATGAAGTGATACATCAGCTAAAGAATCATAGCCTGAGAAGTATAATTAGAGGACATATCATTATTGAAGAGGGATCTGCCTGCCAGCCACCTTAAACACAGTTCTGCAAAAGCCAGTGAAACATTATCAGGGGAGAAGAGCTGAGCCCAGCACAGATCCTCTGCCTGGGGCTCTCAGTGGGGTGAGTAGCAAAGCTTAACCTAATCTTCCATTTCATCCTGCTAGACCAGTCTAGACAAATGGGTTGTGTCCCCCTGTCAGCAGATGAGACAGAGAAAATTCCAGAAGTCTAGTGACATCACCCTTGATAGATAATCCTGTACTCCTAGGGGTCAGCTTCAGTATTTTTCTGTCTCAGCAGATGGTGGATGCCTACTTGGTCTGGCTACCAGTGTAATGTCTTCAAGAGTTCCCTTGTTCACATTGTGGAACCCTTTTTTGTACTTTGCATTCCCCTCACTCATTTCAGAGGTGTTCCTGACCAGGAGGGTCAGTGGAGCACCTCTGAGACACTGTGCTTCTGCTCAGGAGGAGCAGTGTAGCCCTACGCTTTGTGACAAGGGCAGGCTTCAGCTTCAGAGCAACCGCTGCCACAGAGAAGGCTCACAGCTGAGAAAGACAACAGCTGCTTGTTCTTATTAATAAAAAAAAATGGACAAGGAAAAAGACAGTGGCAGCACAAGAGACAAGGTGGTACAACCTGAGTCAGCCGCAATGTCCTGTCTCCAGGCGGATCAGTCTCTCCTGAAGCGCCCTTCTCTCCCTCTTGCTGTCAACAGTGAGTATTTTTCGTGTGAGCATGGCAGCTCCTCTGCCTCTCCAGCCCCAGCCTGCCGCCGCTTCTCCCACAGCTCAGATTGTTAGTTGAAGAGTGCGGTTTCCACTGCACGGGCTCTGGTCCATACTGAGCTATCACATTTTGGGTTTGCCGAACATTAATCCCGCAGTTTCAAACCCCTCCGTTTTTCTTTGGTTCAGCACTTGTTCACAGCGCTCTTGCAGGGCCCGTTCTTCCCGCCACAATCCTTTGGCGGCAGCTGCCATTTTCTGCTGGGAGTTTGCTGCGGGTGCTATTTCCTTCTGCCTCGGCGGGATGCCTCCTCCTGGGCGATGCTGTCTCGGGGATCTCTGCTCCTGTTGTGCGGTGGATCAGGGTTGAGACATCGACAAGCTCAGCAGTTCCCACTGCAGCTGTACCTTCAACTATGAACGCGACCGTAACGTTTCCTCCAGGTCCTTTCTCTGGATCTCTTCAGCCTCCAGAGTCCCTTCCTCCCGTGCTGCTTCCTGAAGATCAGGTCCCTGCATCTTTGCAATCTCCTCTGCCTCAAGCCTCGGGCCCTCAGCTATCTTTGCAGCCTCCACTGCCTCCGGCACCCAGCTATTGCACCTGACGCCGCCTCCTGCAGCTCCCACTGATCATGGAATTTTTTCAGGTCTGGCTGGGACTTCTGGCGCTCTGGGGCTGCAGTGAGTACGGCAGAACATGCATCTACAGGGGGCTCAGCTCTTCCTCAGAAGCACTCCCATCTATACATGGCTGCTCCCAAGGCAACTCCCACACTTTCAGGGGACTATCACCCTGGTGGGGAAGACGGTGAATGCCTCTCTGATGCCTGCTCCCAAGACTCTGGTTTGGATAGGGAAGAGGGTGAGCTCTCGCCCCCTGAGGACGAGCTGGAGGTGTGAGAGGAAGGACTGTACATATGCCTTTTTCGTAAAGAGGAACTCCTGGTCCTTATTACACAGATTACGGAAGCTCTTCATCTCTTCAGCCCGCAACAGCCTTGGGCGCCAGACCAGGATCAACATCAGGTCGATCCCATCATTCTGGGTATCAGGAAGCCAGCAAACGCTTTTCCCTTTCCTCCTGAATTGCAACAAATGGTTAGCGTGGAGTGACTCTCCAGAGGCCTCCTTGCAGTCTGGTTGTCGTCTGGGTCGCACTTATCTTTGAAGCCCTGACTACCTTGACAGGTAGCTGCATTTTTAAAAGGAGGGCGCCTTAGTGACGGCATACCACCATCCTGGTTGAGGACAGCACAGCTCTCCACGACCAAATTGATCGTAAAGTCGAGGGCCTCTTGAAGACTACTTTCTTTTCCTCTGGCGCTCGAGGCCTCCGCGTGTTGCGGGCTGAAGAGATGAAGAGCTTTACTGCGATGGATACAGTTGCTCCCGGAAGAGCCTGGGTTAGCCTGCTTGGAGCCTGAAACTGCCTTCATGGCGGATGCTTTCTATGACCTACGTTTATTGGTTCGATCTGTTGCGGCATCTACAGTTTCTCGGCGGTAGCTTTGGCTCTGCCATTGGAATGCAGATGCCGCCTCCAAAGCCCATCTAGCCAAGCTGCCCTTTAAAGGTAAGCTTCTGTTTGGGGAAGATCTAGACAAGCTGATCAAGGACCTGGGCGAGGTTAAGCCTCGGCGTTTACCGGAGGACAAGCTTAAGTTGGGATCTTGCTGTCCCCAGAATGCACAGGGACCCTCATCCTCTTAGAGATCATATGGCAGCGATACACGCAGCTACTGGCCGGGCCGCACCAATCCCTACTCGGCCAAGACGGACTCTAAGCCACAGTCCTTTCCGTGGGACCTGTCGCAGGGACAATTTTGCTGCAACAACAGGTTTGTAGGCACCTCCAAGTCTTCCCGCTGACTGGATCGGGGCCCATTCCGTGGGGACCTCCTGTGGGCGGCCGGCTACAGTACTACTCCTGCGAATGGACCCGAATCACCTCAGACAAGTAGGTCCTCGAAATTATTACTCGGGCATATGTCCTCGAGCTCGCAAGACCTGTCCCATCTGCGTTCCTGGTCTCCCCATGCCTGGCCTGGCCAAACAAGTAGCTGTCCAGGCGACACTACAGCACCTCCTATAGTTCGGGGCAGTTTGCCCAGTCCCCCCAGCCAAGTATGGTTATGGGCATTATTCAGTCTACTTCGTTGTCCCCAAGAAGGATGGCTCCTTTAAACCTATTCTCGACCCGAAGGGGGGCATCAAATGCCTGCACATGTCGCATTTTCAGATGGAGATGCACCGATCGGTCATTCAAGCAGTCAGACCAGGTGAATTTCTGGCGTATCTCGACCTAACCAAGGCTTACTTTCTCATTCCCATTCGTTCAGCGCATCAGCCAGTCCTGCGCTTTGCAATCCTGGGTGCCATTTTCAATTCAGAGCTCTTCTGTTCGGCTTGGCCATGGCTCCCACACCTTCACCAAGGTCATGGTTGTAGCGGCGGCTGCCCTCAGTTGCCGAGGCATCCATGGTCCATCCTTGGACAACTGGCTCATCCGTGCAAGGTCTCATGATGATGCATTGTTAACGACAGAGCATGAGGTCACCACCTTAAGGTGCCTCGGATGGATAATCAGGCCAAGAGCTCCTTCTGGCCTTCCAGGTTGTTGGAGTTTCTCAGGGTTCGTTTCAACACATGGGTGAGTCGTGTCTTCCTTATACGGGACAGGGGCAAGAAGCTGATCTCACAGCTGCAGAGTTTCCTTTGAGAACCGGCTCCTGCTGTGTGGGACTTCCTGCAGATTCTTGGCATCATGGCGGCCACAGTGGATGTAATTCCTTGGGCCCAGGCACATATGTGCCCTCTTCAGCAGTCTCTCCCACTGATCTCCCTGCTCCCAAGTTATCAGCTTCGGCTGTCTCTCCCTTTGTTCGTGCACTGGAGCCCCAGGTGGTGGATCTGTCATCGCAATCTCTTGCAAGGGGTCTCTTTGGAAATCCCGCAACAGGTGCCCGTCACCACCGATGCCAGTCTGGTAGGCTGGGGGGTTCATACTCTGGGTCCAGACAGCTTAGGGCTCTTGGTCAACACAGGAAGCCTCTGGCCAATCAATCGCCTTGAAGCCCAGGCAGTCCGACTGGCACTGCTAGTCTTCCGCCCCCTGCTTCTCAAGAAAGCAGTATGCATACACTCGGACAACACCACCAAAGTAGCCTTCCTGAATCAGCAAGGGGGCACAAAGTGCCTAGGAGTGGCATGCGAAATGGCCCTCTTGTTTCCTTGGTCAGAGGACAATCTGCTGGCCCTCTCTGCACAGCACATAGCCGGGGTGGAAAATGTACACATGGATTTTTTTCAGTCGACATCTCCTGGACCCCGGTGAGTGGAAACTCAATCCAGGGGCCTTCCAGAAGATTATGAATCATTGGGGCCAACCGACAGTAGATCTGATGGCCACTGCCTCCTATGCCGAAGCGCCATTCTTTTTCAGCCGTCGCAGAGAACTGGGATCTCAGGACCCATTGCCCTAGTCCAATTCTGGCCTCCGGAGCGGCTGCTACGTCTTTCCACCCTGGCTGCTGATAGGAAGGATTCTCAGACACATCGAGACCCACTCCAGGTGGATCATTATGGTGGCACCGTACTGGCCAAGGCGTCCCTGGTACGCCGACCTAGTTTGTCTCCCCCTAGCAGCACCACTGCCTCTTGGCACCCACAGGGGGCTTTGGAGGCAAGGACTGATCATCTTGGACAACCCGACTCCTTACTCGTTTGGCTATTGAGCTGAGCCACTTGACGCGGAAAGGCTACTCGCCTCAGGTGGTGGCTGCTCTCCTAAAAGCACGTGGGCCTATGCTAGAGTTTTACTACTTGGTGTTCTCTACGAACATTGTCCCCGTGGAAGGCGCAGATTCCAGACATCCTCGCTTTCCTTCAGGACGGATTTGATCAAGGTTTGGCTCTCGGTTCCTTAAAGGTTCAAATAGTGACGCGCTCATGTTTCAGAGGGCCCCTTCGAGGCTGCTCTCTGGCCTCGCATCCTGATCTGGTTTATTTCTTGCGGGGGGGGGGGTGCGGGCTCTACGTCAACCCCCCCCCCCCCCCCCCCGTGCTCGATAGTTCCACCGTGGGATCTTCCTTTAGTGCTCAACGTCCTACCAGAGCTCCCTTTGAGCCAATCCGTCAGATGTTCCTTAAGTATTTGACCCTTAAGACGGTTTTATTAGTAGCAATCACTTACGATAGGCAAATTTCAAAGCACTCTTGCTGGGACCCCTTCCTCTTCTTTTCCCTGGAGGGTGTCACGATTCATCTGGTCCCCTCCTTTTTACCAAAAGGTCTTGTTTTTCATGTCAGTCAGTCATCCTGCCCACGTTCCCAAGACTGCCGTCTGGGGATGTTCAGTCTTCATTCACTCAATGTCGGCAGAACATTACACCACTACCTCAAGGTCACCAATGGCTTTCGTCTCTCCGATCACCTCTTTCTGCTATTCGGAGACCACCACAAGGGGGGGTGGTTGCTTCTAAAGCTACCATTGCATGCTAGATCAAGCAGGCACTTGAGTCTGCTTACATTCTTCAGATCAGGCTGGTGCCTTTTGGACTCAGGGTTCATTCCAATAGAGTTCAGGCTACAACGTGGGCAGAGGGACCGCGGGTCACCCTGCTTGAAATCTGCAGAGCTGCTACCTGGTCTTCTCTCTCTACCTTTATCAGGCACTATCGCCTGGATCTCCGCGCTTGGGAGGTGGCTCAATTTGGGGCCAGTGTGTTGACTGCCACCATTGTTTCGCACCCAGAGGAGATTTAGCTTTGGCACTCCCCATTTGTCTGGACTGACCGAGCAGACTGAACTGGAAGGAGAAATTTTACTTAGCATTAATTTTCCTTTCCTGTATCCCTGCTAGACTGGTCCAGACCCCTCCCCGATACGCTGTTCGTTGCATGACTTGGCCGGGTCGGTGCCTAAGAGTTCATCAGCTTAGCTGACAGTCTGGCTGGTCTCTCCTTGTACATGCTTTGGCATCTCGCTGTGTAGATGTTTGTTAATTAATCAATTATCAAATCTAGGCCACTCTGATTTTTTACAGTATACTGAAGGTGACCCCTAGGGGTACAGTATTATCTATCAAGGGTGATGTCACTAGGCTTCTGGAATTTTCTCTGTCTCATCTGCTGATAGGGGGGACACAACCCATTTATCTGGACTGGTCTAGCAGGGATGCAGGAAAGGAAAATTAACAGTAAAATTTCTCCAGGAACAAGCAGGAAGTCAGTCCTCACATATGGGTGATGTTGGCACCGACTGAGCCTGCGCGGAGCACTTCCCCAGCTTTCAAAGAAAGCCTTTGGGAATGCCACCACACATGCCGTGGTCCCCTTCCTGCCCAAGGTTGCCATCTTGATCAGTTTTCCGTGGAGCCCTTCAGATGCACGTCCCCTGTACCTCGAAAAACGTTTTTCATATTGTCTTCTATTCCAGTTTCCTGGTCCTCTTCCTACCATTCCCAGTGCTCCTGCTTCGACAGCGGACACCGGGACCTTTATTTTTTATTTTTCACTTTTTTCTTCATGATTTCGTCTCTAGCGCGTTTCATGCCCTTTTCAACCGCTGGCTGAACCGAAGGTCTTTGACCTTGTGGGGATTCTTTTTGCCCCTATGGCCTCCAGTTTCAAAAAGTGTGACAGATGCTCCAAGAACATGTTGCTCACAGGCACCCATGACTGTTGTCATAGGTATCTGGGAGCAGACCATAACCTGGAGCTCTGCTCCCTTTATAAAAAGATGTCCTCCAAGGCCATCCAGAGCCATAAGAAGAAACTGCATGATATTTTCTGCAAGACGGCCCTGGTATTCCCGGTAGCTTCCTGCTCCATCAACCTTCCATCTCTGGGGTCCTCTGCGGCCTTGATGCCATTCTGAGCAGGGGTCCCCCGAAAGGGAGCGGAAGAAGGCCTCAAGGATCCTGTCAGGGGCTCCGGACAAGCCTGAGCATTTTTACGCTCAGTCCCTTAGTCCTCCTCGGCAGTCCTAAGAGTCTGAGAAGGAGCGACCCCGAAAGGTACTCCATACAGATACATAGGCCTCCAGCGATGGCACCCGGTCTCCTGAGGATCGTCCTGGCGAGGACCTCCCTCTCCTCTTCAATGCCTGACCCGGTTACCCCGGTGTTGGCGTCACAGGGCCACACTCCTGAGTGGGAGGCCTGAATGCTGGCACTGGAGCGCTGTGTTTCTGCCTTTCTTGCTGCCCAGTAGGCACTGGTGCCAGGCCCCACCGGCACATGCCCAGAGACCTTGAGGGCGATGCCTGTCTTTGCTTCCCCAGACCACTGTGACAAACCCAGAGAGCCAGGTGCCTCATGAGGGATCCCGGCAGAGATCTCGATCTCCATCCTGGTCCTCAGGTGTGAGATCTTCCTGAGCCAGAACCTCCAGCTCCAGAGGTGCTTCAGCCCCAAGAGTATAGCACGCTTCACAGGCTCTGCTCGAACAGCCTAGCTCCGAGTCTTCCTCAGAGATTTCGGGCTGGGAGTCCGACAGGGACACTTCTCTTGAATCCCGGGCCTATCGGGACCTCCCCTCAGATCCTTCCCCGCCCGTTCAAAAGCAGCGGTTGCTGCCCTAGGATACCTCCTTTCTGGAGTTTGTGCAGGACATAGCTCGAGCCCTGGCGCTCTCTACACAATCTGAGGAGCTGCCCCATGCGGAGGAACTCTATATTCTACAATACGAGGTCCCACTGAGGGAATCCCTCACGGTACCTGTCCTACCCATTCTGACCCGGCTGCTCCTCCGTATGTGGGAGACGTCTGCATCTATCCCCATTGTCAACAAGCATCAGGACATCTTGTACAGGGTCCAGCGGGGACCTGGCTTCCGGAAGGTCCAGCTCCCCCATACGCGATGGTGGTGGAATCTGGCCATGCAGAAGCAGAAGTGTCCAAAAACCCACTCTTCGGTCACGCCGGGCGTAAGGCTACCAAGGTTTCATGCTGGCTTGCCCCATCCAGACTTACCAGCTCTATATAGGCATTTTCCATCGTGATCTCATGAAGGAGCTCGGCGGCTTCCAAGCAGTTCTCCATGGCGATTACCTCCACTGTTTCCAGTCCCTCCTAAAATCAATGGGGGACTGTTTGAAGTACCTCTCTCGCGCTGCATACGACAGCTTCGAGTCCCTCTGCTTGGATAGTGGCTGCGGGTATCGGGGCCAAGTGGCAGGCCTGGCTCCAGTCCTTGGACCTCGAACAATGGATCCAGGAGAAGCTGCTCAATGTACCGTGCCTGGGTAAACAATTGTTAAGCAAACCTATAGAGGACAAAGCAGCGGAGATAGAAACAGAGTACATTAATCACATCCGTCTCTCCAGCAAGACTTCCTCCCTTCCTTACCAAGTCTACCTATCTTACCCTCCGGCGCCAGCCTCATCCCAGGGCAGGCAGGGCAAGAATGCCCCCCCCCCCCGGGGCCAACGTAAGCCTGACTCGAGCTAGACCCCCAGCTCCAGCCCAGTCGGCGCCAGGCTTTTGACGCCACATGCATAGCTGTCCACCTTTGCCGTATCAGCTACCAGTGGGAGGGCACCTGGCCCACTTTTCTCCCTGCTGGGAGTCCATAACTTTGGATGCCTGAGTACTCCAGGTCGTCCGGGAGGGTTACCTCCTTCATATGGACCGGCTTCTCCCACTTTTTTGCCCAGCGGAGCCCCCTTTGCTCCCCACGCACCAGACCACCTTGGCGCAGGAGCTCGCCAACCTCCTCGAGGAACAAGCAGTGGAAGTGGTCCCACCGTACCTCAGAGGTTGTGGTATCTACTCCTGCTATTTCCTTGTGCCAAAGAGGACAGGTGGATTCCGACCCATCCTCGATTTAAGGAATCTCAACAAATATCTGGTGCAAGAAAAATTCAAGATGCTATCCCTTGGCGCCTTGCTGCTCTTCCTCCGGCAGGGCGACCGGCTATGCTCCTTGGACTTTGGGGATGCCATGTGTACGCTCACATCTTTGACCAACCGAAACACAGAAAATTCTTGCACTTCAGAGTACAAGGGAACCACTACCAATACAGGATGCTTCCATTCAGCCTCGCGTCCGCACCGCGCGTTTTCACCAAGTGCCTCGCAGTAGCCGCAGCCCACCTCTGGTTACAAGGCACCTTCATCTACCCCTATCTAGACAATTGGCTAGTTACAGAGGAGACGGCAGATGTGGTGTGGCGGGCCACGGCCCACGCCGTCCATCTCCTCAAGCACCTCAGCTTTGTGATGAATTACCCAAAGTCTCGCCTCTCCGGTTCAATCCTTGGAGTTCATGGGTGTGTGCCTCGACAACCAGTAGGCGACGGCCGGCCTTCGTTCCCCGAGACAGGGCAGACCGCCTCATTGCTCTGGCCTCTGCAGTTCAGTGCTGCGACACAGTTTCGGCCCAAGCAATGTTCCATCTTCTCGGCCATATGGTCTCGACGGTCCATGGTGTCCCTGATGCCCATTTGCACATGCGGATGGTGCAGTGGTGCCTTCACATTCAGTGGGCTCAGGCGACGGGCTGTCTCCGGGACGCCATCTCGGTCACCCCTCAGCTGGTGGCGGGACACCCGGAATCTGATTCGGGACATGCCGTTCCAGGCCCTGCAGCATGATGTGGTTTTGACCACGGACGCCTCCCTAATGGGCTGGGGAGCACATTGCAGCAAGCTCCACACACAGGGAACTTGGTCCCTCATGGAGTCCTGGCAACTGATCATTCAAGTGGTCTTCCTCGCCCTCCGGGCGCTCAGGCACCACATTCACCACCAGACGGTGCTTGTCCAGACGGACAACAGGGTGACAAAGTTCTATATGAAGAAACGGGGGCATCGGCTCTTACAGCCTCTGCCTGGAGGCTTTATCCCTATAGTCCTTTGCGATTCGCCAAGGCATAGTCCTTCAGGCCATGTATCTCCCAGGTTAAGACAACATCCTGGCAGACAGGCTGAGCCGGATCCTCCAACCACATGAATGGCGCCTCTGCGCCCACAAACGGTACAGTTGCTGTTCCGGCACTGGGGGACTCGGGTCCTGGACCTCTTTGCCAGCCCAATGAATTTGCAGCTCCTGTGGTTCTGCGACCTAGTTCCCCAGCCAAGCAGGGAAACCTCTGCTGTCGTGGACCACCGACTTCCTGTATGCGTTTCCTCCCACCCCGCTCATAGCACGAGCTCTTCTCAAGATACAACCAGACGGGGCCTCGGTGATTTTGATAGCCCTGTGGTGGCCTTGGCAACTCTGGTTCCCGCTGCTGCTCCACCTCTCATCGGAGCCTCCGGTTTCCTTCAGCTCGCGGGCTTGTTGACACTGGAGAAGGGTCTCCTACTACACCCAAACCTGAGGTCCCTATCCCTCACAGCTTGGCACCTGAGCAGGTCCCGCTAGTCCCTCTTCATCTCCTGGTGAAGATCGGGGACATATTGCTGGCATCGCGCAAGGACTCAACCAGGAGGGGTTTACGCCTTCAAGTGGCGTCGGTTCTCAGTGTGCTGCTCGGAGATGTGGGCCGACTCGTTCTCTTGCCCCACCCACTTGGTCCTGCAGTACTTACTCCATCTCTCACAGGCAAGCCTGAAGCCCAACTCTGTCAGTTGAAGGAGGACCCCTCTCGGGCCAGCCGCTGGTTTCCCGCTTCATGCGCAGGCTGCTTATCTCCAGACTCTCCATCTGACCACCTCTGGCGGAGTGGGATCTCAACGTTGTCCCCACATGGCTAACCCAACCGCCCTTCGTGCCGATGGCATCCTGCTCTCTTCGGCACCTTTCCTGGAAGGTGATTTTTCTAATACCCTCACCTCGGCCCGGAGGGTCAGTGAGCTTCAGGCCCTGATGGCTGACGCTCCCTACATGAGATTCTACGGGAACCGGGTGGTTCTCCAAACTCACCCTGTTTCTCTCAAAGGATGTCTTGGATTTTCACCTCAACCAGGTGATAGTGCTGCCAACCTTCTTTCCGAAGCCCCACACTGACCAGGCGTTGGCGATCCTCCACACCTTTGACTGTAGGAGGGCTCTCTCCTTCTACCTACAGCACACGCAGGCCCACTGCAGATCCGAACGGCTCTGTCTCCTACGACCCTGCCCGTTTGGGGTGTACGGTCACCAAGCAGACCCCCCCCCCCTCCCTCTGTGTGGCAGATTGCATCGCCTTCGCCCAGGCTCAGGCTGGGCTGCCGCTGGACTGTCGAGTCACGGCGCATGGTGTCTGTGTGAGGGCAGCATCCGGTGGCACATCTGTGCTTTGTGCCCCGGTGGACATTTGCCGAGCAGCAACCTGGTCCTCAGCTAACACCTTCATGATGCATTACTGCCTGGAGAGGGAGTCCTGCTGGGACAGTGCCTTCAGCCAAGCCGAACTCCATAATCTGTTTGGGGTTTAGGCAACTCTGACCCTTCTTCTGCAGCTACCGGGAGTGTGGTCTTCCTGGGATCTGGGGTCCTCGGGTTGTCTTTGGTTATCAGTGTCTGCTCACGGCTCGCCGTGGCACCTTCTACGGGTCCTTGGTAGCCTGTAGCTGGGGATTCCCTTATGTGAGGACTGACTTCCTGCTTGTTCCTGGAGAAAGTGTGGTTACTCAACTGTGTTCTCCAGGGACAGCAGGAATCAGTCTTCACAACCCACCCACCTCCCCTAGGAGTTGCCCATTCTTTTTTTGAATTTTTTATCCTTTGCCTGAGCTATGTCATCTGACTGATCAAGATGGCACCCTTGGGTGGGAAGGGGACCACGCATGTATGGTGGCATTCCCAAAGTCTTTCTTTGAAAGCTGGGGAAATGCTCTGCGTAGGCTCCGGTGCTGACATCACCCATATATGAGGACTGATTCCTGCTGTCCCTGGAGAACACCTGTTACAGGTGAGTAACCATGCTTTCTCCATTGTCCATGTTGGGGGCTTACAATTCGGAGTAGACCACTGACATGATGTGGGGGTTTTCTGCTGTTCTCCAGGACCAAGCAGGAAGTCAGTCCTCACTTATGGGCGACATCGATGCTGATGGAGCCCCCGTGCGGAGCATTTCCCCAGCTTTCAAAGAAAGCCTTTGGGAATACTGCACGCATGCGCGGTCCCCTTCCTGCCTAAAGGTGCCATCTTGCTCAGTCTTTCTTTTTCCGTGGAGCCCATTGGATGCCCGTCCGTGTCACCCAGAAAAGTTGATGTTTTTTCTTGTGATTACTTCGCCCTTTTCTCCGGATTCGATGCCGGTTCCCCTTCCCGCCGGGTTTGGTACACCGGTATCGAGCCTGTCGTCTATTTTTTCGGTTTTTGCCCTTCATGGCTGGCGTTCGCACCCTTTTTTGCCTTTTCCCTGGAAAGCCGGTCCTTTGACCTCACGGGGGCCCTTTTTTCCCCGATGGCTTCCAGTGGTTTCAAAAAGTGTGATCGGTGCAAGAAACTGATGTCTCTCACCGACACACACGACTGCTGCCTTTGGTGCCTAGGCCCAGATCATGATCCTATGATCTGTGGCCCGTGTGGCAAGATGTCCACCAAGGCACTCCAAAGCCGTCAGCATCAGAAAGAGAGGATTTTCTCGGACTCTGCCTCTGGCCGGGCCCGGACCTCATCTGAGGCCTCGACGTCTCGGGAGTCTGATCCCGAGCATCGCCGGGGCTCCTCGGACAGGGGGTCCCCCGATCGGGAACATAAGAGGAAGAAACGGCTCGTGAGGGCGGCGTCGGAAGAGGTCCCTGGTCCCTCGAGAGCCAGGTCTAAGACCCCCGACCGCCGTCCCGGGCCCTTGGAGCAGGAGAAGCCATCAAAAATGCCTCGCATAGAGCCGGAACCCGTCGGACACGTAAGTCCTGTAGTCCTCGTGGACTCTCCTCCGAGGGAGCAGACGTCGGGCCCGGCGCTGCCGGAGCCCGAGTCGGTGGCTGCTGAGTCTCCTGAGCTTGGACTCAGGCCGACAGCCTTGGAGTGCAGACTGTCTGCCTTCATAGATCAGCAGCGGGTACTGATGGCCAGCCTCGCTGGTGTATCTGCCCCGACCACCGGGACATCGACGTCGAAGTCGACCCCGGAGACCGAACCGATACTCGAGACCATGAAGGCTCGAAGTCGTCCTCGGTCACGGTCACCCTCGACCTCCCACTCGGAACAGAGGGCGTCGGGGTGGGTGCCACCAAGACCCGCGCAGTCAGAGCCCCCCGACGACTCTTCGGATGAGTCCGCATGGGAGACGGAGGACGAGGAGTCCCCCCGATACTTTTCGGACTCAGTGCGTCCCTTTGGACTCACTGCAGTCCGAGCCCCGGAGTAGGTCTCCACCGGAGGACACCAGGTTCTCGGAATTCGTCAGGGACATGGCCAAGGCGTTGGCGGTTCCCGTAGACCCCGAGGAGGAGCTTCGAGCCGAGGAGCTCGAGGCCTTCCAGTATGACTCTCCTCCGAAGGAGGCCTTTACTGTGCCGGTCCCTCCGATGCTGGAACGGCTCCTCTTCCGGATGTGGGAGGCACCGGTCTTGGCGCCAGTTTTAAGCAAGCGGGTCGATTCTATCTATCGACTCCGTAAGAGCCCTGGATTCCAGAAGGCACAGCTGCCGCACCATTCCATGGTGGTGGAATCGGCCATGCATCGTCTCAAGAGCCAGAAGATGCACTCCGCGGTGCCTCCCGGCAGGTAGGCCCGGAACCTGAATGCTTTCGGCAGAAAGTGCTTCCAGGGCTCGATGCTTGCTTGCCGTGTCCAGTCCTACCCAGCTGTATATGGGCATGTACTTACGAGACCTGGCGAAAGAGATTGCCGGGTTCTCTGCTGGCCTCTCCGGGGAACCTTTGCAGAGGTTCCAGACTTTGTCCTCAGGAATCCGGGACTGCTCGAAGTTCATGTCCCGAGCAGCCTAAGATGGCTTCGAGGCTTCGGCTCGTGTAACGGCAGCCGGCATCGGAGCCCGACGCCAGGCATGGCTGCAGTCATCAGACTTCGAGCCCTGGGTGCAAGACAAGTTGGTCGATGTCCCTTGCCGAGGTGAAAACCTTTTTGGCAAACCCATGGCCGAGAATGTGGCTGAGCTCGAAACTGAGCACCTGACTAGGACAAGGCTGTCCAGAAAAACTTCTGCCCCTTCTCACAAAAAGGGCTCGGGTAAAAAGCCCTTTTACCCAAGGAAGGCAGCTACCTACAAACCTTTCCCTCAGTACCAGGCCTCCCCAGCTCGTCAGCAGGCCAAGGGGCAGGGACATGGGCCCCGTAGGCAGAAGACCCCCAAGCCTCTGGCTCCTGCTCAGCAGGGAGGAGGTTTTTGACTCCCACAGCATAGCCTTTCCACCTCTGCTGCCCCATTCCCGCACAGGTTGTCTAGCCCTGTTTGCCCACAGGTGGCCACCCATTACAGGGGATGCTTGGGTATTGAGCATAGTCAACAGAGGCTATATGCTCCATTTCCAGCAGTTGCCCCCTGCCTACTTCCCAGGAGAGCCTCTAAGGCCTCCTCTACACACAGACCTCCTCCTTCAAGAACTTCCAAGGTCTGCTTCTGGACAAGGCGGTGGAGCCTGTACCTCCTCGCCTGCAGGGGCACGGTTTCTACTCCCAGGTACTCCCTCGTGCCAAAGAGAACCGGTGGCCTCAGGCCTATTCTAGACCTCAGGAACCTCAACAACTTCTTGGAGAAAGAAAAGTTCAAGATGCTTATTCTTGGAACACTTCTGCCCTACCTCCAGCGGGGAGATTGGCTATGCTCCTTAGATCTCAAGGATGCGTACACTCACATCCTCATTCATCCAGACCACAAAAAGTACCTCAGGTTCATTGTGGGAGGAAACCAATACCAGAACAGAGTCCTGCCTTTTGGCCTAACCTCCGCCCCAAGGGTCTTTACAAAGTGCCTGGCTGTGGTGGCGGCCTACTTGAGTACTCAAGGTGTTTTTGTCTTCCCCTACTTGGACGACTGGCTCATCAGGGGTCAGACTTACCAGGAGGCCAGGCAAGCCACCTTTCGAACTGTATCACTCCAACACCTAGGCTTTGTCATAAACTTCGCAAAGTCCACTTTGCTCCCCTCCCAGAACCTAGAGTTCATAGGGACGCGGCTGGACTCTCTGCAAGCAAGGGCTTACTTGCCAGAAGACAGGGCACAAAGGCTCATGGAGTTGGCATCCCGGTTTCTCAGCATGACAAGGGTTTCTGCCCGACTCTGTCTACAGCTCCTAGGCCACATGGCGTCGACAGTACATGTGACCCCCAATGCTCGCCTCCACATGAGGCCTGCACAGTGATGCCTCAGAACTCAGTGGAAGCAAGCCACAGGGAGCCGAACAGACAAGGTAAGGGTGTCCAAACCCTTCCTGAATTCCCTGCAGTGGTGGCTCCACCCCCCCACCCCCCCCACTTCAGGGGGTGCCTTTTCAGGTGCCTGTCCCCACAGTGGTGTTGACAGATGCCTCCTTGCAGGGCTGGGGTGCACATTGTCTGGGCTGGTGCACTCAAGGCCTATGGTCTCCATTGGAGGCCACGCAACATATCAACCTACGAGAACTTCGGGCTATCCGTTTAGCCCTCAAGACTTTTTCTCACTTAGGCTCACCAGTCTGTTCTGGTTCAGACAGACAATCAAGTGGCCATGTTCTGTGTGAACAAACAGGGAGGCACTGGGTCCAGGCCCCTGTGTCAGGAGGCACAGGCCCTGTGTTCCTTTGCGCTCAGGCACAACATGTTTCTCAAAGCTGTGTATCTCCCTGGGCCGGAGAACTTCCTGGTGGACAGGTTAAGCAGTATTCTGCAGCCCCACGAGTGGCGACTGCACCCATTGGTGGTTCAGAAAATTTTCCTGAAATGGGGACTTCCATCCATGGATCTCTTTGCCAGTCCCCTGAATCACCAGCTACCCAGGTTCTGTTCCATGCAACCGCACCCCCTGAGGTTAGCAGTGGATGCCTTCCTGATTTCTTGGTCCCAGGGCCTACTATATGCGTTTCCTCCCACACCTCTGGTGACCCGAACTTTGTTCAAGATTCTAAGGGACAAGGCCTCGGTGCTTCTGGTAGCTCCCAGATGGCCGAGGCAGCCCTGGTTCCCACTTCTGCTTCAATTAGCAGCGGAAACACCACTATCTCTGGGGTTGCAACCCGATCTTCTCTCTCAGGATCAGGGTTCCCTTCTGCACCCCAATCTCAAATCTCTCAATTTGATGGCCTGGAGGCTGCAAGGGTAGTGTTGGCTCCCTGGGGCTTGCCTCAGGAAGTGGAAGAGGTGGTCTTGGCCTCTAGAAAGCAATCCACCAGGAAAACGTATGCCCTGAAGTGGAGAAGGTTTTCCTTGTGTCAGCAACGCGAGGAAGATCCTTTCGCCTGCACTGTGCCAGTAGTGCTTCAGTACCTGCTGCACTTGTCCAATCAGGGCCTTAAGTCCAATTCTGTTTGGGTCCACCTCTCTGCTCTGGCAGCTCACCACTCTCTGGTGGAAGGACACTTTGTCAGTTCACCCCTTGGTGCCCAGATTTCTCAGAGGCTTGCTATTGCTCAAGCCTCCTCTCCGTCCACCGGCCCCTGAGTGGGAGTTGAATGTGGTCTTGCAGCAACTGACTCGCCCACCTTTTGAGCCGATGGCTACATGTCCTCTCCGCTTCCTTTCTTGTAAGACTCTCTTCCTGGTGGCCCTGACCTCGGCCAGGAGGGTGAGTGAGCTTCAAGCCCTGGTCTGTGACAGGCCATACACTCGCTTCTATAGGAACAGGGTAGTCCTTAGGACTCATCCTAAGTTCCTCCCAAAGGTTGTCTCCTCTTTCCATCTCAACCAGGAGGTGGTTCTTACAACGTTCTTCCCTAGGCCCCATGCCAGCCAGGCTGAGACAGTCCTGCATACCCTGGACTGTAGGAGGGCCTTATCCTTCTACCTTGAACGTACGCGGGGCATAGGCGGGCTACTCGGCTCTTCGTATCTTTTGACCCTAATAATTTGGGGTTACCTGCCTCCAAGCGTACCTTGTCCATCTGGGTGGCTGACTGTATCACCTGGGCTTACAGGGCAGCTAACCTTCCCTTGCAGGGTCAGGTCACGGCCCACCGTGTCAGGGCAGTGGCTGCCTCAGTGGCTCATCTCCGCTCTGTACCGTTGGCAGACATCTGCAGGGCTGCAACTTGGTCCTCAAGCCAGACCTTTGCGGCCCATTACTGCCTGAAGAGGGAGTCCCGTAGGGACAGTGCTTTCGGTCAGGCAGTGCTTCGGAATCTCTTTAGGCAATTCCAGCCCTCTGGTTGGGCTACTGGTGGGGGTATGTTTCAGTGAAATCCTTCCTCTGATGCTGCGGCTAGAGGGAGCTCATTTTTCAGCTCTGGTTCCCCAGTAGCCTGAAGCTGGGGAGTCCCATAAGTGAGGACTGACTTCCTGCTTGGTCCTGGAGAAAGAGTAGTTACTCACTTGTAACAGGTGTTCTCCAGGAGCAGCAGGAATCAGTCCTCACAACCCACCCTCCTCCCCTGGGAGTTGCAGTTGTACATAGTTTATTTTTACATTTTTTGTGCTGTCTTTTAGCTATGTCATATGACTGAGCAAGATGGCACCTTTAGGCGGGAAGGGGACCGTGCATGCGTGCAGTATTCCCAAAGGCTTTCTTTGAAAGCTGGGGAAATGCTTCGCATGGGGGCTCCATTGGCATCGATGTCGCCCATAAGTGAGGACTGATTCCTGCTGCTCCTTGAGAACACCTGTTACAGGTGAGTAACTACTCTTTTTCTACTTGCGCTAGTAGCATTTTCTCCTATTGCATAATTGGTGGTCACACGGTCAGTATGTATGCGTGTTCTGCCCAAGCAGCTCCAACATGCATGCCTACCCTAGCACCTGTAATGCGTGCTGCAGTAAAAGCACAGTTAAGGCATTCCTTCAGGCCACCACACCTTTAGCACGCACTGTTGGGATACTTGCCTTAACTCTTATGTCGTTTTCCAGGAATCGTTTGGCTTGTGGGAACTCTTCCCATGCCATCTCTGGCTGGAATTGACAAAGCGGTACCGGGTCACCTCGGTACTGACTTCGATCGGTACCGGGATCGTGCTTTGCAAGAGCATCGGGATCAGGAATACTTTGATTCCTCCGATTCCGAAGACTCTGACAATTCTGCTGACACTAGAGGGTTTCTCTTAGAAGATCCCTCTTCTCCCCAACGCAGAATGTCACCTCCAGAGGACGTTATTTCAGGATTTCATCCGTGATATGGCCAAGGGTCTTTCAATCACAGTAGCTCCTGAAGACGAACCCAGAGCAAAGGAATTGGAAATTCTCCAATATCCTAAAGCTCCTAAGGAGGCAGCCACTCTGCCTATCCATGAAATTCTGCATAGCTTGATGCTCAGAATGTGGGAGACATCTCTGACTACTTCTCCTCACTCTAGGAGACTTGATACTATGTATCGAGTTCCACCATGTCCTGGATTTCAGAAAACTCAGCTGCCACACCATTCTATGGTAGTGGAATCAGCCATGCGTAGGATGAAAAGTGCAGAGAGGCATGCATCCAATCCTCCAGGACGTGAATGCAGGACTCTGGATGCTTTTGGACCCAGAACATTTCAAGCTTCTATGCTTTCAGCTAGGATCAGTTCATATATCCTATATATGGGAATGTTCCTCAAGGAAGTTACTGGAGACTTGGAACTTATGAGCCCATTTCTCCCAGATAAGAGACAAGATTTTCTTGCTCTAGTTAAGCATGCTCAGAATGTCTCCAAGTTTGTCAATCGTGCAGCCTTTACTTCGAATGCATCAGCAGAACTTCTGCTATTGCCATTGGCGCACAACGGATTGCCTGGCTACAGGCATCAGACTTGGAGACTTGGGTACAGGACAAGTTAGGCAACATTCCTTGCACGGGGGAGAATCTCTTCGGCAAGAACTGGCAGGAGAAGGCTAACGAGTTAGATGCTGACAATTCTAACTTAGATAGATTGTCAAAGTCTACAGCCACTCCAGCCAAAAGAAAGCCTTATAAAAAAAAAAACCCCTCTTTTAGCAAAAAGAGGAAGTTTTATCCTTCCTATACCCAGCAGAGTCAGACTCCAGGTCAGGTTGCCCAAAAGGGACAAACTAGACAGCAAAAGAAATCAAAAGGTCCGAGAGCCCAACCAGCTCTCCAGGTTCAGCCCCCTCAAGGGCTTTGACTCCTTCCTAGAGAGCTTTGCCTTCCTGCCTCTGAGGGGTCCCCAACCCCCAATATTCTGGGCAGGTTATGCCACTTTGTCAACAGATGGCATCAGATAACAGCAGAAGATTGGACTTTGTCCATTGTAGGAGAGGGGTACAAGCTTCATTTTCACAGCATGCCCCATCCTACAATTCTAAAGCAATTCAATTCACAAACCTCTGCAGACAATCTGCTAGATCATGAGGTCGCCACACTTCTTGCCCAAGGAGCAATAGAGGAAGTACCCATTCTTCAACAGGGTGCAGGGTTCTACTCCCCCTATTTTCTTATTCCAAAGAAAACAGGAGGACACCGACCCATTCTAGACCTCAGAGAATTGAACAAATATCTGTTTCGAGAGAAATTCAAAATGATTTCTCTAGGAACTCTTCTGCCATACCTTCAAAGCCAGGACTGGCTTTGCTCTCTAGACTTAAAGGATGCATACACTCACATTCTCATCCATCCAGATCACAGGAAATTTTTACGTTTCCTTTTCAGGGGAAGACATTTCCAGTACAGGGTTCTTCCTTTTGGTCTGGCTTCAGCACCAAGGGTATTCACGAAATGCATGGCAGTAGTAGCTGCATTTCTACGAACCCTGGGGATTTTCGTCTTCCCTTACTTAGACGACTGGCTCATTCAAGCCCCTACAGTTGCAGAGGCCAGCACTGCACTGTCCCATACAATGCGAATCCTCCAATACTTGGGATTGGTAATAAACTTCCCGAAATCTCAACTAGTTCCTTCCCAATGCCTGGAATTCATAGGAGCCTGTCTGGATACCAGACAGGTTAGGGCTTTCCTTCCACAAGCCCGGTGTCTTTGCATAATGCAACTAGCTTCCCAAGCAGCAGGCAAATCCTCCCTCACTGCTCCGGAGCTACTGCAGTTACTGGGACACATGGCATCCACAGTTCATGTAGTCCCATATGCTCACCTCCACATGCGAGCAGCTCAGTGGACCCTCTTCACACAGTGGAAACAGGCCACAGGTCATTTGTCGGACAAAATAACAATCTCTCAACGACTAATTTTGCCCCTCCAATGGTGGCAGTCACTAAAAAAATCTGACAGTGGGGTCTCCTTTCCATCAACCCCTTTTTCAGGCCACCCTAACAGATGCATCACAGGTGGGTTGGGCAGCACACCTGAATCATCTCTCCATCCAGGGCACCTGGACTCCACAGGAGGTTGGTTTACACATAAACCTCCTGGAATTAAGAGCTATTTATTTAGCTCTTCGAGTGTTCCACGCCCAGCTCAGCTAAAAGACAGTCCTAGTCCAGACGGACAATCAGGTAGCCATGTTCTGTGAACAAGCAGGGCGGAACGGGGGCTCTCGTTATGCAACGAAGCTTTACGACTGTGGGCCCTCGCTAGAGAGCATCAAATTCACCTTCTAGTGGTATATCCTCCAGGCATTCAAAACCTTTGGGCGGGCAGACAGACTCAGTTGAGTACTGCTGCCTCACGAGTGGTCACTCCACCTAGACCAGTTGGCAAAGATATTTCATCTCTGGGGCACTCCAGACATAGACCTCTTTGCAAGTCCACTGAATGCCAAACTTCCCCGGTTCTGTTCCAGGATTCCAGCTCACAACTGTCAAGCACGGGATGCCTTCCTCCTTCACTGTGGTCAGGACTTCCTTTATGCCTTCCCACCCATTCCCCTTATCCCCAAAACACTCTTCAAGCTTCAGAGAGACAGAGGTTGCATGATTCTCGTAGCACCACGATGGCCACGCCAAACGTGGTATTCCCTGCTTCTGCATCTTTCTCAAGCGGCACCTCTGGAGTTAGGGCATGCTCCAGATCTCCTTTCCCAGGAGAACGGGATGCTATGGCACCTGAATTCCCCAGTCCCTGCACCTCACGGCCTGGTTGCTGAAGGCTTAGACCTCCAGGATTTCAGCTTGTCCCAGCAGGTAAAAGATATCCTTCAGGCTTCTAGAAAACTTTCCACAAGAAGATCTTATGCCTTCAAGTGGAAACGTTTTACTATATGGTGCTCCAGGAGGGAATTAAACCCCCTGATCATACCCTTAGAATCGATATTAGAGTATCTCCTTCACTTATCGAATTCTGGTTTAAAGACCAATTCGGTAAGAGTCCATCTTAGTGCAATTGCAGCTTCTTATAAGCCTCTAAATGGACAACCAATTTCCTCTCATCCACTCCTATCAAGATTTATGAGAGGCCTTCTATTAACCAAACCTCCCATCAAGCCACCACCGGTGGCATGGGATCTAAATCTAGTTCTCGGGCAGCTCATGAAGCCGCCTTTTGAGCCTTTAGCCACTACAGCCCTTAAGTTTTTGACCTGGAAGGTCATCTTCCTATTTGCAATCACTTCTGCCTGTTGCATTCATGAATTGCAAGCTTTTAGTGGCTGATCCTCCTTATACTAAGTTTCATCATGATACGGTTGTTCTCCAAACTCACCCACATTTTATGCCAATGGTGGTTTCACCTTTTCATTTAAATTAATCAATTTACCTTCCTGTATTTTTTCCGAGGCCTCACGCCTCTAATGCAGAAAGAAACCTTCATACTTTGGATTGTAAAAGGGCCTTGGCCTTTTACATACAAAGAACACAGCAACATAGAAAGTCCTCACAACTTTTTATAGCTTTTGACCCTAGTCATTTGGGACTTCCAGTCTCCAAAAGAACTTTATCCAAATGGATTGCCCAATGCATATCCTTTACTTATGAGAGTAAGGGTCTTCCTCTTCAGGACAATGTCACAGCTCACAATGTGAGAGCCATGGCAGCTTCTATGGCTAATCTCCACTCTGTGTCTATCGATGACATTTGTCGAGCAGCCACCTGGGCTTCGGTACACACCTTCACAGCCCACTACTGCCTAGATAAAGCCTCCCGTCGGGATGCCGCCTTTGGCCAAGCTGTTCTTCAAAAACTCTTTCAAACCTCAACCAACTCCTACCCACCAACCCTGGTGAGCTGCCAGAGATCCATGGGAGGAAGGATTCTCACCTTCGACGGTGGCATCTTCCTGGGGCTATCTCCCTGGCATATTCAGCTAGGGAGTCCCCATATGTGAGGACTACATTCCTGCTTGTTCCTGGAGATAGCGTAGTTACTCATCTGTAACAGGTGATCTCCAGGAACAGCAGGAATTTAGTCCTCACAACCCACCCACCTCCCCTAGGAGTTGTCTCTCTCTCACTTTGTCTCTTTCCTTTCTTCCTCTGTCCTTTCACTCAGCTACAAACTTAACTGAAGAGGGAAAGTTGGGAAGGCAGCACGCATGTTCCTATTGGATGCTGGGAAGCGTTCCCACGCAGGCTCCGTCGGTACTGACAATACCCATATGTGAGGACTAAATTCCTGCTGTTTCCGGAGATCACCTGTTACAGGTGAGTAACTACGCTTTCCTTGAGTTCTGCTAGAGGAACTGTTTGTTTGCTCTGTTCTGGGTTGATGCCCTTGGGTCTGCTATTATTTCTATGTTTTGGCTCTGCAGGTTCATATTCTACCAACAGCCTTCTCCTTATGCTTTCCTGTACATGGTTCTTTACTGTTTGATTACTCATTGTTCTCCAGGTTGAGGTTGTGTAAGGCCTGCCATGTTCTCCCATATGCTTTGGGATGGATACTGAGGAGACCTCTGGTGGCTGAGGCATATAGAGGCATTGGAGTGATGTCGTCATTGAAACCTGTGCATTTCATTGGTTCTTTGTCTCCACCAATCTGCTGGTAGGGGAACATAATCCACTTGTCTGGACTGGTCTAGCAGGACTCAAGGAAAGGACTTTATCTGTTAGTTAAAATTTCACCTTAGGTGTGTAACTAGCACATAATTTTCTGCATGTCACCCTCAGAAAACTCCAAACACTGCTCCCTTTTCAATAGCATAATTCTGGATGTATAGGTGGTTATTTTAGAAGCATTATGATGATTTTATAGAGGGCTAAATTTACACGTGGAAGTGACTTTGCTCTATAGCAAATTGACTCTAGAGATAATCTAGCGAGGTCTCTAACAGTACCATGATGTCCAAAGTAGCCAGTACAAGAGTATCTCCTTCACCTCTGCTTTCAGTCTCCCTCTTCCGAAGAGAGGGTAAATAGAAAACTTGAGTAACTGGGGGAAGCCCCTTTTGAGTACTTACGAGCTTCAAGAAAATACTTTTTCAATATATCAATACGTTTAACCATATCTGTTCTAGGAAATTATTGAAGGGATGTCAGCCCATGATTCAGATTCTCTCCTTATATTCTCCTTATATTCACCAGTGACGTAACTTTAAGTTGGATATTGTCTAATTATGTACACTGTCGGCCTCTTTTTATCTTGTAATGTTGAGTTTTGTATTTTGTTTCATTGTTTCTTAATTCCCTACCTCCCTATCCTTGTTTTGTGGACTGTGGATCTGAACTTGTTTTCCTTTTTTGGATTTAGTAGAGGAATTGGCATTGACTCATTAGCGCACACATCTGATTTAACCATTTGTGCTTCTTGTGGGATGTTTACCTGTATGGAATATGGATATTCTGTATGTTTGCAAGATTTTGCTATAAATAAAAAGTAAAAAAAATTTGAATTGATTTGTCTTAGATTTTGTTAGGTTCTTACAGGCCTAAAGCAAAATAGACAGATATTAGCTTGGTTTGAAGATCTATGATTAATTATGCCTAGGAAGGGCACTTTCTTTGCAAAAGGATGAGAAAACTCTTGCAGTGTTAATCGTAAAAGGAGATTCTTGGAAGTATTTCCCCTAGCAAACAAAAATATATATTTCAAGGGAAGATCTCAAGTACCCTCTTTTCTGAGGGAATTCTGAGAGCAGATGAAGCCTCTAAAGATAAGTGAATGTTTAGTTTGTTGGGAAATATAATGACTTAAATCTTGGGATAAGAGAGAGATGAAGTGTGAAAATTCTGTTTTAATTAAAAAAAAAAAAGTTACTAATTTGGCTTAAAGGTTTAGAATTGATGTCCTAGATTTAGTAGACTCTGTAGTTGTAAAACAAAATAGATGAGTATCAACTTGCTTTAAAGATTTAGTATTTATCTTAAATTTAATAAAGCTTAGAGGAAGTTACATCACAAGAGATGGCTGCCTAAGAAAGTGGCTCCACATCCAGAGTCGGATATCCCCGGTAAGAGTGCAGCTATCACCCCATGAAGCAGGTAAATAAAGAGGTGAACTACCTCAGAAACACACGGAGTAAATGGCAGGGAAGAAAGGCAGCATTGACTTGAAGTCATATGCCTTTAAAGTGGTGGTGGAAGCGACCCTGGGAAAAGCCAAGATGGTGGCTGCTGCATGGGTCTGCTGGAGCAGTGGAGAGAAACCACCGAGTCAGAGTTTGGAGCTCAAAATGATCTTAAGCATTTGAGGGATGACATGAAAGACTGGTTTATAACCCTGCGCCAGGACATTACAACATTGAAACAGGAGGTGCAAGCTTGGATTATTTATTTATTTTTATTTATTTAGTGTACACTTATATCCCGCTACTTCCAGCGATCAGCAGCGGTTTGCTATACATAACAGTATGGTTGTACAGGCCATGGATTAAAAACAGACATAACGATTCAGTACAGGACACAAACATTCAGATTACATGTTTACACTTGATTGCAAGACATTGATTTCACAAGTATGTACATATTTACAGGTCAGAATCTATAGGTGTTTGACGTGTAGTGCTATTTCCTTGAGCATGGTGAAAGAGGTTATGTGGGATTGAAGTGTGTCTGGAAAAGATGCGTCTTTAGCTTTTTTCTGAATACCAACAGGTCACTAATTGCTCTCAGTTCGCATGGTAGTTGGTTCCATAGCAGTGGCGCTATGAATGAGAATGCTCGGTTACTGGTGGTTGCAGTGACAGATCTCAGGCTAGCCGGGACGATGAGGGTATTGAGGTGTGTGGTTCTTCTGCTTCTGTTATTTGGCTGTGATGTGATAAGGGCGATTATGGACCTCAGGAGTGACCTGTCTGATTTAGACCAATTGATAGAGGAGGCAGAGGGGTTACTTGAGTCATGCAGCTTTTGCAGACCATGAAACAAGAAAATGCAGCACAATGAGCAGTGCAGGAGAAGCTGGCTACTAAATTGGAGGACCTAGAAAATAGGTCCAGGCGGGTGAACCTGCGGCTATGGGGGATCCCTGAAACGGAGGAGATTGTGGATTATGTGGTCCTAACAGAACAGTTCTATAAAGCGGTGGCTAGAGTTGCAGGGCTGGATGAAGGTGGATTGTGTTTTAAAGTGTAGCGGGCACATTGAGCCCTGAGGCCTCGCCGTGATGGGAAACCTAGGGAAATTGTGGCTTGTATGCATGAGTTTCATGAAAGAGGCCATTTTGTCTGCAGCCAGGAGACTTTGTAAAATGAAATGGGAAAACCAGGATGTGGAGGTCTTTGGTGACTTATCATGATACAAAAGAGGCAGGCTTATCAGGCCATCACAAAAAGGCTCCAGGAAGAACGTATACAATACTGGTGGCTTTTTCCAGTGAGGCTGTTTACTATATCGGGAACTACTTTGTATGCAAAATCAGTGGAATTGGCCCTCAAAGCAATTCAGTAAGTGGTCAGTGAGGAGGCAGAGGGACCAGATCAGCGGAAGGAGGGCAGGAGACTGCCTGGCTGGACTCAGGCGACTAGAGGGGGGAGGCGGCTCTGGAGGCAGAAGAAGAGGGCAGGTGGTAACAATCACCGCTAAAGGGACTTTGTATTGTGGCTCTGGTTGGGTTTGTGATATGCATGGTTTCTCCAGGACCAAGCAGGAAGTCAGTCCTCACATATGGGTGACTGACATCGATGGAGCCCCCGCGGAGCATTTCCCCAGCTTTCTATGAAAGCCTTTGGGAATACTGCACGCATGCGCGGTCCCCTTCCCGCCTAAAGGTGCCATCTTGCTCAGTCTCTCTTTTTCCGTGGAGCCCATCGGACGTCTGTCCTAGTTCAACCGGAAAACAGTTAGATTTTTCTTACTATTTCCTGCGCTTCATCACGGTTTTTTGCCCGGTTCGACGCCGGTTCCCCTTCCCACCAGGTTCTGTACACCGGTATTGAGCCCGTTCTCCTTTTTTCGGTTGTTGCCCTTCGTGGCTGGCGTTCGCGCTCTTTTTCTTTTTTTCCCTGGAAGGCCAGTCCTTTGACCTCGCAGGGGCTCTTTTTTCCCCAATGGCTTCCACTGGTTTTAAAAAGGTGTGATCGGTGCAAGACTCTGTCTCTCACCGACACACACGACTGCTGCCTTCGGTGCCTCGGTCCTGATCATGATCCTAAGATCTGTGTACCGTGTGGCAAAATGTCCACTAAGGCACTTCGAAGTTGCCAGCATCAAAAGGAAAGGCTTTTCTCTGATTCGGCCTCCGGCCGGGCCCGGACCTCGTCTGAGGCCTCGACGTCTCGGGAGTCTGACCCTGAGCATCGTCGGGGTTCCTCGGACAGGGGGTCCCACAAGCGGGAGCAAAAGAGGAAGAAGCTCGCGAGGGCGGTGTCGGAGGAGGTCCCTGGCCCCTTGAGGACCAGGTCTCGGACCCCCGACCGCTGTCCTGGGCCCGTGGAACAGGAGAAGCTGTCAAAAATGCCTCGTGTGGAGCCGGAGTCTGCTGGACACGTAAGTCCTGTTGTCCTCGGACTCTCCTCCCAGGGAGCCAACGTCGGGCCCGGCGCCACTGGGGCCCGAGTCGGTGGCTGCTGAGTCTCCTGAGCTGGGTCTCAGGCTGACAGCCTTGGAGTGCAGACTGTCTGCCTTCATAGATCAGCAGCGGGTGCTGATGGCCAGCCTTGCTGGCGCATCTGCCCCGACCACCGGGACATCGAAGTCAACCCCGGAGACAGAGCCGATACTCGAGACCATGAAGGCTCGAGGTCATCCTCGGTCGCAGTCACCCTCGACCTCCCGGTCGGGACTGAGGGCGTCGACGATGGTGCCTTCGGCGTCGGGGCGGGTGCTGCCGGGCCCTGCGCGGTTGGAGCCCGACTCCTTTTCGGACGAGTCCGCCTGGGAGACGGAGGACGAGGAGTCCCCTGATACCTTCAAGACTCAGTGCGTTCCGTCGGACTCACCGCAGTCTGAGCCCCGGAGTAGATCCCCTCCGGAGGATACCCGGTTCTCGGAGTTCATTCAGGATATGGCCACTGCTTTGGCGATCCCCGCGGACCCCGAGGAGGAGCCTTGAGCTGAAGAGCTCGAGGCCCTCCAGTATGACTCTCCTCCGAAGGAGGCCTTTACTGTGCCGGTTCCTCCGATGCTGGAACGGCCCCTCTTCAGGATGTAGGAGGCACCGGCCTCGGCGCCGGTTCTGAGCAAGCAGGTCAATTCCATTTATCGACTCCGTAAGAGCCCTGGTTTTCAAAAGGCGCAGCTACCACACCATTCCATGGTGGTGGAATCGGCCATGTATCGTCTGAAAAGTCAGAAGATGCACTCCGCAGTGCCCCCTGGCAGGGAGGCCCGGAACCTGGATGCGTTTGGTAGAAAGTGCTTCCAGGGCTCGATGCTTGCTTGCCGTGTCCAGTCTTACCAGCTGTACATGGGCATATACTTGCAGGACCTGGCAAAGGATCTGATCTTAGGAATTGCCGGTATATAAAAGTTTTTTGCAAATAAATAAATAAATAATGGAGCTTGCCAGGTTCTCTGCTGGTCTCTCCAGGAAACCTTTGCAGAGGTTCAAGTCCTTGACCTCGGGGATCCGGGAATGCTCTAAGTTCATGTCCCGCGCAGCCTACGATAGCTTCGAGGCCTCGGCCCGTGTTGCAGCAGTCGGCATCGCTGCTCGACGCCAGGCATGGCTGCAGTCATCGGATCTTGAGCCATGGGTTCAAGACAAGTTGGTCAATGTCCCTTGCCGAGGTGAGAACCTTTTTGGCAAGCCCATGGCCGAGAAGGCTGCACAGCTCGAGACCAAGCACCTCACGAGGACAAGGCTGTCTCGAAAGACTTCTGCTCCTTCTCATAAAAAGAAGGGCTCGGGTAAGAAGTCCTTTTACCCGAGGAAGGTGTCTGCCTACAAACAGTTCCCACCTTACCAGTCCTCCCCAGCTCCCCCACAGGGTCAGCAGGCCAAGGGGCAGGGACATGGGCCCCGTAGGCAGAAGGCCCCCAAGCCTCAGACTCCTGCCCCCACTCAGCAGGGTGGGGGTTTTTGACTCCCAAGGCATAGCCTCTTTGTCACTGCTGTCCCATCCCTGCACAGGAGGTCGACTAACCCTGTTTGCCCACAGGTGGCCACACATTACGGGAGACAGTTGGGTCTTAAGCATAGTCCACTCGGGCTATATGCTTCATTTCCATCAGCTGCCTCCTCCTTACTTCCCTGGAGAGCCTCCAAGGCCTCCTCTCCACACAGACCTCCTCATTCAAGAGCTTCAGGGTCTTTTGAGAGACAAGGCGGTGGAGCCTGTGCCTCCCCACCTCCAAGGTCACGGTTTCTACTCCAGGTACTTCCTCGTACCAAAGAGAATCGGAGGCCTCAGGCCTATTCTCGACCTCAGAAATCTCAACAAGTTCCTAGAGAAAGAAAAGTTCAAGATGCTTACTCTTGGAACACTTCTGCCCTACTTCCAGCAGGGAGATTGTCTATGCTCCTTAGATCTAAAGGATGCGTACACTCACATCCTCATTCATCCAGACCACAGAAAGTACCTCAGATTCATTGTGGGAGGAAACGATTATCAGTACAGAGTGCTGTCTTTCAGCCTCGCTCCCAGGGTCCTTACCAAATGTCTGGCGGTGATGGCAGCCTACCTAAGAAATCAGGGTATCTGTCTTCCCCTATCTGGATGACTGGCTCATCAGGGGTCAGACATGCTAGGAGGCCAGGCAAGCCACCCTCCGAACTATTTCTCTTCTTCAACACCTGGGGTTTGTCATAAACTTCGCAAAGTCCACTTTGCTCCCCTCCCAGAACTTGGAGTTCATAGGAGCAAGGCTCGATTCTCCAGGACCAAGCAGGAAGTCAGTCCTCACATATGGGTGACGTCGGCACCGACGGAGCCCCCGTGCGGAACATTTCCCCAGCTTTCAAAGAAAGCCTTTGGGAATTGCAGCGCGCATGCGCGGTCCCCTTCCCACCCAAGGGTGCCATCTTGCTCAGTCTTCTTTTTTCCGCGGAGCCTGACGGACGTAGTTTGTTTTTCACCGAGGAAAAAGTTGATTTCCCTGTTTTTTGTTCTTCGGTTCGACGCCGGTTCCTTTTCCCGCCCGGGCCCGATACTCCGGTATCGAGCCCACTCTCTATTTTTCGGGGTTTATCCTTCGTGACTAGCGTTCGCGCCATTTTTCTCTTTTCTCTGGCAGCCCAGTCTTTTGACCTCGCAGGGGCCCTTTTTCCCCCGATGGCTGCCAGCAGGTTTAAGAAGTGTGATCGGTGTAAGAAACGTATGTCTCTTACCGACACACATGATTGCTGCCTCGGACCCGATCATGACCCGATGATCTGTGGTTCGTGTGGCAAAATGTCCTCGAAGGTGTTGAGGAGTCGGCAGCACCAAAAGGATCGAATCTTCTTTG
The DNA here is from genome assembly GCA_033557465.1 of Ichthyophis bannanicus. NCBI lineage: Eukaryota > Metazoa > Chordata > Amphibia > Gymnophiona > Ichthyophiidae > Ichthyophis > Ichthyophis bannanicus. The sequence continues at coordinate 520,978,191 of CM066037.1, forward strand.
ACTCCGCGTCCGGACGGGCCCGGACCTCGTCAGAGGCCTCGACGTCTCGGGACTCCGGCCCTGAGCAGCGTCGGGGTTCCTCTGAGCGGGGTCTCCGCGGGAGCAGCACAGGAAGAAAAAACCTGCGAGGGCAGCGTCGGTGGACGCTCCTGGTTCCTTGAGGGCCAGGTCGCATAGCCCCCATCGCTGTACCGGGTCTTCGGAGTCAGAGAGGCCTGCCAAACAACCTCGTCTCGAAATGGAGTCTCCTGGGCACGTGAGTACTGTAGCCCTTGTGGACTCTCCTCCAGGGGAGCCGCCGTCGGGGCCCGAGTCGGGGGCTGCTGGGTCTCCTGAGCTCGGACTCAGGTTGACGGCCTTGGAGAGCAGCTTGGCTGCCTTCATGGAACAGCAGCGGGCATTGATCGCCGGTCTCACTGGTGCATCTGCCCCGACCACCAGGACATCGACGTCCAAGTCGACCCCGGAGGCCGAGCCGATCCTCGAGTCCATGCGGGCTCGAGTCGATCCTTGGCCACGGTCACACCGGTACCCTCGGTGTCGGGGTGGAGGGCATCGGTGCCCGCCCGACTGGAGCCGCTCGATTCCTCCTCCGAGGAGACGGGCTGGGAGACGGAGGACGAAGAGTCACCCGACACCTATCGGACTCGGTGTGTCCCAACGGACTCACCGGAGTCCGAACCTCGGAGACGATCCCCACCAGAGGATACCAGGTTCTCAGACTTCGTGCGGGATATGGTGTTAAGCAAGCGGGTCAATTCTATCTATCGAGTCCGCAAGAGCCCCGGGTTCCAAAAGGCACAATTACCGCACCACTCCATGGTTGTGGAATCTGCCATGCATCGACTGAAAAGTCAGAAGATGCACTCCTCGGTGCCTCCCAGCCGGGAGACCCGGAACCTGGATGCCCTCGGTAAGAAGTGCTTCCAGGGCTCCATGCTTGCTTGCCGTGTCCAGACATACCAGCTCTACATGGGCATGTACCTCCGGGACCTGGCAAAGGAGATTGCCGGGTTCTCTGCTGGTTTCTCCGAGGAACCTTTGCAGAGGTTCCAGGCCTTGTCCACTGGTATTCGGGAGTGCTCGAAGTTTATCTCTCGAGCAGCCTACGATGGCTTCGAGGCTTCGGCCCGAGTAGCCGGGGCCGGCATCGGTGCCCGCCGGCAGGCTTGGCTACAGTCATCCAACCTCGAGCCATGGGTACAGGACAAGTTGGTCGATGTCCCCTGCCGGGGTGAAATCCTTTTCGGCAAACCCATGGCTGAAAAGGCTGCTGAGCTCGAGACAGAGACTCTCACCAGGCTGCCCAGGAAAACCTCTGCCCCTTCTCAGAAGAAGGGCTCGGGGAAAAAGTCCTTTTACCCGAGGAAGTCATCTGCCTATAAACAATACCCTCATTATCAGGCCTCTGCAGCTCCCCAACAGGGTCAGCAGGCCAAGGGGCAGGGTCATGGGCCCCATAGGCAGAAGGCCCCCAAGCCGCCAACACCGGCCCTTGCTCAGCAGGGTGGGGGTTTTTGACTCAGAAAGCATAGCCTCTTCTCCTTAGCTGGCTCATATCAGCACAGGAGGCCGGCTGGCCCACTTTGCCCACCCGTTACATCAGATACCTGGGTGCTTCATATAGTCCATTTGAGCCACTGGGTCATCAGTTGCTTCTGCTCGTTGTGTACACTCCAAACGTACTTTGTCCATATGGGTCGCTGACTGTATCGCCTGGGCTTATGGGGCAGCTGGCCTCTCGTTGGAGGGTCGAGTCACGGCTCATCGTGTCAGGGCGAAGGCTGCGTCAGTGGCTCATCTCCGCTCTGTTCCGTTGGCAGACATCTGCAGGGCCGCTACTTGGTCTTCAAGCCAGACTTTTACGGCCCATTATTGCCTTGAGAGGGAGTCCCGCAGGGAGTGTGCTTTCGGACAGGCAGTACTCCATAATCTCTTTGGGGTCTAGGCAAATCCTTCCCTCCGGCCCTGATGTTGGGCTACCGGTCGGGGGCATTCTCAGAGAAGATTCCTTCCTTACGTTCTGACGCTCTAGAGGGAGCTCATTTTTTCGGCTTGGGGCCTCCGGTAGCCTTAAGCTGGGGAGTCCCATATGTGAGGACTGACTTCCTGCTTGGTCCTGGAGAATGAGTAGTTACTCACCTGTAACAGGTGTTCTCCAGGAGCAGCAGGAATCAGTCCTCACAACCCTTCCTCCTCCCCTTGGAGTTGCAGTCATATGATTTATTTTTGCTAACCTTTTGCTGTCTTTTAGCTATGTCATCAGACTGAGCAAGATGGCACCCTTGGGCGGGAAGGGGGCCGCGCATGCGCGCTGCAATTCCCAACGGCTTTCTTTGAAAGCTGGGGAAATGCTCCGCACGGGGGCTCCGTCGGCGCCGACATCACCCATATGTGAGGACTGATTCCTGCTGCTCCTCGAGAACACCTGTTACAGGTGAGTAACTACTCTCTCTCTGCAGGCAAGGCTTTCTTGCCAGAAGACAGAGCCCAAAGACTGATGGACTTGGCAAACCAGTTTCTCCACAGGCCACTGGTTTCCGCCATACTCTGGCTGCGGCTTCTGGGCCACATGTCTTCGACAGTGCATGTGACTCCCAATGCCCGACTCCGTATGAGGCCTGCACAGTGGTGCCTCAGGTCTCAGTGGACACAGTCCACAGGTCGCCTCAGAGACAGTAAGGGTGTCCAGACCATTCCTGAACTCCCTACGCTGGTGGCTGCACCCCCCCCCCCCCCCAATCTACTGCAAGGGGTGCCTTTTCAGATTCCTGGGTTCACACTGGTGTTGACCACCGATGCCTCTCTGCAGGGCTGGGGAACACATTGTCTGGGCAAGTGCACCCAGGGCCTGTGGTCTTCCTGGGAGGCCACACAACAGATCAACCTACTGGAGCTCAGGGCTATTAGCTTAGCCCTCAAGACTTTCTCTCAAAACCTGGCCCACCAGTCTGTCTTAGTACAGACGGACAACCAAGTAGCCATGTTTTATGTGAACAAGCAGGAAGGCACTGGGTTCCGGCTCCTTTGTCAGGAGGCACAGGACCTTTGCTTGTTTGTGCTCAAGCACAACATGTTTCTCAAAGCTGTTTACCTCCCTGGCCAGGAGAACTGCCTGGCAGACCGGTTGAGCAGAGTTCTGCAGCCCCACAAATGGCAACTCCACCCATTAGTGATTCAGAAGATTTTCCTGAAATGGGGACTTCCTTCCATAGATCTCTTTGCCAGTCCCCTGAATAGGCAACTGCCCAGGTTCTGCTCCAGGCACCCGCATCCCATGAGGTGGGCAGCGGATGCTTTTCTGATATCCTGGTCTCAGGGCCTCCTATATGCGTTTCCTCCCTTGCCTCTGGTGGCCCTAACCCTGTTCAAGGTTCTAAAGGACAAGGCCTCGGTACTACTAGTAGCTCCCAGGTGACCGAGGCAACCTTGGTTTCCACTTCTGCTTCAACTGGCAGTGGAACCCCCACTGCCTCTAGGGTTGCAGCCCGACCGTCTTTCTCAGGATCAAGGTTCTCTTCACCCAAATCTTAAATCTCTCAATTTGATGGCCTGGAGGCTGCAAGGGTAGTTTTGGCTCCTTGGGGCCTACCTCCAGAAGTTGAAGAGGTCGTCCTGGCCTCTAGAAAGCAGTCCACTAGAAAAACCTATGCCTTGAAATGGAAGAGATTTTCTGTGTGGTGTCAGCTGCGTGCAGAAGATCCTTTCTCCTGTGCTGTACCAGTAGTGCTTCAGTACCTGCTGCACTTGTCCAATCAAGGCCTTAAGTCCAATTCTGTTCTGGTCCACCTCTCAGCTCTGGCAGCTCACCACTCTGGTGGAAGGACACTGTCGGTTCACTCCTTGGTGCCCTGGTTCTTCAGGGGTTTGCTCTTGCTCAAGCCTCCTGTCCGTCCTCCATTCCCTGAGTGGGAGTTGAATGTGGTCTTGCAGCAACTAACTTGCCCACCTTTTGAGCCAATGGCTACTTGTCCTCTCCGCTTACTTTCCTGGAAGACACTCTTCCTGGTAGCCTTAACCTCGGCCAGACGAGTGAGTGAGCTTCAGGCCCTGGTCTGTGACAGGCCTTACACCCGATTCTATAGGAACAGGGTAGTCCTTAGGACTCATCCAAAGTTCCTCCCAAAAGTTGTTGTCTCTTTCCACCTCAACCAGGAGGTGGTTCTTCCAACATTCTTCCCTAGGCCCCATGCAAGCCAGGCTGAAGCGTTCCTGCATACCCTGGACTGTAGGAGGGCCTTATCCTTCTACCTTGACCGTACGCAGGGACATAGATGGGCTACTCAGCTCTTCATATCTTTTGACCCTAATAATTTGGGGTTAGCTGTGTCCAAGCGTACCTTGTCCATATGGGTGGCTGACTGTATCACCTGGGCTTACAGGGCGGCTGACCTTCCCTTGCAGGGTCGGGTCACGGCCCACCGTGTAAGGGCTATGGCTGCCTCAGTAGCTCATCTCCGCTCTGTACCGTTGGCAGACATCTGCAGGGCTGCAACTTGGTCCTCAAGCCAGATGTTTGCGGCCCATTACTGCCTGGAGAGGGAGTCCCGTAGGGACAGTGCTTTTGGCCAGGCAGTACTCTGGAATCTCTTTGAGGTTTAAGCAACTCCTGCCCTCCAGCCCTCCGTTGGGCTACCGGTGGAGGTTCTTTCAGTGCAAAGCTTTTCTTTGATACTGGGACTAGAGGGAGTTCTCTTGTTCAGCCTGGGTTCCTGGTAGCCCAGAACTAGGGAGTCACCCATATGTGAGGACTGACTTTCTGCTTGGTCCTGGAGAAAGAGTAGTTACTCACCTGTAACAGGTGTTCTCCAGGAGCAGCAGGAATCAGTCCTCACAACCCTCCCTCCTCCCCTGGGAGTTGCAGTTGTACATAGTTTCTTCTTACATTTTTTGTGTGCTGTTTTTTAGCTATGTCATTTGACTGAGCAAGATGGCACCTTTAGGCGGGAAGGGGACTGCGTATGCGTGCAGTATTCCCAAAGGCTTTCATAGAAAGCTAGGGAAATGCTCTGCGGGGGCTCCATCGACGTCGATGTCACCCATATGTGAGGACTGATTCCTGCTGCTCCTGGAGAACACCTGTTACAAGTGAGTAACTACTCTTTTTGAGAGAGCGTATGGGTGAATATTGGGTCTAACGGGGTGTTGGTCAGGTGGGCTGAATGTGTTGTCATGGTTTTTGTATGTTTGGGTGTTGTGGGGCGATAAGCTGGGTTTGTAATCTAACTGTTAAAGGGATATGGGTAATATAGGGATACTGGGAATGAGTGATGGTGGCTAGGATGTGAGATCACGCCTCCGAGAGCCCAGAAGGATGGTGGAGATGTGCGGGCGGTTGGCAAGGTAGGGCTTTTGGGCTTTTTCGGGTATTTTGTGACCACCCTGAGGTGAGCTCCAAGTATTTGTTTAATATATGGGGGACCTTAGTGATCATTTTTAATGTGTGGGGGCCTGATACTTCAGTAAAGTGTCAGTTATAATAAAGAGCTGGAGAGGCTCAGATATGATAGAGGCTTTGTGCAGGAGACACATTTGTTAATTGCAGATGAGTGGAGGCTCTCAAGTTCCAAGTATCGAAACAGATATTTTGCTTCAAACTGCTTAGAGAAACAAAAAGGGGGTATGGCCATTTTATTATCTGCATGGATTCAGCTCCAAGTAGTGGAAATTAAGAAGGATAAGGGTGGTAGGTTCCTCATGCTGAAGATTCACTAGGACAGGAAACTCTTCACTTTGATTAGTCTGTATGCTCCAAATATTGGCCAGGCCATTTTTCTATCAATGTCTTCTAAGTGAAATATTAACATTTGTTGAGGGATCGGTAGTATTGGGGGGGGGGGGGAGAGATTTTAATTTGGTGCTAGACCCGAACCTGGATAAATCCTGAGGCGAGGGAGGACGACTTGGGAAGCCTAGGCTGAAACTTTAAATGTGAGTTGATTGACATTTGGAGGGAATTACGTGGGGGACAAAAGGGTTCATTCGTACTATTCGGTGCACGATTCATTCTTTCGCATTAATATGATTTGGGTAGATAACCCGCTATTGTTGGAGGCTTTGGATAGTGGAATGGGAGAGCGCACATAGATCATGCTCTGGTCTGGAGAGTGTTTAAAGAGGTGGGACTTGTGATAAGGAAGCTTATCATAGCTCAGAAAGGAGCTATAGAAAAGGTGAAGTGACTCTGAACAAGCAACCTGTCAGTTCTGGTAGAAATAAGAAAACAATTTTCCCATAAAAGACTACCAGTCCCAGAATGCACCAGGTTTCCAACAACCATTAGAGGAGCTGAAGTGGGGAAACGTGTGTTCAATCAGGAGGGCTATGAGGTAATCCCTAAGCACTCATCTCAAAGGGCAGGGCCTGATTCAGCACAGCTGCACTGTGTTAGGGAGGAGCACTCATCTAAGCAGAATAAAGGTAGAGTTTATTCTACAGAGAATCAGCTTGAGCTTGATCATCTTCATCATCAGGAGGATCATCAGAAGCAGAAGCCAAACCGGACGGACAGAGAGGGAAAGAAACCCTTTGGAAGAAAGAGGAGAAAAGCCTTTGAGAGGTCTAGAGTCCAGAGCAGTACGTATACTGGGAGGCATTCCAAGGGCCAGCATACACCATTGGACTGGGGAAAGCCAGAGGAATGGTGCTGCAGAGCTAGGAATCTCCAGATGGTACCTGTGAGGGAGACGGCTGCACGTGGAAGGGACCCTAAGACCCGTGCCAGAAGGTATGTGAAGAGAGATCCAGTGTCCAGGGATCTGGATTGGAAGGCTGGACATAAGAACTGGACTACATACTGGCCAGGCTATATAGAGAGGAACTCTAACAGCAATGGAAGCTCAGGTATGAACACTGATCTATGCCCTAGCTATAACCTTGAAAGACAGCAGGGAAACAAGTATTCTCCTGAAAGTGCTCCATTGGGAGATTCATCTGTGCCAATCCATGATATTGAACCCATGCTTGTTGAAGAGGGGGTGATAGCAGATGAAGAATCTGTTTACATGGACTGCTCTGTCTAAACTCCTTTGGTGATTTTCTGTTACAAAGTACAGCAACCATCACAAAGAAATACAAACTTGTTCTTTAATCTACTCAGAAAAGCTCCTGTGTAGGATTTCTAGCCACGCAGTAGAAAGCAAGCCAGCTAAGGGGTTTCAGCTGGATAACTGCTAGCAATTGAGCCTTACCTAATTGCTTGTGGGCTCTGAGAGAATCACTTCTGAATCTATGTGGGAAGATACAAGAAGTTAACCTGAGAAGAACAGTTTTTCCTTTCTTTGTGGCTTTTGTTTGTTTGATATATTGCTAAGAGAATATTAGCTAAAGCCTACAGAAAAGACCAGTTTGTTGCCAACCAGGTCTTATTTCTTTTGCTTTGATTGCCTGACAAGTTCAAATGTTGTTTTCTTAATTTTGTTTTTCCAAGTTTAACACTGAAAGCAAGTAACCTGATTTATGTGCTATCAAGCATATCTGTGTTGGGAGAAATAACCCCATAAATAAATATCTGATTGGCTTTACCCAAAAGCACAACTAATTATTGTGAGCAGCTGTGTCTGGTGTGAATGAACTGCATTGCCCACAATCCCTTGCAAATCATATAGATATATGCACTTGCCAAGACTGTGAAGATTCTCACCCAGGCAGCCGTCTGACAGACTGGGACAAGTGGGCCAGTGGTAGAGGTTGAATGTCCCTTCTGGGTTCAGTTTTCCAGATACAAAAGGATACTGGTGAATATTTGGAATTGAATGATGGTCAGTGTGCTCTCGGCAGCGTGTGAGATCGCTTAAAGCGATGATTCAGGGGATGTTTATAGCACTTGGGGGCTCATAAGAAGAAGATGAAGAACCAACAGCTGGAGGAGCTGCTTAGAGAAATGAGGGAGCTGGAGCGGGGGCAGAAGATAGGGTGGGGAAGGAGGGTGTGATGAAATTGGGGGAGGCCCAGAAGGCCCTGCATGAGTTACAGTTGGTGGAAATTTAAATATGGTTTGGAGAGGCTTCAGCAGCAGAATTTCAAATTTGGAAATAAGGCTAGTAGACTGCTGGTACATAAATTACGTAGTCTGTAACAAAAAGGAGGAGAAAGTACCCGCACACTAGACAAAAAACCAACCGAGCAGGTCCAAAAGAGACTGGCGACAATTCAATTCAGGTGGAAAACCTTTTTTAATTGGCCCCAACGCGTTTCGGCTGAAAAGCCTTCTTCAGGGGGTCTTTAAAAGAGAACACACCTTATTATGTCACGTAGTGCATTAAGAATGGTCACGTTCGATACAGACTTCACTACCTGCTTTTTCAAAAATATATACATGATCCACATGAAGTATGACCCCAATTTTGTGGGGACGGCAGTGCTGGTCTATCAATCTGAGCTGTAGAACGAACCAAAAGATCTCTCAAATTAGAGCCTCGGGAATATGCAATCATAAGGGGTTTCTGAAAGCATGGATGCAGCCCCAATACTGGCCAATATTTCTTTAATATTCTAACTATTTCTGTACTGAGATGCGTATAAGGGAGAACACCAACAAATGCTTCTGGGGTCTCATCAACTCTGACTTCTCAACGCATCATCCAATAACCATTCTCGTTGTACATGTAGAGCCCGACGGTATGCCATCTTCACTATTTTCACCGGGTAACCCCTATTAAGTAGCCGCGCTCACAAATCTGCTGCCTGATATTTAAAATCCATAAAGGATGAACAGAGGTGCCGGAGCCTTAAAAATTGCCCAAACGGGCGTCCTCTCCTTAATGGGCCCAGATGAAAACTCAAAAGTTTTAAGAGATCTTTTGGTTCGTTCTGTAGCTCAGATTAATAGACCAGCTTTGCCATCCCCACAAAATCGGGGTCATACTTCATGTGGATCATGTATATATTGTGCTACAACTTTTACGGGTAATACATGGACGCACCCTACAGCAGAACGGATAATTAAACGTAGATGGGAGACTGATTGTAATTCATCGTTTGTGGTCTATGTTTTGTACTGCCTCTGTCGTCTTGTGTGTATATAGGCAGGACTACACAAGTGATTAAAACTTGCCTGAGTGAGCACGCATCAAGGATTCGTCAAAAGATTACGTCTGCCCCGATAGTTGAGCACTGTTTAATACACAATCATGATTTCACAGACCTGCGATGGTCGGTGATAGATTTATTTTCCCCCGGATCCTAGAGGGGGTGATAAGATTGCCTTATTCCAATGGCATGAGCAAAGTTGGATATTTAGATTGAATACGGTGACTCCTCTGGGCCTCAATAAGGAAATTGATTGGACTAGTCTCTTCTGATGTCATCCGTGACGTGGTGGGGTTTCTCTTGATGAAGAGGGGTTTTCCCGCCGTTTGATTGGTGTTCTACTTTGAAGGATTACAATAGCCAATGATTTATTTATTGAAAGATACTCTGCACCCCCCCTCACCTAATAACAGATAGGGCTCTTGGGTCACAGAAATCCACACACAAGGTAAGGAGAAGGTTAATTGATCTTCATCTTTAGATAATACACATCTGTAAATAATACACAACACACTTGTATTATAAACACAGGACTAAAGCGCTTTGCAAGAGCAAGCTAGGCGTTTGCCTATGTTTACTCTGAAATCAAAGTTTTAGGCCTCTTTATTTATAGGCAAAGATTCCATTACACAGCATAATTTCACTTTATTATTCTACGTCTCACATCATGTATATTCATAATATACATATTCTATTCTACGTCTAGTGTTATGTATATTCATAATATATTTTTCTATAGGCATGCACGTCATGGACAATCATGAAAAGACATACGTATATTCTCAGACATGACTATGTAGGCCTTAATTCTAATTAATTCTAACACTGACAGTTTGATATCTCTGACCAGAGACAGCGGGACTGTGAAGCTGGGTAAACAACTTGCCTTTTACTTATCTTTCTAATAACATAGGCTAATTATTATGCTATCTGGAACCTTTTACCCAATTTCTTCTACAGAGTATGTCAAGGATGATATTAAATAAGGAGCTACAAATGATATTAACTCTTTCTTAGGGCTTATGCCTGACTGTGTATCCAACCGGGTACAATCAAGCTTTCTTTCAGTCTTTCCTCTGATTCTGTAAAGAATCATTTCACAGATAAGGAAACTCAAACATTGGTATTAAAAATGGATCGTAGCTAGCTTCTGGGTCAACCTGTAACAACATTTTAGGGGTCAGTGTCTCCACTGATTTCTTACAACAAGCCGATATTACAAAAAGAATTAATGCTCCTAAAATGATAATCCCTAATAAGCCAAATAATGAAGCTATTAGGCCTTGCAGGGGCCTAGATAATAAACTCCAGAAAGAAGAAACAGAATCAAAACAATCAGAAAAAGAACTTACATAACTACTACTTGATACAAATGTACGATTTCTAACCCTATCCAGCAAACCTTTCACTACGTTTCCTTCATCAAGCATACTGCAACAAAAATCAGAAATTAGGCCACATACGCCATTTTCCTTCGCTAGTAGGTAGTCTAAAGCCATGCGATTCTGAGCTGCATAAGTGGACACGGTCTGCTTCACCTTGTAGCACACTAATAGCCTCTGTTAGATCCAGGGCTGTAAGTTCAAAACTGCCTGTAATCGCATATTCTGGGTACCCTATTCTCTAGTGGGTGCTATTGCTCCAAAGGTTGAAAGCCAAACAGTACCTGTAAATGCATCTATCTGAGATTTAGTTAAAGGACTTGTAGAGTCTACCAACTGTTGTGCTGCTATTATGGCTTCATCCTGAGGGGAAACATCCCTTTTTCTTAAGGAATTATTCAAGGTTGATAATAAAGTAACATTTTGGTAAGGTATAAACCGCCACAGGGTATCTAACTGAGCAACATAGCAAGTACCTGACCAACCTCTGGGAAGTTCTGTATATGCAAGATTACCACACATAAAATAGTCTCCCTTTAAAGCCACTAATCAAGTTACGGGGACAGACTAGATTCTGCGTACAGTTATTCAAAGCCCACTGAGTAATGTTCATTTCCTTAATTCCTACAGATAGATTACGTTCCCAGGGATGGTAATATCCTAATAAGGGGCAACTCCAGTTAGGTATGTCTCGGACTGAGTCATTCAAAAGTAGCCAGAACTATTGTACTGTAACAAGTCATAATCATGAACCTGATTCCTTTGAACTTGCCTTAATTGTACTATGGAAATATAAGGTTTTTGTACGTGGGATTTCTTATACCAGATGGAAGAATTATGTAGCATTATTATTTTACAAACGTTCCGTGGGGTGTCCCCTACCTTTTTCCCTGTACCTTGAGCCATAAAACATATTGGAGGGGACTTTAAAGGTATAGAACTAACTACTCTAGGTTCTGTGTTTGTATGAGGCCATCATACAGCAGCTAGATTAAAAGCTGTATCACAAAATTCTTCAAAGGCTTTGGGCGTAACTTGTAGTAAAAACCCGTGTTGAGTAGCTGTCACAGTTGGAAGGCAGACCGCACAACGTGACAAATTAAAATGCTTTGTAACTGTAAATGTGACTCAAAAATATTTGGATTTTCCCCATAACTTTCCCAAGATCCTAAATGCAGTACTGCTTCATTAACAATAATATGCCACAGCACAACTAAGACCAAATACTGAAACATTCTTAGCAGACCTCTAAATATCTGAAACTATAATCACCCCAAAAATAAATGTGCTAAGACAAAAATAAAAATACACCTACTCTTCTTAATATGATGAAGATATATAGTATAGCTATAACTACCCCTTAATTCTCAATTACGTCATGAAGTAGAGGTTAAGTACCCAAAGGTCATTGCATCTATATCAGTAAAATACTAATTCAAACTAACTATATCCACCTAATCAGTAGTGTAAATGCTGGACAAAGGTTTTTTCATAATAAGTTCATTCAAAAAGCACTTAATCACAATAGTCTCTTCTTCTTTTCTGTAATATCACTGATGTCCACTGAGTCTCTGCGTTGCAATCTCTTGATTCACTGATGCAGGGAACCACCTTCTGGAGCCTGTGAAGGAGCCTTCTTACACTGTGCAAGATGTATCCAACGAGAATGTCCTTCCACTTTACAAGCCGAGTATCCCACTAGGAGCACACGAAATGGACCTAGGAACTTGGGAACCAGAAGCGTCTTTGGATGCAAATTCTTAATCAGGACCCAGTCTGGTGACTTCACTTCCGGATATGATGATTCTGTCATCTCGTTGAGGATTCACTTGCAATAAAAGGGAAACAGACCAGGACTGAGTGCAACCGTGAGCAATAAGTCAAAATATCGCTGCGCAACAATTGGGGATCTGGGATAACTGCCAAGTAATGTGGAGAAGTAGCTGGACGTCCAGCAACTATTTCATATGGTGTCAGGCTGGGGGAATTACACACTGCCATAAGGGCAAAGGGAGGGCTTCTGTCCAATCTGTAGCCCAATCCTGTGTCATAGTGCGCAAGTGACCTTTGATTGTCCTATTCATCCGCTCCACCTGGCCAGAGCTTTGTGGATGACAGGAATAAACCAGTAATGGATAAGCTTCTACCCATCCAGACAAATACCACCTCCTTCCTCTGGCACAGGGCAGCTCTGCAAAACAGGCTGCAAAATCAAAAAGAGTTCGGAAGGCAGAAATCTGAATAACTGACCCTAAGCTGATCCTACAGTGCCAGTCTTGAAACAGCGCAGACAAGCTGTGCCAAAGAAAAAAATAACAGAAGTTCAGGTGACACCGCAGAACCAAAAAGACATAATTCATAGCCACAGCGGCAAAGCTTATAATGCAGGAACAGGGCAAATAGAAACAAAAGACTGTCAGGACAAATAAGCAGATGATCCTTTTTCCAGCAGCCCTGAGCATCACAGGAAGCACCCCACGAAGTCAGAGTCTGGGTTTTCAAAGGAAATATCTTGCTATTGCTGCAAGAAAGATAAAAGGGAAAACAAAGTCATATTAAACGGTGTTAAATACAGCACTGTCGGGAACACCAATGCTTGAAGAACAGCTCGCTATGCTTCGTGGTCTGCAAAATTTGACACAAAATCTTCAGCAGAAGAATGTCCTTTGCATTTTAAACTGCATTCTACAAAACCGTAGTGACTGCGTAGCCAACACGAAGTTTGCCCTTGTCATCTCTAAAAGCAGAACTATCCACAAACAAAGGTATAATCTGGGGCTGGTAGAGGTACAGTTTGGAAACAATTAGGAGACTCATCTTCCTCCACAAGTGTTGAAAGATTGCATAGTGATGTAGTACAGACTGAAACATGAAGCGAAGAAATTATTAATTCCAGAGTCAATAAAATGTGTGGAGGACAAAAGGCTGAGTCCTGGTTAAGTGGAACAAAAGGGCGCTATAGAACCAGAAAATCAGTAAATTTCAATTGTAAAAGGCCACTGCTACTAAACTATGTAGACATAGTGGGAGTCCCAAAGTCACTGCATCAAATCGCTTTGAGAAATATCCCACCGGCTTGCAACCAGTTGGGAAAGCTTGTAAAAGCACACAGGTAGCAGAGGAATCAGAAATAGCCACATACAATTTGAATGGTAAAGAATAATCATTTCCCAGTGCAATTTTTTTTACATTTAAAACAAACCTCCCACTGTGATAATGTGGGTACAATAAGGCCTTCAGATCCTTCTTTCCCAATAAGAGCATAAAGTGGAGCAGTAAGATCTTGAGAAATTTGCTAGCTATTATTTACAGAAAATTAATAAACTCAGGAAGCTACACAATAATACTGGTGTCGCTGGAAAAAGGCAATGACAGAATAGGTTTTAATCTAGCAGAGGTAATTGCACGACCAGATGGTGTTAAATCAACACCCAGGAAAGTAACATTTTGAGATTCAAATTGCAGTTTAGACAGATTAACCTTCAAACCTAAATTAGTAATATGAGCTAATGGAGACAAACTCATAACATGGTGAACATAAAAGCAAATCATCCACATATTGAACTAAAGAGGAATGGTCGATTCTTACATCAAATAATGCAGTTCTTAAGGCCTGTGAAAATATGCAGGACTATCAATATACCCCTGACACAAAGCGGTCCAGGTATATTGCTTATTGTCAAAATAGAAGGCAAATAAAAAATTGGCTGTCTTTGCTAATTTTCACTGAAAAATAAGCAGAACTTAAATCCACAACAGAAAACCAGGTAGTCCCTGAAGGTATCTGCGTCCAGATATCATGTGGATTAGGTACCAAGGGAAAAATTGGCAAAATCACATTATTTACTGCTCGCAGGTCTTGCACAAATCTATAAGTCTTACCGTCAGCCTTTAGTACAGGAAGAATTAGAGTCTTACATAATGAAGTTGTAGAATAAATGACACCTTGTCTTCAATCACAGAACGAATTCCATCAATGGCAGCTGCTTGGCAGTGGATACTGCTTGAGTTTAGGAAGCTGAACTCCAGGTTCACGGTGATTTTCACAGGCGGGATAGAAAGGCATCCGACATCTGATCCCGGCACTGCCCACAAAGTAGACAGAAGTTCTCCAAGAGCAGGATGAATAGTACTGGCATCTGCAGGAGACGGCACTTTAGAGAGAGAGCACAGCTGGAAAGAGAACTTGCCACCCATCCAGGATAGAGTAGCATGATGTGACACCAAAAAAAAAAAATCACGACCTAGGAGATTCACTGGCAAAGTGTCTCCCACAAGAAAAGTAGTTGGATATACAATCTCTCCAATATGCAAAGGTAAATATTCAAGTTTACGATGAGGAATTATCTTTCCCTCAATGCCTTCACAATGTACTATCGGTGCTTGTGCTAATTGAGCATGATAGATAGCAGGCAAATCCTGTAAACACAGTGCTGATGTTGTAGCTCCAGTATCAATAACAGATTGCAAATTAGAACCTCCCACTTTAGCTGCTAACTCACCCTGAGGAGTTACAGTCAAATTCAGGAATAGTCATGCATCCCATGTATCACCTCCACAATCTTCTGGGTTAGAGAAGCACTGATATACTGGAGTGAAGTCAGCTTGTACTGGAGGGGGAGGGGGGAAATCAGCTCTCTGGCCATCAGGATTCCGATTCCGGGGGCAGTCTTGCTGCAAATGTCCAGCCTCTCCACAAGTGTAACAAGTACGCAGCTCTCTGGACTGTCCACGCCCTCGCTGAGAATTCACATAACTTCCTCTAGCTCTGAATCTACCCCTCCCCCTTCCCATGGGAGTTTGCATGGAAGCAATCTGCAAATTAAGCAACTTTGCTTTTTTTTTTTACATCTAATCTGGTTTGTTCTTTGAGGAACTTCAACTCACTGTATCGAGCCCCTTCCAAAATTGCATCAGCTGTTCTAGCCGGCCAATCTATTATTGAAGTTTCTAAAATTTCTTTTATTCTTGGAATCAATCCATTTACAAAAATATTAGTAAATCCTGAAGGTGTGTCTTCTGCCTCACCAGAATAGTCTTTAAAAGCTAGCATACACCTAGTGTGAAAATCTGTAACTTTTTCACCCCTATCCTGCCTTAGAGATGTTAATCTCGACCAGTCCTTTACAGGTTTATATACTACCATTATAGATTCTAGCAATTTTTCTCTACATAAAACAAAATTGTCTCTTTGTGGGTTTTTTTGTTTGTTTTTTTTGAAAATCTGTTACAGGGTCTGTCAGTGGCCATTGCCAGTTGTCATCCCTAATTGGATGAGTAACCTTATGAAAATCAGCTGGATTAAAAAAAACAGATCTGAGCAAATTATCTAGATCTGCCCAAGTAGGATTATAACTGTTAATTATTTGAGACCATAAAGACACAAATCTACCAGGGTTATCCCTGTAATTCGGAAAAGTTTTTGTCAAATCAAACACTTCTTTAAGTAGTCACAATATCATTTCCCACAGCTGCTTCAGTTTCACAGTGGCAGAAGATAAATTAGGCTGAATAGAACATCCTAAATAGAGCCTAAATCAAAATATAATTGATCACACTTCATCAGAAACACTTAATTCTTTTTGAAAAGTACACACAAATGAGAAGTACACAATAACAAATCTGCTTAAAGACCTATAAATACTGCTTTGAATTTCAAATCATTACTGCTATCCTAAACTCCAGGTATAGATAATTTATTTCCTGAGAATGCTAATTTTTTGCAACAGAAACTCTATGACCTATTACTACTAATAAGATTCTTATTACAAGTACAACACTTTCCGTTTCTTGATTCAAACATGCTCTCAATTCTTTGAGCTGGGAGACATT
The DNA here is from genome assembly GCA_033557465.1 of Ichthyophis bannanicus. NCBI lineage: Eukaryota > Metazoa > Chordata > Amphibia > Gymnophiona > Ichthyophiidae > Ichthyophis > Ichthyophis bannanicus. The sequence goes on from CM066037.1 coordinate 520,994,435, forward strand.
CCAAATATCCAAAATACACAATTCTACTCCCCCTAACTTCTGTTTCTTTTTAAATATTTTCTTTTTCTCTTAGCTCTGCTACACGAGTGACTCGCACCTGCTCAGCTGGTCAATAGGTACATTTCCTAACACAAACAACTTTTGTTTCAAAACATAAACATTCCTAATGTTTTCATCATGTACCATCTGTTCCCACCATGTAAGCACATTTGCACGGTTTACCTTTAACCGCTAACTCATATCTCAGGCAATGGACCTTATCTACAGAGAAAGTTCCTCCAACGGAAACTGCAAATTCACATTACCTTTTGTCACTGAATCCCTATGTGTTACGGAATTGATGGCTACATCACCTATGCTTCTCACACATACAATAGAAGCATACAATAAGGGCTACCTTTTCTAAACACTAAAGCCCTAGCTCTGTCATGCCATTCACGCATCTGAGACAGAGCCTGTCTATTTAACAGATTACCCATCACTGGTAATTTTCATAATACTCACAAATCTTCAGGCACCTTCTGCCCTTGCCTTGAATGCAGAGATCTGTATCCGGCACGACACCAACTGAAAGATACTCTGCACCCCCCCTCACCTAATAACAGATAGGGCTCTTGGGTCACAGAAATCCACACACAAGGTAAGGAGAAGGTTAATTGATCTTCATCTTTAGATAATACACAAATCTGTAAATAATACACAACACACTTGTATTATAAACACTGGACCAAAGCGCTTTGGGAGAGCAAGCTAGGCATTTGCCTATGTTTACTCTGAAATCAAAGCTTTAGGCCTCTTTATTTATAGGCAAAGATTCCATTACACAGCATAATTTCACTTTATTCTACGTCTCACATCATGTATATTCATAATATACATATTCTACGTTTAGTGTTACGTATATTCATAATATACTTTCTCCAGGACCAAGCAGGAAGTCAGTCCTCACTTATGGGTGACGTCGGCGCCGACGGAGCCCTCGCGGAGCAATTTTCCCCAGCTTTCAAAGAAAGCCTTTGGGAATTGCAGCGCGCATGCGCGGTCGTCTTCCCGCCCGAAGGTGCCATCTTAGCCAGTCTTCTTTTTTCCGCGGAGCCCTACAGACGTCCCCGTCTTGTCCCCGCGAAAAAGTTGATTTTCTTCTTTATTTTATCCTTTTTTCTTTCGGTTCGACGCCGATCGTTTTCCCGCCCGGACTCGCGACGCCGGTCTCGAGTCCTCTTACGTTTTTTCGGTTTTTCTGACTTAGTCAGCTTTCGTTTTCGTTTTCCCTGGCAGCCCGGTCCTTTGACCTCGCAGGGGCCCTTTTTCCCCCGATGGCTGCCAGTGGGTTTAAGCGGTGTGGTCGGTGTGACCGAAATATGTCACTAACCGACACACACGACTTTTGCCTCCGCTGCCTGGGCCCGGATCATGAGGAACTGATCTGTGGGCCCTGCAGCAAACTGTCCTCGAAGGCGTTGAGAAGTCGGCGGCATCAGCGGGAGAGAATCTTCGCTGACCCCAGCCGTACCCGGACCTCGTTGGAGGCCTCCGTGTCGAAAGGCTCCAGCTCGGACCGTCGCCGGAGCTCCTCCGACCGGGGTTCTCCCTCCGGGGACCATCGTCGGAAGGAAAAACCCGCGAGGGCGGCGTCGGTGGACGCTCCTGGCTCCGCGAGGGCCAGGTCGCATAGCCCCGACAGCCGCCCCGGGTCCTTGGAGAAGGAGCACATCCCGAAGCGACCTCGCCTGGAGTCGGAGATGCCTGCCCGGGTAAGTCCTGTGGTCCTTCTGGACTCGCCTCCGCGACAGCCGACGTCGGGCCCGACGCCGTCGGGGCCCGAGTCGGGGGCTGCTGGGTCACCTGAGCTCGGACTCAGGTTGACGGCCTTGGAGAGCAGACTGTCTGCCTTCATGGACCAGCAGCGGGCACTGCTCGCTGGCTTCGCTGGCGTTGCTGCCCCGACCGCCGGGACGTCGACGTCCAAGTCGACCCCGGAGGCCGAGCCGATCCTCGAGTCGATGAGAACTCGAGTCGATCCTCGGTCGAGGTCGCCCTCGGCCTCCCGTTCGGGACCGAGGTTGCCGACGCCGACTCCCTCGGCGTCGGGGCGGCTGGCGCTGCACCCTGCCCGGGCCGACCCCACCGAGTCCTCGTCGGAGTCGGTCTGGGAGTCTGAGGAGGAAGAGTCACCTGATTCTTTCCGGACTCGGTGTGTCCCATCGGACTCGCCGGAGTCCGAGCCTCGAAAGCAGTCCCCCCCGGAGGATGCCCGGTTCTCGGACTTCGTTAGGGATATGGCCAAGGCTTTGGCCTTCCCTGCGGATCCCGAGGAGGAGCCGAAGAGCTCGACGCCCTCCAGTATGACTCTCCCGCGAGGGAACACTTTACTGTGCCGGTTCCTCCTATGCTGGAACGACTACTCTTCCGCATGTGGGAGAGTCCGGCCTCCTCGCCGGTCCTGAGCAAGCGGGTCGATTCTATCTATCGGGTCCGCAAGAGCCCTGGCTTTCAGAAGGCACAGCTGCCACACCATTCCATGGTAGTGGAATCGGCCATGCATCGTCTTAAGAGCCAGAAGATGCACTCCTCGGTGCCTCCTGGAAGGGAGGCCCGTAACCTGGATGGCCTTGGCAAGAAGTGCTTCCAGGGCTCTATGCTCGCCTGTCGTGTCCAGACTTACCAGCTATACATGGGCATGTATCTCAGGGATCTGGCTAAAGAGCTAGCCGGATTCTCCGCTGGTCTCTCCGAGGAGCCCTTGCGGAGGTTCCTAGCCTTGTCCACGGGCATTCGGGAATGCTCAAAGTTCATGTCCCGAGCAGCCTATGATGGCTTTGAAGCCTCGGCTCGAGTAGCCGCAGCCGGCATCGGTGCCCGCCGACAGGCTTGGCTTCAGTCGTCCGACCTTGAGCCCTGGGTACAGGACAAGTTGGTCGATGTCCCCTGCCGAGGCGAAAACCTCTTTGGCAAGCCCATGGCGGAAAAGGCTGCACAAATTGAGACTGAGACTCTCACCAGGACCAGGCTTTCTAGGAAGACCTCCGCCCCTTCCCAGAAAAAGAAGGGCTCGGGTAAAAAGTCCTTTTACCCGAGGAAGGCGGCTGCCTACAAACAATACCCCCATTATCAGGCCCCTGCAGCTCCCCAACAGGGCCAGCAGGCCAAGGGACGGGGTAACGGGTCCCGTAGGCAGCAAGCCCCCAAGCCTGCACCACCAGCCCCTGCTCAGCAGGGTGGGGGTTTTTGACTCGCTCAGCATAGCCTCTCCCCCCCCCCGCTGGTCCCCCCCAGCACCGGAGGCCGGCTGGTTCACTTCGCCTGCAGGTGGTCCAGCATCACCGCAGATGCCTGGGTGCTTCAGGTCGTGCGAGAAGGCTACCTTCTCCACTTCCATCAGGTCCCTCCCTCCTATTTTCCGGGAGAGCCCCCACGCCCCCCTCTGCACAGAGAGTTGCTCCTTCAGGAGTTAGCAGGTCTTCTGCAGGAACAGGCGGTGGAACCGGTGCCCCACCACCTGAGAGGTCAACGCTTCTATTCAAGGTATTTTCTGATACCAAAGAGAACAGGGGGCCTCAGACCCATCCTGGACTTGCGCAACCTCAACAAGTTCCTCGTGCGGGAGAAGTTCAAAATGCTTACCCTTGGAATCCTTCTGCCCTACCTCCAGCAGGGAGATTGGCTATGCTCCTTGGATCTAAAGGATGCCTACACGCACATCCTTATCCACCCAAGCCACCGCCAATACCTAAGGTTTGTGGTGGCAGGAAATCATTACCAGTACAGAGTACTGCCCTTTGGCCTGTGCTCCGCACCGCGAGTCTTCACAAAATGTCTCGCGGTCGTGGCGGCCCATCTTCAGCTTCACGGCCTCTATGTCTTTCCGTACCTCGACGACTGGCTCATCAGAGCAGCGTCCGCTCAGGAGGTCACCGACGCCACGTGCCGCACGGTGACTCTGCTGCAGCACTTGGGCTTTGTCATAAACTTCGCAAAGTCCACTTTGCTCCCCTCACAGGATCTCGAGTTCATCGGCGCAAGGCTGCACACCCCTCAGGCGCGAGCGTACCTACCGCTCGACAGGGCTCAGCGGCTCATGGACCTAGCCGACCGCTTTCGCAGCCAGCCCCTGGTCTCCGCCAGGCGCTTCCTGAGACTGCTCGGCCATATGGCTTCCACCGTCCATGTGACCCCCAATGCCCGCCTGAACATGCGGTCTGCTCAATGGTGTCTCCGCCGGCAGTGGCGACAAGCCACGGGCGGCCTCGCAGACCTAGTGCGCGTTTCCGAGCCGCTGATCTCGTCTCTCCGGTGGTGGCTCCGGCAGCCGAACCTGATATTCGGTATGCCTTTCCAGTCACCTCAGCCGACCCGGGTGCTGACCACCGATGCATCCCTCCTGGGCTGGGGAGCGCATTGCCAAGAGGCGCGTACTCAGGGCCTCTGGACCACGTGGGAGTCTGCTCAGCAGATCAACTTCCTGGAGCTCCGGGCGATTCGCCTAGCTCTCAAGGCCTTCTCCCACCTGATTTCCCAACAGTCCGTCCTTGTCCAGACGGACAATCAAGTTGCCATGTTCTACGTGAACAAACAGGGGGGCGCGGGCTCCTTTCTCCTCTGCCGGGAGGCTCAGAAGCTCTGCTCTTGGGCCGTCAGTCACGGCATTCTCCTCAAGGCAGTTTATCTCCCGGGCCAAGACAATTGCCTTGCGGACAAACTCAGCAGGGTCCTCCAGCCGCACGAGTGGCGTCTGGATCCCTTGGTAGTTCAGAAGCTCTTCCTCAGGTGGGGCCTCCCCACGATGGATCTCTTTGCCAGTCCTCGCAACCGGCAGCTTCCTCGCTTCTGCTCTCGTCAGCCGCACCCCCTTCGGGTTGCGGCGGACGCCTTTCTGATCTCATGGTCGGGGAGCCTTCTGTACGCTTTCCCTCCCATCCCGCTGGTCTCTCGGACTCTTTTCAAGGTTCTCCGAGACAAAGCCTTTATGATCCTGGTGGCCCCTCGCTGGCCCAGACAGCCGTGGTTTCCGCTCCTGCTGCAACTGACGGTGGAGGGTCCGATCCCTCTGGGGGTACAACCGGATCTCCTCACTCAGGATCAGGGGTCCCTACTGCACCCCAACCTCAGGTCTCTCAACCTCATGGCCTGGCTGCTGAGAGGGTAGTCCTTGCTCCCCTTCTCCTGCCGGCGGAGGTGGAGGAGGTCGTCTTGGCTTCGCGACGGCCTTCTACCCGCAAATGCTACGCCCTTAAATGGCGTCGCTTTGCAGTCTGGTGTACCCAACAGTCGCAGGATCCCTTCTCCTGCCCGGTGTCGGTGATCTTGCAGTACTTGCTACACCTCTCTAATCTGGGACTTAAGTCCAACTCCGTCAAAGTTCACCTCAGTGCTCTTTCGGCACATCATGTGCCGGTGGACGGTAGACCTCTCTCCAGCGACCCTCTCGTAGCGAGGTTTCTCCGAGGTCTCCTTCTACTTAAACCACCTCTGCGCCCGCCAGCGCCGGACTGGGACCTGAATGTGGTTTTGCAGCGGATCACCTGTCCGCCTTTTGAACCTATGGCTACATGTTCTCTCCGTTTTCTGTCTTGGAAAACACTGTTCTTGATAGCCCTCACTTCCGCTAGGCGCGTAAGTGAATTGCAGGCCCTCGTGTCTGACCCCCCCTACACTCGGTTCTACAAGAATAGGGTAGTCCTACGGACTCACCCAAAGTTTCTGCCTAAAGTGGTCTCCCCTTTTCACATGAATCAGGAGGTGGTACTTCCAACCTTCTTTCCCAGACCACACTCCAGCCGAGCTGAGACGGTCCTCCATACCCTGGACTGTAGAAGGGCATTGAACTTCTACCTTGACCGTACGCGGGAGCACCGTAAAGCTGCTCAGCTTTTTGTGTCTTTTGACCCCAATAAATTGGGACTCCCGGTCTCCAAGCGTACTCTGTCCATCTGGGTTGCGGACTGTATCTCTTGGGCTTATGGGGCAGCCGGACTCGCCTTAGAAAGTCGAGTCACGGCTCATTGCGTTCGGGCAAAGGCCACGTCAGTGGCTTACCTCCGCTCTGTTCCGCTGGCAGACATCTGCCGGGCCGCTACTTGGTCTTCGAGCCAGACTTTTGCGGTCCATTACTGTCTCGAGAGGGAGTCCCGTAGGGACAGTGCTTTCGGACAGGCAGTCCTCCGTAATCTCTTTGAGGTCTGAGCAACTCCTACCCTCCATCCCGGATGTGGGCTACCGGTGGGTGATAATTCAGTGAAGATTCTATCCTTCTGTGCTGCTGAGCTAGAGGGAGCTCATTTTTGTGCTTAGGGTCTCCGGTACCCTTGAGCTTGGGAGTCCCATAAGTGAGGACTGACTTCCTGCTTGGTCCTGGAGAAAGCGTAGTTACTCACCTGTAACAGGTGTTCTCCAGGAGCAGCAGGAATCAGTCCTCACTACCCTCCCTCCTCCCCTTGGAGTTGCAATCGTCTGCTTATGTTCTTTTTGCAAATTTTTATGCTGTCTTTTTTAGCTATGTCATCTGACTGGCTAAGATGGCACCTTCGGGCGGGAAGACGACCGCGCATGCGCGCTGCAATTCCCAAAGGCTTTCTTTGAAAGCTGGGGAAAATTGCTCCGCGAGGGCTCCGTCGGCGCCGACGTCACCCATAAGTGAGGACTGATTCCTGCTGCTCCTGGAGAACACCTGTTACAGGTGAGTAACTACGCTTTTCTATAGGCATGCACGTCATGGACAATCATGAAAAGACATACATATATTCTCAGACATGACTATGTAGGCCTTAATTCTAATTAATTCTAACACTAACAGTTTGATATCTCTGACCAGAGACAGCGGGACTGCGAAACTGGATAAACAACTTGCCTTTTACTTATCTTTCTAATAACATAGGCTAATGTTTATGCTATCTGGAACCTTTTACCCAATTTCTTCTACAGAGTATTTCAAGGATGATATTAAATAAGGAGCTACAAATGATATTAACTCTTTCTTAGGGCTTATGCCTGACTGTGTATCCAACCGGATACAATCAAGCTTTCTTTCATTTATTTATTTATTTTATTTAGCTGTATTTATATCCCGCTTTTCACCGGGTCAAAGCGGTCAATTGGGGGATACATTTAACACGAGGGGATATGAGACACATATGCTAGTACTTACAGGGAACATGGGCAATGGGAGGGTTAAGTGGCTTGCCCAAGACCACAAGGAGTGCCTACATAAGAACATAAGATATGCCATACTGGGTCAGACCAAGATCTATCAAGCCCAGTATCCTGTTTCCAACAGTGGCCAATCTAGGTCATACGTACCTAGCAGTTTCCCCAAAAGACACAGGTTCTGCAATGCTTGTACTAGGTCAAGCATTGATATCCTGGGTCCCTTCTTAATAATGGTTTATGGACCTTTCCTCCAGGAACTTGTCCAAACCTTTTTTAAACCCAGCTACACTAACAGCCTTTACTACATCCTCCGGTAACAAATTCCAGAGTTTGATTACACGTTGAGTGAAAAAATATTTTCTTTTATTAATCTTAAATAGTTTACCCTGTAGCTTCATTGCATGTCGCATGTCCCCTAGTCTTTCTATATTCTGATAACGTAAACAGTCAATCTACGTTTACCCGTTCCACTCCGTTCATTAATTTATAGACTTCTATCATATCTCCCCTCAGCTGTCTCTTTTCCAGGTTAAAGAGCCCTAGCCTTTTTAGCCTTTCTTCATAGGAGTATCCTTCCATCCCCTTTACCATTTTGGTGGCTCTTCTCTGAACCTTTTCTAAAATCGCTATATCCTTTTTAAGATACGGCGACCAGAATTGCACACAATATTCAAGGTGCGGTCTCACCATGGAACGGTATAGAGGCATTATAATATCTTTTGTTTTATTTTCCATTCTTTTCCTTATGATACCTAGCATTCTATTTGCTCTCTTGGCTGCCGCTGCACACTGGGCCGAAGGTTTTAACATGTTATCCACAATGACGCCTAAATCTTTTTCCTGGGTGGTGGTTCCTAATGTGGAACCTTGCATCGTGTAACCATAGTTTGGGGGGTTCTTCCCTAGGTGCATAACTTTGCACTTGTCCACATTAAATTTCATCTGCCATTTTGATGCCCAGTCTTCTAATTTATCAAGATCCTCTTGCAATTTTCCACAATCCTCTTGGGTTTTAACAACTTTAAATAGTTTTGTGTCATCTGCAAATTTGATAACCTCACTCGTTATTCCACTTTCCAGGTCATTTATGAATATGTCAAAAAGCAGCGGACCCAGCACAGATCCCTGGGGTACACCACTATTCACCTTTCTCCATTGGGAAAATTGGCCATTTAGCCCAACCCTCTGCTTTCTACCTTTTAACCAGTTCCTGATCCACAGTAGTACACTGCCTCCTATCCCATGACTCTTTAGTTTTGCCAAAAGTCTCTGATGAGGGACCTTGTCAAAGGCTTTCTGAAAGTCCAGATACATTATATCAACCGACTCGCCTTTGTCCACCTGTTTATTCACACTTTCAAAAAAAAACATAACAGATTAGTAAGACAAGATCTTCCTTGTCTAAAGCCATGTTGGCTGTCTCCCATTAGGCCATGACTATCTACATGCTGAGTAATTTTATTCGTTATGATGGTTTCTACCATTTTTCCAGGTACTGACGTCAGGCTCACCGGTCTGTAGTTTCCCGCATCACCACTCGAACCCTTTTTAAAAATTGGTGTTACATTGGCGATCCTCCAATCTTCAGGTATTAGAGATGATTTTAATGATAGTTCATAGATTGCAGACCTGCTATTAGTAATCTCATATTTCAGTTCCTTCAACACCCTTGGATGTATACCATCCGGCCCAGGTGATTTGCTACTCTTCAGTTTATCTAATAGTTGTAATACATCTTCCTGATGTATCGATATTTCCTTCATTTCTTCCGCACCTTTAAATACCACTTCAGTCATGGGTAACATCCCTACATCTTCCTCAGTAAAGACCGAAGCAAAGAATTCATTCAGTCTCTCCGCTATCGCCTTGTCGCCTCTTAGTGCCCCTTTAACTCCTCTATCATCTAATGGTCCAGCTGACTCTCTCACAGGTTTTTTGCTACGAATGTACTTGAAAAAATCTTTATTTCGCGTTTTTGCTTCCGCAGCAAGCTTCTTCTCAAATTCTCTCTTTGCCTTCTTTATCAATGCCTTGCATTTGACCTGCCAGTGCTTGTGCTGTTTCCAGGTTTCATCGCTTGGCTCTTTTTTCCATTTCCTGAAAGATGCTTTCTTGGCAACAACAGCCTCTCTGACCTCACCTTTAAACCATGCTGGCAGTTTTTTGGACTTCCTTCCACTTTTCTTAAAGCGTGGAATACAGCTGGTCTGGGCTTCCAAGATAGTATTTTTCAACAACACCCAAGCTTGATGTAGTCTTTAACCTTTGCAACTGCTCCTTTTAGTTTTTTCTTAACTATTTTCCTCATTTTATCATAGTCTCCCTTTCGAAAGTTAAAAGGTAGTACTGTGGATTTCCTTACTATCCCTCCTCCACTAATTAAATCAAAGGCAATCATGCTATGATCACTATTGCCAAGTGGCCCCAACACCCTTATCTCTTGCACTAGATCTGGTGTTCCACCAAGGACTAGGTCTAATATGGCTTCCCCTCTGGTCGATTCATGAACCAGTTGCTCCAAGAAGCAGTCATTTATGTCATCTAGGAACTTTATCTCCCTAGCATGTCCTGCCGTGACACTGACCCTGTCGATACCGGGGTAATTGAAATCGCCCATTATTATTACCGTGCTGTAACATTTGTTAGCTTCCTTGATTTCTTTGAGCATTTCATCATCCATTTGTTCATTCTGGCCAGGCGGTCGATAGTACACCCCCACTGCCATCGCCTTCCCCTTTTTTACATGGAATTTCAATCCATAGATATTCTACAGCAAATTTTGTTTCCTGCAAAACTTTAATCCTTTCTGACTCAATGCCCTCTCTAACATAGAGCGCAACCCCTCCACCAATTTGATCAGCTCTATCATTACAATATAGTTTGTACCCAGGTATCAGTGTCCCACTGGTTGTCCTCCTTCCACCATCTCTCTGATATTCCAATCACATCTAACCTCTCATTTAGTGCTATATATTCTAATGCTCCCATCTTATTTTTTAGACTTCTAGCATTTGCATACAAGCATTTTAAAGACTGTATTTTATTCATATTAATTTGGTGATTGGTAGACATGGGTAATTTGGGATCTTTAAGCTCGGTCTGCTCCATACTCGAGGGCATTTGCGCTACTTTACTCTTTTTTGGAACCTCTCTGCTTTTGGTAGTATCCTTCAAGGATACATTCTTTCGAGCCATCTGCTCTTGGGTGACTGTCGGCTTTCCCCTTTTATCTAGTTTAAAAGCTGCTCTCTCTCCTTTTTAAAGGTTAATGCCAGCAGCCTGGTTCCATCCCGGTTAAGGTGAAGCACATCCCTTTGGAAGAGCCCCTCCTTTCCCCAGAATGTACCCCAGTTTCTAACAAATCCAAACCCCTCATCTCTGCACCATTGTCTCATCCACGCATTGAGACTCCGGAGCTCTGCCTGCCTTTTGGGTCCTGAACGTGGAACGGGAATCATTTCGGAGAACGCTACCCTGGAAGTTCTGGATTTCAACTTCCTACCTAAAAGCCTAAATTTAGCCTCCAGAACCTCCCTACCACATTTTCCTATGTCATTGGTACCAACATGTACCAAGACAGCAGACTCCTCCCCAGCACTATCTAAGACCTTATCTAGGTGGCGCGTGAGTCCGCTACCTTCGCACCAGGCAGTAATGTTACCAGGCGATCCTCACGTCCACAAGCCACCCAGCTATCTACATGCCTAATGATCGAATCACCAACTGTAACGGCTGTCCTAACCTTTCCCTCATGGGCACATGGCCCTGGAGAAACTTCCTCGGTGCGAGAGGGTTTTACATCACCTGGAGGACAGGTCCTAGTTACAGGATCACTTCCTGCCACACCAGGGTGATGCTCTCCTGTCACGTGACCTCTCTCCTCCATGGCAACAGGGATGCTGCCAGACTGGAGGTGGGACTTCAGGACTATATCCCTGTAGGTCTCGTCTATGTACCTCTCTGTCTTTCTTATGTTTTCCAAGTCTGCTACTCTAGCCTCTAGAGAATGGACTCGTTCCCTCAGAGCAAAGAGCTCCTTGCACCTAGTGCACACACCTAGTGCACAGGACTAGAAATCCCAGTCCCTCCTACCTGAGATTGCTGTCCCCAGGTGGGACTTGAACCCCTAGCCCTCCGGCCTGAAGTACCTTGTCCTAACCACTAGACCACTCCTCCCTTCAATGATAAGTAGTGTGCCCTTTAAAAAACAGCTGGGTATATTACCCCAGCGTTATATGGCGGTTAAACATTACTTGATGGAAGCAGCACTTGATACAGGGAGAGAATCCTGAAACGTGCACATCGTGCCTGAGTTTGGATGCCACACTGAGGGATATTAAAATAAGTCCTTCTAATAAGCGAAGTTTTTTTTTTAAATTTTTACAATATGATTAAAATGGATGGTGCCGTCTGGCGGGTATTGACGGTGGTTCTTACCTTCCTCGGCAATATCCGACAAAAACATTTTTCACATAAACGTTTTTTAGGGGGGGTGTTTGGTGATTTTGTTTGTTCATGTATTTTGAGGTGGCTTGGTTGAGAAACACCCTTGAGTGGTGGTTCAGGGGGAGCGGGAGTGGGTGGCATTAGAGGAGGGTGAAGTTGGGGGATACATTTAGGGACAAAGCTGTGGGTGCCAGGGGTAGAAGGGGCGATAAAGGGTGAGAAAAATCCTTTTGTGTTACTGACCCTAAAAGTGTGGAGGAAATGGAGGTTGTCTTGGCTGAGTCCCAAAGGCTATTCGAGGTTTACACCCCTCGAGGGGAATGGTGATTTCCACCTGAGGCTGGAGGGGGGTACATATTGGAGGTGGGCATCCAGGGGTCTCAAATGGGTGGGGCAGGTTTTGGATGGTGGTCAGATTTCAGACTTGAGGGTGGTGGTGCTTGATCTGTTGGAGGTGGATTAAATCCCCTACTTATAGGTGGCGCACTATATTAAAACACAAGTGTGAAAAGAATCGCGGACCTCATCCATACCAGTGGAAGATTGACTCTTTAAGGGAGGGATTAAAGGGGCCATCTCCACGCTCTATCAGATGCTGGAAGGGAGGGACAGACAAAGATGTAGTATCAGCTCCATTGGGAAGCCAATTTGAGGAAGGATTGGGACACACACTATTGGGAGAAGGTGTATGAGGGTTGTATAAGGGAGTCCTGGCCTGTAATCCCTGGAGCAGAACTATAAAATGCTTTTCTTATCGTCCCTCCAGTCCAGTCCCGCACCTCTGGGTAGTGCACCTCCTCCAGCAGCTTGGAGACTGAGCATGTCCAGAACTGAAGACACCAGTACTAATACCGCTGGCACTGCACACCAGCTCCCCCTATGCTCAGTCTCCAAGCAGCTGGAGGTGGTGAGCCAGGGGCTCACTGAGGAGCAAATAAGGAGTAGTTAGGGTTTCTTTATTTGGGAATTTTCTTTCCTTTATCTTTTATTTCTTGCTTTCCGATTAGTTATAAAAAAAAAAAGAGCAAGCTGGGAGGCAGCAGCAAGCCCCATTTGAGGAGAACCGGAGACATTATCCTCTTTCTCCAGGACCAAGCAGGAAGTCAGTGCTCACATATGGGTGACATCGATGTCGATGGAGCCCCCATGCGGAGCATTTTCTCAGCTTTCTAAGAAAGCCTTTGGGAATACACCCACGCATGCGCGGTCCCCTTCCCGCCCAAAGGTGCCATCTTGCTCAGTCTTTCCTTTTCCGTGGAGCCCAACGGACGTGAGTCTGTGTCACCTGGAAAAGTTTGATTTTTTTCTGCGATTTTCGCTCTTTTGTCCGGTTCGACGCCGGTTCCCCTTCCCGCCTGGGTCGGTACACTGGTATTTATTTATTTAACAATCATTTATATCCCGCATCTTCCAGAGTTCAGATGACCCAATCCCTATTTTTCGTTTTTTTGCCCTTCATGGCACGTGTTCGCACTCTTTTCTTTTTCCCTGGAAGGCCGGTCTTTTGACCTCGCGGGGGCCCTTTTTTCCCTGATGGCCTCCAGCAGTTTTAAAAAGTGTGATCGTTGTAAGAAGCTCATGTCTCTTACAGACACACACAACTGCTGCCTGCATTGCCTCGGGCCAGACCATGATCCCAAGGTCTGTGTCCCGTGTGGAAAGATGTCCACCAAGGCACTCAGAAGCCGGCAGCATCAGAAGGAGAGACTTTTTTCTGACTCTGCCTCCGGCCGAGCCCGGACTTCGTCAGAGGCCTCGACGTCTCGGGAGTCTGACCCCGAGCTTCGTTGGGGTTCCTCTGAAAGGGGGTCTCCCAGTCGGGAGCGGAAGAGGAAGCTCGTGAGGGCGTCGTCGGAGGATACCCCTGTTTCCTCGAGGGCCAGGTCCCGGACCCCTGACCGCCACCCCGGGCCTTTGGAGCTGGAGAAGCCGCCTAAGGTGCCTCGTATAGAGCTGGAGTCCGTCGAGCAGGTAAGTCCTGTTGTCCTCAAGGACTCTCCTCCCAGGGAGCCGACGTCGGGCCCGGCGCTGCCGGGGCTCGAGTCGGTGGCTGCTGAGTCTCCTGAGCTTAGACTCAGGCTGACAGCCTTGGAGTGCAGACTGTCTGCCTTCATGGATCAGCAGCGGGTGCTGATGGCCAGCTTGACTGGTGCATCTGCCCCGACCACTGGGACGTCGACATCCAAGTCGACCCCGGAGACCGAGCCGGTTCTCGAAGCCATGAAGGCCCAAGTCCGGACTCGGTCACGGTCCCCCTTGACCTCCCGTTCGGGACCGAGGGCATAGACGCCGATGCCCCTGGCGTCGGGGAGGGTGCTACCGGAGCCTGCACGGTCGGAGCCGCTCGACTCTTACTCAGATGAGTCTGCGTGGGAGATGGAGGACAAGGAATCCCCCGATACCTTTCGGACTCGGTGTGTCCCTTCGGACTCACCGCAGTCCGAGCCCCGGAGTAGGTCCCCACCGGAGGACACCCGGTTCTCGGAGTTTGTGAAGGACATGGCCAAGGCTTTGGCTGTTCCTGCGGATCCCGAGGAGGAGCCTCAAGCCGAAGAGCTTGATGCCCTGCAGTATGACTCTCCCCCCAGGGAGGCCTTTACTGTACCGTTTCCTCCGATGCTGGAACGGCTCCTCTTCCGAATGTGGGAGGCACCAGCCTCGGCACCAGTTTTGAGCAGGCGGATCGATTCCATGTATCGAGTCCGAAAGAGCCCTGGATTCCAGAAGGCGCAGCTGTGCACCATTCTATGGTTGTGGAATCGGCCATGCATCGTCTGAAGAGCCAGAAGATGCACTCTGTGGTGCCCCCCGGTAGGGAGGCCCGGAACCTGGATGCCATCGGCAGAAAGTGCTTCCAGGGCTCGATGCTTGCTTGCTGTGTCCAGTCCTACCAGCTGTACATGGACATGTACTTGCAGGACCTGGCTAAGGAAATAGCCGGGTTCTCTGCTGGCCTCTCTGGGGAACCTTTGCAGAGGTTCAAGACCTTGTCCTCGGGGATCCAGGAGTGCTCCAAATTCATCTCCCGGGTGGCCTACGATGGCTTCGAGGCTTCGGCCCGAGTAGCGGCGGCCGGCATCGGTGCTCGACGCCAGGCATGGCTACAGTCATCGGACCTCGAGCCGTGGGTGCAGAACAAGTTGGTCGATGTCCCATGCCGAGGTGAAAACCTCTTCGGCAAGCCCATGGCCAAAAAGGCTGCTGAGCTCGAGACCGAGACTCTGACAAAGACAAGGCTGTCCAGAAAAACTTCTGCCCCTTATAAGAAGAAGGGTTCGGGGAAAAAGGCCTTTCACCCGAGGAAGTCATCTGCCTACAAACCTTTCCCTCACTATCAGGCCTCCCCAGCAGGGTCAGCAGGCCAAGGGGCAGGGACATGGGCCCCTTAGGCAGAAAGCCCCCAAGCCTCCAGCTCCTGCTCCTACTCAGCAGGGAGGGGGTTTTTGACTCCCACTGCATAGCCTCTCCACCTCTGCTGGTCCATCTCAGCACGGGAGGTCGGTTGGTCCTGTTTGCCCACCAGTGGCCGCTCATCACAAGAGATGCTTGGGTACTGAGCATAGTCCAGAAGGGCTACCTGCTCCATTTCCATCAAGTACCCCCCTCCTACTTTCCAGGGGAGCCTCCAAGGCCTACTCTGCATCGAGAACTCTTTCTCCAGGAACTGCAAAGTCTCCTTCAAGACAGGGCTGTGGAGCCTGTACCTCCCCACCTGCTGGGTCAGGGCTACTACTCCAGGTACTTTCTTGTGCCAAAGAGAACTGGAGGTCTCCGGCCCATTCTGGACTTGAGAAATCTCAATAAGTTCTTGGAAACGTTCAAGATGCTTACTCTTGGAACACTGCTGCCCTACTTCCAGCAGGGAGATTGGCTATGCTCCTTAGATCTGAAGGATGCGTACACTCACATCCTCATTCATCCAGACCACAAAAAATACCTAAGGTTCGTGGTGGGAGGAAACCATTTTCAGTACAGGGTACTGCCCTTTGGCCTAACCTCCGCCCCACGGGTCTTCACAAAGTGCCTGGCGGTGGTGGCAGCCTACTTGAGAAACGAGAGTATTTTTGTCTTCCCCTACCTGGACGTCTGGCTCATCAGGGGTCAGACTCTCCAGGAGGCCAGGCAAGCCACCCTCCGTACTGTCTCTCTCCTTCAGCAACTAGGCTTTGTCATAAACTTCGCAAAGTCCACTTTGCTCACCTCCCAGAACCTGACGTTCATAGGAGCACGGTTAGACTCCCTGCAAGAAAAAGCTTACTTGCCAGCAGACAGAGCGGGAAGGCTGATGGACTTGGCCAGCCAGTTTCTAGACAACCCACTGGTTTCCGCCAGACTCTGTCTAAGGCTCCTGGGCCACATGGCATCGACAGTGCATGTGACCTCCAATGTCCGCCTGAATATGAGGCCTGCACGGTGGTGTCTCAGAACTCAGTGGAGGCAGGCCACAGGAAGCCTCCGAGACAAAGTAAGGGTGTCCAAACCATTCTTGAACTCCCTGCAGTGGTGGCTACACCCCCCCCCCCCCCCAACCTTCTACAGGGAATTCCTTTTCAGGTACCTGTTTCCACTGTACTCATGACCGATGCCTCCTTGCAGGGCTGGGGTGCACATTGTCTGGACAAGCGCACACAAGGCTGTGGTCTCCATGGGAGGCCACGCAACAAATCAACCTGCTGGAACTCCGGGCGATACGCTTATCCCTCAAAGCCTTCTCTCACACCCTGGCCCACCTGTCTGTCTTGGTGCAGACAGACAACCAGGTAGCGATGTTCTGTGTGAACAAACAAGGGGACACGGGGTCTAGGCTCCTGTGTCAGGAGGTGCAGGCCCTTTGCTCTTTTGCACTTCGACACAATATGTAGCTCTGGGCAGTCTATCTTCCTGGCCAGGAAAATTTCCTGGCAGACAGATTGAGCAGGGTTCTACAACCTCACGAATGGCAACTGCACCCTTTGGTGGTTCAGAACATTTTCCTGAAATGGCGACTTCCATCCATCGACTTCTTTGCCAGTCCCCTAAACCGGCAGCTGCCCCAGTTCTGCTCCAGGCAACCGCATCCCACGAGATTCGCAGCGGATGCCTTCCTGATCTCATGGTCCAGGGGCCTTCTGTATGCGTTTCCTCCCACGCCCCTGGTGGCCCGAACCTTGTTCAAGATTCTAAGGGACAGGGCCTCGGTCATCTTGGTAGTCCCCAGATGGCCGAGGCAGCCCTGGTTCCCGCTTCTGTTACAGCTAGTGGTGGACACCCCACTCCCTCTGGGGTTGCAACCCGATCTTCTTTCTCAGGATCAGGGTTCCCTTCTGCACCCCAATCTCAAAACTCTCAATTTGATGGCCTGGAGGCTGCAAGGGTAGTGCTGGCTCCCTGGGGCCTGCCTCAGGAAGTTGAAGAGGTGGTCTTGGCCTCTAGGAAGCAATCCACCAGAAAGACCTATGCCCTGAAGTGGAAACGGTTCTCCTTGTGGTGTGACCAACGCCAGGAGAACCCTTTCTCCTGCCCTGTGCCAGTGGTGCTTCAGTACCTGCTGCACTTGTCTAATCAGGGTCACGTCCAATTCTGTTCGGGTACGCCTTTCTGCTCTGGCAACCCACCACTCACTGGTGGAAGGGCACTCTTTATCGGTTCACCCCTTGGTGTCCCAGTTCCTCAGAGGCTTGCTCTTTCTAAAGCCTCCTCTCCGTCCACCAGCCCCTGAGTGGGAGTTGAATTTGGTCTTGCAGCAGCTTACTTGCCCTCCCTTTGAGCTGATGGCTACGTGTCCTCTCTGCTTCCTTTCTTGGAAGGCTCTTTTCCTAGTGGCACTGACCTCGGACAGACAAGTGAGTGAACTTCAAGCCCTGGTCCGTTTCTATAGGAACAGTGTAGTCCTTAGGACTCATTGTAGGTTCCTCCTGAAGGTAGTCGTCTCTTTCCACCTCAATCAGGAGGTGGGTCTTCCAACATTCTTCCCTAGGCCCCATGTTAGCCGGGCTGAGGAGGTCCTGCATACCCTGGACTGTAGAAGAGCCTTGTCTTTCTACATTGATCATACTAAGGGTCATAGAAGGGCTACTCAGCTCTTCGTCTCCTTCGACCCAAACAACTTGGGGTTGCCTGTCTCCAAGCGTACCTTGTCCATATGGGTGGCGGACTGTATCACCTGGGCTTACAGGGCAGCAGACCTTCCCTTGCAGGGTCGAGTCACAGCCCACCGTGTCTGGGCAATGGCTGCATCAGTAGCTCATCTCCGTTCTGTACCGTTGGCAGACATCTGTAGGGCTGCAACTTGGTCCTCAAGCCAGACTTTTGCAGCCCCTTACTGCCTGGAGAGGGAGTCCCGTAGGAACAGTGCTTTTGGTCAGGCGGTACTCCAGAATCTCTTTGAGGTTTAAGCAACTCCTGCCCTCCAGCCCTCTTGTTGGGCTACCGATGGGATCTGTTCTCAGTGAAATGTTTTCCCTGATGCGGGGGCTTCACAGAGGGAGCTCTATTTTTCAGTCTGGGTTCCTGGTAGCCCAGAGCTAGGGAGTCACCCATATGTGAGGACTGACTTCCTGCTTGGTCCTGGAGAAAGAGTAGTTATTCACCTATAACAGGTGTTCTCCAGGAGCAGCAGGAATCAGTCCTCACAACCCTCCCTCCTCCCCTGGGAGTTGCAGTTGTATATAGTTCATTTTGTTTTTGTGCTGTCTTTTAGCTATGTCATCTGACTGAGCAAGATGGCACCTTTGGGCGGGAAGGGGACCACGCATGTGTGGGTGTATTCCCAAAGGCTTTCATAGAAAGCTAGGGAAATGCTCCGCGGGGGCTCCATCGACATCGATGTCACCCATATGTGAGGACTGATTCCTGCTGCTACTGGAGAACACCTGTTCTCCAGGACCAAGCAGGAAGTCAGTCCTCACTTATGGGTGACGTCGGCGCCGACGGAGCCCTCGCGGAGCAATTTTCCCCAGCTTTCAAAGAAAGCCTTTGGGAATTGCAGCGCGCATGCGCGGTCCTCTTCCCGCCCAAGGGTGCCATCTTAGCCAGTCTTCTTTTTTCCGCGGAGCCCTACAGACGTACCCGTCGTGTCCCCGCGAAAAAGTTGATTTTTCTTCAGAATTTCTCTTTTTTTCCATTCGGTTCGACGCCGGTCTTTTTCCCGCCGGACTCGCGACGCCGGTCTCGAGTCCTCTTCTTATTTTTCGGTTTTTCTGACTTAGTCAGTTTTTCGTTTCGGTTTTTCCCTGGCAGCCCGGTCCTTTGACCTCGCCAGGGCCCTTTTTCCCCCGATGGCTGCCAGTGGTTTCAAGCGGTGTGGTCAGTGTGACCGAAATATGTCACTAACTGACACACACGACTTTTGCCTCCGCTGCCTGGGCCCGGATCATGAAGAAATGATCTGTGGGCCCTGCGGCAAAATGTCCTCCAAAGCATTGAGAAGTCGGCGGCATCAGCGGGATAGGATCTTCGCTGACCCCAGCCGTACCCGGACCTCGTCGGAGGCCTCCGCGTCCAAAGGTTCCAGCTCGGACCGTCGCCGGAGTTCCTCCGACAGGGGTTCTCCCTCCGGGGACCATCGTCGTAAGGTGAAACCCGCGAGGGCAGCGTCGGTGGACGCTCCTGGCTCCGCGAGGGCCAGGTCGCATAGCCCCGATAGCCGTCCCGGGTCCTTGGAGAAGGAGCATCTCACGAAGCGACCTCGCCTGGAGTCGGAGCTGCCTGCTCGGGTAAGTCCTGTGGTCCTCCTGGACTCGCCTCCGAGACAGCCGACGTCGGGCCCGACACCGTCGGGGCCCGAGTCGGGGGCTGCTGGGTCACCTGAGCTCGGACTCAGGTTGACGGCCTTGGAGAGCAGATTGTCTGCCTTCATGGACCAGCAGCGGGCACTGCTCGCTGGCTTTGCTGGCGCCGCTGCCCCAACCGCCGGGACGTCGACGTCCAAGTCGACCCCGGAGACCGAGCCGATCCTCGAGTCGATGCGAACTCGAGTCGATCCTCGGTCGAGGTCACCCTCGGCCTCCCGTTCGGGACCGAGGTCGCCGACGCCGACTCCCTCGGCGTCGGGGCGGCAGGCGCCGCGCCCAGCCCGGGCCGACCCCACCGAGTCCTCGTCGGAGTCGGTCTGGGAGTCTGAAGAGGAAGAGTCGCCTGATTCTTTCCGGACTCGGTGTGTCCCTTCGGACTCACCGGAGTCCGAGCCTCGGAAGCAGTCCCCCCCGGAGGATGCCCGGTTCTCGGACTTCGTCAGGGATATGGCCAAGGCTTTGGCCTTCCCTGCGGACCCCGAGGAGGAGCCTCGAGCCGAAGAGCTCGACGCCCTCCAGTATGACTCTCCCGCAAGGGAACACTTTACTGTACCGGTTCCTCCCATGCTGGAACGACTACTCTTCCGCATGTGGGAGAGTCCGGCCACCTCGCCGGTCCTGAGCAAGCGGGTCGATTCTATCTATCGAGTCCGCAAGAGCCCTGACTTCCAAAAAGCACAGCTGCCACACCATTCCATGGTAGTGGAATCGGCCATGCATCGTCTTAAGAGCCAGAAGATGCACTCCTCGGTGCCTCCTGGCAGGGAGGCCCGTAACCTGGATGGCCTTGGCAAGAAGTGTTTCCAGGGCTCTATGCTTGCGTGTCATGTCCAGACCTACCAGCTATACATGGGCATGTATCTCCGAGACCTGGCTAAAGAGCTAGCCGGATTCTCCGCTGGTTTGTCCGAGGAACCCTTGCGGAGGTTCCTGGCCTTGTCCACTGGCATTCGGGAATGCTCAAAATTCATATCCCGAGCAGCCTACGATGGCTTTGAAGCGTCGGCTCGAGTGGCCGCAGCCGGCATCGGTGCCCGCCGACAGGCTTGGCTTCAGTCGTCTGACCTTGAGCCCTGGGTGCAGGACAAGTTGGTCGATGTCCCCTGCCGAGGCGAAAACCTCTTTGGCAAGCCCATGGCTGAAAAGGCTGCACAAATTGAGACGGAGACTCTCACCAGGACTAGGCTTTCTAGGAAGACCTCCGCCCCTTCCCAGAAAAAGAAGGGCTCGGGAAAGAAGTCCTTTTACCCGAGGAAGGCGGCTGCCTACAAACAATACCCCCATTATCAGGCCCCTGCAGCTCCCCAACAGGGCCAGCAGGCCAAGGGACGGGGTAACGGGTCCCGTAGGCAGCAAGCCCCCAAGCCTGCACCACCAGCCCCTGCTCAGCAGGGTGGGGGTTTTTGACTCACTAAGCATAGCCTCTCCCCCCCCGCTGGTTCCTTCCAGCACCGGAGGCCGGCTGGTTCACTTCGCCCACAGGTGGTCCAGCATCACCTCAGATGCCTGGGTGCTTCAAGTCGTGCGAGAAGGCTATCTTCTCCACTTCCACCAGGTCCCTCCCTCCTTTTTTCCGGGGGAACCTCCACGACCCCCTCTGCACAGGGAATTACTCCTTCAGGAGTTAGCAGGTCTTCTACAGGAACAGGCGGTGGAACCGGTGCCCCACCACCTGAAAGGTCAAGGCTTTTACTCCAGGTATTTTCTGATACCAAAGAGAACAGGAGGCCTCAGACCCATCCTGGACCTGCGCAACCTCAACAAGTTCCTCGTGCGAGAGAAGTTCAAGATGCTTACCCTTGGAATCCTTCTGCCCTACCTCCAGCAGGGAGATTGGCTATGCTCCTTGGATCTAAAGGATGCCTACACGCACATCCTCATCCACCCAAGCCACCGACAATACCTAAGGTTTGTGGTGGCAGGAAATCATTACCAGTACAGAGTACTGCCCTTTGGCCTGTCCTCCGCACCGCGAGTCTTCACAAAATGTCTCGCGGTGGTGGCGGCCCATCTCCGGCTTCACGGCCTCTGTCTTTCCGTACCTCGACGACTGGCTCATCAGAGCAGCGTCCGCTCTGGAGGTCACCAACGCCACGCGCCGCACGGTGACTCTTCTGCAGCACTTGGGCTTTGTTATAAACTTCGCAAAGTCCACTTTGCTCCCCTCACAGGATCTCGAGTTCATCGGCGCAAGGCTGCACACTCCTCAGGCACGAGCGTACCTACCGCTCGACGGGGCTCAACGGCTCATGGACCTAGCCGACCGTTTTCGCAGCCAGCCCCTGGTCTCCGCCAGGCGCTTCCTGAGACTACTCGGCCATATGGCTTCCACCGTCCATGTGACCCCCAATGCCCGCCTGCATATGCGGCCTGCTCAATGGTGTCTCCGCCAGCAGTGGCGACAAGCCACAGGCGGCCTAGCAGACCTAGTGCGCGTCTCCGAGCCGCTGATCTCGTCTCTCCGGTGGTGGCTTCAGCAGCCGAACCTGATCTGCGGAATGCCTTTCCAGTCACCTCAGCCGGCCCGGGTGCTGACAACAGATGCTTCCCTCCTGGGCTGGGGAGCGCATTGCCAAGGGGCACGCACTCAGGGCCTCTGGACCACGTGGGAGTCTGCTCAGCAGATCAACTTCCTGGAGCTCAGGGCGATCCGCCTGGCTCTCAAGGCCTTCTCCCACCTGACTTCTCACCAGTCTGTCCTTGTCCAGACGGACAATCAAGTTGCCATGTTCTTCGTGAACAAGCAGGGGGGCACGGGCTCCTTCCTCTGCCGGGAGGCACAGAAGCTCTGCTCTTGGGCCGTCAGTCACGGCATTCTCCTCAAGGCAGTTTATCTCCCAGGCCAAGAGAATTACCTGGCGGACAAACTCAGCAGGATCCTCCAGCCGCACGAGTGGCGTCTGGATCCCTTGGTAGTTCAGAAGCTTTCTAAAGTGGGGCCTCCCCACGATGGATCTCTTTGCCAGTCCTCACAACCGGCAACTTCCTCGCTTCTGCTCTCGTCAGCCACACCCCCTTCGGGTTGCGGCGGACGCTTTTCTACTCTCATGGTCGGGGAGCCTTCTGTACGCTTTCCCTCCCATCCCGCTAGTCTCTCGGACTCTTTTCAAGGTTCTCCGAGACAAAGCCCTCATGATCCTGGTGGCCCCTCGCTGGCCCAGACAGCCGTGGTTTCCGCTCCTGCTGCAATTAGCGGTGGAGGATCCATTCCCTCTGGGGTTACAACCAGATCTCCTCACTCAGGATCAGGGGTCTCTGCTACACCCCAACCTCAGGTCTCTCAACCTGATGGCCTGGCTGCTGAGAGGGTAGTCCTCGCTCCCCTTCTCCTGCCGGCAGAAGTGGAGGAGGTCGTCCTAGCTTCTCGGCGACCTTCCACCCGCAAATGCTACGCACTTAAATGGCGTCGCTTTTCCGTTTGGTGTGGCCAACAGTCTCAGGATCCCTTCTCCTGCCCGGTGTCGGTGATCCTGCAGTACTTGCTCTACCTCTCTAATCTGGGACTTCAGTCCAACTCCGTCAAAGTTCACCTCAGTGCTCTTTCAGCACATCATGTGCCGGTGGACGGCAGACCTCTTTCCAGCGACCCTCTTGTAGCGAGGTTTCTCCGAGGTCTCCTTCTACTTAACCCACCTCTGCGCCCGCCAGCGCCTGACTGGAACCTGAATGTGGTTTTACAGCGGATCACCTGTCCGCCTTTTGAACCTATGGCTACCTGTTCTCTCCGTTTTCTTTCTTGGAAAACACTGTTCTTGATAGCCCTCACTTCCGCTAGACGCGTAAGTGAATTGCAGGCCCTCGTGTCTGATCCCCCTTACACTCTGTTCTACAAAAATAGGGTAGTCCTACGGACTCACCCAAAATTTCTTCCAAAAGTGGTCTCCCCTTTTCATATCAATCAGGAGGTGGTACTTCCAACCTTCTTTCCCAGACCACACTCCAGCCGAGCTGAAACGGTCCTCCATACCCTGGACTGTAGAAGGGCTTTGAACTTCTACCTTGACCGTACGCGGGAACACCGTAAAGCTGCTCAGCTTTTTGTATCTTTTGACCCCAATAAATTGGGGCTCCCGGTCTCCAAGCGTACGCTGTCCATCTGGGTTGCGGACTGTATCACTTGGGCTTATGGGGCAGCCGGACTCTCCTTGGACGGTCGAGTCACGGCTCATTGCGTTCGGGCAAAGGCCACGTCAGTGGCTTACCTCCGCTCTGTTCTGCTGGCAGACATCTGCCGGGCCGCTACTTGGTCTTCGAGGCAGACTTTTGCGGTCCATTACTGTCTCGAGAGGGAGTCCCGCAGGGACAGTGCTTTCGGACAGGCAGTCCTCCGTAATCTCTTTGAGGTCTGAGCAACTCCTACCCTCCATCCCGGATGTGGGCTACCGGTGGGTAATAATTCAGCGAAGATCCTTTCCTTCTGTGCTGCTGAGCTAGAGGGAGCTCATTTTTGTGCTTAGGGTCTCCGGTAGCCTTAAGCTTGGGAGTCCCATAAGTGAGGACTGACTTCCTGCTTGGTCCTGGAGAAAGCGTAGTTACTCATCTGTAACAAGTGTTCTCCAGGAGCAGCAGGAATCAGTCCTCACAACCCTCCGTCCTCCCCTTGGAGTTGCAATCGTCTGCTTTACTTTTTTGCAAATTTTTATGCTGTCTTTTTTAGCTATGTCATCTGACTGGCTAAGATGGCACCCTTGGGCGGGAAGAGGACCGCGCATGCGCGCTGCAATTCCCAAAGGCTTTCTTTGAAAGCTGGGGAAAATTGCTCCGCGAGGGCTCCGTCGGCGCCGACGTCACCCATAAGTGAGGACTGATTCCTGCTGCTCCTGGAGAACACCTGTTACAGGTGAGTAACTACGCTTTACAGGTGAGTAACTACTCTTTCTTCCCCACCCCTTGGAAACCTGGGGGGGGGGGGGGTGTTGAGGCACTTACATAAGAACATAAGATATGCCATACTGGGTCAGACCAAGGTCCATCAAGCCCAGTATTCTGTTTCCAACAGTGGCCAATCTAGGTCATATGTACCTAGCAGTTTCCCCAAGAGACACAAGTTCCACAATGCTTGTACTGGGTCAAGCATTGATATCTTCGGTCACTTCTTAATAATGGTTTATGGACCTTTCCTCCAGGAACTTGTCCAAACCTTTTTTAAACCCAGCTACACTAACAGCCTTTACTACATCCTCCGGTAACAAATTCCAGAGTTTGATTACATGAGAGAAAAAATATTTTCTTTTATTAGTCTTAAATAGTTTACCCTGTAGCTTCATTGCATGTCCCCTAGTCTTCCTATATTCTGATAACGTAAACAGTCGATCTGCGTTTACCCGTTCCACTCCGTTCATTAATTTATAGACTTCTATCATATCTCCCCTCAGCCGTCTCTTTTCCAGGTTAAAGAGCCCTAACCTTTTTAGCCTTTCTTCATAGGAGTATCCTTCCATCCCCTTTACCATTTTGGTGGCTCTTCTCTGAACCTTTTCTAAAATCGCTATATCCTTTTTAAGATACGGCGACCAGAATTGCACACAGTATTCAAGGTGCGGTCTCACCATGGAACGATATAGAGGCATTATAATATCTTTTGTTTTATTTTCCATTCCTTTCCTTATCATACCTAGCATTCTATTTGCTCTCTTGGCCGCCGCTGCACACTGGGCTGAGGGTTTTAACATGTTATCCACAATGACGCCTAAATCCTTTTCCTGGGTGGTGGTTCCTAATGTGGAACCTTGCATCATGTAACCATAGTTTGGGTTGTTCTTGACCTAGGTGCATAACCTTGCACTTGTCCACATTAAATTTCATCTGCCATTTTGATGCCCAGTCTTCCAATTTATCAAGATCCTCTTGCAATTTTTCACAATCCTCTTGGGTTTTAACAACTTTAAATAGTTTTGTGTCATCTGCAAATTTGATCACCTCACTCGTTATTCCACTTTCCAGGTCATTTATGAATATGTCAAAAAGCAGCAGACCCAGCACAGATCCCTGGGGTACACCACTATTCACCTTTCTCCATTGGGAAAATTGACCATTTAGCCCTACCCTCTGCTTTCTATTTTTTAACCAGTTCCTGATCCACAATAGTACACTGCCTCCTATCCCATGACTCTTTAGTTTTGCCAAAAGTCTCTGATGAGGGACCTTGTCAAAGGCTTTCTGAAAGTCCAGATACACAATATCAACCGACTCACCTTTGTCCACCTGTTTATTCACTCCTTCAAAAAAACATAACAGATTAGTAAGACAAGATCTTCCTTGTCTAAAGCCATGTTGGCTGTCTCCCATTAGGTTGTGACTATCTACATGCTGAGTAATTTTATTCTTTATGATGGTTTCTACCATTTTTCCTGGTATTGACGTCAGGCTCACCGGTCTGTAGTTTCCCAGATCACCCCTGGAACCCTTTTTAAAAATTGGTGTTACATTGGCGATCCTCCAATCTTCAGGTATTAGAGATGATTTTAATGATAGTTCACAGATTACTGATAGCAGGTCTGCAATCTCATATTTCAGTTCTTTCAACACCCTTGGATGTATACCATCCGGCCCAGGTGATTTGCTACTCTTCAGTTTATCTAATAGTTGTAAGACATCTTCCTGATGTATCGATATTTCCTTCAATTCTTCCGCACTTTTAAATACCACTTCAGTCATGGGTAACATCCCTACATCTTCCTCAGTAAAGACCGAAGCAAAGAATTCATTCAGTCTCTCCGCTATCGCCTTGTCGCCTCTTAGCGGCATCTCGGGGCTTGGCGGCTCCCAATCCCGTGATCGGGTGAGGAGCCACCGTTTCTGAGCTGCAGTACTTGAAGAGGAACATTGCCTGCTCTGCGTCCTCAGCGCCAAAGCCGTTACAAGGCTGAGCGTGAGGTCGGCGCCATTCCCGCCACAGCTTCTGTGGCCAGCCA
The DNA here is from genome assembly GCA_033557465.1 of Ichthyophis bannanicus. Classification (NCBI taxonomy): domain Eukaryota; kingdom Metazoa; phylum Chordata; class Amphibia; order Gymnophiona; family Ichthyophiidae; genus Ichthyophis; species Ichthyophis bannanicus. The sequence goes on from CM066037.1 coordinate 521,020,713, forward strand.
TTCAGCGATAGCTCTCTTCCCATTGCTGATGGTCAGAGCTGTAGATACCTCTGGGAGGCTTTTTTTTTTTTTTTTTGTGCCTGGTTTTGGATTTGTTTGTAATGTGCAAAGGGAGGAAAGGCCTGATGCCTCGTTGTGCCAGTCCCTGCGACTGCTGCGACTGCTGAAGCGCGGGAAATGACCGAAGTTCCTTTTGCCCTTTTTTTTTTTTTGCTTTCATTGTGGTGAGTAGGTGTGAGCCCGTCCGGCCATTGTTTTGGGGGGTCGTTGGCCTGGCAGTGTTCCCTAGGGGGGGTTCTAGCTGTCGGAGTTGTTTGTTTTTTTCTGGCCTGCTTGTTATAAAAAAAAATAAAGTAAAGAGAGGAGCAGACCCCGGTTGATTGGTTTTGTGATGGGGGCTTATTAAAGGTTGCAGGGCTGCAAGTTGGAAGTGAGGGCAGTCTCCTCTTCCCTTATGAGTGCTCCTAGGCAGGTAGAGCCTAGGAACAAAGGCCTGCCCTCCATGCCAGCACGTCCGTAGTGCTTAGTCTGTGGATCCTGGCGTGGGACGGTGTCAGAGACAGGGGTCTGCCGTGGCTGTACGACGGCAGTGATTTTGAAGCAGGCGTTGCAGGACAAACCGCGGGAACCTATGGGTCTCCCTTCTTAGGAGGTGCAAGTCTCCGTAGACTCTTCTCCTCCTTCATTGGAAATGGCTTCTGCGATTCCCAGGCCCTCAACTTCCCAGGGCCTTGTGGTTGGGGGACTTATGGGGGAGCTCTCCCCCGAGTTTGTGCTCTTATTGCATCAGGCCTTTCACTTGCACCAGCAGGACGCAGTGGAGGTTTCTTGTCCCGCAGGGGCCAGTGCAAAGCGTAGTGTAACAGAGAAGAGAGATGACGCGGTGGATTTGCTGAACAGTGGTCAGGTCTTCGGTAGGGGGACCGGAACAGTCTTCTCTATCAAAGACTGGTAATTGGGAACTGGAGCCAGAGTTTGAAGTCGAGCTCGAAGGAGAGATTCCAGTGCCCGGAAGACCAGGCTTGAGTGGTCTGGGTCTTTCGGTGTGAGGAATTGCCAGCATTAATCGCAGAGTCGCTTAAGGCACTCAACTTGCCAGCTAACCTGCCTGCGGAGGAGTAATTTCTAGACGATCCTCTCATACAGGCGGTGCGAAAGACAGTCTTCCCGGTACACAGAGTGGTCAAGCAGATAATTCAGGATGAGTGGGACCTGTTCGAGGCGGGTTTGAAGGGGATCAGGTCCATGTTGCGCCTCTACCCTCTGTCAGAGGAGGAGCGTGAAGTGTTTAGATCTCTACAAGTGGATGTGGCGGTGTCTTTGGTTATGAAGACGACCACCATCCCAGTGGAGGGGAGTGCGGCATTGAAGGATGCACAGGATAGGAAGCTGGACGTGCTGTTGAAGCAGACCTTTGATATCAATGCCCTGTCTGTGCAGAGCTCCATTTGTGGTGCCTGGGTGGTGAGGGCCTATCTGCGGTGGTCATAGCGTCTGCAGCAGACAGAGGGCTCTGCACTGGAGCAGCTGGCGGAGGTTGCTGAGATGGAGTTGGGGGCAGCTTATCTCTCTGACATCCACTATGACCTCATTCGCGGCCTCGCAAAGAGTATGGTGTTGGTAGTAGCGGCCTGTCGCTATCTCTGGCTGTGCAATTGGGCAGCAGACAGCTCTTCCGGCGTGGCTTAGCAAGCTTCCCTTCAAAGGGAAGCTACTGTTTGGGGAAGACCTGGATAAGTTGGTGAAGGATTTGGGGGAATCGAAGGGAGGACGCCTTCTGGAAGATAAGCCGAAGCAGAGCCGCAATGCCTCCTCTTCTCGAGGCTAGCCTCAGTATTTTGGTGTTTTCGTATGTCCCGTCTCGGTTCCTTTCAGAGGGATAGATTTCCTGCCCGAGGGCAGGGCTTTCGTGGCTTCCGAGGGGCAGGCAGAGGGTTTGCTGCAACCTCTTCCTCGAGTTTTAAAAAGCTCCAATGAAGTGGGGGGGCCCAGGCAGGGGTTCAACCCATGGGGGGTCGGCTATGGGACTTTTACCCTGCTTGGGTCCAGATCACATCCGACCAGTGGGTCCTGGAGGTAATCCGCGAAGGTTATGCCCTCGAGCTAGCGCGGCCAGTGGGCAATGCTTTCGTTTGGTCCCCTTGCAAGGCACTGGGCAAGGAGACAGCAGTCAGGGACACTGTTTTGCTTGCTTCTGCTTGGTGCGCATTCCCCGGGATCAGAACGGTTGCAGTCAATACTCCATCTATTTTGTGGTTCCCAAAAAGGATGGCGCCTTTTGCCCTATTCTGGATCTCAAGTGCATAAACCGCTGCTTGCGGGTTCCGCATTTTCGCATGGAAACTTTGAGGTCTGTCATTTTGGCGGTGAGGGAAGGGGAGTTTCTAACATCTCTCAATCTCACTGAGGCGTACCTTCACATTCCCATTAGGAAGGATGGGTGTGATGTGGTCCTGTCTTGCTGCTGCTGCATGTAAGGTCCTTGCTGTTGAGTGGAGGGCTGTTTGCAGAGGTAGGAGTGTGGATTTTGTTAGGCCTTGGTAGATGGCGTTACAGTAATCCAGGCGTGGCATAATGGAGGCTTGCAGCACGGTACGGAAGTCTGTTGGCTCTAGGAGTGGTCTGAGACGTTGAAGTATCTTTGTTTTGTAGTATTGTCTGGGTGATTTTGTTGATGTGGGCTTGATATGTGAGGTTTTGATCAAGGATCCAAGGTATCGGACTTCGGTCTGGGTTTTAATTGTTGTTCAGGGTTATTGATGGAGGAGGGATGAAGGTGGTGTCTAGTTACAGAGAGCGCCTTTGTTTTGTAATTGATTTGGAGATTGTTCTCTAAGCCAATTGGCTACATCGGTGAAGCATTCCTGGTGGGCAGATAGTGAGGGTTGCTTTGTGTTGATTGGTCCATAGATCATAATATCATTGGCATAGATGTGCATGTTGAGGTTGTGTGATCTTATGATTTTACAGAGTGGTTGCAGGTATTTATTTATATTTATTCTTATATTCTGAATTTCTGAAGATCAATGCGGTTTACAGAGAACCAACTTGAACATTACATGAACTAATTACATTGATTCGTAAGTGGAACAAGGGACAGAATAGATTAACTATATATACAAAATGGATAGTTTGCTCTAAGAAGTGAATAGTCTAATGTATATCTTAAGTGAGGGGGAAAGGAGGTGGGAAGAATAGATGAATAGGGCTTGAGGGGAGAGAGGAGTTAGGTGAGGTGAGTCAAGTGAGATAGAGGTTAAAAAGGAGTGCGGAGAGGGTGAGGTATGATGTGAACCATTTTAATACTGTGCCTTGAATCCCATTGGTTCGTAGATGTTGCAGCAGGATGTAGTTTACAGTGTCAAAGGCCAAAGAGATGTCTAAGAAGATTATTAGGAAGCTTATGGTTGATGTGTTGCATTTCTTGAATTAGTTTATCTACCAGGGATGATTAGAAGTGTTTCCACTCCATGATATAGATGAAATCAATGTTGTGGGTCCAGGAGGTTGTGTCTATCAATATGTTCTTGAAGTTGGTGCTGGACAGTTTTCTCAATGATCTTGGCTGCAAATGGAAGGCTGGCGATGGCCCTGAATGTAGGGTCAGCGGGGTCCAGGGTAGGCTTCTTCAGTGTTTTTAGACATGTGGGCATGATGCCCTGAGGTACTGAGCATGTGATTTTGGTGAGTGTGCTACTGAACTCCCTTTTAGATGCCTTAAATCCATGAGACGAGGCAGGGATCTTGGGGGGGGGGGGGTGTTTAGAGTTGATATGGTGTCCTCTACTTGTCTTTTTGTGATGTCAGGGATCTGGGTGGTTGCCCTCCTCAGGAGAGGGTTGGGGGACTTCTGGTTGGGGGTGAAGTTGCTTGTAGTGCTGTGCCAGCTGTTGAGAGGTGAGCGTGATGTCGTGCTTGTCTGTGATTGGGGTGAGTGTTAGCTATTTTACAATGTTGAAGAACTCTCGGCCAGTTGATTGCAGAGTTGAGTAGTTTAGTGTGATATTCATGTTTTGCCTTGTCTGCTGTGTTGTTGTAGTTCACGAGTTGTAAGTATTGGAGTCTGTGTTTCTTGTTTTTAGTTTTGTGCCATTTTCATTCATGTTTGTGGAGTTCTCTCTTTAGGTTGCGGAGGGTTGGAGTGTACCATTCAATTTTGGGTTGCTTTGTGCATGAGGGGGTGGTGGTGGTGGTGATGGCTGCTTTTCTTGTGACATTGTTCCAGTTCTCGAGATGAGGATATTGGGGTCAGTTGTATCTTCAAGGAGTTGTGGAAGGGTTTCCTGGATGAAGCTGTCCTTGACGAATGGCTTAAATTTTTTTGTTGATAGGTGCTGGTTGGATCTATTATGGATAATACATTTTTTTCTCAATTTTATTTTTTAAGGCTCTTATCAGTCTCTTTTTTTCCCACCCACCTGAAGCACATCTTTTAATTTAGTCAATTATCCCAGATTAGCAGTTCATTAGGAAAAAACAAAACAAAATAGCAGCATAAAATATACCAAATAATCCTAAAGACTTTATATTAATGCCTCTACCCCCTAAGCAACTTTAAACAACTCATAATACAAAGATGCTGCCAGCAGTGAGATGGGGCAATCCAGTCTTTTATGTTGATTGCCATATGTATGAATATTTCCCAGTTGGTGAGAGCTGTTCAGTGCAAAAAGCATCTGACTTTCCGAGAATGTGAGTGATCGCTGGAGATTTGAGTAGCAGACAGTGTTATATAGAGGAGACCTACAGGGACATACTGTAGATAACAGAAGGAGAGCATCAACTTGATGTGACAGAAAGTGATCCTGTAGCCAGGACCTGCCTTCCAGAAGATACAATATCCTCTCACATCGAGCATGTGTCTCTAGGAGCTTCTGCCCAGGAATGAATGGTTAGGACAGCCTTTTTAGTTTGTAATTCAATCATTAGGTCGATTGGGATTCCTTGGTCACTTGCCTGCCTAGTGTGAAGGTGGTAGACCTCATGTACCACCTAGATATAATTTTAGATAGCACTGGAGAGGAGCTAGCTCTCTTGATGCATCTGGGTACCAATAACAGGAATGTGTGGGAGAAGTTCTGGAAGTCAAATTTAGGCTTTTAAGTGAAAAGCTGAAATCCAGTGAGGAAGTAATGTCATTGAGCACTATGGATGCTTGAGCTAAGGACTCTATAGCGCCTACATTAATTTTTTATTTGCACTTCATAACTTACTTTTGGCAGTTTCTAAGTGCACAGCTAAGTGTGGGGAAGCTGCAGGATACTGGAGATGACTGCCAAAAAGCAGCCTATTGACCTACAAGAGAATTCTTATTTGACAGTGGTTTCGCAGAAACTTGAACAGTCCAATATGGGGGCAGCTCTGCAAGCGTAGCCTAGTACAGAGGTATTTGAGCATGCTAGTAATGAAGCAGGAAACCAAGGATGAATGGTTGGATGCCCTAGCTGAACTGAGTGGTGGAAAGAGATTAAATCAGATATTCCATCAATATGATCTGAACTTGCAGAATAAGGGGCTGACCTGCATAAGGATATGACTGGGTTAAGCCATCGCGTTGAAGCCGTAGAGCAGCAGGCCAATGACCAAGTTGAGGTAAGAACATAAGATATGCCATACTGAGTCAGACCAAGGTCCATCAAGCCTCGTATTCTGTTTCCAACAGTGGCCAATTCAGGTCACAAGTACATAGCAGGTTCCCAAAAAGGAACATAGGTTCCACAAGGCTTGTCCCGGGGTAAACAGTGGATTTCCTGGGTCCTCTTTAATAATGGTTTATGGACCTTTCCTCCAGGAACTTGTCCAAACCTTTTTTAAACCCAGCTACACTAACAGCTTTTACTACATCCTCTGGCAACTAATTCCAGAGTTTGATTACACTTTGAGTGGAGAAATATTTTCTCTTATTAGTATTAAATGGGTTACATTGTAGCATCATTACGTCTCCCCTAGTCTTTCTACTTTTTGATGGTGTAAACAATCTATCTGAAAGGCAATGTCAGGAAATACCTTTTCACTGAAAGGTGGTGGATGCTTGGAATGCCCTCCTGATGGAAGTGATAGGGGCATTCAAAATGGCATTGGACAGGCACAGTAGATCCCTTTATAGCAACAGGATAAAATCAAAATAAACACATCTCCTATATCACAACAAATAGGGGTGACCTGCATGGAGCAGTGGGTACATCCCTAAACGAAAGCATGGGAAGGGATGACCTGCATGGAGCGGTAAGTGCACCTACTCTTGACAGACTATTTCAACCATACTGGTCATTATCTGCGGTCATATACTATGTTACTATGATCTATGTTTACCCATTCCACGCCATTCATTAATTTATAGACCTCTATCATATTTCCCATCAACCGTACTTTTTTCAAGTTGAAGAGCCCTAACCTTTTAAGTCTTTTTCTCATATCTATTGCATGCACTTATGAAAATATGATCATGTAACTCCATTATTAATCCATTAGCATTGGTTCCCAGTTACAGTTAAGATTCATTACAAAATCCTTTCTTATAAGGCCCTTAACATTGAAGCCCCAGATTCTCTCTACTTATATCACCCTATACTAAATGAATAGCTTTTTACACTGCATACATGGCAATCACTTTCATCTTCCTCTGCCTTCCAGGACAAGACATGAATCTGCAAGGCACTCTGCTTTTTTTTTTTTTAAACTTTGTTGTCCCTGCTTTGTTGGAATAGTTTGCCCCTTTCTTAGTAGTGAATTAGCCTACAAACAATTCAAGTCCAAATTGAAAATCCACCTCTTCAAGCAAATCTCTGAGATCACTAATTAACCCAAGTGCTATCTGTTAACTCCAGGAACAAGCAAGAATGCAGTCTTCATGTATGGGTATCGGTACCAAAAGAGCCTGCGCAGAAATGCTCTCCAATGTTCAATAGAAAAGCTTTTGGGAGCACTCCACTGCACCTGCGTATCTGCCTTCCCACATTCTCTCCTCAGTTCTTTGTTTTCCATGGAGCTAGCAGGTTGTTTTCTTCCTGCCACCACCGAAAAACGTTCTTTTTTTTGTTTAGCTGTGCTCTGCCTTCTCGTCAATGCCGGTAGCCTCCCAGATACTGGCCCTGTTATTTTCTTGCTTTTCTAAATTTCCTTTTCATATTTTTTATCAATGGTTCACCACTAATTTAGGCCTCTGCCTATTTTTCTTCCCACAATGGATGAACTTTCCAATGGGTTTAAAAAGTGTACCAAAATGCTCTGGTACTATCTCAGTCACTGAAAACATGACTGATGTTTAAAATGTTTGGGCCCAGACTATTTGCCAAAAGAATGTCTGTTGTGCCTACAAATGTCTGAACAGGGCCAATAAGTTTGATTCTCTGTTCGCCTTGGACTCTATTTCCGGTGCTTTGGCATAGTCTAGGACATCGGCCTCTTCTCTTCGTTCTTGGGTCTCTTCAAAGTCCAAACATAAGTCTAAGACTAAAGCATCGGCATCGAAGTCCAATACCGAGCATCGAGGTAAGTCCTTATATCAAGATGCACCAAAGCATACATCCAATGCAGGTTGGCCTGCCAAACAGCCCTAGTGGGAGGACCAACCCTCCAAAGCATCACAGGGGTTCCAGAACGCTCACAAGGCCTTGACCTCCAGAGAGCTACTGGTACTATGCTCTGGAATGATGGCTCAATGCCCCCTACACTATTCCACCCAAGCATCTGTCTTCTCCTTCGATAAGCATATCCGCGCTATCGAGAGGAGCTTGGCAGCGCTCCTGGCAGCCTCGGTACAGGTAGCATAAAATGCTCCAGCGGCACAGGCGCCAGTTCTCACCTCGAGGCTGGCAACTCTCGAGACTATTTTGGAAAATCCACTCACTCCAGTGCCACAGTTGGAACAGACTGACATTGTTGGCTCAGTTCCTGGTACCAATACAGCTCACCATGAGCATCGGCATCAAGCCTTGACATCAGCACAGGATCGTCGATACATTGATTTTCTTTTGGAATCAGATACTTCCTCTTCCAATTTCGAGGGCACATTGAAGGATTCCAGAGTCACCCGGGTTATCCCTTCCGACCATTCCCCTCCTCATGAATGGTGTCAATCCCTGCCAGAGGACATATCCTTTCAGGACTTCATTAGGGACATGGCAGATCTCTAGATCACTGTGACATCCGAGACAGAACCGAGAACAGAGGTGCATCAAATCCTCCAGGATTTAATGCTACGTATGTGGGAGGCCCTGTTAATGGTTTCGCCTATCAGCAAATGCCTCAGTACCATGTACCAAGTTCCGCCATCTCCTGGGTTTCAAAAGCCTCAGTTACCATACCGCTCCATTGTAATGGAATCGGCCATGCGCTGCATCAAGAGTTTGAAGATTCATTCCTCCATGCCTCCAGGCAAGGATGCTAGCGCTCTCGATGCCTTTAGGCATTGTCGTTTTCAGGCATGCATGCTGATGTCCAGAATCAATTCGTACATGCTCTACATGGGCATTTCTCTAAAAGATATCTCCAGAGATTTTGAGAGTTTTTTGCTCCTGTCCTTCCTGATGACAAACAAGATGCATTCCTGACTTTAGTTAAGCAAAATCAGAATACATCCACGTTTCTTATAAGAGCATCTGTCAATGCCTTTGAGTCTTCCAGCAAAGCCTCAGCAATCTGCACTGGTGCTCGCAGGATGGCCTGGCTTCCAGGCATTGGACCTTAAGCAATGGGTTCACGATAAATTAGCCAATATTGGTTCTTCTGGAGAAAACCTCTTTGGAAAGGCTGGTGAGCAAGAGACTATCCAGAAAGACTTCTGACCCCTCAAGAAAGAACGCCAATGTCAAGAAGTCTTTCTTTTCTAAAAAGAAGAGGTATTACTATTCTTATTCACCTCGAACTGCATACCAACCCCAGCAGCAGCAACAGAGGCAACAAGGCCCTAGTCAGGCTAAAAAGCTTATGGCAACTGAGACACAACCAGCTTCTCCAACAGTCATCACCTGGCTTTTGACTCCTTTCTAGAGAGCATAGCCACTCTCCCTCTGTAGGGCTCCCAACCCCTTCACATAGCAGGCAGACTGTTCTTATGCCCACAAGTGGCATCTTATCACATCAGAAATATGGACTCTCAACATCATCCAAAATGGCTATCTGCTTCACGTCCAAAGTTTACCCCACCACCACCTCCACAAGGGATAATCTAACAAGCCCCTTGCAGACTAATCTTCTGTCAGCTGAGGTGGCCACCCTATGAGACTTTCAGCCAATTAACGCCCCTTGCTGCCCTTTATGGTCCACCTTTTGGGTCGCCTGTGGCTTTTACAGGTTTTTTTCAGTAGCTTGTAGCTTGGGAGTCCCATATGCGAGGACTGACTTCCTCTTGTTCCCAGAGAAAGCGTAGTTACTCACCTGTAACAGGTGTTCTCCAGGGACAGCAGGAATCAGTCCTCACAACCTTCCCCCTCCTCGTGGAGTTTTTTTCTTTTTTTGATTTTGAGCTATGTCATCATACTGAGGTAAGATGGCACCTTTGGGAGGGAAGGTGACCGTGCATGGGCAGTGTTGGTCCCAAAGGCTTTCTATGAAAGAGGGGGATTGGATTTGAGGGGGCTTCGTCAGTGCCCGTGTCACCCATATGTGAGGACTTATTCTTGCTGTCCCCCAGAGAACACCTGTTATAGGTGAGTAACTATGCTTTCCCTTCAGTCTGGCATCTGCACCCAGTGTGTTCACAAAGAGCATGGCGATAGTTGCAGGCTACCTTCGTACTTTGGGGATCTTTGTCTTCCCCTATGTAGATGACTGGTTAAAAAGGGGAGAATCCCCAGAAGAGAGAAAGCTATCTCTCTTCATAGCACAATCACGCTGCTTCAAAATCTGGGGTTTGTTTTCAAAACTTTCCAAAGTCTCGCCTGATGCCATTGCAGCAGCTCTAATTCATCGGAGCACTTCTGGAGACTCTTCAGGCCCGAGCTTTCCTCTCACAGGATCACTATGTCTGTCTTATTCAGCTGGCTAACACTGTAAGAAGCAGCACAGTTGTCACTGCTCAACAGATGCTGCGCCTTCTGGGTCACATGGCCTTTGCAGTCCATGTTCCATATGCCCGGCTACCATGCAAAAGGCTCAATGGACTTTTCTCTCAATGGACTCAGGCGACCGGGCATCTTTCCAATAAGGTTTGCATCACACCACCTCTGGTCAATTCTCTTCAGTGGTGGTGTACCCCTCAAAACTTACTCGGAGGGTCACCTTTTCAGGTTCCTCTACCTCAATGCACCCTAACAATGGATGCATCCAAACTCAGGTGGGGGGCACATCTGGACAGTCTCACTACTCAAGGGCAGTGGACACAACAAGAGTCTCAGATGCAAATCAATTTCCTTGAACTTCAGGGTCTCGGGAATGCCCTTCAGGTTTTTCAATCCCAACTTTCTGGCAAACAGGTCTTAGTCCAGACAGTCAGGTAGCGATGTTCTATGTGAACAAATAGGGTGGAACAGGTTCATATCCCCTCTGTCAAGAAGCCCTTTGTCTCCTCTTCTTCTCCATTGCACACCTCAGCCATCTCAGGGTGGTGTATCTCCCTGGCACACTCAACCTCCTAGTGGACAGTCTCCGCCATATCCTTCATCCACACGGATGGACTCTGAATCAGAAAATGGCTTCCCAGATCTTCCATCTGTGGGGGACCCCCAGAATAGATCTGTTCTCCACACAGGAGAATACACAACTGCCACTTTTGCTAGAGGCTTCCTTCCCAATGCAGTCAGTTGCCGGATGCCTTCCTTCTTCATCGGGGCAGGGATCTGTTTAATGCATTCCCTCCCACCCACCCCCTTAATATCCAAGACCTTGTTCAAGTTGCAGGCCAACAGGGGCTCCATGATTCTAATCGCCCCTTACTCACCCCACCAGCCATGGTTTTCTCTGTTGCTTAGTCTAGCATAGACTCCACCCCTCAGCTTGTGGCACGCGCCCAACCTCCCCTCTCAGGAGCATGCAACGCTCTTCCATCCCACCCACAGGTCCTCTGACTCACGGCTTGTCTGCTGAAAGCATAGATTTGGATAACATCAACCTTCCTCAGCTGGTCAAGGACATTTTGCTGGCATCACGCAAGCAGTCTACGAGATGTTCTTATGCCTTCAAGTGGTGGCGGTTCACCCTCTGGTGTACCCTGAAACATATTGATCCTTCTGCCTGGCCGGTGGATTTGCTTCTACAGTATCTTTCACTTATCCACCACAGGACTTGACTAGCTCTTTCTGGGGGAGTTCCAAGATGGCGGGTTGACGCAAACGGCTTGCAGTGGCGTTTTTCCTGTTATGGGTAAAAGAAAGACTAAGGGGGTTAAGAAGCCCTCCATTACCCCGGCGGCCTCGTCTTCGTTACCTTTACGAGTGGTGGGTCCACTTGATTCTTTTCTTATGCCGCAGTGGCAGCCGGGAGTAACGATGGTGTTGAGCCCTTTTGGTCTCCCGCTGGAGTTGGACAGCTCGCCGGGAGGCTCTGGGCCTGAGATCTCACCGCCGGAGCAGTGGCGCCCTCCCACGGATCCTTTGCTTGCGAGGAGTCCAGCATTGTTGGAGGCAGCGTCTCCTTCCGGCTTAGGAGGAGGTGCGGAACCTGGAGGGTCGACTCCGCTGAGGAGTAGTGGAGTGGTTAGTTCATCTCTCCTTGACAGCTTGGGAGTACCTGCTTTGAGGAAGGTTGTTAGCAGGACGGCTGACGCCTTACCTGCAGCTGGGACGTCGGGCAGTGGAGCAGCAGCCCGCGGAGAACAGCACAGTTATGGCACAAGTTCCAGTAACGTTTTCCTTTGAGAGACCTGTTGAATTCACTCTGGAGACTATCTGGTCTGCCATTGTAAAACTTAGGGAAATGGTTGCACCCCAGGTTTCTGCTTTGGCGGCTCAGTCTCAAATTCATACCATTTTGCTTTAGCAGCACACTTTAGAAGTTTCTGCTTTACAGTCTTCGATGTCGGATCTTCAGTAGAAAGTGGCCCAGTGTGAAGATGGCATTATTTCCTATTTGAAGGACGCATTGGCTTTAAAGACACGGATTGAAATGTTAGAGAATGCATCAAGATAGTCTAATCTTTGTGTTATAAATTTTCCGAAGGTTTCAGGCATTAGTTCAAAGGAGATGTTTAAGAAATATTTGGTAGAGGGTTTGGGAGTTCCTTTGGAGTCTCATCCCCCCTATGCTTAAAATGTATTCTCTCTCTTTGGGTAAAAAGGAGGTTGGTGGTGGGATAATCCCTGGAGTAGAACAAAGTGATGTTTTAGATATTTCTGCTATTTTGGAAATTTCACTAACTGGATCCGTTTCTCCTACTTTGATTGTAACATTTGTTCTTTCCTCAGATAGGGATTGGTTCCTGCGTATGGTTTTTAGGAAACGTAATGTATTATTTTATGGGCTAACTGTATGGGTTTTTCCAGATTTATCTAAGGAAACTCAGAGATGACGGAAAGAATTTCTATTGCTTCGTCCAGGTGTGCTTTTATTGGGGGGACAATTATTTTTGAAATTCCCTTGCAAATGTATGGTTAAGTTGAATTCTGTTTTTTATATTTTTTTTGAGCCATCACAGTTGCTTGCCTTCCTGAGTGCTCGCCGCCCTGTTGAGATGGTCTCAGCATCACACTAATAGTTTTTGGCCTGGTTGGTTGTTCCCGTCAGGTTTTTTCTTCTCAGGTTTATGAGTTATATAAGTTTGGTTTCTCCCCCTGCTGTTTGTGGGCTATAATAGGGGCAGGACTGTATATGCTGCTTTTGGTTTTCTTGTTATAATACTGATGTATCAATGTTGATTTCTTTCTGTACCCTAATTTCTATGCAAGTGTGTTTATGCTTGGATTTATTGTAAAATGATAAAGATAAAATTTTAAAAAAAGACTAGCTCTTTCAGAGTTCATCTTATTGCCATTACAGCCTACCATAGGGCAGTGGACAGTCTGCCTACTTCATTGCACCCTTTGGTGCAACGCTTCATGCAGGTTTTGCTGTTATCTAATCCACCTATCAAATCTCTGCTGGTGGCATGGGACCTCAATGTGGATTAAGCACAGCTTCTAAGGCCTCCTTTTCAGCCTTTAGCCACCACGTCTTTGAAATTCCTTTCTTGGAAGGCTATCTTACTCATTGCCCTCACCTCTGCTCACTGTATTAGTGAGCTGCAGGCCTTAGTGTCAGAACCTCCATACACTTGCTTCCACCATGACAAGGTAGTTTTCTGGACTTGTCCACACTTCCTTCTGAAGGTGGTCTGTCCTTTTTCATATCCGTCTGTGATGGTACCGGTTGTCTTTCCCAGCCCTCATGCCTCCAGAAGCAGCCTTACACATGCTAGATTGTAAATGTGTTTTGGCTTTCTACTTATTTATTTATTTATTTATTTAACAGGTTTTCTATACCGCCTTTTCCTTAAATCAAAGCGGTTACCAGACACAAGAAGGGAGAACAGAGACAGGGGGGCATACACTGACTAAACTAAAGAGTGAAGGTAAAATTGGGATACGCAACATCAAGGAACCGTTACAGTAAAACAAGTTATATGCAGGCTATAATAATAGAGACTGTTAGATGTCTGTGCCATAGTACTCAGTGAAGAGTACAAATTTCAGTTGTTTTCTGAACTCCTTTAAATCATCCATGGATCGCACATCGGGAGGGAGAGAGTTCCATATAAGTGGGGCCGATAAGGAAATTGCCCTTTGTGTAGTACATTTACACGCTTTTCTGAAACTACTTGGGGTGCTGAGGGTGTTTGATGTAGTTATTCGTCTTGGCCTGTTATTCTGGAGTAAGAGGTTATGAAGGCTAAAAGCAGAGCATTTATGTCTGATCTTGAATATATTAATTACTATCTTGTATTTGACGCGCTGGCTTATTGGAAGCCAGTGGAGCTCTTTGAGAGTAGGGGTAATGTGATCTTGAGATGCTGAGCCAGCAATAATTCTGGCTGCCGTGTTCTGAGCCATCTGAAGAGGTTTAAGTGAGTGTTTTGAAAGACCGTAGTAGATAGGATTACAAAAGTCCAGAATAGGAGTTATTAAGGCTTGGCAGACAGACCGGAAGTGGTCATATGAGAGTAAGGGCTTGAGGCGTCTAATCACTTTCATTCTGTAGTATGCAGACCTCACAGTTTTTCTGATGTGTGACTGGAGGGTTAGACCTTTATCGAGGGTAATTCCAAGATATCTAACTTCATCCTTAACTGGTATTGTAATGTTGTTGTATTTAATGAAAGGTGGGGGGTTGAAGTCGGTGTTTCGAGTGACAATAAGCGCCTCTGTTTTATTGTAGTTTAAGGCAAGGTTATTGCATGTGAGCCAGGAAGACATGTTGTCAAGGCAATTTGTGATCTTGCTGTAGTCGGGGTTAATGAGATCAATCGGTGTATAAATCATGATGTCATCTGCATAAATCGTATAACTTATTTGATGGGCTGCCATAATTTGACAAATTGGCTGAATAAAAATGTTGAATAGAAGGGAAGAAAGCGCAGATCCCTGAGGTACTCCTTGCTTGATATTTGTAGGCTGTGAAGTGTTGTTTCCAATTTTAACCTGAAACTGCCTGTTTGTTAAATAAGAGTTAAACCAACTAAGGACAGTACCAGAGATACCGATACTTTCCAATCTTGATAGGAGGATAGTGTGGTCAACTGTGTCGAAAGCCGCTGAAATAGACTGTATTTCTTTTGCCTATTCTCAGGCAGGGCTCTCCCTTGATGGTCATGTCACTGCACACAATGTGCGGGCCATGGCAACATCTCTTGCCAACTTGCGTTCTGTCTCTGTTGAGGAGATCTGTTGAGCAGCTACTTGGAACTCCATTCACACCTTTGCTGCTCACTACTGCCTAGACAGGGACTCCCATTGGGATGCTGTCTTTGGTCAGGAGGTCCTTCAGCATCTTTTTGGGACTTAACACCTACCCTCCACATCCTGGACTGTTCTGCTACCAGACTCCTCTAACCTTTCTCTTGCATGCTGTGCTAGAGTCCAAAGAGGCCACTTGGGATCTATACTCTCTGGCTGTACTCTCTAGCCCTGTGGTTGTCTGTTTAGTCTGGAGATAGGATTGTTACTCACCTGTAATAGGTGATCTCCAAGAACAGAAGGTAGACACGCAGGCACAGTAGAGTGCTCCCATAAGCTTTCATAGTGTGGAGCTCAGTCCCATGTGGAGGAGCATTCCCGTGTGGGCTCAGTTGGTACTGATGATACCCATACGTGAAGACTGATTCCCGCTGTTCCGGGAGATCACCAGTTACAAGTAAATAACAATGCTTTCTCCTCCATCTGGATAACGTAATTACTCACCTGTAACAGATGATCTCCAGGAACAGAAGGAATTTAGTCTTCACATATGGGTGATATCTGTACCGACGGAGCCCACATGGAAGCGCTCAACCAGCATCCAATAGGAATGCTTTTGGGAGCATCCCACTATGCCTGCATTGCTGCCTTCCCGCCTTTGTGACTTTCCCTCCTCAGTTGAATTTGTAGTTGAGATAAAAGGAGAGAAACATAGAAATATGATGACAGAAAACGACCACATGGCCTATCTAGTCTGTCCTTCCATATCAACCACTACAACAGTCCCCTTTTTCCCTTTAGACATCCTCTGTTTGTCCCATGCTTTTTTTGAATTCAGATACTGTCCTCATCTCTACCACCTCCACTGGGAGACTATTCCACGGATCCACCACTCTTTCCATAATGAAATATTTCTGCATATCACTCCTGAATCTATCCCCCTTCACCCTCATCCCATGTCCCCTTGTAGCAGAACTTGCTTTCAATTGAAAGAGGCTCTCTCCCTGTACATTTATGCCACGGAGGTATTTAAACATCTCAATCATATCACCTCTATCCTGCCTTTCCTCTAAGGTGTACATCTTAAGATCCTTAAGTCTGTCCTCATATGCTTTATAATGAAGAGCACTAACCATTTTAGTAGCCACCCTCTGTACTGACTCCATCCTGTTTATATCCTTTTGAAGGTGCAGTCTCCAGCATTGCACACTATACTCCAGAATAGAGAGAGAGGGAGAAACTCTACAACTCCTAGGGGAGGGGAGGGTGGGTTGTGAAGACTAAATTCCTGCTGTTCCCAGAGATCACCTGTCCAGGTGAGCAACTATGCTATCTCCAGGAACAAGCAGGAATGTAGTCTTTACATATGGGACTCCCTAGCTCCCAGATGCCAGAGGAAGGTCCCCAGAATTGGTAGATTTTCCTCAGAGCAGGTCTTTAATGGACATCTGGCATCAAAAATTCCAGGACGGAAGGTAGGAGTTGACCTAAGTGTGAAAGAGGTGTTAAAGTACAGCCTGACCAAACATGGCATCCCGGTGGGAGTCCTTGTCCAAACAGTAATGTGCAGTAAAGGTATGCACCAAAGACCAGGTGGCTGCTTTGCAGATTTTGTCAATGGCTACAGAATGTAGGTTTGCAGTGGAGGCAGCCATGGCACGAACAATCTCCAGGAACAAGCAGGAATGAGTCTTCACATATGGGTATGTCGGTACCGACAGAGCCTGCGCGGGAACGCTCCCCAGCTTCCCAAAAAAGGAAAGCTTTTGGGAGCATCCCACAGCGCCTGCGCGCTGCCTTCCTGCCTTTCCTAACCGCCTCTCCTCAGTTCTTTTCCACGGAGCCAGCAGGTCATGTTCCTGTCACCGCTGAAGAAGTTCTTTATTTTATTTCTTTGGCCGCGCGTCTGCCTTCCTTGACGTCGGGCCGGTACCGCCGGTCTTTCTTTCTTTTCTTTAAAAACAAAAAACAAAACACTTTTTCCCTCACTTAGTGTGTTTTTTCTCTTGGGCCTTAGGCTTCACGAGAAAATTTCCTCATGGAAAAACCAGCCTCTGGGTTTAAAAAATGCACTAAGTGCAGCGGTACTATTTCTATCACTGACACCCATGAATGGTGTCTTAAATGTTTGGGTCCTGACCACTCCATTTTGGATTGTCCGTCCTGCTCCTTGATGTCTAAACGAGGTTTACAGAACCGAGCAGCTAAGCTCCATGTGCTGTTTCCCTCTGATGCAGCTTCAGTAGCATCAACGTCTTCCAGGGCCTCTACTTCCTCCCATGGATCTCAGGTAACCAAACATAAATCCAGCCGATCCTCGAAGGGCAAATCTCCTTCCAAGCATCGAGATGCCTCCGGGCTTGCCCTCTAGGATTCTGCACCGGCAAAACAACCCCGTCGGGAAGCTCCGGCTTGGGAAGCTCCGGCTTCCAAAGCTCCTCCTATGGGATTACAGGTTGACATCGATGGCACGGCCTCGACCGATCACCTGTTAGAATGCTCTGGGGTACCGGCGCAACCTTCCGGTACCGAATTCCAGACATTCATGGCGTCGATGGATCACAATGTTCTATCCATGCAGCAGGCTATCGCGGCCTTCATTCAAGCTGCGACGCCACTGATACCACAACAAAACCCGTTGTCGGTATCGGCTCCGGTACCGGCACCAGCGCCGGTACCGATACCGACTGCATCGACATCAACCAGGATGCTGACTGCGGCGGTTCCCTGTCCAGGAATGCTCATCGGTACCGAACCGGTACCGATGACGCCCGATGTCGATACCGCTCGATACGCGTATCGAGCTTTAGAAGAACACCCTGACAGGCGATACTTTGATTCCTCTGAAGATTCTGATACATCAGAGGAGTCTCCTGAAGTATCTATACCCCTTCCTGAGGAACCTTCTCCAAAAAGAAGGATGTCTCCTCCAGAGGACTTGTCCTTTCAAGACTTCATAAGAGAAGTAGCTAAAGGACTCTCTATTTCAGTGACCTCTGAGTCGGAGCCTAGAGCTAAAAAATTGGACATTTTAGGTTATTCTAAGGCTCCTAAGGAGGCAGTCACCTTGCCAATTCATGAGATTCTTTATGAGCACATGATTGACTTATGGGAGACTCCTCTCACGATCTCTCCTCATTCTCGAAGATTGGACACTATATATCGTGTCCCTCCTTGTCCTGGTTTTCATAAAACACAGCTTCCACACCATTCTATTGTGGTGCAGTCAGCTATGAAGAGGATAAAGAGTGCAAAAAGTCACTCCTCTGCCCCTCCAGGAAGAGAATGTAGGATAGTGCGGTATATAAGAACTTGTAATAAAATAAATAAAATAAATTTGGTAGGAAAATCTTCCAAGCCAGTATGCTTATTGCCAGAATCAACTCCTATAGTCTTTACATGGGTATGTTTCTAAAAGAGATTGCAAATAAACTGCACACTTTCCCCTCTCCTTCCAGAGGATAAAAGGGAAGAATTCCTTACTTGCCTTAAGCATACTCAAGACATTTCAAAGTTCTCCAACCGTGCAGCCTTTGACTCCTTTGAAGGTGCCAGCAGAGCTTCGGCCATTGCCATAGCTGCTTGCAGAATTGCTTGGCTCCAAGCTTCTGATTTAGAACCTTGGGTCCAAGATGGCTTAGGAAATCTTCCATGTACAGGTGAAAACCTGTTTGGCAAAGAATGGCAAATAAAAGCCACTCAAATGGATGCAGAAAATTCTGCTTTGGATAGACTTTCAAAGTCAACCTCCATTCCTGCCAAGAAAAAACCTTTCAAGAAGTCTTTTTTCAAAAAGGGCAGATTCACTTCTACTACTGGCCAACAATCATCTTCAGGTCGCTTTGCTACTAAGCGTCAGCAACCTAAGCAGGCCAGACCTAAGTCTACAGGGGCTGCAGCAGCTCAGCAGACTCAACCTCCTCAGGGTTTTTGACTTGATGCTAGAGAACTTAGCCATTCTGGCTCTAAAGCAGCCAGAACCTCTCACCATTCCAGGAAGGTTAGCTCATTTTGCTCCCAGATAGGAGCAAATTACATCAGAGCAGTGGACCCTCTCCATCATAAGGGAGGGCTACAAGCTTCATTTCTCAAGCCTTCCTCCTTTCACCATGGTGAGACACTTCAATTCTCCAACATCTCTTCTCGACCTTTTAGGTCAAGAGGTAGCTACCCTTCTTGCCCAAGGGGCAATAGAAGAAGTACCCCTTCTTCAACAAGGGTCAGGGTTTTACTCACCCTATTTTCTGATTCCAAAGAAAACAGGGGGATACAGACCCATATTAGATCTCAGGGAATTGAACAAATTTCTATACAAGGAGAAATTCAAAATGTTTTCTCTGGGCACTCTCCTTCCATACCTTCAGAGTCAGGATTGGCTTTGTTCTCTAGATCTCAAGGATGCGTACACACATGTCCTCATCCATCCATCTCACAGAAGGTCCCTCCGTTTTGTTTTTCAAGGAAAACATTACCAATACAGAGTGCTTCCTTTCGGTCTGGCCTCTGCTCCAAGAGTGTTCACCAAATGCATGGCAATAGTAGCTGCATTTCTACGCACTCTGGGAATATTTGTATTCCCATACCTGGACGACTGGCTCATCCGAGCTCCATCTCAGTCAGAAGCCCAGACTTCCCTGGACCGCACAAGGAGCATTCTGCAATATCTGGGACTTGTGGTAAACCTCCCAAAGTCTCAGCTTACCCCTACTCAGTCCCTAGAATTCATAGGGGCCTGGTTGGATACTACCACTGCAAGGGCCTACCTTCCCCAGGCCCGTTGCCAACGTCTGGTGCAGTTAGCCTCCCAACTTCAGTCAAGAAATCACTTAACTGCCCGGGAGATGCTACAACTGCTAGGCCACATGGCATCCACAGTGCATGTGGTACCTTTATGTTCGCCTTCACATGAGAGCAGCTCAATGGACTTTGTCCACCCAGTGGACTCAAGCATCAGGAGCTCTCTCAGACCAAATAGCAACCTCCAAACGTCTTTTTTGGTCTCTCCAGTGGTGGATGTCCACCAAAAATCTATTGCTGGGGTCTCCCTTCCAACAGTTGTTGCCCCAGGCAACCCTCACAACAGATGCCTCCCAAACAGGTTGGGGAGCTCATCTACAAGACCTCTCCACTCAGGGCATTTGGTCTCCACAGGAGGCCTCTCTTCATATCAATCACTTGGAGCTTCGAGCAGTTTTTCTGGCTCTCAAGGTCTTCCACACCCTCCTAAGCTACAAGACAGTCCTTATTCATACGGACAATCAAGTAGCCATGTTCTACATAAACAAACAAGGAGGAACTGGCTCTCTGTCGCTTTGCAACGAAGCTCTAAGATTGTGGGCCTTCGCCAGAGAGCATCAAATACATCTCCTGGCTGTTTACCTCCCAGGAATCCAAAACTCTTGGGCAGACAGACTCAGTCGAGTTCTGCTTCCACACGAATGGTCCCTGCACATGGACCAGGTACTCAGAATCTTTCAGGAATGGGGAACCCCAGACATAGACCTCTTTGCAAGTCTGTGGAATGCCAAACTTCCCCTATTCTGTTCCAGAATTCCATGTCAGGGAGTTCAGGCCAGGGATGCCTTCCTCCTTCACTGGGGTCAAGGCTTCCTATATGCCTTTCCACCCATTCCCTTGATTCCCAGGACTTTGTTCAAACTCCAGAGGGATCAAGGATCTATGATCCTCATAGCTCCACGCTGGCCACGCCAAGTGTGGTACCCTCTACTTCTGCATCTCTCCCAGGCCCCCTCCCTGGACTTGGGGGCTGCTCCAGATTTTCTGTCCCAGGAGGAGGGGACTCTGTGGCACCCAAACCCCAAGTCCCTTCACCCCAGAGCCTGGTTACTGAAGGCCTAGACCTTCAGGGTTGGAATCTCTCTCAGCAAGTGAGGGATATCCTCCATGCTTCCAGAAAACCTTCTACTAGACGTTCATATGCTTTTAAATGGAAAAGGTTTTCCATTTGGTGTACTGAGAAGGGTCTTGACCCTCTAGCACTACCCTTGAATTCTCTTTTGGAATATCTCCTGCATCTTTCTAATGCAGGTCTTAAGACTAATTCAGTAACAGTCCATTTGAGTGCTATTGCAGCATCTCTTAAGCCTATCAATGGACAACCTATTTCCTCTCATCCTCTTATTGCTAGATTCATGAGAGGCCTCACTTTAACTAAACCTCCCATTAGACCCCCTCCAGTGGCATGGGACTTAAATCTGGTTCTTGGTCAGCTTATGAAGCCACCTTTTGAACCTTTAGCCACCACCTCCTTGAAATTTCTTTCCTGGAAGGTTTTTTCCTCATTGCAGTCACCTCAGCTTGCCGCATCAGTGAACTGCAGGTCTTAGTGGATAATCTACCTTATACAAGGTTCCATAATGATAAGGTAGTCCTTAGGACCAATCCTCACTTTATGCCTAAAGTGGTCTCACCTTTTCATCTTAATCAAGAGGTATATTTACCTGTCTTTTTTCCAGCTCCTCATGCATCAAGTGCAGAAAGGTATCTTCATACTCTGGATTGTAAAAGAGCTCTTGCTTTTTACTTACAAAGGACACAGCAACATAGAAAGTCTTCTCAACTCTTTGTTGCATTTGATCCCTCTCATTTGGGACTTCCAGTCTCTAAGAGGACACTGTCCAATTGGATTGCTCAGTGTATTTCTTACGCCTACCAGAGTAAAAACCTTTCTCTGGAGAACCATGTCACCGCTCATAATGTGAGGGCCATGGCCACCTCTATGGCTCATCTAAATTCTGTGTCCATCGACCAGATCTGTCGAGCGGCCACCTGGGCCTCGGTTCATACCTTCACAGCCCATTACTGTTTGGACAAGGACTCCTGCCGGGATGCCTTGTTTGGTCAGGCTGTTCTCAAACACCTGTTCCATTTTTTATCAACTCCTGCCCTCCTTCCCATAATGGATGCCTGAGTTCCATAGGAGGAGGTAGAGCCCTTCCCGGGCTCATAACCTGAGGGATCTCTCAGGCATCTCTAGCTAGGGAGTCCCCATATGTGAAGACTCATTCCTGCTTGTTCCTGGAGATAGCACAGTTACTTACCTGTAACAGGTGATCTCTGGGAACAGCAGGAATAAGTCTTCACAACCCACCCATCTCCCCTAGGAGTTGTATCTCTCTATCTATCTTTCCTTTCCTCTCTCTCTCTTTGTCTCAGCTAAAAACTTGAACTGAGGAGAGGCGGTTAGGAAAGGCGGGAAGGCAGCGCGCAGGCGCTGTGGGATGCTCCCAAAAGCTTTCCTTTTTTGGGAAGCTGGGGAGCGTTCCGGCGCAGGCTCCGTCGGTACCGACGTACCCATATGTGAAGACTTATTCCTGCTGTTCCCAGAGATCACCTGTTACAGGTAAGTAACTGTGCTTTATGGGCAGTGACATGACCTTCAAGGGATAGTCTTGCTTTGGCATAAGCAAATGAGATGCAATTTGCTATCCATTTTGATAGAGTATGTTTAGATACTGACAACACCAAGTGACTGGGATCAAAGGAGATGAATAACTGAGAGCTCTTATGGTGGTCAGCTGTCCTTTGGAGATGGGAATGACAAGGCACGCTTGCAATCAAGAGTATGGAGGATTGCCTCTGCCCTAGAGGAATGAGGTCTAGGGAAGAAGACAGGCAGGTGGTAAACTTACTGATTCAAACGGAAAGGAGATACCACTTTGGGCATGAAATGAGGATGAGTCCTAAGGACCAGCTTATCATGATGGAAGCGTGTATAAGGCAGGTCAGCTTGGAGCTCACTGATGCATCTAGCTGAAGTGAGTGCAGCAAGGAAGTTGACCTTCCAAGAGAGAAACTTTAGTGAGGTGGTGGCAAAAGGTTCAAAGGGCGGCTTAAGGTGTTGACCTAACACAGTATTAAGATCCCATGCCACTGGTGGTGGCCTGATGGGGGATTTGGTTAATAGTAGCCCTCTCATGAAACGTGTTACAAGCAGTTGTAAAGAAATAGGCTGCCCATCCAAGGGATGGTGAGAAGCAGCAATTGCACTGAGGTGAACCCTCACTGAGTTTGTCTTGAGACAAGAGGACGAAAGATGGAGGAGATACTGAAGAAGAGCTGAGAAGGGATTAAGATCCCTTAGGGTACCTACTCCACTTAAAGTCATAGGAACATCTGGTAGACTGTTTCCTGGAGGCTAGTAAGATGTCCTATACTTCCTGAGGAAGGTTGAGACCTTACAAGACTATACTTTCAGCAGCCAAGCCATGAGAGGAAGAGACTGCGGGTTGGGAGGGAGCAGTGTCCCCTCCTCCTGGGAGAGAAGGTCGAGAGCTGACCCGAGAGGGCGAGTCCATGACAGACGTAGCAGGAGAGGAAACCACGGTTGACGTGGCCAGTATGGGGCTAATGAGGATCATGTGGCCCTTGTCCGCTTGAAAAGTATTTTGGGAATCAGGGGTATGGGAGGAAAGGCATACAGGAAATCCTGACCTCAGTGAAGGTGGAAAACATCGACCTGCTGACGACTGGTGTAATGGGGAAAAGATATCCTGTGATAGAAAAACAGAGGAACCTATGAGCAATAGGGCTGTTTCTAACAGGAAGGAAGATATCAGGACACCCAGTTGCCAAGAGCAACACAAACATTCCCAGCCACCAGGGAAAGAACCCCGCACAGCTGATAAGCAATCCCCAGCTCATAGCTCTAATAGCTTTCACCTGGGAGGGGGAAGGGCTGGATTAGAGCCTCAGCAAACGTATAAGGGACGTTCACTAGAGTTAGTGAGCAGCAGTGGCAGTAGGAGGAGCAGGAGCTTTGGCTTTGGTAGCTCCAGAGAAAGCAGCTCAGAGAATTCAGAGAAGCCAGCAACAGGAAGCAGGAAAGATGTGGTGAATCAGAACCAGCTGGAGTCTGTGTGCAAGCTGAGGTCTGAATCTGGAAAGCAACGTCTGCCTTGGGCTGGTAGGAAAACTCACGTGTGTGACTCTGATTCTGAATGGGAAAGAGAAAGGCAGCTAACAGCTAATAGAGTTAATTGGAGGAGAAAGGCACAGAAACCTTTTAACCAAACCTCAAAACCTATTCCTTATGGTGAAGGCATTCACAAGGAGAAAGTACCAGTCAGGATAACTGGAAAGTATTTGCAAGCTTCAAGAAAGGGAGAATATACGGTGCCAGACATTTGTATGTGGGAAGAGGGTGCTGAGCAGCCTGAACGTAGAGAAAAGCCTCTAAGGTTTAAACCCCTTCTAAAAGGAGCAGTGCACAGACTTTCTCTTGCCTCAAACCCTGAAGTTAGGCCAATTAGCCAATGTAAAGCTGGATACAAGACTTTCTCACGTAGGAGTTATAAGGGACATAACTCTCATTACAATTATATGCCAAGATATGGTGATACAGACCCTTACCTGCTAGAGGAGATGATAGGGAGGTCACGGGAGCTGGCAGAGGAGAATAATCTGCCAACACTCTATAGGCAGCAGCAGAGTGGTACAGATGATAGTCAGATTGAATCAATGATAATTGATCCACCAGAAACAGAATTATCTGACAATCAGATGGACTGTTCATTGGCTGTATTAAGTGATGTGGTTTCACTGTGCTGAAGAGATACAGTTGTGGAAATTAACTGCCTGTTTAAAAGTACAATACTTTACTTTATCCTATCCTTTTTGCCAGAGTGTATGGCTTATGTTTCTTTATTACCTGTGTTTGGAATCCGTCCCCGGGAGGGGAAATAAAACCCTGTCTTAACTTTAACCATTCGTGCCTCAACTACCTTATTGAAAAGGAGCCCAACTACAACCTTTCAATAAAAAGTCCCCCTGCAGCCCAACCAGTACGCTAACGCTACAGGTGGCCCAGGGCGTGACACTGGGCATCGGAGTTCGGGTGTAAAAATGAGGTAGTTTGGCATTCTGTGGAGTTCCCCAGGCCTGAAAGATGTAGGAGATTGTCTCCTGATGGAGAGACCACTCATGCGGCAGGAGGATCCGACTCGCTCTGTCTGCTAAAACATTTTGGTGTCTTGGCAAATATACTGCTTGGAGATGCATCTGGTGAGCAATGGCAAAGGACCAAAGATGGAGAGCCTCCTTGCAGAAGGCCCAAGAGCCTGTTCCCCCCTGCTTGTTTATGTAGAACATAGCTACCTGATTGTCCGTCTGGACCAGAACTCTGTGGCCCTGTAGTTGTTGCTGAAACACTTTGAGGGCATTGAAGATTGCACGAAGCTCCAGCAAATTTATTTGGAGTTGATGCCTACTCTGTCCAGAGGCCCTGAGTGGGGAGAGAGTCCAAGTGGGCTCCCCAACCCAGTTTGGAGGCATCTGTTGTCAGGATGCATTGATGTGGAAGCATCTGAAAAGGTGATCTTATGAGGAGATTCCCAGGGGTAGACCACCAGAGCAGGGAGTTCATGAGAATGTCTGTGACTTTGACTTTGTCTGTGAGGGTCCTAGAGGCCTGTTTCCATTGGGAGGCAAGAGTTCACTGAATTGTCCGCATGTGCAGAAAAGCATATGGCACTACATGAACTGTAGAGGCCATATGGCCTAACAGTTGTAGCATCTCTCTATCGGAGAGATTATTTTTAAATCTTACTTGAGATGGTATCTGTACTAGGCGGGTACAACGGTCCTGGGGTAGAAATGCCCTTGACCGTCGAGTACCTAGAATAGCCCCTATGAACTCTAGTGTTTGAGTAGGAACTAGATAGGATTTTGGAAGATTTATCACAAATCCTAGATCCTGTAGTACTTGAAATGGACGAAGGAGGGATAAGTGAACTTCCTGAGAAGTGGCTGCCCTTATTAGCCAATCGTCTAAGTACGGGAAGACTAATATTCAAAGAGTCATGAGATATGTGGTTATGACCACCATACACTTTGTGAAGACTCTTGGGGAAGAGGCGAGTCTGAAGGGAAGAACTCTGTATTGATAGTGATTTCCTTGGAAGATGAAGCGTAGATACCTCCTGGGTTCTGGATGAATGAGGATATGGGTATACGCTTCTTTGAGATCTAGAGAACAGAGCCAATCTTGATTCAGGAGATAAGGTAGATGGGTTCCTAATGAAATCATTTTGAATTTCTCTTGAACTAGAAACTTGTTGAAGTTAGAGATCTAAGATGGGTCTGTACCCTTTGTCCTTTTTTGGAATGAGAGTACAGAGAATAGAACCACATCCCCCTCAGGAATGTTGGAACCTCTTCTATAGCACACTCTGACGGAAGAGGTGATCTCTTGCTAGAGGAGAGCAGTGAGTGGGGGGTGGGAATGATATTCCTCCACTAGAGTAGTGGGGGTATGCTTTGTAGATGAAGCTTGTACCTCTCTTGCACTATAGTTTAGTGTCCCCACTGCTCTGAGGTTATGAGGTGCCATCTGTGGGCATAAGTGTTCTATTGTTTTGATGTAAACCGCGCTGATGACAAATAGCGCGGTATATAAGAAATGTTAAATAAATAAATAAATAAAATAAATAATGGCAAAGCCTGCCTGCTATGTGGAGGGGGTGGGGGTTCCCCAGAGGCAGTGTGGCAATGTTCTCTAGGAAGAAGTCAAAAGCCAGGTGTAGATTGAGTCTGTGCTGCTGGTTGCAGTTTATGAGCCTGTGGCTTCTTCTACTGCTTAGGTGGGTGTTGCTTCCTCTGGCTACCCTGCGGCTGGTATTGAGAAGTTGAAGGGTAAGAAGAATATAATTTCTTCTTACCATAGAAAAGCTGCTTAGCAGCTGTTTTTTTTTTTCTTGGTAGGGTAGGCAGAAGCCTATTAAGGGTGGCATTTTCAGATTCTGAGAATCCTTATCTTGCCAATCCTTTCCAAACAGGTTTTCTCCTGTACAGGGAATATTTCCTAGCTTATCTTGAACCCACTGTTCAAGATCTGATGCCTGAAGCCAGGCAATCCCACAGGTACCTATACAGATAGAAGTTGTTCTGCTAATGTATTCAAAACAGTCAAAGGGTTGCCCTATTGACAAACTTGGAAACATTTTGGGCGTGTTTGACTAATGTAAGGTAGTCTGCCCTCTTGTCATTCAGGAGGAGCCCATTGATTCCAGATCCCTAGTCACTTCTATGTATGTAGAGTATGTATGAACTTACACGGACTGAAAGCATGGAGGCCTGAAAGCATCGGCAGCCAAAAGCATCAAGGGTTCTTGACTCTCTACCAAGGGGATTGGAGGAGTGCACTATTTCAAATCATTTTTATTGGGATTATATGATATTCCAAAACACAACATTAACGCAAATAAGTATACAATATGCCAAGATACAATTCCTCCATGTATAGGAAAGCACAAAGTGAAATACAAGTTACAAATTTAGCATCCCTTCCCCTCCCCTCTTCCCCCCCCCCCATCCCCTTAGCACGAGAGCTTTATCATTTACTGATTCATGTACAAGCACATAGGGTCGTTCCCAACCACCCACCTGCAGTGGCCTCAGCGCCTCTAGTTCTTCTTCTGGGGAAAGCACAAGTTCCATTCCCTACATAACCCGGGAGTACATATTGGACAGGGTAGGACCAACAGAGTTAGACGTTCAAAACCAGAGCACGTTCTTTATGGGATAAATGAAAGATCATGGGAGACCACAATGCCATAAACCCATCCCAACTTTTGCCCCCTTTCTGTCTCGCCGTCAGTTTTTCCAAGCGGAGCACCCAGCACTAGGGGGGGGAGACCTCAACCCATCTATGCAACAGGGACTTTTTAGCAATTAAAAAACCACGCTCAAGCAAGGCCCTCTGCGCCACTGGAATCCCCCCCGAACCCAACTCCCAACAATGGAATAGACAGATTTCCCGGTGGGCTACAAATTGAATATCCAACCACCCCGCAATCTTATGACAGACCTGTATCCATAAATCCTGGACCAACCTGCACCCCCAAAATTTATGCAGAAGAGTGCCCGGCTCACGACCACACCATCCACATTGGGCTGAAACTTTAAGTCCCACGCGATTTGCCCAGGTATCACAAGTATACGCTCTCCACAAAAATTTATATTGAAGTTCCTGTAAGTAAACCCATTCTGGCCCCTTCGCGATCCCCACAAAAGCCTGCCGTAACATGTCCGGTGTTACAGCTTCCACCCCCTCTTTCTTCCATCGCTCACTTAAATTCACAAGATAAATATCTCCCCTACTAGGACGAAGCAGCATCTGACACGCCTCCTCTCCCCGTTGAGCTTCCGCGAGCCTCTCCAGAACAAACCGTGGGGTGTCTTTCTCCACTCCAGGGCGGATTGTCATGGCCTGAGGCAATCCCCTCAAATAATGCCGTACTTGCAGGTAGCCATAGAAATCCTGTCTAGGTATATCATAGCGCCATTGTATGTTCTGGAAACTGTCCAGGGTTTGACCGTCCTCCATAAACAAATCACCCAGGCATACCACCTGCCGCCGTTCCCAACCTCGAAAGATATTCATTCTAGAAAATCCTGGCACAAAATCCGGGTTACCCACAAGAGGAAGCATGGACGAACCAGTCCAATTCCATCCAAAACGTTGTGATAGGACTCGCCACGCGGAGCGCAAGGCACCTAAGTAGCGTCCCCCCTCCCGAAGGGCCATCGGCAATCTGCTCATCTGGAGGACATATAGACGGTGGTACGGTTCCACGATTTCGTCAATGTGCCTCACCGGCGCACTGCCCCCTATACCCCCTAAGAGGGCTCCCACATGCTTAGTTAAGTATCGGAGATTATAATTACGCAAGGAGGGTAGCTCCAAACCTCCCTCCTCCCTCCGACTCATAAGGGCCTGTAGTGGAATTCGGGAACGCTTGCCCCTCCACAAAAATCCCCGCAAACCAGCTTCTAAACGCTTCCATTCCGCAGTCGAGACCCAAAGGGGTAGCATACGTAATACATACAGCCAGCGAGGGAATTCGACCATAGCATAGAGAGCAATTCTCCCTCGAAGGGATAATGGCAGGCACCGCCAGCCTTGGAGTGTTTGCAAACTCCGAGCCAAAAGACCAGGGATATTCACTTGATATAAGCGATCAGGCCTATCAGGCAAGTGGATCCCCAGATATTTAATCACCCCATTTGCCCAAACCAACGGGAATTCTCCCTCCCACGTTGGCTGCACCTTGCCGCCCACATCCAGCACCACAGATTTCAGCGCATTAATTTTTAGACCCGAAAACTTGCCGAACTGCTGTATCAGGTGAAGTAAACGATGCAGAGAGGCAAGTACATTCGTTAAACAAATCAACATATCGTCGGCGAAAGCACTTATTTTCATTTCCTCGCCGCCCATTCGGATGCCCGAGATTCCCCCATCCCTCTGAATGGCCTGGAGTAAAGGCTCCAACGCAAGGACGAAAAGCAGGGGAGACAACGGGCACCCCTGACGCGTGCCTCTCTCCAACGTAAATGACTCCGAGAAGATCCCATTAACACCCACTCTGGCCGAGGGTTGAGCATATAACGCACGAATCCATTGTACAAAGTGCCCATGAAGCCCAAATCCCGCCAACACATGCCAGAGATAACCCCATGCCACTCTGTCAAAAGCCTTCTCAGCGTCCAGGCTCACTAAGAGCAAGGCTTCGTCCTGCCGTAAACAGTGGTCCATGCCCAATAGCAATTTAGACAAATTCCGGGAAGCCTCCCTGCCCTGCACAAAACCCACCTGTCGCGCATCGATAAGTTTCGGCAAGACCGGGTTAAGCCTGGCCGCCAAAATAGACGCCAGTATTTTCATATCGCAGTTAATGAGAGAGATAGGCCTATAGGAGGCCGGGTCCAAGGTATCTTTGCCAGGCTTAGGAATAACGGTGATATCCGCACAGCGCATGTCCCGGGGGAAAATGCCTGCAAGACGTGCATCATCATACATCACCCCCATGGACGGTGCCAGCCGAGAAGCCAACATTTTATAGTATTCAATACTGAACCCATCCGGGCCTGGGGTCCTATGAGATTTGCCGCGTTTAATCCCCTGCAAAATTTCCTGTACTGACAACGGCGCGTTAAGAGCCTGCAAGTCAGTATCATCCACCTGTGGCAAGGACTGTGCTGCCAGAAAGTCCACCCCTTTTGCATAATCTCTCGCTTCCTCACTATACACCTGAACAAAGAACGCTCGAAAAATCTCGGCGATACGCTCTGGTTGGTGATGTAGGACACCCGCCTCACCCCTTAACACGGGAACAAAACGGGCCCCCCGGGGATCTCGAATAAGCTTGGCTAGCAACGTGCCAGAACGGTTGCCATACCGATAGAGGCGATGTCTATAGTACTGCATTGACAGGCGTGCCCTACTCTCAAGCAAGTCATTCAATGCTGCCTGCGTGCGTACATACTCCCTCTGCAGCACCTCATCTCTGCCTCCCCCCAACCTGCGTTGAAGGCCTCGCAAAGCTCGCTCCAGCACCAATAGACTACGATCTAGATGCTTACGCCGCGCCGACACATAGGAGATAATAGCACCTCTCATTACTGCTTTACCTGCTTCCCAAAACAAGATAGACGTGCACTGGGGAAGATCATTAAAGCAGACATAGTCATCCCATTGTTTTTCAAGATATTTCCGGAAGGCCTCATCCTCCCAGAGATAAGCGGGGAACCGCCACCTCCTCTGTGAGGGTCCTTGAGAGTCCCACAGAATCCAGATGGGCCCATGATCAGAAACCACGATCGGGTCTATACCCGCCTGCAGTACCCGTGGGAAGCCGCCCTCGCTAACCAGGATGTAGTCTATACGGGCCACGTGTGGTGCGCCCGCGATTGGTGTGTATATTCGCGCACCCCTGGGTGTAGGACTCTCCACACATCTATGAGATCTCCCATTCTACACAAATACCCTACCCCCTTTTTGGTCCACAAGCCCGTTGGACTCTGTTGGGATTTGTCTAGGCATGGGTCATGGGGACAATTAAAGTCTCCCGCAATAATTAATTTGTTCGTGCCATGGTTAGCCACCAACCGTAGAATCCGTTTATAAAACTCGTGGCCATAAACATTTGGAGCATACACATTTAGCAACCACACGGGTTCATTGTACAACTTAGCATGCAAGGAAATGTAACGCCCATGCGGGTCAACCTCCATTTTACTCACTTCCAGAGGCACACCCTTTTTCACTAATATCACTACGCCTGCTTTTTTTGTACCAGAGGCCGCCCCATGTGCACTTGCTACCCAGTCTCTTGCCAGCTTACGATGTTCCAAGGCACTTAAATGAGTCTCTTGTAACATGGCTATATGCACACCCTTCCTCTTAAGTGCTTGCAAAATTTTGGTGCGCTTAACAGGAGAGCCTATCCCTCCCACGTTCCAGGAAACAATCTTAACCTCAGGCATCCCATCCTACCAATAGAAAAATCAGCAGTTGATACAGCTGTATAGAGTTCCAAAGGTGCCCAGCCTCACCCTCAGAACCAAAGCATAATGCTACCCCCACAACATACCTCCAATCAAGCGTGCTTGTATCTGAAACCACCCCTCTGAAACACCGAAGTGCCGTGCTAATCCCCCGTGGGCTCCCTCCTCCTCCCCTCCCCCCCATCCCCTCCCCCCCATCTTCCCCAACCGCACCCCACCCTCCCCCCTAAACTGCACCCACTCCACACCCCCCTCCACTCCCCCCTTGCTACCATCCCCCTTAGATCCTTTAGTCCCCGTAATACACACAGACCACACATCCCTACACCCCCAGTATACACATGCATTCAGTCTCACATACTTCCCACCTCCAAAAGCAGTCACACATAGGCCCCCACTCACCCCAGCATACACAGATATGAACATAATAACAAGAACAGTATATATATCAAAGATCCCTCTCCCTCCCCACACCCCCCAAACTCTCAGCATCCCTCAGTTCTTATGGTCTCGAGAACCAAGACCCTCCCCGAGGGAGATAGATCACCGTCCAGGGCACCTCCGGGTCACCAGCAGACTGGCAGAGTCATCAAATCATTGCAACGTTCCTGCAGGCATGGCCCACTGCACCTTAATTCCAATCGGCCAAGGCCGCGAGTCAGCAGTCTCATCCGCCGCGCACGCTGCATGCCCCAGGGTATGTGCACCACCAAGTATAAGACTGCGGAAGCCCGGCATTGTCCTACGCCCTCCATCACTTCTTCAGACAACCGCATCAGGTGCCGCATGTGAGGGCAGCTTAGCCAGAAACTTGCGAGCGTCCTCCGGTTTACCAAAAGAGTGCGTGGTGCCCATATGAAAAATCTTTAAGACCGCCGGGTACACAAGGGCGAAGCGTATTCCCTTTTGTACCAGCACCGAGCAGACAGGGGAGAATTCTTTACGCTGGACAGCTAGGGCGGCAGAGTAGTCTTGGAACAAAAGCACCGCTACATTATCCAACTTCAAATCACGTCTTTTGCGGTAGGCCTGTAGCAAGGCCGCTTTATGTTGAAAGTTCAGCAGTCTCGCCAATATAGGCCGCGGTCGATTGCGGCCCTCCATCCTTTGCCCCAACCGATGGGCCCGTTCCACTCTTATCTGCCCTAGCAGATTCGGGAGACCAAGCTCCTTTGGCAGCCATTCCTCAAAAAGTTGGACAAGCTGTGTGTCCGCCCAGGTCTCGGGCACCCCGACTAATCTTAGGTTGTTCCTACGGGAACGGTTTTCCAGGTCGTTCACTTTTTGGAGCAAAGTCTCAATCTGTTTTTTCTGTGCTGTAGAACTCTTCTCCAGTGCCAACTCACCCTCTTCCAATGCAGTCACCCGTTGTTCCACTTCATCTACGCGCCTGGTAAAGTCTACAAAAGTGTCTATGTTTATGTTTATGTTTGTTTATTTAAAACTTGGTATACCGCCCAACACCATGGGCACCTGAGCGGTTTACAATAAAATTAAAAATAATTTAAAAATATTCAAAAATATTTAAAAATAGGGCTGCAGGAAAAAGAAAAGGAACGCCAATTAAAATAATAGAAAAGAGAGGAAAGGAAAGAGAGAGAAAAGCAGAAATCAATAACAGTTACAAATACAAATACAAATAATATCTTGAGGCAGAAAAGGGGGAGGGGGGGTTAGGGAGGGAGATTGAACGCTACTTGAAAAAGGTGGGTCTTGAAGTTGGGTCTTGAAGGATTGATAGGACTCCTCTGCACGGAGCGAGGGGGGGAGAGAGTTCCATAGGCTTGGGGTCAGAAAGTAGAAGGCTGAAGAACGGGTGGAGGTAAGATGGGCCTGGGAGGGAGAGGGAAGAGACATACGGTTTATGTGAATGGTACGAAGCAGACGGTGGGAAGTACGAAAGTGAATCAGGTTAGCAAGATAGAGAGGGGTACCGGTGCGAGCAGCCTTATGTGCAAGAATAAGAATTTTATACTGAACACAAAAAGAGACAGGTAACCAGTGGTGTTGAAGAAGAAGAGGAGTAACATGGTCAAAGCGGGAAGCGTAAGTGAGGAGGCGGATAGCGGTGTTTTGAACACGTTGAAGACGAGACAATTGGGCTTGGGGGAGACCAGCTAGGGAGACATTACAGTAATCCAGACGAGACATCACAAGGGAGAGGAGAAGAGTAGCCAGAGCAGAGGAAGAAAGAAAAGGACGGATAGCGCGGAGCTGCCTAAGAGAGAAAAAGGAACGTTTGACAACAGAGGAGATATGCGCCTTAAAGGAAAGAGAAGAATCGAGAGTCCCCCATCTCCTCGAGTTTCTTAAGCACATTATCAAATTTTGGTTCCAATAACTTCACCACCTCTTGCGCCACTTCCTCCGGGCTAGTCTCCCCACTGTCGGTACCCGGGGAGCTAGGCATACTTCCAGAGCGGGCCGCGGCGGCCATCTTAGCTTCCCTCGTGCTCGGAGGCTTTTCTTTCTTAGAAGCCGCTCGCATGGCCTTCTCAGGGCGATTTAAGCGGTCAAAAGCACTCCAAACCAATGTCGTGCAGCTAGCACACACAGCTCAGTGAGCACTGCCCGTCAAACTATGGTATTTGCCGGTTAAATTGCAAGTTTCTGCTGGCGGCCCGGGAGCGCGACGAGGAACGCTCCTCACCCGCTCATGTGCTCACGTGATCCTCTGGAGGAGTGCACTATATGTAAAAACTACATGTGCAGCATTGCTAGGAAAGGGGAAGTGCTACTGATAGGAGATTTCAATATGCCAGATGTTGATTGGCACATTCCTGCTGCAGTATCATCTAGAAGTAAGGAGATCCTGGATTCTCTACAGGGAGAACTATTCAGGCAATTGGTAACAGACCCCACACGTGAAGGGGCCATACTGGACTTGGTGCTTACCAATGGTGAAAGTGTTTCTGATGTTGTAGTGGGAGATCATTTTGCATCCAGTGATCACCAGATGGTGTGGTTCAGTATTAGGACTAGGGCTGTTAGAATCCATTCAAAGGCGAGGATCTTAGACTTTAGGAAGACTAGCTTTGCGAAGATGGGCCAATACCTCAGGGAGTCTTTAGTTGGATGGAACAGCTGAGGGATGTAGAAAATCAATGGGAAAAACTGAAAGGGGATATTTTAAGGGCAACCAACCTTTTTGTTAAAATGGTAAATAAAGGAAAAGAAGACCGCTATGGTTTTCGAAAGTAGCTGAAAAAGTGAAGAAAAAGAGGGAGGCCTTCATGAAATACAAGTGATTACAGAGAGAGGAAGACAGGCATCTATATTTGGAAAAACTTAGAAAAGCTAGCAAAGTAGTCAAGAAGGCAAAGATTCAAAAGGAGGAGGAAATAGCCAATGCAATAAAATGGGGGGATAAGACATTTTTCAGATATATTAGTGAGAAGAGGAAGGGCAAGAGTGGTATTGTCAGACTCAAGGGTGCAGGGGAGGAATATGTAGAAGCTGAAAAGGATAAAGCGGAATTGCTTAACAAATATTTTTGTTCTGTGTTCACAGATGAAGAACCAGGAGCAGGACCTCAGAAAACACCCACAAATAGGAACAGAAGCAAAGGACATCTTTCAAAAGACTGTGTTCGTGAGAAACTAGCTCAACTTAAAGTAGACAAAACGATGGGACCGGATGAGATACACCCGAGAATACTGAGGGAACTTGGGGACGTTCTAGCAGCTCCACTGACTGACCTTTTCAATGCCTCGTTGGAGTCGGGAGTGGTGCCAAAGGACTGGAGAGAGGCTCATGTGCCTTTACACAAAAGCGGAAGTAAGGATGTGGTTGAAAACTACAGGCCAGTTAGTTTAACTTCGGTGGTGAGTAAATTATTGGAAATGCTGCTGAAAGAGAAAATAGTGAGGTTTCTGGAGTCCAGCGGATTACAGGATCCGAGGCAGCATGGATTCACCAGAGGCAAGTCTTGTCAGACAAATCTGATTGATTTCTTTGACTGGGTGACCAGGGAGTTGGACCGAGGGAGAGCCCTAGATGTGGTGTATTTGGATTTCAGTAAAGCCTTTGACACTGTTCCTCACAGGTGACTTATAAACAAACTGAGCACCCTAGGGATGGACCCTAAAGTTACTGCTTGGGTTAGAAATTGGTTGGGTGGGAGGCGACAAAGAGTACAAGTAAATGGAGCTCACTCTGAGGAGAAGGATGTTATCAGTGGTGTGCCCCAGGGATCTGTCCTTGGTCCGATTTTTGTTAGCATCTTTGTTAGTGATATAGCAGAAGGGCTTTCAGGTAAGGTTTGCTTCTTTGCGGATGATACCAAAATCTGCAATAGAGTAGACACCCAGGAAGGTGTAGATAACATGAGGAGGGATCTAGCTAAGCTTGAAGAATGGTCTAGAATTTGGCAGCTGGGATTCAATGTTAAAAAATGTAAGGTCATGCATTTGGGCCGCAGCAATCCAAGGGAGCAATATAGTATAGGGGGTGAAGTACTTTTGTCCACTAAAGAAGAGCGGGACCTAGGCGTAGTTGTGTCTGATGATCTTAAAGTAGCTAAACAGGTAGAAAAGGCGACGGCAAAAGCTAGAAGGATGCTTGGGTGCAAATGGAGAGGAATGGCTAGCAGAAAAAAGGAGGTGATAATGCCTCTGTATAAGTCTTTGGTGCGACCTCATTTGGAGTATAGTGTGCAAATATCTGGAGACCGCACCTTCAAAAGGATGTGAACAGGATGGAGTCGGTGCAGAGGGTGGCTACTAAAATGATTAGTGGTCTTCATTATAAAGCATATGAGGACAGACTGAAGGATCTTAATATGTACACCTTAGAGGAAAGGCGGGATAGAGGGGATATGATTGAGATGTTTAAATACCTCCGTGGCATAAATGTTCAGGGAGAGAGCCTCTTTCAATTGAAAGCAAGTTCTGCTACGAGGGGACATGGGATGAGGGTGAAGGGAGATAGATTCAGGAGTGATATGCGGCAATATTTCTTTACGGAAAGAGTAGTGGATCTGTGGAATAGTCTCCCAGTGGAGGTAGTAGAGATGAGGACAGTAACTGAATTCAAAAAAGCATGGGACAAACACTGAGGATCTCTAAAGGTAAAAAGGGGACTGTTGTAGTTATGGAAGGACAGACTAGATAGGCCATGTGGTCTTTTTCTGTCGTCATATTTCTATGTTTCTTAGAACTCTTAATTCGATGCATAGCTGATTCCACCACCATTCAGTGGTGTGGAAGCTGCGTCTTCTGGAACGCAGGGCTTTCTGGTACCCGATACGTGGTATTGAGTCGCCAGGTATGGGGAGACATGGTGAGGGGTGTCTCCCACATCTGGAACAGAAGGTCCTGGAGTATGCGGTGTATCTGGACAGTAGTCTCCTCTTTAGGAGCTGTAGCATATTGGAGAATTTCCAACTCCTCTGCACTGGGTTCTTTCTCTGAGGCAGGAGTAATGGATAGCGTCCAACTAGGAGCAAGAAGCCACGTCAAGCCAAGCACACAGTCAGAGAACGTGGTACAAACCAAGAGTAGGGGTATATATCAAAAATTTATTAACATTGCCAACACATATTGCCAACTCGACACAGGCCGTGTTTCGTCAAAACTTCTTCAGGGGTAAAGGCAAACTAAAAACAAACAAGTCAATAAATGAAAATATAAACATCATACATTTAAATAAACATACAAATTAAATTAAAACCAAAGATAAAACTGAATAAATAGCATCTAAAAACCAAAATGTTGGAACGCTATTTAAAAACAATATGAACTTGAAAAAGTAATAACATTGCATACGAAGATGGTAAGAAAAATAGATACAACATTTCAAAAACAAGAAGAATATACATCGGACAAACATGAACAAAAAAATTGTATACATAAAAAAATATATATACCTTACCGGTAAAGCAATAAGCACCCTTCACTAGAATCTATAGATATATAAAAAAGGGGCATATAAAAAAGGAGAGAAGGAGTGAGTCTATTATAAGCCAGATTCATCAGTCAAGCATCCAAATAACATTTTAAATAATAGAAATGAGGCATGCTTAATAGCCTGTTCTTAAAGCTTCAAAAAAGGTGGGGGAAGGGAGAAAACATGGTGAATTAAAAAGGATCATCACCATATAAAAAACCATTATAAAATGTATACCCCACGTAAACAAACGCACCACCATTGTGAAGAACATCCTAAAACCATGTGTTTCTTTTAAAGCATCAAGTGAGCGAAGAAAAACCGCATAACAAAATATTACTCACTACCAGCAGTGTTTCTATTGGCACCATACAGTATACTGAAAAACAACAGAAGCAACCTTTGAACCTTAAATACCACCCAAAAAATATAATCTAAAACGTCATCTAAGTGAATCAAAACAAACTCAGTGTAAAAACCTTTTCAGGTATCTTAAATGTGGAAAACCTCTTGAAATTGAAGAGAGCTGCTGTGCACTGCACCGCTATCACGCTTCAATGGAGCATCACCTCCTTCCAAAAAACGCCGGCGCATGTGCAAAGAGGACCTTATACGGATCTATAGATGATGTCATAGGCAAATACTAACCCTTAGAACAATCAAGGTGGTAAAACAGGATCTCTACCGCAAACATTTGCAAATCAAAGGGATCGCTGGCAGTCACAGCGGGGCTCTTCATGTCCATAGAAAAAAAGTGTCAAGAAAAAGGGGGGAGGGTGACTGAAAACCACACATGGTGCTGCACATTGCAATGGTATACTAAAACTTAAACTGTCCCAAAATAAATAAATAAAACAAACAATGGATAATAAATATATTAAAAATCAAAACCACATATATATATAGGGAGCACACAAAAATATAATAAAATAGTCTACATCATCAAGACAATCGTGATCATAAAAAAGAATTGAGCTAAAACCTACATACCCATCATATAGACAAGAGGATTAAAAATGATAAACAACCAACACCACACATAGTGCTGCGCGCCGTGTAAATGCAATAACCCAAACAAAATCCAAACCTTAAGCCTAACAAGTGTATAAATATGACAGAAATGCTAGAACATGACAGGGTAATACACATCATCTGGATAAACATCATCCAAAAGAAGAAAGACATAAAAATGAATATGTTAAAACCAAAAGGCAAACGCGATAAAAAATGCATGGTAGCTGTGCATAGCAGTAGTGCAACTAAAAAATATAAAAGTGGAAGCCATATAAGACCAGGAAATTAAAAATAAAAATAAATAAACGAAACCGTAAATGAACATAGTGGGATAATACATATCGTCTGGATAAACACATTCCAGGGGGAATTAGCAGAATCATAAAGATGATATCATAATTATATTAAAATAAAAGAAAGGACAACAAACCACATAGCGTTGCACACAGCAATAGTGCCACAGTACCAGAGCCATTAAAAACCATCCCAAAATAAATAAATAAATAAAACGGAGAATAAATAAGTAAAAACATTATAAACCAGGGAAAATAAAAGACCAAGACCATAATTTCCATGTAATACGCGTAATTAAGATAAAAATAATAAAGATAAAAAAGCTAACATAATACAGCGCGCAGCAATAGCGCAACAAAGACCAGGGCAAAGAACTTGACAAAGGAAAAATTGGATGAAACAAATTATCTAGAGGAAAACCGAAAGATCTTGATCCAGATTAAGTCCTCTTGGAGTCATGGAGTCCAACATAAAAATATATTTCTGTTCCAATTGCATTATGGTCTTGTTAATATCACCACCTCTCCAGTTTAGTTTAACCTTTTTAATGACAAAGAATTTAAGATCCAAAATTTTGTGTGCCTGTTCCATCCAATGTTCTACGAGGGATTTTTCAGAAATACCTCTCTTAATTGCACTCCTATGTTCAATAATCCTGACTCGAACACTGCGTATATTCTTCCCCACGTAAAGTTTCTTGCACGGACATTGAATGACATATATAACATGAGTGGTCTCACAGTTGGAAAAATCTTTAAGAACAAACTTCTTGTTTGTGATGGGATGGAGAAAGAAATCGCGAACTGGTAAAACATGTACACATACTGAACAGCGACCACATTGAAATTGCCCCTTATTCTTCGGTAAAAATGAGCGTTCTGTCAAAGCAGAGGGAACCAATAAATTCTTTAAATTGACATTCCGTTTGTGTGCTATAGTGATGGGAGTGGTTTGGAAACCATCAAGAGACTGGATCAAATGCCATTCTTTCTTTAATATCTTAACAATATCCCGGGAAACGGTAGAATACAAAAGAGGGCAAACCAACCTTATATTAGTATCCTTCTGTCTAGGTACAAGGAGAGTTTCACGGTCTGATGTATAGGCCCTTGTATACGCATTCAAAATATATTTGGAAGGATAATCCCTTGCACAAAATCTGGCCTTCATTATTTTAGCTTGAGAATCAAAATCACAATCTTTTGTGCATACTCTCCTGGCCCTTAGGAACTGACGTACTGGGAGATTTCTTTTCAATGCCGGATTGTGGAAACTGCTGAAATGTAATAAATGGTTACAATCTGTGGGTTTCCTGTACAAAGAAGTGGTTAACCGATTGTCCTCCTTTTTAATAAGTAAATCCAAATATGGAATACAGCATTGGTCATAAGTGAGTTGGAACTTTAGATTACTAAGCCGTTGATCCATTCATTAAAAAGAGAGAGGACCTCTTCTGTACCTTTCCACAAAATAAAAACATCATCAATATATCTGATCCAAAGCATCACGTTATCTTTATATGGATGATTCTTCAAAAATCTTTCTTCGAAATCAAATACAAAGAAGTTAGCGACATCAGGCGCCCTTGAAGACCCCATGGCCACCCCCTTAACTTTTTGATAAAAAAGATCCCTAAAACAAAAAAAAAGTTTTCACATAAAGCTATCTTAGCCAATGCAAGTAAAAAATATGTAGGGATACTTCTGTGTATTGATCTTTTTAAAAAATATTGTTCTAAAATTATCAAAGATTCTGCTTGGGGAACATTGGTGTATAGGGACTCAACATCCAAAGTCACCAAAATAATACTTGAATCTATATCTTGAAATTTCGTCAGAATTTCAACAACATGAGATGAGTCTCTTGCGTATGACCACATGGACAGAACAAAAGGACGCAAAAATACGTCCAAAAATTGAGAAATAGGTTCAAGTAGGGAACCAATTGCAGAGACGATCGGCCTACCTGGGGGGGAAGTTAATGATTTATGGATTTTAGGAAGAATATAAATTGTGGGTATCACTGGTGATGGAACAATGAGGAATTCCTTCTCTTTCTTGGTAATATATCCAATATCAAATGCTGTTTGTACTAAATTGTCAATTTTGCTTTTCAGCCGTTCAGTCGGATCGCCTGACAAACGATAAAAAGTGCGATCTTTTAGTTGTCTCTCTATCTCTTCTATGCAGGGCCGGATTTACCTATACGCCACCTACGCCGTGGCGTAGGGCCCACAGCTGACAAGGGCCCACAAAAATAGCCTTTTTAAAATTAAATTTAAAAAAAAAAAACGCTGGCTGCCGCCACGGCAGCATGGATTGTCCCGCGGGGCTCCCTACTGCTACAGGCTGAATCCCCTCCCTGCGCCCGGCTGAATCCCCTCCCTGCCTCCCTCCCTGCCGGCGCAGTGTGTACTGATAGCACCGGGTTCGCTCTCTGTCAGCAACGGGAGAGCTGAACTGGGGGAGGAGGAAAAGTACAGCCAGGCGCACGGCAGAGGAATTGCCTGCGAGAGCGTCTCTGACTGGCCGCGGAGGTCCCCAGCATGGACCTCCACGTGGAGAACCAGACGTGGCCCGACTTCATCTCCGGAGAGAAGACAGCGGAGGCCCGCTCATTCCGGGTTGTAGACTCGGCAGAGGTAAGAGGGCGGGCGAACGTCGGACAGGCAGCGCGAGCAGCGCACGCTGCACTCTGCAGAGCAGGCCCGGCCACGTGGCGTCAGGGCGGGAAGCTCAGGCAAGCGGCGGGCTTCCCGGCTGGGCAAAGCAGCGGTTTTCAGGGCGCTAGAGCGCAAGCCTGTGGGATAATTTTCTTTTTGTCTGTTTAGAGCTCAGCTGAAGTTGTGAGGTGCGTGTTTGAAAAAAAAAAAAAGTGAAGGAAGGATTTTAGAGTGCAAGCGTGTAGGTGAGTAGGTGGACAGGACGGGGCCTTCTCCAGGGGGTTATGCCATCAAGACCTCAGTGTTTCATTTGTGGGGCCAAGAAAAGTTCAGTTTCAGACGTCTGTAAGGCCTGTGCTAAAGGGGGGTTAGAACTGGTAATGGGCTGGGGGGGGGGGGGTTAGGACTGGCAATGGGCTATGGGGGGCTGACTGGAAATGGGTTGATAGGACTGGAAGTTGGCTGATGGGGGGTTAGGACTGGTAATGGGTTATAGGGGGGCTTAAACTGAAAATGGGG
Source organism: Ichthyophis bannanicus (assembly GCA_033557465.1). Classification (NCBI taxonomy): domain Eukaryota; kingdom Metazoa; phylum Chordata; class Amphibia; order Gymnophiona; family Ichthyophiidae; genus Ichthyophis; species Ichthyophis bannanicus. Next base: position 521,062,200 of record CM066037.1, read on the forward strand.
TGATGGGGGGTTAGGACTGTAAGTGGGTTGATGGGGGGGCTAGGACTGGTATTGGGTTGGGGGGTTGCTAGGACTGGAAATGGGCTGATGGGTGGCTAGGACTGGAAATGGGCTGATGCAGGAACTAGAAGGGAATGGATGCTGGGTGAGGCTGGAACTAGAAGGGAGCTGATGTTGGGGGAGGATTAGAATGGGATGGGGCTGGAAGAGTAAAATGGAGAAGGGAAAAATATTTTGTGTGGGAGGGATAAAAAATCTACAATTGGCCGGGTATTGGGAGAGTAAGTGGGGATTGAGGATGGAGGGGTAAAATTTGAGTGGATGAAATAGGAATGAGGAAAGAGCAAAAGGAGAAAGATTAGTATGTTAAAGCAGATGTAGAGAGAGAATGGAAAAAAACTAGAAGAGAGAAGAAAGGACAAATGGACAGCAGACGATGGAGAGTTAGCAGAAGACTACGAAGAAACCAGAAGAAAGTGGCTGGAGCAATTGCAGCTGAAAAAAATGCACAAAAGGTAGAAAAATATCTCTTTATTTTGAATTTATTAATTGGAATATGTCAGCTCTGGTAAATGTGCATCATTAACGTCTGCGCTTTGTTTAGTACAAGAGCAAATTTAATGTATAGTTTTATTTCTACAGTGTTGTACATTCCAAGTTTGGCTTTTGGGATTCCCAGTTTAATTATTGTCTTCCTGTTTCTAAATTGTGATTCCTTGTTTGGTGACGGTCTATGTTGTGCATGTGTAACTGAGCTGAGGTGTTCTGTTTATATAATTCCTATTTGACAGTGCCACTTGTTCTCTTTCCCCAGTAGGTCATGTATTGTTGTTCTCTGAAATGTATTGGTTTAATATTTGCAGTGTTGCCTTTTGATTGGTAGAGTATGGTGCTTTGTGAGTCCTGGTAGTGCTGTTAGGATACGGCGGGTTTGCTATGGGTTCTAAATGGGCAGTGTTTGTAGTAGTTCCTAATGTGTCTGGCAGTTGGCACTGGATTATAGTAATGTAGAAATCTTTGTCTTTCTTTATCCATACACTCATTAAGAGGCATGTTTACTAAAAGTTAATATATGGTAACATTATGCAAATATTTATGCAAATGAGGCCCCTTATGCAAATGAGGCCCCGCACCCCCCTTGGGCCGCCCCTGCTGGGGGCCCACAATTTTTGTTGGCATAGGGCCTCACTCAAGGTAAATCCGGCCCTGCTTCTATGTATAATTTTTTATCCATGACAACCACGGCCCCACCCTTATCTGCTGGTTTAATGATGACCGTATTATTTTTCTGTAGGGAAATAATAGCATCCCGTTCTCCTTTAGAAAGATTGTTATATAAAGGAGCCGACTTAGCGCAAACTTGGTTCACCTCTCGTAATACTATTTTCTCAAAGGCTATTATCAGTGGATCAGTCTGAGGAGGTGTCCAGGTGGACTTCTTACTGATCACAGAAATATCAGAAGAATCAATCTGTTGTGTACTAAAAAAAATGTTTTATACGAATCTTTCAAAAAAACTTATAAAGATCTAAATTGATCTCAAACAAATCGGGTCTCCTCATAGGAACAAAGGAAAGCCCTTTTTAAGTAGAGACTCCTCATCTTGTGACAGTTTATAATTAGAAATATTAATTACATTATTTTGTAGGGTGTAGGTCATATCCTTCTCTCGTGAGACCAATCTCTGTTCCAGTTCCCTCTGCCTCATCCTCGTCCGCGACCCCTCTGATGCTGGTAATTTGACTGATTGTGTGTACAATATTGATAACCGAGGTATCCGGATGCCCAACCCGGCTTGTACCCATCCCTCACCCCCCCCCACCTCCTTTCCTTACCCCTTCCACCATCCCCCCCCCCCCAAGACAAACCGCACAGACATCAGGGTTTGGTGCAAACATTGCTTGGTCGCAGCTTTATTGACTGTAAAAACACCGGCCCAACACGGGCCAATTTTGTAATCCAAAACAGTAACTGAATAACAGAATAACCCCCCCCTCATCCGGATGGTGCCCCCCACCAGCCGTTAGTAGCAAAGTGGAGCACCATCCACACCACCCCCCCCCCCTGCGCCCGCCTAGCCGTTATAGCAAAGGCCGGCTGAGGGGGTTCCTATTTCCGGGTAGAGACCCCATCCGGGACGTCTCCCCCAACCTGACGAGCCGTGCCGCTCACCTGGAAGGCGGCATATGGCTGCAATGAGGCACCGGGTCCACGAGCACGAGCTCGCTACCCCGCTCACCCGACCCAAAAGGGGCCACCCCCCCCCCCCACCAGCTGCAACGACATCCATCTCTCTCCCCCCCCGCCGCAGACAAAGGGAGGGAGGGAGGGAAACCTTTCACCAGCGCGAGCAAGGAGGAAGAGAGGGGTCGCCGGCCAGCGAACCCTCCTTGCTCGCGCTGCCACCCACGTGTCCGCCTACGCGGACCAAACAATCCGCCCCCCCCCCGGAGCATAGGGCCCAGCGCGCCCCCCCCCCACTCCCCCAAGCAAACACGGCCAGCCAGGAAGTCGGGCCCCGGAACCCGGTTACCAGGCCGGCCGCGGGACCGGGGCCCGGCGGCCCAGCCCCTCATAACCGAGGTATCCGGATGCCCAACCCGGCTTGTACCCATCCCTCACCCCCCCCCCACCTCCTTTCCTTACCCCTTCCACCGTCCCCCCCCCCCCCAGACAAACCGCACAGACATCAGGGTTTGGTGCAAACATTGCTTGGTCGCAGCTTTATTGACTGTAAAAACACCGGCCCAACACGGGCCAATTTTGTAATCCAAAACAGTAACTGAATAACAGAATAACCCCCCCCCCCTCATCCGGATGGTGCCCCCCACCAGCCGTTAGTAGCAAAGTGGAGCACCATCCACACCCCCCCCCCCGTGACCCCCCCCGCGCCTGCCTAGCCGTTATAGCAAAGGCCGGCTGAGGGGGTTCCTATTTCCGGGTAGAGACCCCATCCGGGACGTCTCCCCCAACCTGACGAGCCGTGCTGCTCACCTGGAAGGCGGCATACGGCTGCACTGAGGCACCGGGTCCACGAGCACCAGCTCGCTACCCCGCCACCGGCACTAGGTAGCTCGCTATCCTAGAGCCGCCCCCACCAAAGAAAGCTGCGACCAGCACCAAGACTCCAATGCCTCCTGCCAATCATTGAGAAGCAGGTCCTGCCCCACCGGGGCCAAGTGAACCCCATCCAGCCGGTACAGACCGGCACAGGCGACATCAGCCCACGGGTGTCGAACATGTAGCCCACCCGTCTGCTGCACCCAACGCCCAATCTGACGGTTGAGCTTGCACAAACCCCTCGACCAACGCCGTTGGGTCCAGCAGGCAGGGCGAGGAACAATGTCCGACCAAATGATGGCCACCCCTGGGATGACCTCCCGCAGCCGGGCAATGTCATTCAAAACCGTCATAATGAGTTGCAGGCAAGCCCAGCCAGCAACGTCATTGCCCCCCAGGTGAAGCAGCAGCCCGACTGGCCGCTGTCGCCGTCCGAGTTCTGCATGGACGTGGTCCAGGAGCTGTCCCCAGTGCATGCCACGGTGGCCCATCCAGCACAGGCGCACTCCTGCCCCAGCAAGACCAAGATGCACCCCCAACGGCCGAACAGCCGCTCGACGCTCCGCCCAGTAGACAAAAGAGTGCCCGATGATCCACCAGTCCCCACCGGACACACCACCTGAAAGCAGAAAAGAGCGGACTGCCACCAGCAAGCAATTCTGCAACAGGGAGAAAAGCATTAGTACCCCCCAGGCCCCGCCCCTGCACCGCCCCCTCGTGCAGAGCACCCAAGGAACTAGGTGGCACCCCCGGAGGCCGGTGGGCGAACATACCCAGCATAAGCCCCCGACCGCCATCTGCCAATGCGCTGAATGACCCGCGAGTCCAGACCCGCGGCCGCCGCGCTAGTCGCCGCCCCAATCCGGAATGAGTGCGACGCTTAGCTCCGTTCAGGGCAACCCAAGGTGCGCAAAACCAACCGTAGCACCGCCGTGAACTGATACTGAGTCACTGGCCTGCCGTCCGCGTGAATGAAGAATTGGCCCCGCACCCCCGGTTGCTGTTGCACGTACGCACCCAAAGCCCGCACGGGACAAGACAACAAGGGGGGAATAGCACGGAGCAAGACCCAACCCCCTTTTCTGGACTGGTCCGTCTTGGACCGTGATAAGAAAATCTGCACCCGCGCCGGATCCACACGAACATGCCCGAAGTCGAGCCCGCCAAAAGCCCCTCGGCTCGCGGACCGAGGGACAAGCTCGGATACCCGAAAGGCGCCGAAAAAGGCCATAGTAAACAGTGCATGAAACAAGACCGCCTCGAACCCGGAGGCCGCCACCCGCGGTAAAACCGCACAAACCTGCAACAAAAGCTCATGAGATATCGGGAGCCGCCAATCCCGCGCCCCCGGCTGTACGCGAGCCCATCCGGCAAGCAGACGCCCAACTAAAAAGGAGACACGCGGGTTTCCCCAACCAGCAGCTTTACAAAAGAAAGAGAAGCCCGCCAATGCTCCAGCAACTGCCGACCGGGCCCAGCCCTCCTGCTTCACCCACAACACAAAACGGCCGACCAGGCCATCCGACACCGCCCCCCCAGACCAACCATGCGTGCCCAGAAAAGCACTCACCTGACGGTAGCCCCGCCGGTACGACGCCCAGGTACTACGAGCCACCGATGCTGCCAGGAGAACCATTAGGTCAGGGTTCCAATTCTCCAGAGATGTTCCGGAACCCGCGCAGGCAGCTCGTCCGCCTGAGGAGCCAGCCGCCAGAACTGCGCCCACTGAAAACGGGACAAAGCGTCAGCAATAGTGTTCTGAGCACCAGGCACGTGCCGAGCTCTAGTGGTGACGTTCAAACGCAAGCAGGCCAACACAAACACTCTCATCAAGGAAGCCACCCTGGGGCACCGGGGAGCTTGACGGTTTATGACCTCAACCACTGCCGCGTTATCGCACCAAAAGACTACCCGCCGGTCCTGCAATCGGTCCGGCCATACCCAGAGAGCCACCACAATGGGAAAAAGTTCCAGGAAGGTGATATTCCGGGTGAGGCCGGAGCTTACCCAATCCGCCAGCCAGGGCTCAGCGCACCAGGACCCGTGACAAAACGCCCCAAAACCAGAACCGCCCGCCGCATCGGTAAACAACTGCAGATCGCGATTCGAGAGCTCCGGCAGCTGCAGGACAGAGGACCCGTCAAAGCCAGCCAAAAAGGCGTCCCAGACCCGCAGATCCGCCCGCATCCCAGCGGACACCCGAATACGATGATGAGGCAATCGCAGCCCCGCCATCGCCAAGGAGAGGCGCCGCGTAAAAGGGCGCCCCATGGGGAGGACACGGCAAGCAAAATTGAGATGCCCGACCAACGACTGGAGGACACGGAGGGAAGTCTTGGAAGCGGAACCTATAGAGGCCACCAACTCCCGAAGGCGACGGATCTTTTGCGCTGGCAAGCGCACCACCATAGCCACCGTGTCAATTTCAATACCGAGGAAAGTAAGACACGTAACCGGTCCGACCGTCTTATCAGCAGCCACACGCAGAAAAGTGCTGAGGAGATTGGGACACGTGGGAGCACGCTCAGGTCCGACAAACAGAAAGTCGTCGAGATAGTGCACCATGGAAGCGGCCCCCGACTGTCGTTCCACGACCCAATGCAAGAACGTACTGAAGGCTTCGAAGTACGCACAAGAGATGGCACAGCCCATGGGCATGCACATATCAAAATAGTACCGCGCCTCGAAGCGAAACCCCAGCAGAGGGAAGGCCGTGGGGTGCACCGGCAACAGGCGGAAGGCCGATTCAATATCCACTTTTGCCAGAAGGGCACCAGGCCCGCATCGACGGACCAGGGAGACGGCGGCATCGAAAGAAGAGTAATGGACCGTGCAGAGCTCACGAGGTATGCGGTCATTGACCGAATCGCCTGGAGGGCAAGAGAGGTTGTGTATCAACCGGAACTTGCCCGGCTCCTTCTTGGGAACCACCCCCAACGGCGAGACCGTAAATGGGGAAAAGGGGGGCACCAGGAAGGGGCCAGCAATGCGACCCAACGCACACTCATCAGAAATCTTCCGCCGCACAAAATCCCCATAAATCCGAACGGAGGCAGCATTGCGGGACCCCCCTTGGACGAACGCTCCCTGGACAGGAATGCGGAAACCCCGGGAAAACCCACCCAAAAGCAAACCCGCCGCCCTCCCCCGACGGGAACGCCCGTACGCCAGCAACCAGGGGCGCATCGCCGCCACGCGTACGGGGGTACGGGCCAAGGCCCGCCCCCAGTTACTTTCCCGCCGAGGGGGCCCCCGGGACCCCTTTTCTGCTGCACTTCGCAGCTGCGTGCGCACCACCGCACAAGGAGCAGGCATGCTTGAATTTGCAGTCAGGGAAGGGGCAGGACGCCTTGTTGAAGCGCCATCAGACGTCCCCCCCCACCGAGAGCTCCCTTTGGCTGAGGCAAAGCCGAGCCGGAGGCACGAAAGGAACGCCCGCTAGCTGGCACCGGCGCCGGCCCCGCCCTACCGGCCGCCCCGCCGGATACCCCAGCGCGACCCCGTACGGACATCTGGGTCAACCATAGGTTGATGTCTTTCGTTCCCCACATCAAGCGGCTATTCTCCTCCATCTGATCCCGAAACTCCTCGTCATAATTTAACCAAGCCCAACCCTCGTGAGCCTGGGACGCCGCCAGGATATTATCAGCATAAGCGAACAGGGCCCCGTACTGATCCGGGAAGTAATGCCCCCATACGCTCGCCAAACACAAGAAGGCGCGGGTCCAGTTGAGGGTGTTGCGAGAGACCTTGCGCAGCCGGCCCGCCTTCTCATCCTCCTTGCGTTTTTTCCTGCTCTCACCAGAGCGCTTCCGACCATCGAGGAGACTGAAGATGTCAATATATTTTCGGTGCTTGATCCGCCGCCGCAACTTCCGCGGAACGGCCTCCCACAACTCAGAGCACTGTATGACGGAAACCCCACCCAAGGCGCCCGCTGCCGCCCCTCGAGTGGAGCCGAGCGAGGAAGCCAAGGACGACGAGGAGGAAGAGGAAGAGGATGCACGCCTGCAGCGCCGAGCCCGTTTGCGCTTCCCCGCTACCTTCCCCGCCCCCACAGGGCCCGGTGTAGATTCAGGGGCCCCCCCCCCGCAGCGCCACCAGCATACTCACCACTCCCCCCAGCGGGGGCGACAGGAGCCCCGCCAGATGACACGCTAGGCGCCGGAACCTCGAGCCCAGCAGTGGACCCCGCAGGGTCCGCACCAGCCAACGTACCAGAAGAAGCCATGGAGGTGGAAGGCGTTGAAGTCCACAGAACCTGCGGAGAAGAGGAAGAGAAAGCAGCCAGAGCACCAGGGGTACCGAGAGCTGTGGGCGACCCGGCCCCCCAAGTCCGAGCCGAAGACCCCAACCCCCCGGCCTCCCAGGCCGCTGCCCCCCCGGCCGCCCCACGAACGTCCCCTAACCAACCCCCCCAGCCACCCCAAGGGCCTCCACCCCCCCACGGGGCCGGTCCGAACGGCCAAGGGCCCGCTGAACCCGGGAAACCGGTAGCAGGAGGGGAAAACCAAGGGGAGGGGGAAGGCCCCCCCGCGCCCGGGGGAGGGGGTGGGAATGAGGGCCAGCCCTCCGCTGCCATAGGCAGCAGGCTGTGGACAGGGTCCCGCGGAGACCCGGGGCCGCCGCCGACCGGGCCGCCCGACACCTCACCGCCCCCCAACGCCGCCAATGCAGTGCCCTCCACCAGAGGCCCCGCAGAAGGATCTTGCTCGCCCCTGGAGGCACTCGCCACACACGCGGGCACAGGGAGCCCCCGAGCGGCCCCCCGCCCCCGAGCCCGCCGCACCCCGCCGCACCCCGCTAAGCCCACGGCTCCGCCGCGCCGCAGGCGGCCCCCCGGGAGCCGGGGCTGCGGCACGGCCCGCCCTGCCGCGGTCTCCAGGCAGGGCACCACGCCGCAGAGCTCCCCGCCCTCGGGCGGCACCCTTCGCCCCCCTTGCCACGCCCCGCAGCGGGACCCGCCGGGCCATGGAGAAAAAAGGGGCACTCAGCCAAAGGACGGCACCCGGCGGCAAGGCCCTGCCCCCCCAACCAACCAAGGCAGCACCGCTGTATAATAGCAGGTGTCCTGGTATTTAAAGAGTTTTTTTTTTTTTTTTTTTTAATCTATTTGTACGTGCCTTATTGCTTTCGGTTGTCCTTTCTTTATTATTTTTTTTTTTTAATTAATTGGGCACAGCAGGGAACGCTGCGCTCAAAGGTCCCCAAGCCGGCCGGGGGCCCCGCTCACCAAACGAGGCCTCACACAGGCCTGACCAACCCCCCACGTGCCCCGAAGCCAACGGCCACGCTGGACTCTGCCGAGGAGAAAAGCAACCACGCGAAAGCGCGTTGGTTTCTTTACTTTCGGTTTTTTGTTTTTTTTTTTGATGGTGAGGCACGGGGACGAAAAGCACCCCCCACGGACCACCCGAGACAAAACAACGAGACCGGTAGGCCAAAACAACCCACCCGCACCCGAAAGCGACCACCTCCAAACCTTTCACCAGCGCGAGCAAGGAGGAAGAGGGGTCGCCGGCCAGCGAACCCTCCTTGCTCGCGCTGCCACCCACGTGTCCGCCTACGCGGACCAATCAATACGCCCCCCCCCCCCCCGGAGCATAGGGCCCAGCGCGCCGCCCCCCCCCCACTCCCCCAAGCAAACACGGCCAGCCAGGAAGTCGGGCCCCGGAACCCGGTTACCAGGCCGGCCGCGGGACCGGGGCCCGGCGGCCCAGCCCCTCATTGTATTGCCGATCTTGATCGAAATGCGGAGGCGGTCCTCGCATATTCTCTTGATTCCAAAAGGGGGGAGGGGCCGGATTATTCGTTTTCTCTCGATAGTGAGCATATTGTCGGTCCTGATTTACATGTGATTGCCGATTGCATGAATGATCTCGACCACCCCCCTTCCAAAAACTGTCCATGTCGAAAAAAGGAAGTTTTTTGACATGATGATCCTGTTCAGTATTCACATGGGATTTTTTGGTAGAAAACAAGGAAGCAGATGGGTCAAAACCCTCTACAGACTCACTCCTACTCCTCTTCTTTTTAGGTTCAGGAGACAAATCAAGATTAGAATCTTGTACAACACTGTCTTTCCGATCAAAGAGAGAAGGTCTCTTTTTAAACCATAGCCTATCATTATCGACCTTCTTACTCCAGTGGTAGATGTAACCAACCTTATAATCGTCTTCATCTCTCTTAAACTTATCAACCTTTTTATCCTTAACCTCTTTTTTAAAAAGTTGAATATTTCGTTCATAATCATTGTGAACTGTCCCGAAATTCTTATCACACTCTCTGAGTACCAAGCTTACCATCTAAATCATTTTTCAAAAGTTCAGATTTCTTATTCGCTGTGGTGATCAATAAAATCATCAAATCAAGAGAACACTTATTTAAAATAGCGTTCCAACATTTAATAAAGCCTTCTTCATTACGATACAAACCAGGGGCTTTGTTCATCCTAAGGCTTGGAATAATTTTGGCTTTGCAACATTCCAAAAGATACGACGCATGCATCTCTTCTCTAACCATTTTTTAAGCTTTAAGAACAGGCTATTAAGCATGCCTCATTTCTATTGTTTAAAATGTTATTTGGATGCTTGACTGATGAATCTGGCTTATAATAGACTCACTCCTTCTCTCCTTTTTTATATGCCCCTTTTTTATATATCTATAGATTCTAGTGAAGGGTGCTTATTGCTTTACCGGTAAGGTATATATATATTTTTTATGTATACAATTTTTTTGTTCATGTTTTGTCCGATGTATATTCTTCTTGTTTTTGAAATGTTGTATCTATTTTTCTTACCATCTTCGTATGCAATGTTATTACTTTTTCAAGTTCATATTGTTTTTAAATAGCGTTCCAACATTTTGGTTTTTAGATGCTATTTATTCAGTTTTATCTTTGGTTTTAATTTAGTTTGTATGTTTATTTAAATGTATGATGTTTGTTTTCATTTATTGACTTGTTTGTTTGTTTTTAGTTTGCCTTTACCCCTGAAAAAGTTTTGACGAAACACGGCCTGTGTTGGGTTGGCAATATGTGTTGGCAATGTTAATAAAATTTTGATATATACCCCTACTCTTGGTTTGTACCAGGAGTAATGGATAGGCCTCTTGCCATATCATTGATAAACTCCTGGAAAGACATGTCTTCAGGAGGGGACATGCACCTCTGTGGAGACGGAAAGGGATCCTTGGGGAGATTCCTCATCTCTCTGGTACCGATCGATTCATCATCTGAAGAATCTGAATTGGTAGATTCAAAGGTATCAACAAGAGCGATGCCCTTGTAAGGACCGGCACCGATCGGTATTGGTGCAAGACCTGCCATGTTGGTACCTCGGAACCGGGAATAGACTCGAGTGCTGGAATGGGTGGGAGTGTGCAGAGGGGCACGAAGCACGATGCTGATTGTATTGGTATCAACTGTATCGGTACTTACGGTACAGATGCTGCTAACAGAGCTGCAAGACTCAGCTCGATGGCTAGTATGGGCTCGTCCATCGAGCTTGACGATGCCTGAGTATCGGTACTGGAAGCTTGGGCTACTGTTCCAGAGCACGGCACCAGGAGCTCTCTGGAGGTGGAAGCCTCGGGAGCATCCTGGACCCCTTGTAAGAAACACAGAAAAATGATGACAGAAAAAGACCACATGGCCTATCTAATTTGTCCTTCCATATCAACCACTACAACAGTCCCCTTTTTTCCTTTAGAGATCCTCTGTGTTTCTCCCATGCTACTTTGAATTCAGATACTGTTCTTATCTCTACCACTTCCACTGGGTGACTATTCCACAGATCCACCACTTTTTCCATAAAGAAATATTTCCGCATATCGCTCCTGAATCTATCCCCTTTCACCCTCATCCCATGTCCCCTCGTAGCAGAGCTTGCTTTCAATTGAAAGAAGCTCTCCTCCTGTGCATTTATGCCACGGAGGTATTTAACCGTCTGTCATATCACCCCTATCCTGCCTTTCCTCTACGGTGTACATATTAAGATCCTTAAGTCTGTCCTCATATGCTTTATGTTGAAAACCACTAGCCATTTTAGTAACTCTGTACCGACTCCAGCCTGTTTATATCCTTTTAAAGGTGCGTTCTCCAGAACAATACACCAAATGAGGTCACACCAAAGACTTATAGAGAGGCACTATCACCTCCTTTCTTCTGCTGACCATTCCTCTCCCTATGCACTCAACATCCTTCTAGCTTTTACTGTTGCCTTTTCTACCTGTTTAGCAACTTTAAGATCATCAGACACAATCACACCTACGTCCCGCTCTTCTTTAGTGGACAAAAGTAATTCACCCCCTATACTATATCGCTCCCTTGAACATAAGATAGGCCATACTGGGTCAGACCAAGGTCCTTCATGCCCAGTATTCTGTTTCCAACAGTGGCCAATCTAGGTCATATGTACCTAGCTTGGATTGCTGCAGCCCAAATGCATTAACTTGCATTTTTTAACATTAAATCTCAGCTACCAAATTCTAGACCATTTTTCAAGCTTAGCTAGATTCCTCCTCATGTTATCTACACCTTCCTGGGTGTCGAATCTATTGCAGATTTTGGTATCATCCGCAAAGAGGCAAACCTTACTCGATAGCCCTTCCGCTATATCACTAACAAAAATGTTAAAAGAATAGGCCCAAGGACAGATCCCTGGGGCACACCACTGGTAACATCCTTCTCTTTAGAGTGAGCTCCATTTACCTGTACCCTTTGTCACCTCCCACTCAACCAATTTCTAACCCAAGCCAGTGACTTTATTTATTTTTATTTTATTTATTTGCATTCTCTTATATACCGCGCTATTCTGCATCAGTGCGGTTTACATTGAACAAACTGAAATTACATTGAACAGGGCATTATAACTTGGAGATAACTATTTTACAGGGAACATGGGCTATGGAGGGTTAAGTGGCTTGCCCAAGACCACAAGGAGCACCTGTGGGACTAGAAACTCCAGTCCTTCCGGCCCAAGGTTGCTGTCCTCTAGTGGGACTTTAGGGTCCATACCTAGGGTGCTCAGTTTGTTTATAAGTTGACTGTGAGGAACGGTGTCAAAAGCTTTACTGAAATCTAAATACACCACATCTAGAGCTCTCCCTCGGTCCAACTCCCTAGTAACCCAGTCAAAGAAATCGATCAGATTTGTCTGACAAGACCTGCTTCTGGTGAATCCATGCTGCCTTGGATCCTGTAATCTGCTGGACTCCAGAAACCTCACTATTTTCTCTTTTAGCAGCGCTTCCAATAATTTACTCTCACAGAGGTTAAACTAACTGGCCTGTAGTTTTCAACCACATCCTTATTTCCGCTTTTGTGTAAAGGGACCACATGTGCCTCTCTCCAGGCTTTGGCACCATTCCCGACTCCGAGGCATTGAAAAGGTTAGTCAGTGGAGCTGCTAGAATGTTCCCAAGTTTTTTCTGTATTCTAGGGTGTATCCCATCCAGTCCCATCGCTTTTTCTACTTTGTTTAGCTAGTTTCTTACGAACACAGTCTTCTAAAAATTGTTAAAAATGCCCCTCGCTTCTATTCCTGTTTGTGGGTGTTTTCTGAGGTCCTGCTCCTTGTTCTTCATCTGTGAATACAGAACAGAAATATTTGTTAAGCAATTCCGCTTTATCCTCATCAGCTTCTACATATTACTCCACTTCACCCTTGAGTCTGACAATACCACTGTTGGTCTTCCTCTTCTCACTAACATATCTGAAAAATGTTTTAGCCAATGCAATAAAATGGGGGGGGGGATATTTCCTCCTCCTCTTTGAATCTTTGCTTTCCTGACTACTTTGATAGCTTCTCTTAAGTTTTTCCAAATATAGATGCCTGTCTTCCTCTCTTTGTGATCTCTTGTATTTCATTAAGGCATCCCTCTTTTTCTTCACCTTTTCAGCTACTACTTTCGAAAACCATAGCAGTTTTCTTTTACCTTTATTTACCATTTTAACAAAAAGGTTGCTTGCCCTTACAATATTTATTTATGTATTTAATGTCTTTTTTTTTTTATACCGCGCTCTTTGGAATCAGTGCGGTTTACAGTCAACATTTGAACAGTGCAGGCCGGGCTTACACTGGACTTACAATGAACAAGGGATGATAACGTGGGATTAACGTAACTATGTACAGGGTATATACACTTAGCATCTATTACCTGGTGGTATCTTTACAGTATTACATCAATATTTACAGCAGTAGGTCACTACACATTCTTTAGACTGGGGGGTATTGTTGAACTAGGGGGTGGGGCTGCGATCATGTGGCGTTGGTGTGCTGGGGGTGAGCGCCTGCTGGTGAGAGTGGCTGGTTGGGATATGTCATTATTTATTTATTTAACAGTTCTTCTATTCCGCGCTTTTCAGATCAGTGCGGTTTACATTCAACGTCAACTATACAACACAGGCATTCTGTATGAGAGTAGTACTGGAGGAAGAGGTGGTGCTTTAGTGCCATCCTAAATTGGTCGGTGATGGCCCGGAGGGCAGGCGGAAGCGTGTCCCAGAATGTGGGTGCGTAGAGGGCAAAGGCTCTGTTTCTGGATGTTTGTGAACATTTTGTTATTGCCTTCAGGATTCTCAGGGTGTTGGCAGCAAATGATCTCCTGGCTCTGTTCCCCTTTCAGTTTTGCCCACTGTTTTTCTACATAATTTCACCATTGGTAAGCACCAAGTCCAGTATGGCCCCTTCATGTGTGAGTTTTGTTACCAGTTACTTGAGTAGTTCTCCCTGTCGAGAATCCAGGATCTCCTTACTTCTAGATGATACTACAACAGGAATGTGCCTATCAACATCTAGCATATTGAAATCCCCCATCAGTAGCACTTCCCCTTTCCTGGCAGTGCTGCATATATCTTCAATTAACTCTCCGTCCACTTCTTCCTCCTATGAGGTAGGTCTGTATATCATGCCAATGCAAATAGATTTCTCTTAACCTCTTTCTAGTTTAACCCACAGTGCCTCCTCTCTCCCTTTTAAGCTCCGTAGTTCCAAAGCTTTAATATTATTTTTTGCATATAGTGCCACTCCTTCTCCCCTTTTTCCTCCCCTGTCCTTTCTGAATAAAGTATAGCCTGGTATAGTTACATCCCACTCATGGTTTTCTGTGAACCATGTTTCTGTAACTGCCACTCAATCCAAGTCAGCCTCTCCTATTAAAGCGTCAACATCTGGGATCTTATTTCCCATGCTACGGGCATATTTATACGCACCGCTTTCCATATGTTGCCCCTTTTACCCATTTCCATAAAGGTATTTCATGTTTCACTTACCTGGGGGCTTTCTTCAACCTTCTCCCAATGAATCTAGTTTAAAGCCCTCTTCAGTAGATTAGTCTGTCTGCTACTGAAGACATGTCGACCTTTCTTGGATAGATGGATGCCATCTCTCCTCTGTAATCCTTGGAACAGCATCCCCATGGTCCAGGAAACCAAAACGCTCTCTATGACATCATCCACGCAGACATGAATTCATCTCCAGGATGCAAGCCTCTCTGCCTTGGCCTTTACCCTCAACAGGGAGGCTTGAAGAGAACACCATCTGTGCCCCTCTCTGGCTTCACCCTCTGTCCTAGAGCCATGAACTCATTTTTGATACGCTCAGAGGGGATACCTGGCAGTATCATTTGTGCCAATATAGATTAGCAACATTGGGTAATAGTGGGCTTGATAATCCTCGGCAAACTCTTCGTAACATCTCTGATTTTGGCACCTGGCAGACAGCATACCTCTCTAAACATCAAGTCTGATCGGCAGATGGATGCCTCAGTATCCCTCAGAAGAGAGTCACCAACCACCACTACCCTTCACTTCCTTGTGGTCACTGATTCTGCACCTTTGGGGTGCTCAAACTCTGGTTTTTCCCGTTCCAGATATGCTTTCACCACCTCCATTTCCAGTGCTGCATAATGGTTTTCAGTTCAAGGGCTGGAGAAATTGTATGGGTGATTCTCCAGGACCAAGCAGGAAGTCAGTCCTCACATATGGGTGACGTCGGCGCCGACGGAGCCCTCGCGGAGCAATTTTCCCCAGCTTTCAAAGAAAGCCTTTGGGAATTGCAGGGCGCATGCGCGGTCCTCTTCCCGCCCAAGGGTGCCATCTTGCTCAGTTTTCTTTTTTCCGCGGAGCCCTTCAGACGTTGTTTGTGAATCCCCGCAGAAAAGCTGATTTATTTCTCTTTTTTCTCTCGGTTTCGACGCCGGTTCTTTTCCCGCCCGGACCCGCGACGCCGGTTGCGAGTCCGTTCTTTATTTTTCGGCCTTTTTACTTTTTCACTGGCAGCCCGGTCTTTTGACCTCGCAGGGGCCCTTTTTCCCCCGATGCCTGCCAGCGGGTTTAAAAAGTGTGACCTCTGTAAGAAACTCATGTCTCTTACCAACACACACGACTTCTGCCTCCGCTGCCTCGGATCCGATCATGACCCGATGATCTGTGGTCCATGTGGCAAAATGTCCTCAAAAGCGTTGAGTCGGCAGCATCAGCGGGAACGTATCTTCTCTGACTCCGGCGGGGCTCGGACCTCGTCAGAGGCTTCGACATCTCGGGACTCTGGTCCTGAGCATCGTCGAAGTTCCTCTGAAAGGGGGTCTCCTACCCGGGAACATCATCGGAAGAAGAAACCCGCGAGGGCGGGATCGGTGGACGCTCCTGGTTCCTCGAGGGCCAGGTCGCATAGCCCCGATTCCCGTCCCGGGTCCTCGGAGGTGGAGAGGCCTTCCAAACATCCTCGTCTTGAGATGGACTTGCCCGCTCACGTGAGTACTGTTGTCCTCGTAGACTCGCCTCCGAAGGAGCCGACGTCGGGCCCGACGCCGTCGGGGCCCAAGTCGGGGGCTGCTGGGTCTCCTGAGCTCGGACTCAGGTTGACGGCCTTGGAGAGCAGTCTGACTGCCTTCATGGACCAGCAGCGGGCATTGATCGCTGGCCTCGCCGGTGCTTCTGCCCTGACCGCCGGGACGTCGACCTCCAAGTCGACCCCGGAGACCGAGCCGTTCCTCGAGTCCATGAGGGCTCGAGTCGATCCTCGGTCGCGGTCTCCTTCGGCCTCCCGTTCGGGACCGAGGTCGTCGACGCCGACTCCCTCGGCATCGGGGCGGATGGCATCGATGCCCGCCCGACCGGAGACGCTCGACGACTCCTCCGAGGACGAAGAGTCACCTGGTTCCTTTCGGACTCGGTGTGTCCCATCGGACTCCCCCGAGTCCGAACCTCGGAGATAGTCCCCCCCGGAGGATACCCGGTTCTCGGACTTCGTGCGGGATATGGCCAAGGCCTTGGCCTTCCCCGCGGATCCCAAGGAGGAGCCTCGAGTCGAAGAACTCGATGCCCTCCAATATGACTCTCCCCCGAAGGAGGCCTTTATTGTACTGGTTCCTCCGATGCTGGAATGACTTCTCTTCCGCATGTGGGAGAGCCCGGTGTCGTCGCCGGTGTTAAGCAAGCGGGTCGATTCCATTTATCGAGTCCGCAAGAGCCCCGGCTTCCAAAAGGCACAACTACCGCACCATTCCATGGTGGTGGAATCGGCCATGCATAGACTTAAGAGTCAAAAAATGCACGCCTCGGTGCCCCCCGGTAGGGAGGCCCGAAGCCTGGATGCCCTCGGTAGGAAGTGTTTCCAGGGCTCTATGCTTGCTTGTCGAGTCCAGACCTACCAGCTCTACATGGGCATGTATCTCAGGGACCTGGCTAAAGAAATAGCCGGGTTCTCTGCTGGTCTCTCCGACGAACCTTTGCAGAGGTTCCAAACCTTGTCAACTGGTATTCGAGAGTGCTCAAAGTTTATCTCTCGAGCAGCCTACGATGGTTTTGAGGCATCGGCTCGAGTAGCCGCAGCCGGCATCGGTGGACGCCGCCAGGCTTGGCTTCAGACGTCCGACCTCGAGCCATGGGTGCAGGACAAGTTGGTCGATGTCCCCTGCAGAGGTGAAAACCTCTTTGGCAAGCCCATGGATGAGAAGGCTGCACAAATCGAGACCGAGACTCTCACCAGGACTCGTCTCTCCAGGAAGACCTCTGCCCCTTCTCAAAAGAAGAAGGGCTCGGGGAAAAAGCCCTTTTACCCGAGGAAGGCGGCTGCCTATAAATACTACCCTCAGTATCAGGCCAAGGAACGGGGTAATGGGTCCCGTAGGCAGCAAGCCCCCAAGCCTGCACCACCGGCCCCTGCTCAGCAGGGTGGGGATTTTTGACTTCATCAGCATAGCCTCTCCCCCTCAGCTGGTTTCTCTCAGCACAGGAGGCCAGCTGGTCCACTTTGCCCAAAGGTGGTCCAACATCACCACAGATACCTGGGTACTTCACATAGTTCGGAAGGGCTATCTTCTTCACTTTCACCAGGTACCTCCCTCCTATTTTTCAGGGGAGCCTCCGAGACTCCCTCTGCACAGGGACTTACTCCTTCAGGAGTTAGCAAGTCTCCTTCAGGAACAGGCTGTGGAACCGGTGCCCCACCACCTGAAAGGTCAAGGGTTTTACTCCAGGTACTTTCTGATACCAAAAAGAACAGGAGGCCTCAGACCTATCCTGGACTTGCGCAACCTCAACAAGTTCCTTGCAAAGGAAAAGTTCAAGATGCTTACCCTTGGAATCCTGCTGCCCTACCTCCAGCAGGGAGACTGGCTATGCTCCTTGGATCTAAAGGATGCGTATACTCATATCCTTATTCATCCAGACCACAGACAATATCTCAGATTTGTTGTGGGAGGAAATCATTACCAGTACAGAGTACTGCCCTTTGGCCTATCCTCCGCCCCCAGGGTGTTCACCAAATGCCTGGCGGTGGTGGCGGCCTATCTAAGACTTCAAGGCCTTTTTGTGTTTCCATACCTGGACGACTGGCTCATCAGGGCCCAGTCTTCCCAAGAGGCCACTCAAGCCACTCATCGCACTGTGACTCTACTCCAGCACTTGGGATTTGTCATAAACTTCGCAAAGTCCGCTTTGCTCCCCTCTCAAAATCTCAAATTCATCGGCGCCAGGTTGGACTCTCTTCAGGCGCGGGCCTTCCTGCCTCTGGACAGGGCCCAAAGGCTCATGGATCTCGCCAGCCACTTTCACAGCAATTCCCTGGTCTCGGCCAGGCAATTTCTGAGACTGCTCGGCCATATGGCTTTCACGGTCCATGTGACCCCCAATGCCCGCCTGAACATGCGACCTGCTCAATCGTGCCTTCGCACACAATGGCATCAGGCCACTGGGAGCCTAGTGGACTCCGTACAGATCTCCGACCAGCTGGTCTCTTCTCTGCAATGGTGGCTTCATCTGCCCAACCTAGTACTAGGAGTGACTTTTCAGCCCCCTCCGCATTCTCAGGTCCTGACGACCGATGCTTCTCTCCTGGGTTGGGGAGCACACTGCCAAGGGACATGTACTCAAGGTCTCTGGACTCCTTGGGAGTCTGCTCAGCAGATAAACTTCCTGGAGCTCAGAGCCATCTGCCTAGCGCTCAAAGCATTCTCTCACCTGGTTTCTCATCAGTCGGTGCTGATACAGACAATCAGGTTGCAATGTTCTATGTGAACAAACAAGGCGGAACAGGCTCCTTCCTTCTCTGTCAGGAGGCACAAAAACTATGCTCTTGGGCCGTCCACCACGGCATCATCCTCAAAGCTGTCTATCTCCCAGGTCAAGAAAATTACCTGGCCAACAGGCTCAGCAGGATCCTCCAGCCGCACGAGTGGAGGCTGGATCCGATGGTGGTTCAGCGGATCTTTCTCAAGTGGGGCCTCCCCACCATGGATCTGTTTGCCAGTCCTCTGAACCGGCAACTTCCCAGATTCTGCTCTCGACAACCGCATCCTCTCAGAGTAGCGGCGGATGCTTTTCTGATTCCATGGTCCACAGGCCTCTTATATGCCTTTCCTCCCATGCCGCTGGTGTCTCGGACACTCTTCAAAGTTCTCAGAGACAAAGCATCGATGATCCTAGTGGCTCCCCGGTGGCCGAGACAACCTTGGTTCCCACTTCTAATGCAGCTGGCGGTGGACACCCCTCTTCCTCTGGGGTTTCAGCTTGACCTCCTGTCACAGGATCAGGGGACTCTCCTGCACCCCAACCTCCGGTCCCTTCATCTGATGGCCTGGCTGCTGAAAGGGTAGTCCTTGCTCCCCTCCGCCTGCCTCCAGATGTGGAGGAGGTCGTTTGGCCTCCAGGCGGCCCTCCACCCGGAAGTCCTACGCTCTGAAGTGGCGTCAGTTCTCTGTCTGGTGTGCTCAGCAGTCTCAAGATCCCTTCTCCTGTTCAGCATCAGTGGTCTTGCAGTACTTGCTTTCCCTCTCCAATCTTGGAAAGTCCAACTCGGTCAAGGTCCACCTCAGTGCTCTTTCTGCGCACCACATGCCGGTGGAGGGCAGACCTCTTTCTAGCCACCCTCTGGTGGCTCGTTTTCTCAGAGGCCTCCTTCTCCTTAAACCACCTTTGCGCCCACCAGCCCCGGACTGGGATCTCAATGTGGTTTTACAGCGGATTACCTGTCCGCCGTTTGAACCTATGGCTACCTGTCCTCTTCGTTTTCTTTCTTGGAAAACATTGTTCTTGGTGGCCCTCACTTCTGCTAGACGCGTTAGTGAGCTGCAGGCCCTGGTGTCTGATCCTCCGTACACTAGGTTCTACAAGAACCGGGTAGTCCTACGGACTCACCCTAAGTTTCTTCCCAAAGTGGTTTCCCCTTCTCACATCAACCAGGAGGTGGTGCTTCCGACCTACTTTCCCAGGCCACACTCCAGCCGAGCAGAAATGGTCCTGCATACCCTGGACTGTAGAAGGGTGTTGACCTTCTACCTTGACTGTACGCGGGAGCACAGAGGGGCTGTTCAGCTCTTCGTCTCTTATGACCCCAATAAGTTGGGGCTCCCTGTCTCCAAGCGTACTTTGTCCATCTGGATTGCTGACTGTATCGCTTGGGCTTACGAGGCAGCCGGCCTTTCGTTGGAAAGTCGAGTCACGGCCCATCGTGTTCGGGCGAAGGCTACATCAGTGGCTTTCCTCCGCTCTGTTCCATTGGCAGACATCTGCCGGGCCGCTACTTGGTCTTCAAGCCAGACTTTTGCGGCCCACTACTGCCTGGAGAGGGAGTCCCGCAGGGACAGTGCTTTCGGACAGGCAGTCCTCCGTAACCTCTTCGAGGTATAGGCAACTCCTACCCTCCATCCCGGATGTTGGGCTACCGGTTGGGGACGTATTCAGAGAAGATTCCTTCCTTCTGGGCTACTGAGCTTGAGGGAGCTCCTTTTTGTGCTTAGGGTCTCCGGTAGCCTTAAGCTTGGGAGTCCCATATGTGAGGACTGACTTCCTGCTTGGTCCTGGAGAAAGCGTAGTTACTCACCTGTAACAGGTGTTCTCCAGGAGCAGCAGGAATCAGTCCTCACAACCCTCCCTCCTCCCCTTGGAGTTGCAGTTCTATGCTTTCGTTTTTTGCTTATTTTTGCTGTCTTTTAGCTATGTCATCTGACTGAGCAAGATGGCACCCTTGGGCGGGAAGAGGACCGCGCATGCGCGCTGCAATTCCCAAAGGCTTTCTTTGAAAGCTGGGGAAAATTGCTCCGCGAGGGCTCTGTCGGCGCCGACGTCACCCATATGTGAGGACTGATTCCTGCTGCTCCTGGAGAACACCTGTTACAGGTGAGTAACTACGCTTTCTGCAGGCCCTGGTGACTTGTCCAACCTTCTTCATTCTGTAGGTTCCCATCTTCAACTCTGCTGGAGAGCTTGGATGTTGCAAGAAGCATCTCATCAATCTACTATTTACTGTCTTCAATGCTGTAGCCTCGCTACCTCCTCTGAGTTCCTCCACTTGTTTCCTGAGAGCTTCAGCATGCAGGCGTCCTGCAAATGGAATTGGTCCTTCAACTGGCATTGGGACCTCTGTCTGGACTAAGGCAGAAGCTGTGACAGGGGCAACAGCTTTAGCAATATGATTTTTCCCAGCCATTATTCAGTTGATGGAGCTTAGGAATCTGTTAAAAAGAGATTTAACTGCTTTTTCCTGAAAGGACAGCTGGGAAACCGGCTGGTACTTTGGTAGGTTTCTCTCGCTTTTGTTTAAGTGTGTTCAAAATGTGCTCTTCCATGTCCCTGTGTGTAGTTAATTGGGGAGGTGCCCTATAAAGCAAGACTGCTCACTAGGGGTGGGTGGGAGTTAGGGGGGTAAGGGCAGGAACTAAATCATGATGAAGTCTCAGCAAAGAGCTGCGAAAGATACTAAAGCAGAGTTTTTTAAACCTACCCCACTAAAGAAAATATTTCCTCTTTTAAACTAAAGCACCAAAAAAATGTAATTTTTTGTTTTAAAAATGTACCAAAACCCTTTTAAGAGCTCTCCGGCAGAGAGCTAGTAATTTAAAAAGCCTTTAGAGGGAAGGTCCACTCGCCGGGGTTGTTTGGCCGGTCGATCCACCTCTAGGGCAACGCTCGAGGCATCTCTATTTTTAGATACAGATCTTTCCTTAAGAGGATGGCTTGTCTTCAAAGCAGACTTGTTTCGTTACCTGAGATCCATGTGAAGAAGACTGTCCTCGATGACATCGAAGCAAGCGAGACTGCATTTGAGGCAAACAGGGAGCTGAATTTCACAGCCTGATTCTGTAGGCTTCTCTTTGTCATCTTTTTGCATAAGGAACACTTAGGCGGCTAGTGATCCGGGCTGAGGCATTTGACACCTCTCGTGGGTATCAGTGGCAGAAATGCTACTACCACACTTGAAACATGTTTTGAAACCACTAGTTCCTTGTCACTCCAGTCTAGTCCCAGAACTCTGGGTTGTGTCCATCCTCCAGCAGCTTGGAGACTGAACGCCATCTCTTTTTGTGATGTCATTGGTATATCCATCTAGGATCCGCCTCCTGCCATCAGTTTGTTCAGTCTCCAAGCAGCTGGAGGATTGAGGAGCCTGGAGGTCCAGGCTCGACAGAGAAACAATTAAGGAGAGTTAAGAGTGTAGGACCAGAAGGGGCAAAACAGAGGGAGATGTTACATTTTTGGTTAGGTCTTAGTTTAATGTGTATTGGCAGGTTTGGCTGATTGGGAGATCTCTTTATCTCCAGGACCCTGAGGGCCCTCTCCCTCCTTGTTCCCCCCCCCCCCCTTTTTTTTGTTTGAGGTTTTTTATGTTTTGGGGGATGACTTTCCTGCCCTCTTCAGAGTGCTACAGGAGCCGCCTGAATCGGGGGTGAGTCGCTAAGGCAGTTAGTCAGCGCCAGCAGATGTTTTGCCTGGCGGTGCTGTGAAGAGGTTCAGGCGGCGGGAAACCGGCGATTCCCTGCTCCGGAGTGCTCTCCTGCTTCCGTGGCTGTCAGCAGTGCGCGCAGGAAGCAAAGAGCTGGCCCCAGATCAGCATAGCCTGCCTCAGTGTTGGACGGGGCAGTGAGCTCTTTCCCGACCCATTCAGCTGAGAGTGCCGGTGAAGTGGGGTCGGCAACGCCTCGGGACGACAGTGTCAGTTGAGACGCTTTGCTGATCAGCCTCTGCCTGCTCCCGACACTAGAAAACGAACTGTGTGGATAGAGTGAGGAGAGTGACAGAACGGGGTGTACAGAAGTGGTTGAGAGTAGCGGAGGTAAGCGACAAGCGGAGAGGCTGCCTTTGGGCCCTGACGCATGGTTTTAGTACAGGAAGCGCGAGAGGGCTAACAGGGCCTGCAGGAGCTCTGGAGCTGATGCAGGAAGCCTCGTTTTGACAGCAAGGACACGTTTGTCGACCTTGGAGGGGGGAGCAGGGATAGTTTTTTACGTTAATTGGAAAGAAAAAAAAAAAAGCAGGACGGTTCTTCAAATAAGCTGGGGGGGTATGTCTTCCAAGCCAATTTGCTTACTCTGCAGCTCCAGAAGGGGGGCTTCAGCAGACACAAGTGTCTGTAAGAAGTGCACGCAGCTAGCTACGACAATGGAGCATGACTTGGAGGGCGCTGAGGGTCAAAAGGAGCCTTCCAGCGCGCAGGAGCCCTCTGTGAGCATGGAGGAGCCCGTGGCGGGACCGTCCTCAGCCTCTGATCTCCCAGCCGTGCCGGCAGCCCTGTCAGGGAGTTTGGCGGGCATTTTTTCGCCGGACTTTGTGGCTCTCATTTCAACAGGTTTTTGGGAGCCAGCGGAAGGAACGGGCAGCAGGTTCCTTACAAGAGGCCCGCGGAGTTAAGCGACCGGGGACGTCTTTGGATGTGGGACGGCCAGTCAGTCCGGCTAAGAAGGTCAGGATGGACAAGGAGCAACAGGAACGGTACGTGGACTCTGAGGGAGTTCTGTCGGATGAGGGAGATCTCGGCTTGGACGTGGAGGATGAATTGGAGGAAGGTGAGATCACGGACAAGGAGGATCAGGCAAGGGTAGTGAGAGTGTTTAGAAGGGACGAATTGCCTGCACTCATTTATGAAACGCTAACGGAGCTGAATATGCCGGCGCTGGAGCCGGCAGAGGATGCGACTTTGGAGGATCCATTGTTGCAGGTTTTTAGAAGAACCCAGCGAGCCTTCCCGGTGCATAGAGTGATTAAAGAGATGATCCAGGAAGAATGGGATTTGCCGGAGACCGCACTCAAAGGCTCCAGGGTGATGGGTAGACTCTACCCCCTGGTGGATCAAGATCGCAAGCTGTTTAAGTCCCCTAAGGTGGATGCGGCCATCTCGGCGGTCACTAAGAAGACTACCATTCTGGTAGAAGGGGGTGCGGCGCTCAAGGATTCCCAAGATAGGAAGTTAGACTCATTGTTGAAACAGGTGTTTGAGGTTGATGCCTTGTCAATACAGGCGGCAATTTGTGGAGCTTGGGTAGCTAGAGCCTGCCTGCGCTGGGCTCAGCAAGTACAGGGAGATCAGACCGGGGAAGACTCGGGAGAAGCAGCAAGATTGTAGTCGGGGACAGCTTATTTGGCAGATGTCCACTATGACCTCATTCGAGGCTTGTCAAAGAGCATGGCGTCGGCGGTAGCAACTCGGCATTACCTGTGGCTGCGCAACTGGACAGCGGATGGTTCCTCGAAGTCTAGGATGAGCCAGCTCCCCTTCTTGGGGAAGTTGCTCTTTGGAGAAGATTTGGAGAAGTTGGTAAACTATCTCGGGGAGTCTAAAGGGGGTAGGCAGAAGCAGGAACGGACTTCTTCTGGTAGGGGTCAGCAGAGGGAGTTTAGGCGCTTTAGGTATGCCAGATTCAACCAAGTATCCCGGGAGAGATTTCCGGGTAGAAACCAAGGGTTTCGTGGCTTTCGAGGGGCAGGAAGGGGCTTTAGGTCCTCGACCGCCTCCGCGAATTCCCAAAAGTCACAATGAAATCAGGAGGGCCTGGGCAGGCCTGGCTCCCATAGGGGGTCGGCTGTGGGATTTTTACCCTGCCTGGGTCGAGATTACTTCCGACCAGTGGGTGTTGGAGCTCGTTCGCGAGGGCTAGGCGTTGGAGTTCCAGCGCCCAGTAAGAGAGTTCTTTGTTCAATCACCGTGCAAGTCTCGGGTCAAGTGCAACGCCGTGCGAGAGACGATCGAGAGGTTGCTCGAATTGGAAGCAATAGTACCAGCGCCTCAAGACCAATGCGGGTCCGGTTGATACTCCATCTATTTCGTGGTGCGTATCTTCACATCCCGATTCGAAAGTAGCATCAGAGGTTCCTCAGGTTTGCGGTGCCCATGGGGCACTTCCAGTTCCAGGCTTTACCATTCGGGTTGGCGACAGCCCCGAGGGCATTTGCCAAGGTGATGGTGGTCATAGCAGCAGCGCTGAGGAAAGAAGGCGTCCTGGTGCACCCTTATCTCGACGATTGGTTGATCCGGGCGAAGTCCAAGGTCGAGAGCCAAGCAGCTACTGCAAGGGTAGTGGCTCTGCTGCAGAGTCTAGGCTGGGTGGTCAATATGTCAAAGAGCAACTTAGTCCTGTCTCAACGTCTGGAGTACTTGGGAGCCCTATTCGATACCGAGGCAGGAAGAGTTTTTCTGCCACAACAGCAAGCGGAAGGGCTGAGATCGCTAGTTCGGCAGTTCCTGGCCAGGCCTGCACCGACAGCGTGGCATTATATGCAGCTTCTGGGGACCATGGTGGCAACCATAGAGCTGGTTCCATGGGCAAGGATGCATATAAGACTGCTGCAGAGGGCATTACTCAGGAGGTGGTCTCATCAGCACGACCCGTTGTCGTGAAGGCTACCTTGGTTCTCGGAAACGCGTCAGGCTTTACTATGGTGGATCAAGCTGGGGGTGCTCAGCAGTGGAATGCCGTTAGAGACGCCTTCCTGGTTGCCGCTAACAATGGATGCCAGCCTGGCAGGTTGGGGAGCTCACTGCCAGGGTCGTTAGACACAAGGTCAGTAGTCTGAACTGGGAAAAGTCCTGGTCCATCAACAGGCTGGAGCTGAGAGTGGTACGGCTGGCTCTTGGGGCATTTCAAGCATTTCTGCGCAACGCGGCCATTCGGCTGCTGTCCGACAACGCCACGGCAGTGGCCTATATCAATCACAAAGGCGGAACCAGCAGTGTGGCCATGGAAGCGGAGGCAGATTTGTTGTTAGAATGGGCTGAGGAGAATCTTCTGGCGCTGTCGGCGGTGCATGTGGCCGGTGTGGACAATGTGGAAGCTGACTTCCTGAGTCGAGTGAAGGTGGACCCAGGCGAATGGGTTCTTCATCAGGACGTGTTCGACCTCTTAGTGGACCGGTGGGGAACACTGATGATGGACCTCATGGCAACGTTACGGTCGGCAAAGGTCGCGCGCTTTTACAGCAGGCAAAGAGAAATGATGTCGGAAGGCCTGGATGCTCTGATACAGAACTGGCCGGAAGAGCAGCTCCTATACGTGTTCCCTTCTTGGGTGCTAATAGGACGGGTGCTACAACGCATAGAGCATTACAGGGGAACGGTGATTTTTGTAGCTCCGGATTGGCCGAGAAGACCTTGGTATGCGGATTTACAAAGGCTCGTAGTGGGATCGCCGTGGCTTCTGCCCCTGCGGGGGAATCTGTTGTCTCAAGGCCCCCTGCATATGCCTCAGGTGGCTCGGTTCTGTCTTACGGCCTGGCTATTGAGAGGGCTAGGCTGAAGGCAAAAGGTTATTCTGCTCCCGTCATATCCACTCTGTTGAAATCCAGGAAGAGGTCCACTTCTCTGGCTTATGTGCGAATTTGGAGAGTCTTCGAGGCCTGGTGTGTGGACAGGCAGTTTGAGCCATTGCGGATCTCTATTCCTCAAGTGTTGGCTTTTTTACAGGATGGATTGGATAAGGGGTTAGCGACCTCGTCCTTACGAGTGCAAGTGGCGGCCATGACATGTTTTAGAGGAAAGATTCGGGGGCATTCGATAGCTTCTCATCCGGATATTAAGCGATTCTTGAGGACGGCTGCTCTGCTTCGGCCTCTTTGTAGGCAGGTTGTGCCCAGCTGGAGCCTGCCGTTTGTACTTGATGCAATAGGAAAGTTGCCGTTTGAGCCTTTATCGGCAGCATCATTAAAGGATCTTACCCTAAAGGTGGTTTTCCTGATAGCTATATGTTCGGCGCGCAGAATTTCGGAGTTGCAAGCCCTGTCCTGCAGGAAGCCCTTCTTATCATTCTTTGAATCCAAGGTTGTGATAAGGGCCGTTCCGTCCTTTTTGCCGAAGGTAGTCTCGGTTTTTCACCTCAACCAGGAGGTCTCGTTACCGGTGTTCCGGGAGCATGGCTGAGAACCGTCAGCGGGTAAGTTGCATTAGCTAGATGTTCGTCAAGCATTAAAGATTTATCTGCAGAGAACGGAGAGTTTTCATAGATCAGATAGGCTGTTTGTGCTGTTTGACGACCCCAGGAAAGGCCAGACGGTGTCCAAAGCTTCCATAGCCAGATGGTTAAAAGCTGCAATAGCATCTGCCTATATTTTGAAGGGCAGAGAGGTCCCGGAGGGGCTCCGAGCTCATTCAACGAAGGCTCAGGCCACGTCGTGGGCCGAGTTCCAGTTGGTACTGGTGGTAGAGATATGTAAGGCAGTCACCTGGTCTTCGCTGGGTTCCTTTGTGAAGCATTACCGTCTCGATGTGCAGGCGGAAAGGGATACCTGTTTTGGATCAGCGGTGCTTCATGCTGGTCTAGCAGGTCCCTCCCAGTGAGTTTTCTTTACTGCTCTGGTGCTTACCCAGAGTTCCAGGACTAGACTGGAGTGACGACAAGGAAGAGGAAATTAGACTTACCTGCTAATTGTAGTTCCTTTAGGAACTCCAGTCTAGTCCCGTATCCCTCCCGGTTTGGTTACAGGCTAAATGCTGATACACGATGCGATAACAGGCAAGACAGTGTTTTTTCGGGGGTAAATGGGGATGGAGTTACTAGGATCCTCATACACCCAAAGAAGGGAGAAGGCGTCTCTTGGGGTTAGTAGTCAGCCGAGGGGACACAGGGGCAACAACTGGTTGAGCCAGGTTCCCTATAGTTGGTTATGAGTTAATTACGAGATGGTTTGAGTTCATTCTACTTAATTGTTGCTCCGCTGAGTCTGCTTTGTCAATAGGAAACTGATGGCAGGAGGCGGATCCGAGATGGATATACCAGTGACATCACAAAAAAAGATGGCGTTCAGTCTCCAAGCTGCTGGAGGACGGACACAACCCAGAGTTCCGGGACTAGATTGGAGTTCCTAAAGGAACTACAATTAGCAGGTAAGTCTAATTTCCTCTTGGTTTTTTCATCGTGTCAGTAGACTGGATGGAAGGCCCAAGGCCTGAAATGGCGTCACACACCTGAAGAATTAAGAGTGTGTTTTCTACAGAAAGAAGTAGTAAAGATGACTGTTTGGTTCCAGTGTCAACGGGAAGGCAGACATGACCACAAAAAATAAGAAGCAATTTTCTGCGGTGACAGGATTTCCTTATCGTTCCTCCAGTTTAGTCCTCCACCTGAGTGTAGTGCACCTCCTCCTGCAGCTTGGAGACTGGGCCAATCAAAATCTTCATCTCACTGGATGTAGCCAGCTGGAAATCCCCATCAGCCCCCAGTCTGTCCAGTCTCCATGCAGCAGGAGGACTTAGTGAGCCTAGGTGCTAGGCTCACTGGAGGAACTAATAAGATGCAGGCTGGTTAGCTAAATTTCGGGTTTCTGGTTAATTTTATTTTCAATTGGTTAGGAGCATTTCTTTAATTGGGTACTGTGACTTTAAAAAAAAAAAAAAAAAAGTGGACCACAATTGAGGTGGCTTCCCTTTGAACTGTTCTGCCTTGCCAAGTCACACTATTTTCCCTGGCTGCCTTTGCTGTTTGAGATCTCTTACCCCTTGACTGAACGGGGTAGAGCTCTCTGTTCACTTCACCAGCAGCCCGCGATCGGTCCAGTGACAGGTGTAAGCTTCGGGACAGTGTTCTAAGCACATGAACAGGCTGCTTAGCGGTCCAGTTTATTTCGGCGATCGGAGCCCTTCTCTCCTCAGCAGCAGCTGTTTTTTCTGCAGGTACTAGCTGGGGTGCAGCGGGGGAGGCCATAGGCACTTAATTTACTTATTTTGGTGATTCGGGGTCATTTTGCTGAAGCGCGCCAAAATCGCTGACAGAAACTGCGGCCATTTTAAGCATGCGGTTTCTGCGGCCGTTTCCTTTGCAAGCCGGCAAAGCTGTTTCACAGCGAGAACAGTCATTTGTAAAGCTCAGGCGCTTATTTTCTGGGTGTTTAGCTGTTATTAATGCTTTTTCTTTGTTTCTTTTCTTCATTTCTTAGTTTCTTTTAGCTATCTTTCTTTATAGTTAAGGCTCAGGGGTCCGGGGTCTTCAGATTCTTCTGGTTTCAGAGGTGATTTAGGCAACGGGGTTTATATTAAAAAAAAAAAAAAAAGGGAAAATAAATAAAGGCTAATCAACCCAGCCATAAAGTACATTTTTGTCTTTAGCAGCATTGAGGATCGCAGGGCTCTTTGTACATGTCAGCGAAACCTCAATGTGTGCTTTGTGGCACCCGTAGGGGCACAGCTCCAGAGACAGATATTTGTCGGTCCTGTGCTTCACTTTCCAGTGGGGTGGAACTTCAAATGGAGGGTGCTGTAGCTTCAGTTCCACCGGACATGCTTGCAGAGCCGGGGGGGTGAAGCTTGGACGGCCAGCACGACTGCCCCTGCTTCAGATGCGGTGCCTGGGCTTCCGGGCACTCCGCCGGAGGCGGGGGTGTCTATGCAGTTGGAGGATTTTTCTCTGGACTTTGTATTACTCATGCATCAGGCATTCTGTCGTAAGAGGCAGGGTATTTTTCCAGGTTCTGCGACTTTGCCATCCTCCAGTACGCGGTCAGGGCTGGCGGAGCGTGATAATATTCTGTCTAAGCTTTCCAAGAGACCACGTACTTCAGAGCTTTCCCCTTCTGAAGTGGGGTTGCAGGAGGAGAAGGAGCACGGTTTTGACATGGATGTCGATTTAGAGGATTTGGAGGAAGGTGAGATTCCTGAGCCTGAGGATCAGGCACGTATCATTCGAGTTTTTCGGAGAGAAGAGTTGTCGGCCCTCATTTCGGAGGCTCTACAGACGCGTAGGCTTACGCTCGAGCAGCCCGTACCTGAAGAGGATTCAGCTGATCCCATTATTCAGGCGGTGCACCAAATGCAGGTGGTTTTTCCTGTCCAAAAGGTGATAGATCAAATGATTCAGAACAAGTGGGATCATCCAGAAGCGGGCTTAAAAGGAATAAGAACTATGAATAAGCTCTATCCCTTGGTGGACCATGATAAGGAACGGTTTCGGACCCCGAAGATTGATGCAGCAGTGTCGGCAGTCACAAAGACGACCACCATTCCGGTTGAAGGCAGCGCGGCCTTGAAGGACGCGCAGGATAGAAAGATGGCTGGCTTGTTGAAACAGTCTTTTGAAGCAGATGCGGCTTCCTTGCAGGCGTCCATCTGTGGTGCTTGGGTGGCTAGGCCCTGCCTCCGTTGGGTCCAACACCTGAGGCAGTCGTCATCCATGGAGCAGGACGAAGTCCGGGAGCTCCAGCGTTTGGAGTCTGGATCAGCGTATTTAGCAGATGTGCATTATGACCTGATCAGAGCCTTGTCGAATAGTATGTCTTCTCTAGTGGCGGTGCGGAGGGCCCTTTGGCTCAAAAACTGGGCAGCCGACGGGTCCTCTAAGTCTTGGCTCGGCAAGCTTCCTTTCAAGGGAAAGTTGTTGTTTGGAGAGGATTTGGATAAGTTAGTCAAAGACTTAGGGGAGTCTAAAAGGAGGTAGGCTTCCGGAGGACAAGCCCAAACAAGAGAAATTTTCTTCGTCCTTTCGGGAGCAGTTTCGGGATTTTCGAAGGTTTCGTTCTCCCCATTTCGCGGGTTCTCAGAGAGGAAGATTTCTCTCTCGAGCCCAAGGTTTCCATGGTTTCTGAGGGGCGAGTAGAGGTTTCGCAGCGGCGTCATCGGGGACCGCTCGAAAGACACAATGAATGGCAGCGGGTCCCAGCAGAAGGGCAACCAATCGGGGGTCGCCTGAGGAGGTTTCTTTCTGCCTGGACCCACGTCACGTCGGACCAGTGGGTCTTGGAGATCATGCGAGACAGGTATCCGCTGGATCTAGCAAGGCCGGTGTTGGACTCCTTCGTACTTTCTCCCTGCAGGGGTCCGAAAAAGGCATTCCAGATTCGGCGAAAGTTAGACCGTCTGCTACAGCTGGCAGCCGTCGTCCCGGTGCCGCCCGCGGAATACGGCATGGGACGATATTCTATTTATTTTGTGGTGCCAAAGGACGGCTCTCTTCGTCCTATTCTGGACCTCAAAGGAGTAAATCGCTGCCTCCGCATACCACATTTCCGCATGGAAACTCTGCGGTCAGTTATGGTGGCGGTTCGCCAGGGAGAGTATCTTACCTCTCTCAATCTTTGAGGCCTATCTCCATGTTCCCGTCAGAGCGTCGCATCAGAAATATCTACAGTTCGCCCTTCCTTGGGGCCATTTTCAGTTTCAGGCGCTGCCCTTCGGTCTCGCGACTGCTCCTCGGGTCTTCACCAAGATAATGGTAGTAGTGGTGGCAGCACTGCGAAAGCAGGGAGTCTTAGTCCATCCATACCTCGACGATTGGCTAATAAGGGCAAAATCCCAAGCCGAGAGCGAAAAAGCCACGGAAAAGGTGGTGACTTTTCTGCAGAGCTTAGGCTGGGTAGTCAATCCGCTCAAGAGTCATTTGTCTCCAACTCAGGTGCTCGAGTATTTGGGGGTACAGTTCGATACTCGGAGGGGTTCAGTGTTTCTGACGGATCGCAGGCCCACAGCTCTCCAGGGTCTAGTCCGAGCCTTCAGGAAGCTATCAGCGCCAACAGCTTGGAAGTACATTCAGCTATTGGGGACAATGGCGGCGACGCTAGAGATTGTCCCGTGGGCCAGGTTTCACATGCGGCTGCTGCAACGCGCTTTACTCCGGCGTTGGTCCAATCAGTCCGATTCGCTGAACAAACGCCTGCCTTGTCCTCTTCTCGTCCGGCAGGGTCTCTGGTGGTGGCTTCGTCCCGCGACCTTGCAGGCAGGGATGCCACTGGAGCAGCCAGTGTGGCTTCCTCTGTTCACGGATTCGAGTCTGGCAGGTTGGGGAGCACATTGTGCGGACAACTTTGCACAGGGGCGGTGGACGTCGGAAGAGAGCAGCTGGTCGATCAACCGTCTGGAACTAAGAGCTGTTCTCTTGGCGCTGCAGAACTTCGAGATGCTGGTGACGCATCAAGCGGTTCGGGTGCTGTCAGACAATGCAGCAACAGTGGCGTACATAAATCGGCAAGGCGGCACAGGCAGCGCAGCCATGGAAGAGGAGTCCGAACACCTGTTTGGGTAGAATCGAGATTGCAGGCAATATCGGAAGCCCACATAGCCGGCAGAGACAATGTGGAGTGGAGGAGTGGGGTGGAGGAGTGGCCTAGTGGTTGGGGCAAAGTACTTCAGGCCGGAAGGTCGGGGGTTCAAATCCCACTAGAGGACAGCAACCTTGGGCCGGAAGGACTGGGGTTTCTAGTCCCACAGGTGCTCCTTGTGGTCTTGGGCAAGCCATTTAACCCTCCATAGCCCATGTTCCCTGTAAAATAGTTATCTCCAAGTTATAATGCCCTGTTCAATGTAATTTCAGTTTGTTCAATGTAAACCGCACTGATGCAGAATAGCGCGGTATATAAGAGAATGTAAATAAAAATAAATAAAATGTGACGGCGGATTTTCTCAGCAGAGTTCAGGTGGATGCCGGAGAATGGGAGTTACATCCCGACGTCTTCGCCCAATTGATTCTTCGATGGGGAGTACCCGTCATGGACTTGATGGCTACGTACTGGTCCGCGAAAGCGAGTCGGTTCTTCAGCAGGCGGAGAGAACCCATGTTGGAAGGGATCGACGCCTTGATGCAGCCGTGGCCGACGACGGGACTGCTCTATGTGTTTCCACCGTGGGCCCTCATCGGTTGGGTGATTCAACGTATCGAAGCCCATCGGGGGATGGTGCTTCTGGTAGCGCCAGATTGGCCCCGGAGTCCATGGTATGCCGATTTGATAAGGTTATTGGATGGTCTTCCGTGGCGTCTCCCGTTGGCGCCAGATCTTCTATTGCAGGGGCCCCTTCTGATGCCGCAGGTGGATCGATTCTCGCTTACGGCTTGGCCATTGAAAGGGCGAGGCTAAAAAAGAAGGGCTACTCTAGGTCGGTTGTAGCAACTTTACTTCAAGTGCATAAGCGCTCAACTTCGCTTGCTTATGGGCGGATCTTTGAGGACTGGTGTTCCAGACATCAGGCCCGAGCTTCCAGGGTGTCCGTATCGTCGGTGTTGCATTTCTTGCAGGATGGCTTTGAAAAGGACCTGGCCGCCAGTTCTTTGCGAGTTCAGTTGGCAGCCTTGGCTTGTTATAGAGGTAAGATTCAGGACGTGGCGCTGGGAGCTCATGGCGGTGTTGTACGCTTTCTTAAAAGCAGTTTCCAGACTTCATCCGGCATGTCGGACTGCCGTTCCGCCGTGAGATCTCAACCTGGTTTTGCGAGCATTGGGTCGAGCTCCCTTTGAACAGTTATCTCAGATCTCGGTCAAGGATTTGACTCTTAAAGTAGTCTTTTTGGTGGCTATTTGTTTGGTTAGGCGCATTTCGGAATTGCAAGCTCTCTCGTGCAAAGAGCCCTTTTTGAGTTTTTCAAGGGAGAAGGTGGTGCTGAGGCCGGTTCCCTCTTTCTTACCAAAGGTGTCTTCACCTTTTCATGTGAATCAGACGGTGTCTCTTCCAGTGTTGCAAGCAGAAGCAGGACATTCGTCGGATCGAGGTTTGAGTCGGTTGGACATCAAGAGAGTGTTACGTCGTTATTTGTCGGTCTCCGCTTCCTTTCACAAGTTGGATCGTTTGTGCTGTTTGGCGGACCTTGGAAAGGTGAGGCGGCAGCGAAAGCATCCATCTCTAGGTGGATTAAGGAAGCAATTGTCTCGGCGTACATGTTGCAGGGGCGTCCGGCTCCCGTGGGTCTCAGAGCTCATTCTACTCGGGCGCAAGCGGCGTCCTGGGCTGAGCACGGGCTGGTTCCGCCAGTGGAGATTTGCAAGGCGGCCACGTGGTTGTCACTGCATACTTTCAGTAAACACTACCGACTGGATGTGCTGGTGGCAAAGGATGCCTGTTTTGGGTCGGCGGTCTTGCGTGCCGGCTGGCAGAGTCCCTCCCGTTAGTACTGCTCTTTTACATCCCTCAGGTTGAGGACTAAACTGGAGGAACGATAAGGAAATAGAAATTACACTTAATTGGTAATTGTAGTTGCTTTAGTGACGACAGTTTAGTCCTCATTCCCGCCCTCTGCTTTGTAGCTAGCTCGGCACGTAGTCAAGAACAACAGGTGTATTGGCAGGTGAGTAGGTCTGTTTCTTTCTTCCTTTTCCCTTTGAGTCTTCTCTGGTTCTATTGCTGTTTCCGGACTCGGCAAGGGAGAAGAGCTTTGTTATGCCAAATCTTGCTCTTTGTTCTGTTTCAGGATAATTCATGTTATGTTCAGGGTTTTATTCCTATAAAAAAAAAATTGTTAGCTACTTATTTGTTGCTCTTTTGAGTCTGCTTTGTCAATAATTCACTGTGGGCTGATGGGGACTTCCAGCTGGCTACATCCAGTGAGATGAAGATTTTGATTGGTCCGGTCTCCAAGCTGCAGGAGGAGGTGCACTACCCTTAGGTGGAGGACTAAACTGTCGTCACTCAAGGAACTACAATTACCAGGTAAATGTAATTTCTATTTGCTTCCTGCTGGCTCTGCGGAAAATGAAGAACTGAGGAGGGAGAGTCACAAAGGCAGGAAGAAAGTAGTGCAGGCACAGTGGGATGCTCCCAAAAGCTTTCCTATTGGATGCTGGGGAGCGTTCCCACCCAAGGGTGCCATCTTGCTCAGTCTTCTTTTTTCCGTGGAGCCCGACAGACATCGTCCCATTTTCCTTGGAAAAAGTTGATTGCTTTTTGAACATTCTACCATTTTTGATACTGGTTCGACGCCGGTCCCCTTCCTGCCTCGGCTCGGTACACCGGTATCGAGTCCGGCTAATTTTTTTATTTTTTGTCCTTAGTGACTAGCGTTTGCGCTCTTTTTTTTTAATTTTTAACTGGCAGTCCGAGTTTTTGACCTCGCAGGGGCCCTTTTTCCCCCGATGGCTGCCAGCGGATTTAAAAAGTGTGATCGGTGCAAAAAACATATGTCCCTCACCGACACCCATGACTGCTGCCTCGGACCCGACCATGACCCGGTGGTCTTCGGTTCGTGTGGCAAGATGTCTTCCAAGGCATTGAGGAGCAGGCAGCACCAGCACGAGATTATTTTCTCCGAGTCTGGATCTGTCCAGGCCAGGACCTCATCAGAAGCCTCGATGTCTCGGGACTCTGAACCCGAGCACTGTTGGGGATCTTCTGAGCGGGGGTCTCCCACCCAGGAGCACCGTAAGAAGAAGAAACCCGCGAAGGCTGCGGTCTCTGGAAGGCTCCGATCGGCCGGGGACCTCGGGTACCAGGTCGAGGAGTGTCGAGCGCCGCCCCGGGTTCACAGAGTCGGAGAGGCCTGCCAAAATACCTCGTACGGAGCCGGAGGCGTCGGACAAGGTAATGCCTGTTGCCCTCGTGGACTCTCCTCCGGGCGAACCGGCGTCGGGAACCGAGCCAGTGGCTGCGGAGCCTTCTGAGCTGGGTCTCAGGTTGGCGGCCATGGAGAGCAGCGTGTCTGCCTTCATGGACCAGCAGTGGGCGCTGATAGCCAGTCTCACCCATGCATCCGCCCCGACCACCGGGACCTCGACATCTAAGTTGACCCCAGAGGCAGAGCCGATCCTCGAGTCCATGCGGGCTCGAGTCGATCCTCAGCCAAGGTCTCCCTTGACCTCCCGTTCGGGACCGAGGTCATCGTCGCCGGGGCCATCGGCTTCGGGACCGACGCGCTCGAGGCTGGAGCCCATCCCGGCTTGGGAGACGGAGGAGGAAGACTTGCCAGATACCCACCAGACCCGGTACGTCCCATCGGACTCACCGGGTTCGGAACCTCGAAGACGGTCGACCCCGGAGGACACCAGGTTCGCGGACTTTGTTCGGGATATGGCCAAAGCTTTGGCTTTCCCTGCAGATGCCGAGGAGGAGCCTCGAGCCGAGGAGCTCGACGCCCTTCAGTATGACTCTCCTCCGAAAGAGGCCCTTGCTGTACTGGTGCCTCCGATGCTGGAACAGTTGATGCTCCGAATGTGGGAGTCCCCGGCCTCGGCGTTGGTCCTCAGCAAACGGGTCGATTCCATTTATCGAGTCTGTAAGAGCCCCGGGTTTCAAAAGGCACAGCTGCGGCACAACTCCATGGTTGTGGAATCGGCCATGCAAAAGCTCAAGAGCCAGAAGACGCACTCCTCGGTTTCTCCCGGCTGGGAGGCCCGGAACCTGGATGCCCTCGGCAGAAAGTGCTTCCAGGGCTCGATGCTGTCATGCCGTGTCCAGACATACCAGCTGTACATGGGCATGTACTTAAGAGACCTGGCAAAGGAGATTGCCGGATTCTCTGCTGGCCTCTCCAAGGAGCCCTTGCAGCGCTTCAAGGCCTTGTCCACCAGGATCAGAGAGTGCTCGAAGTTTGTCTCGTGCAGCCTATGACGGCTTCGAGGCTTCGGCCCAGATAGCCGCAGTCGGCATTGGTGCAAGGCGCCAGGCTTGGCACATGTCGTCTGACCTCGAGCCATGGGTACAGGACAAGTTGGTCGATGTCCCTTGCCAAGACGATAACCTCTTCGGCAAACCCATGACTGAAAAGGCTGCTGAACTCGAGTCCGAGTACTTGACCCGGACAAGGCTGTCGAAGAAGACATCTGCTCCTTCTCACGGGAAGAAGGACTCAGGGAAAAAGCCCTTTTACCCGAGGAAGGGACAAGCTTACAGAAACTACCCCACTTACCAGGCCTCCCCAGCTCCCCAGAAGGGGCAGCAGGCCAGGGGATGGGGGAATGGCCCTCGTAAGCCTCAAACCCCCAAGCCTTCAGCTCCTGCTCCTGCCCAGCAGGGAGGGGTGTTTGACTGCCAGTGCATAGCTGCTCTCCTGCACAGGAGATCGGCTGTTCCTGTACGCCCACAGGTGGCCAGCCATTACATCCGATACTTGGGTTTTAAGGATAGTCCAAGACGGCTATCTTCTCCATTTCAGCCAAGTACTTACCTATTTCCCAGTAGAGCATCTCAGACCCCTCTTACACAAGAACCTCCTCTTGCAGGAGTAAGCTGGTCTTCTCAAGGATCAGGCGGTGGAACCGGTGCCCCACCACCTGCAAGGGAAAGGCTTTTACTCCAGGTATTTCCTCATACCGAAATGACAAGGAGGCCTTCGCCCCATCCTGGACCTGTGAAATCTCAACAAGTTCTTGGTGAGGGAAAAGTTCAAGATGCTTTCACTTGGGATACTTCTGCCTTACCTCCAACAGGGAGACTGGCTATGCTCCTTGGACCTAAAGGATGCGTACACACACATCCTCATACCCCAGACCACAGAAAATACCTCAGGTTTGTGGTCAGAGGAAATCACTTCCAATAGAGTGCTTCCCTTTGGTCTGGCTTCCGCTCCAAGAGTTTTCACTATGTGCCTAGCTGTGGTAGCAGCCTTCCTCAGCACCCAGGGGATCTTTGTGTTCCCTTACCTAGATGACTGGCTCATAAGGGGCCAGTCAGCCCAGGAAGCGCACCACTCCACAGATCGCACAATCGTTCTGCTTCAGCATCTGGGGTTCATCATCAATCACGCCAAGTCCTCTTTGCTCCCCACCCAGAACTTGGAATTCATAGGGGCAAGGCTAAACACCCTGCAAGCAAGGGCTTACCACTGGACAGGGCGGGCCGCCTGCTGTCTCAGGTAGACATGGTGAGTCACGTATCCCACGTGTCAGCACGGAAGTTCTTACGCCTGCTCTGCCACATGGCCTCCACAGTTCATGTTACTCCTTTCACACGCATGCACATGCGGACAACTCAGTGGTCCTTGTGGGACCAGTGGTCACAGGCCACAGGACGTCTGTCCGACAGAGTGGCAGTATCCAAACCCCTGGGGCAGCCCCTGCAGTGGTGGTCACAATCAGGGAACTATTCCAGCTTCCCGTGCATTCAAGGGTGCTGACCATGGATGCCTCCTTGATGGGCTGGGGAGCCCATTATCAGGGCTCTTGCATTCAAGGTCAGTGGACTCATCAGGAGGCCACACTCCAGATCAACCTTTTGGAACTCCGAGCCATTCGCTTAGCTCGAAAAACCTTTGCTCCTGTCCTCTTCAATCACTCTGTCCTGGTACAGACGGACAACCAGGTGGCTATGTTCTATGTGAACAAACAAGGTGGCACAGAATCGCGGATCCTTTGCCAGGAGTCTCTGGACCTCTGTTCCTTTGCCGTTCAGCACAACATGTCTCTCCATGCGATTTACCTACCGGGCCAGGAGAACTGCCTGGCAGGCAGACTGAGCAGGGTTCTTCAACCCCACGAATGGCAACTAAACAGGGAGGTCGCCCAGAAGACTTTCAACCACTGGGGCCTCTCATCCATGGATCTCTTTGCCAGTCCACAAAATCATCAGTTGCCACGGTTTTGCTCCAGACAACCGCACCCCCTTAGGGTAGCGGCCGATGCTTTTCTTCTCCCTTGGTCGGGGAGCCTCCTGTATGCTTTTCCGCCTACCCCACTGGTAGCATGGACTCCAAGATTCGCAGGGACAAA
This sequence comes from Ichthyophis bannanicus, assembly GCA_033557465.1. Classification (NCBI taxonomy): domain Eukaryota; kingdom Metazoa; phylum Chordata; class Amphibia; order Gymnophiona; family Ichthyophiidae; genus Ichthyophis; species Ichthyophis bannanicus. The sequence goes on from CM066037.1 coordinate 521,100,354, forward strand.
GCCTGGGTGATCCTAGTAGCGCCCAGATGGCTGAGGCAGCCTTGGTTCCCACTTCAACTGGTGGTAGAGACCCCTCTCCCCTTGGGGGTGCGACCCGACCTCCTCACCCAGGAGCAGGGTTCCCTCGTGCACCCCAATCCCAGATCCCTCAATTTGATGGCCTGGCTGCTGAGAGGGTAGGTCTTGCACCTCTTCTCCTACCCGAGGGGGTAGAAGAAGTGTTGTTGGCCTCCAGAAGGCCATCCACCAGAAAATCATATGCTTGTAAATGGCGCAGGTTCCAGGTGTGGTGTCACCAACATACTGTGGAACCCTTCTCGTCTCATGTTCCCCAAGTATTACAGTACCTGTTTCATCTCTTGGAGGGTGGGACTCAAGTCAAACTCAGTCAGGGTCCACTTGAGTGCCTTGTCGGCTAACCACGCCCCAATAGATGGTCAGCCTCTCTCAGCTCACCCCTTGGTAACCAGGTTTCTCAGGGACCTGCTCCTGCTGAAACCTCCCATCCGTCCTCTGGCAACGGAGTGGGATCTCAATGTGGTCTTGCAGCAACTCACTCGCCCTCCTTTCGAGCCGATGTCCACTTGCCATCTGCGCTTCCTCTCCTGGAAGGTGCTGCTCTTGGTGGCACTCACATCAGCTAGACGTGTGAGTGAGCTGTAGGCTCTCTTGTCAAATAGACCGTACACGCGGTTTTAGAAGAATAGGGTGGTGCTCTGCACACACCCCAAGTTCCTCCCAAAAGTGGTTTCCTCGTTTCACTTCAACCAAGAGGTGGTTTTTCCAACCTTCTTTCCCAGGCCACACACCAGCAAGGCAGAAACAGTTCTGCGTACCCTGGACTGTAAGAGGGCGCTCGCCTTCTACTTGGAGTGTACGTGGGGACATCGGAGGGCTTCTCAGCTCTGTCTCTTATGACCCTAGTAAACTGTGTCTACCGGTCTCCAAGCACACATTATCCACCTGGGTGGCGGACTGCATCGCCTGGGTGTACAGGGCAGCTGACCTCCAGCTGCACGGTTGTATCACGGCCCACTGTGTCAGGGCTAAGGCCGCATCATTGGCTAATCACCGCTCTGTTCCGTTGGCAGACATCTGCCGGGCCTTAACGTGGTCTTCAAGCCAAACCTTTGCAGCCCATTACTGCCTGGAGAGAGAGTCACGATGGGACAGTGTTTTTGGTCAGGCGGTATTCCTGAATCTATTTGAGATTTAGGCAACTCCGGCCCTCTGGTGTGATGCTACCATGGGGGCTGCATTCTCGGAGAAAGTTCTCTCGCTGCTGTTGCGGCTCGCCTAGAGGGAGCCTTTTTCAGCTATAGGTTCTCAGTAGCCTGTAGCTAGGGAGTCCCATATGTGAGGACTGACTTCCTGCTTGTTCCTGGAGAAAGTGTAGTTACTCACCTGTAATAGATGTTCTCCAGGGACAGCAGGAATCAGTCCTCACGACCCTCCCTCCTCCCCTGGAGTTGCAGTTACTGTTGATTTTTATTCATTTTGCCGTCTTTTTAGCTATGACTGAGCAAGATGGGCACCCTTGGGCGGGAAGGGGACCGCGCATGCGCAAAGCATTCCCAAAGGCTTTCTTTCCATCAGCATCGACGTCACCCATATGTGAGGACTGATTCCTGCTGTCCCTGGAGAGCACCTGTTACAGGTGAGTAACTACGCTTTCAGTTTGATGTTGGGCTCGGTTCTGGGACTTTTTAAGGGGCACTGGCTAGCCTTATAAAGTTCCCGAAGCTTTAATGGGCTGCTAATAAGCAAAAAAAAAAAATAAAAAAAGTGTTTGGAATTTTTCTGGCAGCTTTAGCTCTGCTAAAGGGTCTCTGTAGTTTTGGCAAGAATTCGGGTCTAATGCCTACATGTCCGCAGTGTCTCGTCTGTGGTACCCGTCGAGGGACGGTCTTGGACACAGGAGTGTGTCGCAGCTGCACAACAGAAGCACTCAACATGGAGCAGGAGCTCCAGGACAAATCTAAAGAGGTGGCGCCTTCAGCTGGACAAGGTTCTCCAGCCTCTATGGAGGTTAGTTCTCTTCTAGAGGCTCCTGCCTCTCTGCAGGCTGCGATCCTGCCAGTTCCAGGTCCTTCTAACCCTCCAGTTATGGGGGGGGTTCCCCAGAGTTTGTTCTTTTATTGCATCAGGCCTGCTGTTTGCATCAGCAGGGAACTGCTTTGGACCTCTGTTCTCGGAGCCGGGGTAGGCTGGGCGTCCGCGGAGAAGGTCGGCAACGCAGAAGCGAGACCAGCTAAGTGGTCTTGGGCAAGCCACTTAACCCTCCATTGCCCATGTTCCCTGTAAGTATTAGTGTATGTGTCTCATATCCCCACGTGTTAAATGTATCCCCAATTGTGTTGTGACCGCTTTGATTGAAGGATAAAGCGGTATACAAAAAACTATCTAAATAAAATAAAAAGAGTGCTTGGTCGTTAGAGGAGCAGCCTCTTTTGTCGGATTGGTTAGAAGGGGACGACTTTGACATAGAGCCAGAGACGGCGTGGAAGAACTTGAAGGTGAGATTCAGGAGCCTGAGGACCAGGCGCGGATTATCCGAGTTTTTGGGAGGGAGGAGCTGCCAGCTCTGATTACAGAGTCACTTCAGGCTCTCAATCTATCCGTTGTTTCTCCTGCGGAGGATGAGGGGTTGGAGGATCCTCTCATTCAGGCGGTACGGAAGTCCCAGGCAGTTTTTCCAGTTCACCGTGTGGTCAAGCAGATGATCCAGGATGAGTGGGATCTGCCAGAGGCAGGACTGAGGCATGAGGTCTATGACTCACCTCTATCCCTTGTCGGACCAAAGCGTGAGATGTTTCCCCCATGTGTGGATGCAGCTGTTTCGACGGTCATGAAGAAGACAACCATTCCGGTTGAAGGTAGTGCAGTTTTGAAGAATGGGCAAGACCGGAAGGTGGACTCATTATTGAAGCAGGCCTTTGAGGTCAATGTGCTATCGTTACAAGCTTCTATTTTTGGAGCTTGGGTAGCGAGAGCATGTCTTCGCTGGTCACAGCGTTTGCAACAGCCAGGGGAACAGGCGCAGGACCAGTTAGCAGGCGTAATTAGGCTAGAGTCGGGAGCGGCTTACCTCGTCGATGTCCACTATGACCTCATTAGAGGATTCACAAATATCTGTCGTCACTTGTCAGAGCTTCTTGAACTTCACAGTTATATTATTAAATCAGCTCCATGCTTCACCTTAGAAATTAGAACTATTGCATCAAACTCATATCCCTATTAAAAAGCTTTATAAATAGCAACTGAGTCTCAGACTGAAATCAGGCTTTTTACTGAGCCACCATAGAAATGTGGATTCAGTGCCTTACCATACATCAACGACCCATTGTGTTGCCATTTAAACTGTAAGCTAATAATCGGGTTATCTTAGCCAGCTTCACATATGCTGAACTTAAAAAGCAATATTTATCTCCAAAATGTTGAAACTTTCCCAAAATTGAAAGGCAATGCTTATCTTCAAAAAGTTGAAACTTGTCCCAACGCCAAATGTCAGCGCCATAGCGTTTCACAATCATACGTTTCCTCAGGGGATTTTGAAATTAATTTATAGCATTCCTCATTTGGTACCCAATCTGTAGGGATAAAAAATAGTTAACTATAATAAACCATATAGTTTTAATTTCATTCAATATTTGTTACTTCTTAAAACGACCATTGAATCCACTCACTCACTGCTGCAGTACCGTCTAACATTCACCCAGAAGACGCTGCACATGTGGACTCAGCCTTCCAAAAGGATTTAAAGAGATTTGACAGCATCATGTGGCTAGAACGTCTAATCACAGTTGGCTAGCATGCCCCCCATTCCACCTGTGCATTCAAGCCCTTAGGACTCACAGTATCCAGGTGGAAAATCCACCATTGCTCTTGATAAATCAAAGTCTGATCTCTAGATTTCACTCCCCAGCCATGTGTAACGTGATCGATACAAAAGCAACGTAGCATGTCAAAATCATGGCCCTGTTCTAAACAATGTTGAACAATCGGGGCTTGTATGGTTTTACATTTTAGTCTGCTTCGATACTCCTTCATCCGAACGTGAAGAGGTTGATTCGTCTTCCCGATGTATAGTAACTGACATGGACATACGATACAGTATACTACATATGTTGAATCGCAAGACGTGCAGTGTTTTAAGATATATTGTCGACCCCAATGTTCAAATACTCTCAACTCTAAAGTGATGGCACATATCACGCATTTGCCACATTTATAATGGCTCTTCATTGCTATTATAGTCTGGGGAATTGTAGAACGAAGAACTGTGGGGCTTAAAAGCTCTTTAAAATTTCTATGCCTCTGCCATACACAGCGGATATAATAATTTTCTCAACCCGGCGTGCTTTGTAAAACATTGCTATGCTTTTTCAAAATTCTCATGATCATATTACTATACGGAGAAAATTTTGTGATAAGATTGACATGAGTGTCTTGCACTGTATCCCATGGTACGGGATACAACAGATGCTCACGATTGTTGTACAATGCCCATTTATAGGCAATGTCATTTATAGATGCAGGATAGCCCCGTACTTTAAATTTCTTTTTTAATGTAACAGCTTGTATTTTAAATTCCTTAACATCCGAGCAACTCCTACGATAGCGAAGAAATTGTGAAAACGGGAGGCTATCTTTTAACTTCCTTGGATGTGCGCTACCATAATGCAAGAGCGTATTTCTGTCTGTAGGCTTGCAATATATAGATGTTGAGGAATGGTCGAGCTTTACATCCAATAATGCAGTTCTTAGGGCCTGTGAGAAATATGCAGGACTATCAGTGTACCCCTGACACAAAGTGGTCCAGGTATATTGCTTATTGTCAGAATAGAAGGCAAATAAAAATTGGCTGTCTTTGCTAATTTTCACTGAAAAATAAGCAGAACTTAAATCCACAACAGAAAATCAGGTAGTCCCTGAAGGTATCTGCGTCCAGATATCATGTGGATTAGGTACCAAGGGAAAAATTGGCAAAATCACATTATTTACTGCTCGCAGGTCTTGTACAAATCTGTAAGTCTTACCGTCAGCCTTTAGCACAGGAAGGATTGGAGTATTGCATGGTGAAGATGTAGGATAAATGACACCTTGTTTCTGGAGATCCGCAATCACAGGACGAATTCCTTCAATGGCAGCTGCTGGCAATGGATATTGCTTGAGTCTAGGAAGCTGAACTCCAGGTTTCACGGTGATTTTCACAGGAGGAATAGAAAGGCACCCGACATTAGATCCTGGCACTGCCCACAAAGTAGAAGGAAGGTCTTCAAGCACCGGATGAACACCACTGGCATCTGCAGGGGACGGCACTTCAGAGAGAGGGTACAGCTGGAAAGAGAACTTGCCACCCATCCAGGATAGAGTAGCATGATGTGACACCAAAAAATCCCGATCTAGAAGATTCACTGGCAAAGTGTCTCCCACAAGAAAAGTAGTTGGATATACAATCTCTCCAATCTGCAAAGGTAAATATTCAAGTCTACGATGAGGAATTATCTTTCCCTCAATGCCTTCACAATGTATTATCGGTGCTTGTGCTAATTGAGTATGATAGATGGCAGGCAAATCCTGTAAACGCAGTGCTGATGTTGTAGCTCCAGTATCAATAACAAATTTCAAATTAGAACCTCCCAGTTTAGCTTCTAACTCACCCTGAGGAGTTAGTCAAATTCAGGAATAGTCATGCATCCCATGTATCACCTCCACAATCTTCTGGGTTAGAGAAGCACTGATATACTGGAGTGAACTCAGCTTGTACTGGAGGGGGAGGAGGGAAATCAGCTCTCTGGCCATCAGGATTCCGATTCCGGGGACAGTCTCGCTGCAAATGTCCAGCCTCTCCACAAGTGTAACAAGTACGCAGCTCTCTGGACTGTCCATGCCCTCGCTGAGAATTCACATAACCTCCTCTAGCTCTGAATCTACCCCTCCCCCTTCCCATGGGAGTTTGCATGGAAGCAATCTGCAAATTAAGCAACTTCGCTTTTTTTACATCTAATCTGGTTTGTTGTTCCTGTTGTTCCTTGAGGAACTTCAACTCACTGTATCGAGCCCCTTCCAAAATTGCATCGGCTGTTCTAGCTGGCCAATCTATTATTGAAGTTTCTAAAATTCCTTTTAATCTCCAGGAACAAGCAGGAATAAGTCCTCACATATGGGTACGTCGGAACCGACGGAGCCTGCGCGGGAAAGCTCCCCAGCTTCCCAGAAAGGAAGCTTTTGGGGCCTCCCACTGCACATGCGCGCTGCCTTCCCGCCTTCCTGACCAGCTCTCCTCAGTTTCTCTTTTTCCGCGGAGCCAGCAGGTCGTGTTCCTGTCACCGCTGAAGAAATTCTTATTTTAGTTTGTTTCTTTAGACCGCGTACCTGCCTTCCCCATACCGAAACCGGTACCGCCTGTCTCTCTTTTCTTTTCTTTTCTTTAAAAAAACAAAACAAAAAACTTTTATTTAGCACAACTTGGTGACTTCGGTTAGGCCTCAGGCCTACACAAATTCTCCTCATGGAGAAACCAGCCCCTGGTTTCAAGAAGTGTACCAAGTGTAGTGCTGTTATTTCTGTTACAGACACCCATGACTGGTATCTTAAATGTTTGGGGCCTGACCACTCCATTCCGGACTGCCCGTCCTGCTCCCAGATGTCTAAACGTGGTTTGCAGAACCGGGCCAACAAATTCCATGTGCTGTTTGCTTCAGATAATCCAGCATCACAGTCATCCAGGTCTTCCTCTCCGGATGGATCTCAGGTAACCAAACCTTCTTCGGGCAGGTCCTCAAAAGGCAAATCTCCTTCAAAGTATCGAGAGGCCCTCAATTTTGAGTCAGAGGACCCTGCCCCAGCCAAACAACCCCGGCGGGAAGCTCTGGCTTCCAAAGCACCATCTATGGGGTTACAGGTTGACATCGATGGCACGGCCTCGACTGATCACCTGTTAGACTGCTCTGGGGTACCGGCCCATGCCGGTACTGACATCCAGGCAGCAGTGGCATCTATGGGCAATACTGTCCAGACCATGCAGCAGGCCGTTCTGGCTTTCATTAACGCTGCGACGCCCTCGGTACCGCACCTAGCAGTTCCAGGTCCAGTTCCGGTACTGTCTTCCATACCGGAACCGAGACCATCGTCTTCCAAACGCAGATCGGTTCCGCATGCCGGATCCGGGTTTTCACCCGATACCGATCCCATACCCGGTACGCCCGATGTCGATACCGATCGGTATGCGTATCGTGCGTTGGAAGCAAATAGAGGATACTCTGATTCTTCTGAGGATTTTGACTCCTGATGACTCTGATGAGCTGTCTCTAGTTTTTCCTGAAGAGCCTTCTTCCCCAAAGAGGAGAATGTCTCCACCAGAGGATTTGTCCTTTCAAGACTTCATTATAGAAGTAGCTAAAGGACTTTCTATTACCACATCCTCTGAAAAAGAACCTAGATCAAAGAAATTGGATATTTTAGGATACCCTAAGGTTCCTAAAGAGGCAGTCACCCTGCCTATCCATGAAATCCTTCAAGAACACTTGATGGACTTATGGGAGGCTCCTCTAACGTTGTCTCCTCATTCCCGTAGGTTGGACACCATGTACCGGGTCCCTCCCTCCCTCCTGGTTTTCAAAAAACTCAGCTGCCTCACCATTCCATTGTGGTGAAGTCTGCGCTGAAAAAGATTAAGAGTACCAAAAGGCACTCTTCTACCCCTCCAGGGCGGGAATGTAAGAACCTAGGCTCTTGGTAGGAAAATCTTCCAGGCTAGTATGCTTATAGCCAGGATTAATTCATACAGTCTGTATATGGGCATGTTTCTAAGGGAACTTGCCCTAAAGGTACGGCATTTTGCCTCCTTTATCCCTGAGGATAGAAAGGAGGAGTTCATTTCTCTGGTGAAACAGCTTCTAGATGTTTCTAAGTTCTCCAACAGAGCAGCTTTTGATTCCTTTGAGGGTGCTGGTAGAGCTTCGGGCATTGCTATTGCAGCCCGGCGACTTGCTTGGCTCCAGGCCTCTGACCTAGAACCCTGGGTCCTGGGTGGCTTACGGAATCTGCCCTGTACAGGTGAGAACTTATTTGGTAAAGACTGGCAAATTAAAGCCACTCAAATGGACGCAGAAAATGCTACCTTAGATAGACTTTCTAAGTCTACCTCTACTCCTGCCAAGAAAAAGTCTTTCAAAAGGCCTTACTACAAGAAGGCCAGATTTTCCACAAATACTGGCCAACAATCTTCTCAGCCTCGCTTTGCTGCTAAACGTCAGCAGCCTAAACAGGCAAGGTCAAAGCCTGCAGTGTCTGCCACTCCCTCAGCAGGCTCAACCCCCTCAGGGGTTTTGACTTGCCCCTAGAGAACTTAACCTTTCTGGCTCTAGAACAACCAGAGCCCCTCACCATTCCCGGAAGGTTAGCTCACTTTGCTCCCAGATGGGGGCAAATTACATCAGAGCAATGGACCCTCTTTATCATCAGAGAGGGCTACAAACTTCATTTTTCCAACCTTCCTCCATATACCATGGTGAGGCACTTCAATTCTCCCCCATCTCTCCTGGGCCTGTTGGGTCAGGAAATCTCTTCTCTCCTTGCCCAAGGGGCAAAGAAGAGGTTCCTCTTCTTCAACAAGGGACAGGATTCTACTCCCCTTATTTTCTCATACCAAAGAAGACAGGGGGATTCAGACCTATCCTAGATCTGAGAGAATTGAACAAATTTCTGTACAAGGAGAAATTCAAAATGCTTTCTCTAGGCATTCTCCTTCCATACCTTCAGAGTCAGGATTGGCTTTGTTCTCTAGATCTCAAGGATGCGTACACAAATATACTCATCCACCCATCCCACAGAAAATATCTAAGATTTCTGTTTCAGGGAAAACATTTCCAGTACAGAGTACTTCCCTTTGGTCTAGCCTCTGCTCCAAGAGTGTTCACCAAATGCATGGCAGTTGTTGCCGCATTTCTAAGAGGTCTGGGAATTTTTGTATTCCCATATCTGGACGACTGGCTCATCCGAGCTCCATCTCAGTCAGAGGCCCAGATTTCCCTGGACTGCACAAGGCACATTCTGCAGTATCTGGGACTGGTGATAAACCTTCCCAAGTCTCAACTTATCCCTACTCAGTCTCTGGAATTCATAGGGGCCCAGTTGGACACCACCACTGCAAGGGCCTACCTACCTCAAGTCCGGGGCTAATGTCTGGTGTGCTTGGCCTCCCAAGCTCAGTCCAGCAGTCACTTGACAGCCAGAGAAATGCTGCGACTTCTGGGCCACATGGCCTCCACAGTACACGTGGTGCCCTACGCTCGTCTTCATATGAGAGCAGCTCAATGGACCTTGGCCACCCAGTGGACTCAGGCATCAGGAGCGCTCTCCGACCAAATACTCACCTCAAAGCGTCTGTTTTGGTCCCTCCAATGGTGGATGTCCACCAAGAATCTGTTGGGGGCCCCCTTCCAACCTTTGTTGCCCCAAACAACCCTCACAACAGATGCCTCCCAAACAGGGTGGGGAGCCCATCTTCAACACCTCTCCACTCAGGGTGCTTGGTCTTCACTAGAGACCACCCTTCACATCAACCTCCTGGAACTGCGAGCAATCTACTTTGCCCTCAGTCTTCCATACCCTCCTAGTCAACCTGACCGACCTAGTCCATACAGACAATCAGGTGGCCATGTTCTACATAAACAAACAAGGAGGGACAGGCTCTCTGTCGCTTTGCAACGAAGCTCTCAGATTATGGGCCTTCGCCAGAGAGCATCAAATTCATCTTCTGGCAGTGTATCTTCCAGGGGTTCAAAACTCTCGGCCAGACAGACTCAGTCGAGTTCTGCTTCCACACGAATGGTCCTTGCATATGGACCAGATACGCAGAATCTTTCAGGAATGGGGAACCCCGGACATAGACCTCTTCGCAAGTCCGTGGAATGCCAAACTTCCCCGGTTCTGTTCCAGGACTCCGTGTCAGAGAGCTCAGGCCAACGATGCCTTTCTCTTACATTGGGGTCAGGAATTCCTATATGCCTTTCCACCCATTCCTTTGATTCCCAAGACTCTGTTCAAACTCCAGAGGGATCACGGATCGATGATCCTCATAGCTCCACGCTGGCCACGCCAAGTGTGGTTCCCTCTACTTCTGCATCTCTCCCAGGGACCCTCCCTGGACCTGGGAGCGGCGCCAGACCTTCTGTCTCAGGAGGAGGGGACTTTGTGGCACCCAAACCCCAAGTCCCTACACCTCAGAGCTTGGTTACTGAAGGCCTAAGCCTTCATGACTTCAATCTTTCTCAACCAGTGAAAGATATCCTTCATGCCTCTAGGAAACCCTCCACGAGGCGTTCCTATGCTTTCAAATGGAAACGCTTTTCCATTTGGTGTGCTCAACAGGGTCTTGACCCTCTAGCACTTCCTTTGAATTCTCTATTAGACTATCTCCTGCATCTTTCTAATGCAGGCCTTAAGACGAATTCAGTACGAGTCCATTTGAGTGCTATTGCAGCATCTTTAAAACCTATAAATGGACAACCTGTCTCCTCTCATCCTCTTATTGCAAGGTTCATGAGAGGCCTGACTTTAACTAAGCCTCCCATCCGACCTCCTCCGGTAGCATGGGATTTGAACCTAGTTCTAGGTCAGCTTATGAAGCCACCTTTTGAACCGTTGGTTTCTACCTCCTTGAAATTTCTTTCCTGGAAGGTCCTTTTCCTTATTGCAGTCACTTCGGCTCGCCGCATCAGTGAACTACAGGCCTTAGTGGCTCATCCACCTTATACTAGGTTTCATCATGATAAGGTGGTCCTCAGGACGAATCCCCACTTTATGCCCAAAGTGGTCTCGCCTTTTCATCTTAATCAAGAGGTATATCTACCTGTCTTTTTTCCGGCTCCTCATGCATCCAGTGCAGAGAGGAACCTTCATACTTTAGATTGTAAAAGAGCTCTTGCCTTTTACCTCAACAGGACTCAGCCACATCGAAAGTCTTCCCAACTTTTTGTGGCTTTTGATCCTTCTCATTTGGGACTTCCAGTCTCCAAACGTACACTTTCCAATTGGATTGCTCAGTGTATTTCCTTTGCTTACCAGAGTAAAAACATTTCTCTGGAAGGCCATGTCACAGCTCACAATGTGAGAGCCATGGCCACTTTTATGGCTCATCTTCACTCTGTATCCATAGATCAGATCTGTCGAGCCGCCACCTGGGCCTCGGTTCATACCTTCACAGCCCATTACTGTTTGGACAAGGACTCCCGCCAGGATGCCTTGTTTGGTCAGGCTGTCCTCAAACACCTGTTCCATACTTGAACAACTCCTGCCCACCTTCCCAGGATGGATGCCTGAGATCCATACGAAGATGGCGAACCCTTGGAAGGGGATCTCCCAGGCATCTTAGCTAGGGAGTCCCCATATGTGAGGACTTATTCCTGCTTGTTCCTGGAGATAGCACAGTTACTTACCTGTAGCAGGTGATCTCTGGGAACAGCAGGAATTAGTCCTCACAACCCACCCACCTCCCCTAGGAGTTGTATCTTCTATCTATCTTCCTTTCCTCTCTCTATTGTCTCAGCTATGAGGAGAGCTGGTCAGGAAGGCGGGAAGGCAGCACGCATGTGCAGTGGGAGGCCCCAAAAGCTTCCTTTCTGGGAAGCTGGGGAGCTTTCCCGCGCAGGCTCCGTCGGTTCCGACGTACCCATATGTGAGGACTAATTCCTGCTGTTCCCAGAGATCACCTGTTACAGGTAAGTAACTGTGCTTTCTTGGAATCAATCCATTTACAAAAATATTAGTAAATCCTGAAGGTGTGTCTTCTGCCTCACCAAAATAGTCTTTAAAAGCTAGCATACACCTAGTGTGAAAATCTGTAACTTTTTCACCCCATCCTGCCTTAGAGATGTTAATCTCGACCAATCCTTTACAGGTTTACATACTACCTTTATGGATTCTAACAATTTTTCTCTACATAAAACAAAATTATCTCTTTGTGTTTTTACTTGAAAATCTGTTACAGGGTCTGTCAGTGGCCATTGCCAGTTGTCATCCCTAATTGGATGAGTAACTTTATGAAAATCAGCTGGATTAAAAAAACAGATCTGAGCAAATTATCTAGATCTGCCCAAGTAGGATTATAACTGTTAATTATTTGAGACCATAAAGACACATCTACCAGGATTATCCCTGTAGCTAGGAAATGTTTTAGCCAAATCAAACACCTCTTTAGGACTCCAATTCGCAGGTACAGTCATTGGACCCGAAGGTCTTGTAGGATATAGACGAAAAGGATAAGTAGGTACAATATCATTTCTCATAGTTGCTTCAGATTTAACTGTGCTAGAACGTGCATGGTGTATAGCTTCCTGAATATAGCTGAGATCATTATATAAGTTATCATACTCTTCCTTGTAGTTTTCATAATGCCTATCCAAATCTCTCTCAACTTTATCAATAATGGCACTAGGAATTCTTATCTCCTTTGCAACGGAAACACACTCATCTAGTGCTTTCCTTAAGGATCTTATCAGAAGTACAGTACTTTCTGTTTCACTGTCTAAACGTGCTCTTACATCTTTGAGCTGAGAAATAGTACAAATATCCAGATTACCCAACTCCTGTCCCCTTTCCCCTAACTTGTTTTTCTTATCAAGTATTTCCTTTCTTAGTTCTGCTGCATGAGTGACCTGCCCTCGTTCAGCTAGTTCCTGGTCCCTTCTACCAGAGGGAGGAGGAGGAGGGGATAAAATTGGGTTCGCTCCGGCTGTTACTACTAGTGCAACTACATCTGCCTCATATGCTGGAGAAACAACATCTGGAAATTTCCCTTCACTTACTCCATCCCCCTTTGCATCACACAACTTACTCAGTTTAGAGTTCTCTAACACAAACAAATCATTTTTCAAATTCTGAACATTTTCCTCATGTTTCTCCTCATATGCTATTCGTTCCCACCATGTAAATACAAGCCACTCAGAGGCATTGCACGGCTTATTCTTAGCCGTCAATGCACATCGCAGGTAACGAATCTTATCTACAGAAAAAGTTCCTTCCAAGGGGAACTGCAGAATCACATTATCTTTAGTCATTGCATGCCAATGTACAATGAAACCGGTAGCCACATCCCCATATTTCTCACGCATACAATAAGAAGGGCTCCCTTTCTTATATGCTAACACCTTAGCTCTGTCATGCCATTCCTGCATCTGAGACGGAGCCTGGCTACTTAACAGATTACCCATCGCTGGTAATACTCACAAATCGTCAGGCACCTTCTGCCCTTGCCTTGAATGCAGAGATCTTATCCGGTACGGCACCAACTGAAAGAGTACTCTGCACCCCCCCCCCCCCCTCACCTATAACAGATAGGGCTCTTGGGTCACAGAAATCCACACACAAAGCAAGGAGAAGGTTAATTGATCACAATCTTTAAATACACAAATCTGTAAATAATACACAACACACTTATATTATAAAATCAACCAAAGCTTTGGTGAGAGCAAGCTAGGCTATTGCCTATGTTTACTCTAACATCCTAGCTTTAGGCCACTTTATTTATAGGTAAAGATTCCATTACACAGCATAATTTCACTTTATTATTCTACGTCTCACATCACGTATATTCATAATATACATATTCTATTCTACATCTAGTGTTACGTATCTTCATAACATACTTTTCTATAGGCATGCACGTCATAGACAATCATGAAAAGACATACATATATTCTCAGACATGACTATGTAGGTCTTAATTCTAATTAATCCTACCACTGACAGTTTGATATCTCTGACCAGAGACTGCAAGACTGCGAAGCTGGGTAAACAACTAGCCTTTTACTTAATTTTCTAATAACAAGACTAATGTTTGTTATCTAAACCTTTCACCCAATTTCTTCTACAGAGTTTTCAAGGATGGTATTAAATAAGGAGCTACAAATGATATTAACTCTTTCTTAGGGCTTATAGTAATATAATGTTATACACAGGGCCTGACTATGTATCCAACCCAGTACAATCAAGCCCTTCGAACCCTTCGAGAGAGCCCTTCGAACCCTTGAATCAAGCCTCGGTAAAGGATTTTACTTTAAAGAGTCTCTTTAGTAGCAATCTGCTCTGCGTGCCGGATTTTGGAGTTACAGACCTTGTCCTGTCGGGAGCCGTTCCTGACCTTTTCTCCGGAGAAGGTGGTTTTGCTTCCCATTCCGTCTTTCTTGCCGAAGGTGGTTTCAGCATTTCGTGTGACTCAGTCTGTGTTCTTACCAGTGTTGGGGACTTTAGGGGGTAACGTCTCAGACCATAATTTGCGTTTGCTGGACGTAAAGAGGGTTCTCCGTCGTTATCTGAAGGCGTCGGAGTCTTTTTGCAAGTCTGAACGTACATTTGTATTAAAGCTACTTAATCTGTGAACCCATTGTTTTTTTGTTGGATCAGTTAGGGCCTAGTAGCAGCAATTAAAGTTTGTATTTAAAACATAGAGGAGAGCTTTCTGGTTACATTTCATACCCAGCAGAGAGCTTGTAGTTTAAATTTAATAGTCACTCAGGGCCAAGTAACAGCAAAGTACTTTTAGTTTAAATTTAACACACAGAAGAGAGCTTTCTGGTTAAATTTAGTACCCAGCAGAGAGCTTGTAGTTTAAATTTCATAAGAAGTTAGAGCCTAGCAGCAGCTAAGAGCTATAATTTAAATCAAATCAGAATTTAGCTTACCTCAGCAGCACAAGACAGGGTACTGTGTAGCAGCCCTCTTTTAATAAGTGTTATTTCCCTCCCTCCCTCCCTCCCCACACCCACCCTCTCCTGGGATAATCATAGCTTTATAGGTACTTACACATCTTAAAAGACAGGAGGTGCTTTCAGGTGAAGCTCATTACCCAAATCAGTCATACACTAAGGACCTGAGATTAATTAAGCTTCAGGTGAACAAGGTATATTAAACGTATTAGGTACAGTTTTATTGGTATAAATACCCATAGCAACCCCTAGTAAGTAAGAACTTAAAGATCTAGACACAAACTTAAAACTAAGATGCAGACAGCAGTCCAGCAGTGGGATGGGGGCTTTCCAGTCTTTTGCATTGAGTGTCACATGTATGATTTTCTCCCAGTTGGTGAGAGGTCTTACGTGTGCACTAGGTGCAAGGAGCTCTTTTCTCTCAGGGAACAAGTCCGTTCTCTAGAGGCTAAAGTAGCAGACTTGGAAAACATAAGACAGACAGAGAGGTACATAGACGAGACCTACAGGGATATAGTCTTGAAGTCCCACCTCCAGTCTGGCAGCACCCCTGTTGCCATGGAGGAGAGAGGTCACGTGAGAGGAGAGCATCACCCTGGTGTGGCAGGAAGTGATCCTGTAACTAGGACCTGTCCTCCAGGTGATGTAAAACCCTCTTGCACCGAGGAAGTTTCTCCAGGGCCATGTGCCCATGAGGGAAGGGTTAGGACAGCCGTTATAGTTGGTGATTCGATCATTAGGCATGTAGATAGCTGGGTGGCTGGTGGACGTGAGGATCGCCTGGTAACATGCCTGCCTGGTGCGAAGGTAGCGGACCTCACGCGCCACCTAGATAAGGTCTTAGATAGTGCTGGGGAGGAGTCTGCTGTCTTGGTACATGTCGGTACCAATGACATAGGAAAATGTGGTAGGGAGGTTCTGGAGGAAAAATTTAGGCTTTTAGGTAGGAAGTTGAAATCCAGAACTTCCAGGGTAGCATTCTCCGAAATGCTTCCTGTTCCACGCGCAGGACCCAAAAGGCAGGCAGAGCTCCGGAGTCTCAATGCGTGGATGAGTCAATGGTGCAGAGATGAGGGTTTTGGATTTGTTAGGAACTGGGGAACATTCTGGGGAAAGGAGGGGCTCTTCCAAAGGGATGGGCTTCACCTTAACCGGGATGGAACCAGGCTGCTGGCATTAACCTTTAAAAAGGAGATAGAGCAGCTTTTAAACTAGATATTAGAGGAAAGCCGACAGTCGCCCAAGAGCGGATGGTTCAGAAGAATGTATCCTTGAAGGATACTACCAAAAGCAGAGAGGTTCCACAAAAGAGTAAAGTAGCCCAAATGCCCTCAAATATGGAGCAGACAGAGCTTAAAGATCCCAATTTACCCATGTCTAACAATAGCCAAATTAACATGAATAAATACATTCTCTAAAATGCTTGTATGCAAATGCTAGAAGTCTAAAGAATAAGATGGGAGAGTTAGAATATATAGCACTAAATGAAAGGTTAGATATGATTGGAATATCAGAGACATGGTGGAAGGACAACCAGTGGGACACTGATAACTGGGTACAAACTATATCGTAATGATAGAGCTGATCAAATTGGTGGAGGGGTTGCGCTCTGTTAGAGAGGGCATTGAGTCAGAAAGGATTAAAGTTTTGCAGGAAACAAAATCTGCTGTAGAATCTATATGGATTGAAATTCCATATAAAAGGGGGAAGGCAATGGCAGTGGGGGTGTACTATCGAGCACCTGGCCAGAATGACCAAATGGATGATGAAATGCTCAAAGAAATCAAGGAAGCTAACAAAAGTTACAGCGCAGTAATAATAATGGGTGAATTCAATTACCCCGGTATCGACTGGGTCAGTGTCACGTCAGGACATGCTAGGGAGATAAAGTTCCTAGATGAAATAAATGACTGCTTCTTGGAGCAGCTGGTTCATGAACCGACCAGAGGGGAAGCCATATTAGACCTAGTCCTTAGTGGAACACCAGATCTAGTGCAAGATATAAGGGTGTTGGGGCCACTTGGCAATAGTGATCATAGCATGATCGCCTTTGATTTAATTAGTGGAGGAGGGATAGTAAGGAAATCCACAGTACTACCTTTTAACTTTCGAAAGGGAGACTATGATAAAATGAGGAAAACAGTTAAACTAAAAGGAGCAGTTGCGAAGGTTAAAGACGTACATCAAGCTTGGGTGTTGAAAAATACTATCTTGGAAGCCCAGACCAGCTGTATTCCATGCTTTAAGAAAAGTGGAAGGAAGTCCAAAAAACTGCCAGCATGGTTTAAAGGTGAGGTCAGAGAGGCTGCTGTTGCCAAAAAAGCATCTTTCAGGAAATGGAAAAAAGAGCCAAACGACGAAACCTGGAAACAGCACAAGCACTGGCAAGTCAAATGCAAGGCATTGATAAGGCAGGCAAAGAGAGAATTTGAGAAGAAGCTTGCTGCGGAAGCAAAAACGCGAAATAAAGATCTTTTCAAGTACATTCGTAGCAAAAAACCTGTGAGAGAGTCAGTTGGTCCATTAGATGATAAAGGGGTTAAAGGAGCACTAAGAGGCGACAAGGCGATAGCAGAGAGACTGAATGAATTCTTTGCTTCGGTCTTTACTGAGGAAGATGTAGGGATGTTACCCATGACTGAAGTGGTATTTAAAGGTGTGGAAGAATTGAAGGAAATATTGATACATTGGGAAGATGTCTTACAACTATTAGATAAACTGAAGAGTAGTAAATCACCTGGGCCGGATGGTATACATCCAAGGGTGTTGAAAGAACTGAAATATGAGATTGCAGAACTGCTATCAGTAATCTGTGAACTATCATTAAAATCATCTCTAATACCTGAAGATTGGAGTATAGCCAATGTAACACCAATTTTTAAAAAGGGTTCCAGGGGTGATCCGGGAAACTACAGACCGGTGAGCCTGACGTCAGTACCGGGAAAAATGGTAGAAACCATCATAACGAATAAAATTACTCAGCATGTAGATAGTCACAACCTAATGGGAGACAGCCAACATGGCTTTAGACAAGGAAGATCTTGTCTTACTAATCTGTTATGTTTTTTTGAAGGCGTGAATAAACAGGTGGACAAAGGTGAGTCTGTTGATATTGTGTATCTGGACTTTCAGAAAGCCTATGACAAGGTCCCTCATCAGAGACTTTTGGCAAAACTAAAGAGTCATGGGATATGAGGCAGTGTACTATTGTGGATCAGGAACTGGTTAAAAGATAGAAAGCAGAGGGTAGGGCTAAATGGCCAATTTTCCCAATGGAGAAAGGTGAATAGTGGTGTGTACCCCAGGGATCTGTGCTGGGTCCGCTGCTTTTTGACACATTCATAAATGACCTGGAAAGTGGAATAACGAGTGAGGTTATCAAATTTGCAGATGACACAAAACTATTTAAAGTTGTTAAAACCCAAGAGGATTGTGAAAAATTGCAAGAGGATCTTGATAAATTGGAAGACTGGGCATCAAAATGGCAGATGAAATTTAATGTGGACAAGTGCAAGGTTATGCACCTAGGGAAGAACAACCCAAACTATGGTTACACGATGCAAGGTTCCACATTAGGAACCACGACCCAGGAAAAAGATTTAGGCGTCATTGTGGATACCATGTTAAAACCCTCGGCCCAGTGTGCAGCGGCGGCCAAGAGAGCAAATAGAATGCTAGGTATGATAAGGAAAGGAATGGAAAATAAAACAAAAGATATTATAATGCCTCTATATCGTTCCATGGTGAGACCGCACCTTGAATACTGTGTGCAATTCTGGTCGCCGTATCTTAAAAAGGATATAGCAATTTTAGAAAAGGTACAGAGAAGAGCCACCAAAATGGTAAAGGGGATGGAAGGATACTCCTATGAAGAAAGGTTAAAAAGGTTAGGGCTCTTTAACCTGGAAAAGAGACGGCTGAGGGGAGATATGATAGAAGTCTATAAATTAATGAACGGAGTGGAACGGGTAAACGTAGATCGATTGTTTACCTTATCAGAATATAGAAAGACTAGGGGACATGCAATGAAGCTACAGGGTAAACTATTTAAGACTAATAAAAGAAAATATTTTTTCACTCAACGTGTAATCAAACTCTGGAATTTGTTACCTTAGGATGTAGTAAAGGCTGTTAGTGTAGCTGGGTTTAAAAAAGGTTTGGACAAGTTCCTGGAGGAAAGGTCCTAAACCATTATTAAGAAGTGACCGAAGATATCAATGCTTGACCCAGTACAAGCATTGTGGAACTTATCTCTTGGGAAAACTGCTAGGTACATATGACCTAGATTGGCCACTGTTGGAAACAGAATACTGGGCTTGATGGACCTTGGTCTGACCCAGTATGGCATATCTTATGATCTTATGATTATTAGTCCTGTTTGGGGGACCGTGTAGGGGCGAAATGGCAGCCAAAGCTTCCATTTCCAGATGGGTCCATGAGGCAATAGTGTCAGCTTATATTTTGCAAGGTGGTCAACTTCTCTTGGGGGTTGTGGGCTCATTCTACAAGGGCTCTGGTGGCGTCGTGGGCAGAAGATAGTTTGGTTCCTCCGACTGAGATTTGCAAAGCAGCGATATGGTCCTCTTTGCATACCTTCAGTAGACATTATGGGCTGGATGTCCAGGTGGCGGTGGATGCCTGTTTCGGGTCTGTGGTTTTGCGGTCCGATTGGGCAGGTCCCTCCCATTAATTTACTGCTCTGTTACATCCCAGAGGTGCGGGACTGGACTGGAGGGACAATAAGGAAAGAGAAATGAGACTTACCTGCTAATTGTTGTTCCTTGAGGAACTCCAGTCCAGTCCTGGATCCCACCTGGGGTTCTGTCAGCTAACGCAGCGCTTGTTTGCAGCAGTCGGGGCAACGGCAAGTTTTTTTTCGCTTCTCAAGTGATGTGTGCTCGCTATTCTTCTTTTCCTCTGTTTTGCGCTTTCTCTTTGTCTATCCAAGTTCCTTTGATGGAGGGGGGAGGAGTTATCCTCTTTTTGCGAGGGACAGTTATGTTTTAAAAGATTAGTTCTATTCACTTGATATTATAGCTACTTATTTGTTGCTCCTCTGAGTCTGCTTTGTCATTAGGTCACTGGGAGCTGGTGGGAAGTGCCAGCAGTACAATCGACCCCCAGTATTCGTGAGGGTTAGGGACCACAATCGCATGCGAATAGCTGAAATCCGCAAATACTTGAGACCACCTCTAAAAACGCTTATACCTGCCTATTTTAATAGTTCAAACACCAAATATACCTGAAACTATCATCCTAAAACACTTTAATATCATTTCAAAGTCATCCCAATAATGCAGCCACAATTAACCAAAATAATAAAAAGCCAACCAATACTAAAATCAAAATCACCCCATTGTTCAACAGTACTTTAAAACATATGAAAAGAGATCTAAGAAAACTAGAAGCCAAATGGCGCAAAACCAAATCCACCATCCACAAAGAATTATATTATAACCACCTCACATTATACAAGGAAACCTTAGACAACACAAAGAAAAACTACTATGCCAGCATCCTATCAAATTCTTATAATAGACCAAGAGAACTATTCTCCATTGTTAGTAACCTAACTAATAACTCACAAACTTCCAGCAAGGAAATCACTGACATCTCAGCACAAACATTAGCTAACTATTACCATAACAAAACAAAACTACAATTCACGACTCCAGACTCTTTCCACAAACCTCATCATCCGATAGACGTATGGTCAGAATTTCACCCTATAACCAAAACATCATTAAAAAATATCATACTCAACCTAAACACCACTACCTCTTACCTAGATCCTTGCCCAGTAATCTGGATAAAAAACACTCTCCCAATCCTTTTTTTCATTCATACTCCCCATTGTCAATCTCTCACTACTCCAAGGTTACCTCCCACCCACACTTAAACACGTACAAATAAGACCAATTCTCAAGAACAGCACCCTTGATAAAACCTCACCAAAATCATATATACCCATCTCAAGTATACCATTCTTAGCAAAAGTAATAGAAAAAACAGTACAAATACAGACGCAGGAGCACCTAGACTCATCTTACCCACTTGACGAACAGCAATATGGTTTTCGCCCAAAGCATGGAGTGGAAACACTTCTCACAGTTCTAACAGATACGCTATTAAGAGGAATCGACAATCACAAACAAGCATTCATTCTATTATTTATTGATATTTCAGCTGCTTTTGATAGCGTCCACCAAACCATAATGCTCAACAGTCTGAGTCAAATAGGAATAAATGACACAGTTCATAAATGGTTCTCCTCTTATCTAGATAATAGGACACAAAATGTACGAATAGGTAATCAAACCTCTGATTCATACAAACTGGAAACCGGTTTACCTCAAGGATCAGCGTTATCAGCACTCCTATTTAACATATACATAAAACCTGTTTGCAATATCTTTAAAAAATTTGGTGTACTCTATCATCTATACGCAGATGATATCATGATGTACATTCCGTTCACGATTCCCAACTTACCGATGCAAACTCTGTCAGATTGCTTCAATGAAGTCACATCCTGGCTAAATACCCACAATCTCCAAATAAATCACTCCAAAACTGAAGTGCTAATCGTCACCAAAAACCAATCCTATACTCCACCTACACACATAACACTTCAAAACCAAGAAATTAAAATAAAAAATGAAGTAAGATATCTAGGTGTTGTTCTAGATAAACACCTTACATTAGACACCCACATTAGAAACACCACAAAGAAAATCTATTTCAAACTCAAAATCCTTAAACAAGTAAGACCCCTTGTATACATACATGATTTCATCAGCATAATTCAAGCCATCATAACCCCCCACTTTGACTTCGCTAACCTAATTTTATTGGGTATAACAAAACAAAACATTAAAAGAATTCAACTTGCCCAGAATGCAGCAGCTCGGATAATAACGAAAGTACACGCACATCAACATATAACACCAATACTAGAATCCCTTCACTGGCTGCCTATACAAAGTAGGATAGTATACAAAACATTGATAACCACATTTAAAACTCTAAACGACATGGCCCCAGTCACCCTAAGTAACCTAATTAGCAAAGAGCACTCAAAATCTACTCAAAGGACAAACAAATAAACTAAAAACTCCCAAAGACTTCATAAAAGCAAATAAACTCACAAACAATAGAGCTTTTTCTCATGCAGCTCCAACAATCTGGAATTCCCTCCCAGATGATCTAAGATTGCTAACCGAGATCATCGAATTCCGCAAAAAAGTGAAAACCTATCTCTTTTCTAAACATTACAACAACTCAGATCATCCCTCAATAGACTTAGATAATGGCTAACCAGTTTTTATCTAACAAATCCCAAATGACCTACACATACAATTCTTCATAGCTGATACTGTACTTTGAATAACGCTTAAGCCCCACATAATGTGTATTTGTACATAATGTATATAGTTTACACTGTTCTATACTGTTCTGTATTAACACTAGTTGTTTATCTTATTGTTATTTGGTCATATGATGTTTTATGTAAAACAAACTCCGATTTGTTAACTGTTGTTTATTGTGAACCGCAACTGAACTATGGAAGATGCGGTATATAAATCATTGTTAAATAAAAAAATAAAATAAAATAAATCTTACAACATTTCAGGAGGCTTTGGAGGATCCTTCTTCATGGGCTCGAGAAACATGGTGATAGGCAGCTGCTGTTGCTGCTGCTTCATGCTGACGAAGAGATTATTATAGGGCCCCATGCACGCATCAAGGGCATTTGAAAACTTTATGGAGCGTTCCATATAAGGATCCCATGCCCCAGTCATCTCCTGCAGCTCCCTGGCCGCCCTCATAATTCGGGACAGACGTTCCAAAGACAGGCCCTCATCCCTTGAACCTGCCGTGTCTTCTTCCTCGCTGGCAGACTTCGTCAGCTCTTCCAAATCCTGGTCCATCAGGGGGTCAGAGTAGGCATCAATGAGGGTGCTGACTTCATCCTCGGTGATGTCATCGAAGCCTTCTCCACCAAGCATCTTCGCCAATTGGACTGCCTTATCAATAGCTGAATGTTGAATTTCTTCAGGAGAGAAGCCCTTATAATCATGAACACACTCCGGCCACAACTTCTTCCAGCACGCATTAAGGGTCTCCTTCATATCCTTCAACGATCGGCCGATGACGGTCAGACGTGGCAATCGTGAATTTATGCCAATACCCCTTCAGCGTAAATTCAGTGTCAGTGTCCATTTCCTTCACAAGGTGCTCAAGGGTATTCCGGGTGTAGAGTGCCTTGAAGGTGCGGATCATGCCCTGGTCCATAGGCTGGAGGAGAGAGAGGGTGTTGGCAGGGAGGAACTCGAGCCAGACTCCCTCGTAATAAAGATCCACAGGGTGGCCACCAGCATTATCCATAATTAACAACACCTTGAACTCCATGCACAAGTCATTGAGGTAATCCTTAACTTGAGGGATGAAGCTCTGAATGAACCAGTTAGACGTAAGGACTTTGATCCAGGCCTTGGCGTTGTGCATCCAAAAGACAGGCAGCAAGTTTTTGTTCTTATTCTTGAGAACCTTGGGGTTTGCAGCCTTGTAAATGAGGCCTGGTTTCAGCATGAAGCCAGCAGCATTGCCACACATGATGAGCGTAACCCTATCCTTCTAGGCCTTGAACCTGGGGACTCTGGCTTCGTCCTTCATGAGGTATGTCCGTGAAGGCATTTTCTTCCAGAACAAGCCAGTCTCGACCATATTGAACACCTGTTCTGGATGGTAGCCCTTGTCCCTGATGATCTTCTTGAAGGTCTCGGGATATTTCGCGGCTGCTTCCGTGTCTGCCAATGCCATTTCCCCATGCAGAGAAACACACTTTAGGTGGAACCGCTTCTGGAAACGGTGGAACCACCCCTTGCTGGCCTGAAAACCTTCAGGAGCTGACAATGATCCTGCTTCTTCCTCTTCTTCTTTGGTGGGGTCGTCGAAGCCTAAGAACTCTGCTTCCTGTACGTCGCCGCCTTCCATAATAGTTCAAAACTGCTGGTAGAGTTTTCGTGCCTTCTCATGGATGATGTTGCTGTCGAGGGGGATGTTCTTCTTACGGCAGTCCATTATCCATAACGCCAAGGCTGACTCCATCCTCACGATGCTCTTATCATGCACAGTGGAAACTGTCTTGGCACTACCGCAGAAACTAACATCCACGGTCTTCCTTATCTCTGCCTCTTTCTTCTTGATGTACCGGACGGTACTCTCACGCCATAATGGCGGGCTACTGCGGCATAACTTTTCCCTTCCTTCAACATTTCCAGAAGTACTACCTTCTCCTGGAGCATCATGACCTTCTTCTGGTGCTTAGGCTCTTTGCCAGAAGCCTGAGAAAAAGCAGGGCATTTAGGAGGCATCTTAGGCCAATCAGCGCCAAGGAAAATGAATGTAGACTTCTCCAGGACCAAGCAGGAAGTCAGTCCTCACATATGGGTGACGTCGACGGAGCCCTCGTGCGGAGCATTTCCCCAGCTTTCAAAGAAAGCCTTTGGGAATGCAGTGCGCATGCGCGGTCCCCTTCCCGCCCAAGGGTGCCATCTTGCTCAGTCTTTTTTCCGCAGAGCCCAACAGGCGTGTGTCCTAGTCACCCGGTTAAAAGTTGATTTTTTTTTTTTTTTTTTTTTTTTTTTAGCGTTAAAGCCTCGGGTCCATAAGTTGGGTGCTACTTTTTTCCTTAGATTTCCCTGCAAGTGTATTATAAATTATGAGGGTGCTGTTTATATCTTTTCAGATGTTGCTCATTTGGAGAAATTTGTTTTGGAGCGGCAGGGCTCTCTTGAGGTTAGTCGGGATGAATAAGTAGTGTACGCCTCTATAATGTAGGTTTGTTTAAACCTTGTTTTCATATGGTATTTTTTTCCTTTCATTTTCACTTCACATCCGGGTCCCAGTGATGTGGACTTTATCATATAGTGTTAATGTGCTGCAATGATGTTATCTTTTAGTAATTGTTTCTGATTGTCCTGAATTGTTTTGGCTTAACTTGTTATGCTTGATAAAACTCAAATTTTAAAAAAAAAAGTTGATTTTTCCGTCGAAGATTCGTGGTTTTTTGCTGGTTTGATGCCAGTTCCCTTTCCCGCCTGGGCACGGTCGGGGGCCGAGTCAGGGGCTGCTGAGTCTCCTGAGCTCGGACTCAGGTTGACAGCCTTGGAGAGCAGCTTGGCTGCCTTCATGGAACAGCAGCGGGTGCTGATCGCCGGTCTGACCGGTGCATCTGCCCCGACCACCGGGACCTCGACGTCCAAGTCGACCCCGGAGGCCGAGCCGATCCTAGAGTCCATCCGATCTCGAGTCAATCCTCGGCCAAGGTCTCCCTTGGTCTCCCGTACGGGGCCGAGGTCATCGACTCCGGTATTCTCGGCGTCAGGGCGGATGGCATCGGTGCCCGCCTGGCCGGAGCCGCTCGATTCCTCCTCGGAGGGGTCAGGGTGAGAGACAGAGGACGAGGAGTCCCCAGACACTTTTCGGACCCTGTGCGTCCCATCGGACTCACCGGAGTCTGAGCCTCAGAGAAGGTCCCCCCTCGGAGGATACCCGGTTCTCGGACTTCGTGAGGGATACGGCCAAGGCCTTGGCCTTCCCCGCGGATCCCGAGGAGGAGCCTCGAGCCGAAGAGCTCGAGGCCCTCCAGTATGACTCTCCCCCGAAGGAGGCCTTTACTGTACTGGTTCCTCCGATGCTGGAACGGCTGCTCTTCCGCATGTGGGAGGCACCGGCCTCGGCACCGGTTCTCACCAAACGGGTCGATTCCATTTATCGAGTCCGTAAGAGCTCTGGGTTCCAGAAAGCACAGCTACCGCACCACTCCATGGTTGTGGAATCGGCCATGCATCGTCGGAAGAGTCAAAAGATGCACTCTTCGGTGCCCCCCGGCTGGGAGGCCCGGAACCTGGATGCCCTCGGTAGAAAGTGCTTCCAGGGCTCTATGCTGGCGTGCCATGTCCAGACTTACCAGCTGTACATGGGCATGTACCTCTGAGACCTGGCAAAGGAGATTGCCGGATTCTCTGCTGGCCTCTTCGAGGAACCTTTGCCAGTGGTTCAAGGCTTTGTCATCGGGGATTCGAGAGTGCTCGAAGTTTATATCTCGAGCAGCCTATGATGGCTTCGAGGCTTTGGCCCAAGTAGCAGCGGCCAGCATCGGTGCACGCCGTCAGTCCTGGCTACAGTCATCGGACCTCGAGCCATGGGTCCAGGACAAGTTGGTCGATGTCCCTTGCCGGGGTGAGAACCTCTTTGGCAAACCCATGGCTGAAAAGGCTGCAGAAATCGAGATTGAGACTCTCACCAGGACAAGGCTGTCCAGGAAGACTTCTGCCCCTTCTCAGAAGAAGAAGGGCTCGGGGAAAAAGCCCTTTTACCCGAGGAAGGCCTCTGCCTACAAATCCTACCCTCATTTCCAGGCCTCTACAGCTCCTCAACAGGGTCAGCAGGCCAAGGGGCAGGGACATGGGCCCCATAGGCATAAAACCCCCAAGCCGCCAGCTCCGGCTCCTGCACAGCAGGGAGCGGGGTTTTGACTCCCACTGCATAGCCTCTCTCCCACAGCTGGCTCCACTCAGCACAGGAGGCCGGCTGACACTGTACGCCCACAGATGGTCAGCTATAACAGGGGATACCTGGGTACTGAGCATAGTCCAAAAGGGCTACTTGCTCCACTTCAACCAGTTACCTCCCTCCTATTTTCCAGGGGAGCCTCCAAGACTCCCTCTGCACAGGAACCACCTCCTTCAGGAGTTGGCAAGCCTTCTATAGGAGCAGGCGGTGGAACCGGTGCCTCACCACCTGATAGGAAGAGGCTTCTATTCCATGTACTTTCTGGTACCAAAAAGGACAGGAGGCCTCAGGCCCATCCTAGACTTGCAAAGTCTCAACAAGTTCCTGGAGAGGGAAAAGTTCAAGGTGCTTACCCTTGGAATCCTGCTGCCCTACCTCCAGCAGGGAGATTGGCTATGCTCCTTAGACCTAAAGGATGCTTATACTCACATCCTCATTCATCCAGACCACAGACAATATCTCAGATTTGTAGTGGGAGGAAATCATTTTCAGTACAGAGTACTTCCATTTGGCCTAACCTCCGCACCCAGGGTTTTCACCAAATGCCTGGCGGTGGTGGCGGCCTATCTCAGAAACCAGGGCATCTTTGTCTTTCCATACTTGGACGACTGGCTCATCAGGGATCAGTCTCCACAGGAGGCCAGACAAGCCACTCTTCGCACTGTCTCTCTTCTCCAGCACCTGGGCTTCGTCATAAACTTCGCAAAGTCCACTTTGCTCCCCTCACAGGACATAGAGTTCATAGGGGCAAGGTTGGATACCTTACAAGCAATGGCTTATTTGCCCGGGAACAGGGCTCACAGACTGATGGCTCTGGCCCAGCAGTTTCGCAGTGGATCTCTGGTCTCTGCCAGACATTTCCTGAGGCTTTTGGGCCACATGGCATCCACGGTCCATGTAACTCCAAATGCTCGTCTGCATATGCGGCCTGCTCAATGGTGCCTCAGAGCTCAGTGGATACCAGGCCACAGGAGACTTAAGAGACAGAGTAAGAGTGTCCAAATTACTAGCGGCCTCCCTGCAGTGGTGGCTGCATCTCCCAAACCTGATCAAAGGGGTGCTTTTCCAGGCACCACCACACACACACAGGTGCTGACGACCGATGCTTCTCTTCAAGGTTGGGGTGCACATTGCCAGGGGGCATGCACTCAGGGCCTCTGGTCCCCTTGGGAGGCCACACAGCAGATCAATTTGTTGGAGTTGCGAGCTATTCGATTAGCTCTGCAAACTTTCTCTCATGTCCACTCTCACCAGTCTGTCTTGATTCAGACAGACAATCAAGTAGCAATGTTCTATGTGAACAAACAAGAAGGCACAGGATCCAGGCTTCTGTGTCAGGAAGCAAAGGCCTCTGCGCCTTTTCAGTCAAACAAGGCATGTTTCTCAAGGCAGTTTATCTTCCTGGCCAAGAAAATTACCTGGCAGACAGGTTGAGCAGGATTCTACAGCCTCACGAATGGCATTTGAATCCCCTAGTGGTCCAGCAGATCTTCCTAAAATGGGGTCTTCCAACCATCGATCTCTTTGCCAGTCCACTGAACCGTCAGCTGCCCAGGTTCTGTTCCAGACAACCGCATCCTCTGCGAATATCAGCAGATGCCTTCCTAATCTCTTGGTCTACGGGCCTGCTGTATGCGTTTCCCCAACGCCTCTAGTGGCCCGAACCCTATTCAAGATTCTTCGGAACAGGACCTCACTGATCCTGGTAGCCCCCAGATGGCCGAGGCAATCGTGGTTTCCACTCCTTCTGCAATTGGCGGTGGACACTCCACTCCCTCTGGGGGTGCAACCCGATCTCCTGTCTCAGGATCAGGGATCTCTCCTGCACCCCAACCTCCAGTCCCTCCATTTATTTTATTTATTTATTTACAGTTCTTATATACCGTGCTTTTTAGTATCAGTGCGGTTTACAAAACAACAACATTCTGCATCAGAAACAAGATCTTTTGCTTACATTGTAACAGGAAATGTAACTTGGGAATAACAGGGGTAACTATATACAGTTTAAGACAAAGGAGCTTATAAAATTAATTAGTTATATTGTACATTGGAGTTATAATGTAAAAGCTTGTAATCCATGTTCACTGTGAGTGTGCCTGAGGGCGGGATTGTTTTGTAAATCATTGAGAATTATGTTGTTGGGACGTCAGATGCTGTGCGGGTGAGTTGAGGTGCTGGATGTGGTTGTGTTAGGTTAGGGTGAATAAAGTAAAGGCAGAATAAGTGGTGTTTAAGAGCTTTTCTGAATTGTGAGAGGTCAACGATTGATCGTATATGAGGTGGGAGATTGTTCCAGCACTTAGGAGCATATAATGTAAATGCTCTGTTTCTAGTTGTTTGGGTACATTTAGTGGATTCAGGTGGTATAGACAGCGTATTGCTATTTGATGACCACCTTAGCCTGTTTGTAGGGGTAATGGTCAGGAGTGTAGAGAGGGATGCGGGAGATATCCGGTTAATTGCTTTAAATGATAGGAGTAGAGCCTTGTAGGTGATCCTGCATTGTAACGGTAGCCAGTGTAGTTCCATAAGTATGGGCGTAATGTGTTCTTTTCTGGAGATGCCGCAGAGAATGCGGGCTGCTGCATTCATCGCCATCTGAAGAGGATTGAGGGTGCTCTTGGGGAGTCCATATAGGATGATATTGGCATAATCAAAATGTGGCGTTACAAGTGTCTGGAATATTGTTCTGAAGTCGTCTGGGGCTAGTAGAGGTCTTAGCTGTCTTAGTGTCCGTATTTTATTGTAGATGGACTTGGTGGTATTCTTTATATGTTCTTTGAAGTTGAGCTGCTGGTCTATTGTAACACCTAGATAGCGTATTACAGACTTGCATGGGAGCTCGGCGTTACGCACTTTCAATGAGGAGGGAGGAGAGAAGTTCTTGTTCTTGGTTATGAAAAGGACTTCAGTTTTCTTAAAGTTTATGCGTAGGTTCTGAGACAGGAGCCAGTCGGTAATTGCGTTGAAGCACTCAATAAGCAGAACAAGGTTCGGGTGCATGATTTTTATTGGAGTGAAGATCAGTACATCGTCTGCGTAGATCAGACTGGAGATATTATAGGAACGGATGATATCACATATAGGTTGCATATAAATGTTAAAAAGTAGAGCCGATAGGGATGATCGTTGGGGTACTCCCTGTTGCTGATGGAATGGTTCCGATGTTGAGGATCCTATCCGTACTTGTTGCCATCAGTCAGTAAGATTGGATTTGCACCATTCCCAGACCAGGCCATGAATTCCCTTTTCCTGGAGGCGAGAGAGGAGTTGCAAATGGTTAACAGAATCAAATGCGGCGGCTATATCGAGAAAGATGAGTACAAACCCATTTTCAATTTTGTCAATACCTCTGGATAATGTATTGATAAGTTTAGTAAGTAGACCATGTGACTCTCGGAATCCATGCTGGCAAGGATCAAGGGGGGCTGATATGTCGATGTGTTGTAATTGCATTTGAACGACCTTCCTGATAAGTTTGGATAGATAGGGTATACTTGAAATCGGGCGGTATGAGTCTCTTTGTTGGGTCGAGTTTGTTGTTTTTCAGGAGAGGGCGTATGGACGTTTGTTTAAGGGTTGTTGGGAATGTTCCTGCTGTGAAGGAGAGCTTCATGATGTAGGCTAGAGTTGGGTTGAGTTCTGCATGCATCGATCTGATCCAATGGGCAGGACAAGGATCATTCGGGGCTGTAGTAGTGTTAATAGTGGCCATAAGGTCAGCAATGTACTTCTCTGCTGGAGAGGTGAATTTTGTTAATGGTTGCTGTAGCTGGGGGGATGAAGCAGGGTGTGTAGCTTTGTGCTATATTTGTTTTTATGATTTTAGATTGTAGGTACTCGGCAAAGGATTGAGGCTGGATAGTTACCGTTTGATTGAAGGAAGGTGTCTTGGTTAAAGATTTAGCAATGCTAAAAAGGTCGCATGGTTTATTTAATGATCGGAGGAGGATATCCGTGTGGTGCTGTCTCATTTTTTCATATATTTTCTCATGGTGTTGCTTTAGGGTGTTTTCATAAGTTGATTTGTCAGGTGTGGATCGAGATCGACGCCATTTTCTTTCTTGCTTTCTTAGAAGCTGAAGAGATGCACGTAATTCAGCAGAGAACCATGGTGCTGGTTTTCTGTTTCTTGGTGGTTTGATGGATGCTAGTGATTTCTTAGAGGAAGTTAGCTGTGAACAAGAGATCAGGGTGGAATTCCATCTATGGATCATGTCGTCGAGGTTCTGTGCTGGTTGACGGAGTGCTGCAAGAGTGCTGCTGAGGAAGTCATCCCTATCTAGGGATTTGAAGCGATTTGTTGATCCTGAATAGGCTGAATTTGATTGGCTGGTTGAAATTAGGTTTTGCTGGTATGGGATTTGGAAGGAGATTAAATTGTGGTCTGACCATGGGACAGGAGTGAATGATAGGCTGATATTCTTGGTTGATTCTGACTGGGGGGCAAAGATGAGGTCAAGGGCATTTCCCTTGAGGTGTGTGGAAGAGTTCACCAACCGAGTATAGCTAAGGTCATTCATAGCATCGAGGAAGTCATTAGAGTAGGTAGGTTGTAATGAAGCAAGGTTAAAATCACCGATCAGCCAATTAGGTTTACATGGGCTTTCAGGGTTGCAGGCAAGGTCTATTATGTTAGATAGATCATCTGGAGGGGAGGAGGGAGCTCTGTAGATGAGATTTATATTTATATACTTATTGGCAACAGATATTGTGTCCATGTGCATTATACTCATTGAAGATAATAGCTGGAGCTGGAGATTACTTCTTGAAAGGATGAGGACTCCCCCTCCTTTCCGGTTGGTTCTGTGACAAGCATGCATCACATAGTCCTGAGGGGTGAGTTGATTTATGAGGACAGTATCTGTGTCTGACAACCAGGTTTCTGTGATCAAGAGGATATCCAGGTTCTGACTGGTGATAAGATCTGTGATGGCTGGCCATTTTTTGCGAATTGAACGTGAGTTGATGAGAGCACATTTTAGGTTGCTCTGTAAGAGAGTGGTTTCAGGCTCTGGGCTATAGATGTTATTAAGGGATATATATAGTAAGTGTGAGTGCCTGATATGTTGTGCATGTGGTGGTGTGTGGTGGGAACTACTGTTGTTTGTTCTTCCCAGACTATGCAGGATAGGGATATAGTTATGGGTGGGTGATAAAGCTGATGTATTCTGAATGGCGTTGGCAAGGAGGTAAAAGCTAAATATGGCAGCTAAAAAGATGGCCATGTTAGGGCGACAGTATAATGGCAACAGTATAGTGGTTCAGATAGCAATGGTAAGCTGCTGGCAACAGTAAAATGGTCAAAATATCAATGGTAGGCTACTGGCGACCGTATAGTGGTTAAATAGCAATGATAAGCTACTGGCAACAGTATGGTGGTTAAAAATATCCACAGCTATAACAGGATTAAGGTAATAAAAATGGTAGGCTACTGGCAACAGTATAGTGGTTAAATAGCAATGATAAGCTACTGGCAACAGTATAGTGGTTAAATACCCACAGCTATAAAAGGATTAAGGTAATAACAATGGAAGGCTAATGGCAACAGTAGAGTGGACAACAGTAGAATGGCAAATTAACAGCAGCTATAACAGGATAATGGTAATAAAGCGATTATATAAAGAATTTGTTATGTCCGTTTATGAGGCTGTTACTTGCTGTGTTGTAGAGCTGGGTGTGTTGAAGGTGAGAGCAACCTAGAAGGAGCTTAGGCTGGCGGATAAGTTTTGTGAATTCAGGCTGATCCTCTGGATATTTCTTTGATGGTTTAATGTGGGCCACTGCCTAAGGGCCGTGCCAAAGGGCCTTCTGGCGAGGCCCTCAGGCGCGGGCACGCCTTCAGCGTGTAGCTGCTTATCTAGCTTGTTTTCAGGGCCCCAATTGGGCTGGAGGAGCAGCGGGAGGGGCAAGCGTGCTCTGACATCTCTGGTTGGGCAGTAAGGCCTTCGATGGT
The DNA here is from genome assembly GCA_033557465.1 of Ichthyophis bannanicus. Taxonomy (NCBI): domain Eukaryota; kingdom Metazoa; phylum Chordata; class Amphibia; order Gymnophiona; family Ichthyophiidae; genus Ichthyophis; species Ichthyophis bannanicus. The sequence goes on from CM066037.1 coordinate 521,132,601, forward strand.
GCTCCAACGATGTCCGGTGGCAGAGAGGGACTCCCGGCAGTGTGTAGCTGCTTATCTAGCTTGTTTTCAAGGCCCCGATTGGGCTGGAGGAGCAGCAGGAGGGGCAAGCGTGCTCTGACCTCTCTGGTTGGGCGGTAAGGCCTTCAATGGTGCTCCGACGATGTCCGGTGGCAAATGGCCTAGCTGCTGAAAGGGTAGTTCTAGCCCCCTTACTTCTACCTAGGGAAGTGGAGGAGGTGGTGTTGGCCTCTAGGAGACAATCCACCCGAAAATCTTATGCCCTCAAGTGGCGTAGGTTCTCCACCTGGTGTGCTCAGCGCCAAGAGGATCCGTTTTCGTGCCTGGTAACAGTGGTGCTGCAGTATCTGCTTCAACTGTCGGACCTAGGCCTTAAATCCAACTCTGTTCAGGTCCACCTCAGTGCTCTGTCAGCACACCACTCGCCGGTGGAGGGCCAGTCTGTCGGTCCACCCCTTAGTGGCCCGCTTCCTGAGAGGCCTGCTTTTACTCAAGCCTCTGGTTCATCCACCAGCCACTGAGTGGGATTTGAATGTGGTCTTGCAACAACTTACTCGCCCACCGTTTGAGCCAATGGCTACCTGTCATTTACGCTTCCTTTCCTGGAAGGCGTTGTTCTTGGTGGCTCTTACCTCGGCCAGGCGTGTGAGTGAACTACAGGCTCTGGTTTCTGATAGACCATACACACGGTTCTATAGGAACAGGGTGGTCTTACGGACTCATCCTAAGTTCCTTCCAAAGGTTGTCTCCTCCTTCCACCTCAATCAGGAGGTGGTTCTTCGGACATTCTTTCCCAGGCCACATGCCAGCTGGACTGAAATGGTCTTGCATACCCTGGACTGTAGGAGGGCGTTGTCTTTCTACATTGACCGTATGCAGGGGCATCGAAGGGCTGTTCAGCTCTTCGTATCTTTTGACCCTAATAGGCTGGGGTTACCTGTCTCCAAGCATACCCTGTCCATTTGGGTAGCAGACTTTATCGCCTGGGAGTACAGGGCAGCCGGCCTCTCCTTGCAGGGTCGAGTCACGGCCCACCGTGTCAGGGTGAAGGCTGCGTCAGTAGCTCATCTCCACTCTGTTCCGTTGGCAGACATCTGCAGGGCCGCTACTTGGTCTTCAAGCCAGACTTTTGCGGCCCATTACTGCCTCGAGAGGGAGTCCTGCAAGGACAGTGCTTTCGGACAGGCGGTACTCCATAATCTCTTTGAGGTTTAGGCAACTCCTACCTTCCGGCCCTTGTGTTGGGCTACCGTTCGGGGGCGTTCTCAGAGAAGATTCTTTTTGTTTTTTTAAGCATTTTCCAAATACAAAGAATAATAACAAGAAAATGTCACCAAAACAATCCCATCTAACTTTCAAATGGAAAAAAAAAGAAAATCATCACATCACATCAAGGGAGAGAGAAACTGAGATATAAACATATGGTTAAAGAAAAAAGGAGTAACATTAAAACTCCATAATAAAGAGCTGAAAAGCTATGTCAATTCCTCCACCAAACTTGCACCGCCCTCCTTCCCATCAAGAAAAAACTGTAAAGACCTCACATCAGTATAAACAAAAGTTCGCCCTCCAAGAGTAATAATACACCGGCAAGGGAACTTTAAAAAAAAAAAGTAGCTCCCAATGCCACCACCCGTGGTTTCAATAACAAAAACTGCTTGCGCCGCAGCTGAGTGCAACGGCAGACATCAGGAAAGACCTGGAGATTATATCCACAAAAAGGAACATTCTTAAATTTAAAGAATGCTCTCAAAACTCGTAACTTGGCGGATTCAGATCTAAATCTCACGACCAAAGTGTTACGTTTAGGAATAACATCTAAAGAATCTTCCAGGAAAGCGGTTAGATTCTGATCCGCAGAACAGACAGATTGGGCAGAAGCCCCTTCAGTTCGTTTAGCAGGAGCAGAAGCCACCGGAAGGTAATACATATGAGCAACCTGAACATCCCCTTCTAAATGCAAAATTTCTGTAACATATTTCCCTAACAGTATTTCGGGAGATAACAAATGTGTATAGGGAAAATTCAGGAAACGTAAGTTGGATGCTCGTGATTGATTTTCTAGTACTTCCAACCTATTAGAAATAGAAAAGACATCTTTAACTAAAGCATCATCAACCTTACAAGGTTGTGACTGAGAATCAACCTGAGCAGCCAATTTTGAACAGTTATCCATCTTTCATCCATACATTGTAATTTACCCACTACCGCTTGAGAAAAAGAACATACTGTTGAGGATAAACGCTTATCTATACTCTGAATCACTGACCAAATGTCCATGAGAGTTACATCCCCTGAGGGGGAGGGAAACTCCCCACCTTCTGCCGAAGCCATAAACACAGGCTGCAGAGCAGGAGCAGAACTCGTAGGAGGAGAAAATGTCAGTGTAGATGAAAATGGAGGAACAGGAAGAGGAGGAGGAGACCGGAGAACTGGACTCAACAAAGCCCCCTCCGGTGATTGAACTTCAGGCAACAGGGGAGTTACATGCCTGTCCATGGGGCCAGTCACTCTCTCGTTGACAACTTCTTCCGCTTTAGCACCCACCTTAGCCTTGCGCTTCCCCATGGTAGCAAAATGATCTCACCACACACATGAGCACCTCATGTGCACCTAAGGGGCACCAAAGGGGCGCATATATGCCCTTTGAGCCACGCCACTTAGGCCACGACACGCAGGCCGTGACACACGGCCGCGTAAAACCCACCGGGCTTTATCGGGCAGGGAAGGGTCCTCCGAATCCGGGCACGTCCTCCTCCTGCCTGCACACTGATAGTCCACGCCTCCACCAGGTACTGCTGCACTGAACCGCAAAGCTGGAAATCGCAGCAGCTCCCCTCTCAAGCAGTGCTCTCTCCATCTTCCTCCAGATACCTCCGGGCTTTATCGGGCAGGGAAGGGTCCTCCGAATCCGGGCACGTCCTCCTCCTGCCTGCATGCTGATAGTCCACGCCTCCACCAGGTACTGCTGCACTGAACCGCAAAGCTGGAAATCGCGGCAGCTCCCTCTCAAGCAGTGCTCTCTCCCCTCAGAGAAGATTCTTATCACGCATGCTGAAGCTCTAGAGGGAGCTTATTTTTCAGCTTTGGGTTCTCGGTAGCCTAGAGCTGGGGAGTCCCATATGTGAGGACTAACTTCCTGCTTGGTCCTGGAGAAAGCGTAGTTACTCACCTGTAACAGGTGATCTCCAGGAACAAGCAGGAATGTAGTCTTCACATATGGGTATCGTCGGTACCAATGGAGCCTGCATGGGAACGCTCCCCAGCGTCAAATTAGAAAGCTTTTGGGAGCATCCCACAGTGCCTGCGTGCTGCCTTCCCGCCTTTCCCAACTGCCTCTCTCCAGTTCTTCGTTTTCCGCGGAGCCAGCAGGTCGTTTTCCTGTCACCGCAGAAATTATCCCGTATTTTTCTTTTTTGTGGTAGCGTCTGCCTTCCTCGATGCTATACCGGTACCGCCGGTTCTTTCTTTCTAAAAAAGTAAAAAAAATTTTTTAATCTTTTATCTGGATTTTCCAGCCTTTTTCTCTTGGGTGCCACGGGCCATTTTGGGCACTAGGCCCAATTTTTCCTCAACATGGAAAAACCCGCTTCGGGTTTTAAAAAGTGTTCTAAATGTGGCGGTACCATCTCCATCACTGACACGAGTGCTGCCTCAAATGTTTAGGTCCTGACTACTCCATCTCAGAGTGTGTTGCCTGTGGGATGATGTCAAAGAGGGGTCGGCAGAACCGAGCTGCTAAGCTTAGCACCCTTTTTCCCTCCGATGCAGCATCTGTGGCATCGACGTCTTCCAGGGCTTCGTCTTCCTCCCATAGATCTCAGGTAACCAAACATAAATCTGGCCGGTCCTCAAAGGGTAGATCTCCTTCCAAGCATCGAGATGCCTCTGGCATTGCCCTTGAGGGACTTGTACCGGCAAAATTGCCCCGGCGGGAGGCTTCGGCTTCCAAAGCATTATCGGGGCTCCAGGAGGTTCTCGAGGTCTCAACCTCGGCAGAACTACTGGTGCCATGCTCTAGGATACCGGCCACTTCGTCCAGTACCAACACCCAGGCATCGGCAGCATCAATTGACCAGAGATTCCTGGCTATTGAGCGCAATCTGGCAGCTCTCCTTGTGGCATCGGTGCCTTCAGGACCGCTTCAGACAGTTCAACCGGTATCGACACCGGCTCCGGCACCGGTATCGATACCGGTACCGACAGCATCGACATTGGCGAGTATGCTACCAACACCGAGTCATGCTATCTTCTCTGGTATCGACAGGCCGGTACTGGGCCCCTCCGGTATCGACTTAGATCGGTACCGGTATCGTACTTTACAAGAGCACCCGGACAGAAGATATTTTGAATCCTCCGATGACTCTGAGGACTCTGATAGCTCTGTCAATGCCAGAGTACTTCTCTCTGAGGAGCCGCCTTCTCCTAAGCGTGGGATGTCTCCTCCAGAGGATATAGCCTTTCAGGATTTCATCAGAGAGGTGGCTGTAGGGGTCTTTCTATCACAGGGGCTCCTGAAACAGAGCCCAGAGCAAAGGAATTGGAGAGTTTACAATATCCTAAAGCTCCCGAGGAAGCGGCTACTGTGCCTATTCATGAGATCTTGCTTGATCTCATGTTAAGAATGTGGGAAACACCTCTTACCACCTCTCCCCATTCCCGTAGACTGGATACCATGTATCGAGTACCTCCTTGTCCTGGATTTCAAAAACCTCAGTTGCCACACCACTCCGTAGTGGTGGAGTCAGCTATGAGAAGGATCAAGAGTGCAAAGACACATACATCTAATCCTCCAGGACGTGAATGTAGGACTCTTGATGCCTTTGGGCGTCGAACATTCCAGACCTCTATGCTTTCTGCCAGGATTATTTCCTACAATCTTATACATGGGAATGTTCCTTAAGGAGGTTACAGGAGATCTCGAGCTTATGAGCCCTCTCCTTCCTGATAAGAGGCAGGATTATCTTACACTTGTCAAACATGCCCAGGATTTATTTATTTATTTTATTTATTTTATTTATTTGAGGCGTGATAAACCGCCCAAACCAGGGTATCAGAGCGGTGTACAATAAAAGCAGGCTGCTGGGAAATTAAAGAAAGGAAAGGAACGCCATTCAATGTATAGGAAAGCACCATAGAGATAGATAGAAAAAAAAGAAAAGGACAGAATAATATGGCTAGAGAGTCAGAGACTGAAGGGAAGGATGGAGGGGGGGTTAAGTGGTATATGGTATGGAGGCCAGCATGACTGTCAAGGGGGTGCCGGGAGATCAAAAGCCTGAGAAAATAGATGGGTCTTAAGGAGAGCTTTGAAATGCGGAAACGAAGGCTCAGTGTGGAGTGAATGGGGAAGGGAATTCCATAAAGCAGGACTTAAGAAAAAGAAAGCAGAGTGACGGGTGAGTTTGAGATGAGCTTGGGACGGGGAGGGAAGAAAAAGGCAATTACTATGGGAAGAGCGGAGAAGACGAGGGACAGGTTTAACATCACCGCTGCCATCTTTGAAGGCTCCCCGGTCGGGGTAGAGCACAGGGCGTTCGAAAGTTCCCGCTCCTGCACTCCAACCCAATCGGGGTTGTGGGAGGTCCCAGCGGCCCGCATAAATCAGTGCCGCCGGCAGGAGAGAGCCCTTTAACATCACCGCTACCATCTTTGAAGGCTCCCCGGTCGGGGTAGAGCACAGGGCGTTCGAAAGTTCCCGCTCCTGCACTCCAACCCAATCGGGGTTGTGGGAGGTCCCAGCGGCCCGCATAAATCAGTGCCGCCGGCAGAAGAGAGCCCTTTAACATCACCGCTGCCATCTTTGAAGGCTCCCCGGTCGGGGTAGAGCACAGGGCGTTCGAAAGTTCCCGCTCCTGCACTCCAACCCAATCGGGGTTGTGGGAGGTCCCAGCGGCCCGCATAAATCAGTGCCGCCGGCAGGAGAGAACCCTTTAACATCACCGCTGCCATCTTTGAAGGCTCCCCGGTCGGGGTAGAGCACAGGGCGTTCGAAAGTTCCCACTCCTGCACTCCAACCCAATCGGGGTTGTGGGAGGTCCCAGCGGCCCGCATAAATCAGTGCCGCCGGCAGGAGAGAGCCCTTTAACATCACCGCTGCCATCTTTGAAGGCTCCTCGGTCGGGGTAGAGCACAGGGCGTTCGAAAGTTCCCGCTCCTGCACTCCAACCCAATCGGGGTTGTGGGAGGTCCCAGCGGCCCGCATAAATCAGTGCCGCCGGCAGGAGAGAGCCCTTTAACATCACCGCTGCCATCTTTGAAGGCTCCTCGGTCGGGGTAGAGCACAGGGCGTTCGAAAGTTCCCGCTCCTGCACTCCAACCCAATCGGGGTTGTGGGAGGTCCCAGCGGCCCGCATAAATCAGTGCCGCCGGCAGGAGAGAGCCCTTTAACATCACCGCTGCCATCTTTGAAGGCTCCCCGGTCGGGGTAGAGCACAGGGCGTTCGAAAGTTCCCACTCCTGCACTCCAACCCAATCGGGGTTGTGGGAGGTCCCAGCGGCCCGCATAAATCAGTGCCGCCGGCAGGCGCACCCGCGCCTTGCGGGCCCGCGCCTGAGGGCCTCGCAAGAGGGCCCTTTGGCGTGGCCCTTAGGCGTGGCACGACAGGCGTCAACCTAAGAGGACAATCCCCGAACAGAACACGACACAGCAGACAGTAACAAAAACGACTCGCTATCAAAGAGGTTGCTCTCGGGAGAACACCAGCTGATTCCAGTTCTTTCAAGAGTTGTGACCCAAGCTCTCCTAGGAAGGAACGAGGTCCACACCGCCCACAACCACAGCAGGAAGTACTTCTGGAGCTGCAAGTATTACCAACACCATTAGAACAGTATTAGACTCCGTCACATCTCTTAGTCCTACTAACGCTGCCCTCTCAAACATCCCAAATCACCTTACCGCTACAATTAGCCCATTCTCATCCACTATACCAAAGTTGTCACTGTTGCTAGTATTCCAATCTCAATCAACTGTCTTAACCAATTTACTGATATCAATATTTACTGTTACCAGTATCTACCCTCTTGCCATTACTTACTGTTGCCAGTATATACCCCCATTCACTGTATTTACTATTGCCATTACTTACTGTTGCCAGTATATACCCTATCTACTGTACTTACTGTTGCCATTACTTACTGTTGCCAGTATATACCCTATCTACTGTACTTACTGTTGCCATTACTTACTGTTGCCAGTATATACCCTATCTACTGTACTTACTGTTGCCTGTATTTACTGTTGCCAGTACTAACATCAATCACCGTATTTCCTATTGCCAGTATTTACTCTCATTCTACTCTCAATCCACTGTGGTTCTCTCCACTGTTGACAACAACTCCACATTCACTTAACTGGGCTGCCAAACTACTCTTACCAGTAACTTACTCTCATTCAACCATATCAGTCTTCCTCAATTCACATTAGAAGTAACCACCCGAGGAAAATCATCCTCAGCCAGAAGCCACACTAATTGTCTTGCATATACCTCCGCCCCCCTGCACCAGCTCAGAAAGACCCAAAATGAAGCACATAATCTTCATCCTAGTGAGTATTTACCTTATACTCACAATCTTGCCATCCAGCTCACTAGCACTAATGACAACACAAAACCACATCCCAACACACTCAACTGGTGGAAGAAAATGGCCCGATAACTCCAACAATCTTTATCATGGAGCTAGCTATCCACGCCGCCCCCACCTAGTTTTCATTCCACTACAAAACTCTTCAAAACCTAAGCAAAATAAACGCCCACTCACTAGCAGTCTGAAGTGCGCACTCATTAACTCTCGTTCACTTCGCAAAAAATGGCCAGCAATCACTGAAACAATAACGCATCTTAATTTAGACATCATTATGATCACCGAGACCTGGCTCTCACCGGAAGATAACACCATCCTCAATCAACTCCTACCACTTAACTTTGTTACTTTCACCAGCCATAGGCAAAACAAAAGAGGTGGAGGAGTTATTTATTTATTTATTTATTTATTTAGACAGTTTTGTATCCCGCCTTATCCTTCAATCAAAGCGGTCACAACACAATTGCCATCATCACCAGATCTGACCTTCAATTCAAAATGGTAGAATCCAACAGCATCAACACCCTTGAAACAGTATCTATAGCCAATCACTCCTGCTCCATAAACCTTATTTATAGAGCGCCCTCAGCCGATCCAGACAACCTCTCCAATATCATAAACTTAGCATCCAATACCCATGCCCCACACAGACCAAATTGGATCCTAGGTGATTTCAACCTGCCATCCCTACAGGACAATCAGGCAACCGCCTTCATAGAAGCCCTAGATATCTTGGGATACACCCAATTAGTACAAGAACCAACACACACAAAGGGAAACATTCTTGACCTGATATTCGCCCCACAAACAGTACTTCAACAGGTTCAAAACGTCACGCTATCATTAACAGCAGTTCCATGGTCCGATCATAAGCTCATCTCCTTCCAGATTCCGACCCCCATCAAGTCACAAAAACCAAGTTCGAACTCACATAAGAACACATTCTCCACTGCCAGAAGTTTTCACCCGTTCAACAAAGAACGCATCATGGCTGAAACAAGCACTCTCCTTGACAAGACCTCACAAGACCTAGATGTCCTCATCTCCACATGGAACAGCAAACTTAGCGCTATCGCAATCCGCCCCCCTACTACCAAAGCCCCAAACAAAAGACCATCCGCACCATGGTTCACAGCTGACCTAAGGGCGTCATTAACCATCCTACGGAGATTGGAAAAGCGCTGGAGGAAATCACGTACCAGCAGTGACCAAGCAGCATACACCCAACACCTACACACACATCGCAGGGCTGTTACAGACAAAATGAAACAACATCACACAGACACCCTGAAACGTTCATTGAACAAGCCACACGACCTCTTCAACCTGGTCAAAACTCTTGCCAAGGAACCGACCCCGGAGCACCCAGGAACTATAGACCCGCAGGACTATGCCACCTTCATGCAATCGAAACTATGCAAGACCAACAAATTGATGATACCGGACCCCTCTGATTCTCAAGTATGCTCAGCGTATCTAACTACCTTTATCACACCATCTAAGAAAACTATTGAAGAAACCATCGCTACCCTAAATACTTCCACTGCTTTCTCAGACCCATGTCCAGCATTCTGGATAAAAGATCTGCGATCCGACCTTGCACCTATCTTATCTAAAATGATAGAACTATCTTTTAACACCGGGTCTTTCCCATCCACGCTCAAACAGACCTCCGTCAGACCTCTACTTAAGGACACCAAATTAGACCCTCAAAAGGTCGAGTCCTACAGACCCATATCCAGCATCCCGATGCTCGCTAAAATCATTGAAAAGATAGTCTACAGGCAGCTACAAGATCATGTGGACACCAATGCACCCCTAGATTCATCACAACACGGATTCAGAGAATCACACGGAGTGGAAACACTACTCTCCACTCTTTTCAACACCATAATCTCAGGCATTGACAACTCACGCTCAGGTTTCGCGCTCATCTTTTTAGATATAGCGGCAGCCTTCGACTCAGTCTGCCACGAGATTCTCCTGAGTCGGCTAAGAGAAAAAGGCATCACCGGAACAGCTTTGGAGTGGTGCAGGTCTTACCTGTCTGGAAGATGGCAACAAGTCCGAGCAAATGGAACAACATCCGAGCCATTCCTACAAAGTCAAGGAGTCCCTCAAGGTTCATCCCTATCATCACTTATGTTCAACATCTACATCCAACCCATTTGTAACATCATTAGATCGTTCAACGTGAGCTGCATGATATACGCAGACGACGTCCTACTATACCTACCAATATCCCTGACCTACCCAGACCTCACCCCACTAACTGTTTCAACGCAATATCCGAATGGCTCCTCTCCCAAAATCTACGCATCCAACATAAAAAAACGGAGGTCCTGTTTATATCCAGAAATCCTGATTTCACACCACCTAGCCACCTGACAGTGGACAACGCCAAGTTGCAAGTAAAATCAGCCATACGGTACCTCGGAGTTACATTGGATCAGAACCTCAATATGAAGCAGCACATAGCTAAAACTGTAAGAACTATCTACTTCAAGATCAGATCCCTCAGACACATACGCCCCCTACTCGATCCAAGCGACTTCCGCACCGTATATCAAGCCCTCATCATCCCTCATTTCGATTATGCAAACGCCATCTTACAAGGACTACCTCAAGTAACCCTACATCCCTTACAACTCGCCATGAACAGTGCAGCGCGAATCCTTTTCGGAGTACCAAGGAGAGAACACATCACACCCCTCCTGAAGCAGCTACACTGGCTCCCCATTCCAGCTAGGATTATCTTCAAGACCTTAGTGATGACATTCAAGGCCATCAAGGGGCTCTCCTCTTCTTCACTATGTGACCTCATTCAACCACCCACTACCACCAGGCTAAGAAGAACCTCAGTAGCCAACATGCTAGCAATACCGAGAGACATGACAAAATGCTCCAAAGCAACATCAAACAGAGCCTTTAGTCTAAGCGCCCCAAGCCTCTGGAACTCCCTACCACCAAACATCAGAACCATCCCCAACCTGAGCCAGTTCAGGAAGGCCTTAAAACACTTCCTCTTTATTGAATACCTCACAGACTCCACTGAACCCCAACCACCATAAATGATCTACGCACAATAACTCCATCTCACATGTACATAGTTATCTATTTCAAATTTCTGCACATGTAGATAGTTTCCCCTGTTATCCAAGTTAATTGCTCCTGTTCTTTGTAATGACCTGACTCTTGTTTATTGTCGGATACTGTTTGTTCTATGTAAACCGCGCTGATCGCAAATAGTGCGGTATAGAAGAAATGTAAATAAATAAAGAAAATAAAATAAATAAGATCAGATAAATATTGAGGAATACCTTGTGAAGAACTTTGTGGTTGGTAATGAGATATTTATAAACAAACCTAAATTTAACGGGAAGCCAGTGAAGAGAGAGAAGGCAAGGAGTGATGTGATCAAAAGGGGAAGAGAAAGTGATTAGACGGGCGGCAGTGTTTTGGATGAGCTGAAGGCGACAGAGTTGATAAGAGGGAAGGCCAGCAAAGATGGAGTTACAGTAATCCAAATGGGAGATTACAAGGGAGAGAACTAGAGTAGTAAGGGAATTAGCAGAGAGGTAGGGCCGGAGGGAACAGATACGACGGAGATGAAAGAAGCAGCTACGAACGAGGGAGGAGATATGAGGATGAAAGGACAAAGAGGAATTAAGGGTGACACCAAGGTAGTGGAGAGAGGGAACGAGAGGGATGGGAAGGGAGGACATAGTGGGGGCTAGAGTGGGAGGAGGGGTAGCAAAAGAGAACCAAATAGCTGAGGACTTAGAGGGATTGACACAAAGAAGATTATCAGAGAACCAGGAGGCAATCTTTACTTTACTTTACTTTATTAAAACACTTGATAGACCGCCCAGGCCAAAGCGTCAGGGCGGTGTACAATCATAAAATGTGACAGCTGCTGAGAAAGGAAGAAGAAAAGAACGCCAAAAAATAATAGAACAGCAAAGAAATAGTAGAGAATAAAGAGAGAGCAAAACAGTAAGACAGTAAAACTGATAAAACAAAATTGTAAAAGCAATAAAAATAATAACTTAAAAATAAGACGGATTAAAAAGGCAGGGGAGGGGAGGAGGAAACACGAGCCAGATATAGGTGGAATAGGGGGCGAGACTAGGGGGACAAACACCATCAGTGGGGAGAACAGAAGGGAATAGGGGGGGGGAAAAGAAATGGGAGACTAGGGGAGGAAAACATCATCATTAGGGGGAGGGAGATCGAACGCTTGACAGAAAAGGTGGGTCTTGAGGAGGGCTTTAAAACGAGTGTAGGATAGTTCTAGGCGAAGAGGTAAGGGAAGAGAGTTCCAGAGGGCGGGACATAGAAAAAAGAAAGCAGAGTGTCGGGTGGATTCGAGGCGGGCCTGAGTGGGTGAGGGAAGAAAGAGGCGGTTACCATGAGCAGATCGGAGAAGGCGGGGAGAGGGCTGAAGATGAATAATGTTAGCTAAATACTGGGGGGAGTCAGAGAAAAGAGCCTTATGTGCAAGGATGAGTAATTTAAACATGAACCGAAACTTGATAGGGAGCCAATGTAAGGAAAGAAGACAGGGAGAAACATGAGAACGAAGAGGGGATAAAGTAATAAAACGGGCAGCGGCATTTTGAACGAGTTGAAGACGGTGAAGTTGGTGAGAGGGAAGACCGGCATAAACAACATTACAGTAATCAAGTCGCGAAATAACTAGGGATAAGACCAGAGTGATAATAGAAGAGTGTGAAAAATAAGAGCGAACAGCCTTAATGCGGCGTAGATGAAAGAAAGAGGAGCGAACAACAGAAGAGATATGGTCGTGAAAAGAAAGAGATGAGTCTAAGGTAACACCCAGATAACGGAGGGTGGGGGTGGAAGGGATAGAATGGGGACCCATAACAGGAAACACTGAAGGGGAAGGACGACCGAAAGTGACCCAGAGAGCAGCAGATTTAGTGGGATTAACATGCATGAAATTTGACTCAAACCAGGATGTGATGGAGGAAAGACAGAGGTTAAGTGGAGCAAGGTCAGGGGCAGAAGGGGATGTGTGATGAACCAGAAGAATGTCGTCAGCATAGATATAAAAAGAGAGAGTGGATTGCTGGATTAACAAAGCTAAAGGAGCCAGAAAAACATTAAAGAGAAGAGGGGCAAGAATAGAACCCTGAGGAACACCACAGGTGGCGGGGGCAGGGGGGAGACCGAAGAGCCGGCGTGAACTGAGAAAGTACGGCAAGATAAAAAGAGTGAAACCATTGAAGAACTGTGCCCTGAATACCAAAATCAGACAAGCGGGAGAGAAGAGTGCGGTGATCGACTACATCGAACGCAGAGGACAGATCCAGAGAAACCACTAGAGAAATGTCACCACGATCGTGGGAGCGGTGAAGTTCAGAAAGCAAAGCTGTGAGAATAGTTTCGGTGCTGTGACCAGGACGGAAACCAGATTGTCGGGGGTGAAGGGCGTGAGTGGAGTCAAGATGAGAGGTCAGCTGGGAGAAGACAATTCGTTCAAGAATTTTGGACAGAAAAGGTCGAGACAGTGGTTGAGAGCAGAGAGATCCGGGGATACAGAGTTGGTGTGATGGATAAGAAGAATATCATCGGCATAAAAGTAAGAGGAAATACCGGACTGTTGAATGAGGAGGGCAAGCGGAACAAGGAAAATATTAAAAAGCAAAGGGGCGAGAATGGAGCCTTGCGGAGCACCACAGTGCAGAGGGAAAGGGGCTGAGGCGGTGGAGCCAGAGTGAACAGTAAAGGTGCGAAGTGAGAGAAACGACTGGAACCAGTGTAACACAGTGCCTCGGATACCAAAGTCAGACAGACGAGTGAGGAGGGTACGGTGATCTATGACATCAAAGGCGGCGGAGAGGTCTAGAGAAACAGCAATAGATAAGTCACCCCGGTTGTGAGAGCGGTGGAGTTCACTTAAAAGGGCAAGAAGTATAGTTTCGGTGCTGTGCCCGGTCCTAAAACCAGATTGACGGGGGTGAAGGGAAAGGGTGGTTTCAAGGTGCGCTGAAAGCTGGGAGAAGACTAGTTTTTCAAGAACTTTGGAAAGAAAGGGAAGGTTTGAGACAGGACGCCAATTGGTGGGGAGACTAGGATCGAGGGTAGGCTTCTTCAGGAGAGGGCGGACCAAAGTTTAATCATGCAGCTTTTGACTGCTTTGACTGCATAAGCAGAACCTCTGCCATTGCCATAGGTGCTCGCAAGATTGCCTGGCTCCAGGCATCTGACTTAGAACTCTGGGTACAGCATAAACTGGAGAATATCCCTTGTACAGGCGAAAATCTCTGGCAAGAATTGGCAAGAGAAAGCTAATGAGCTGGATGCTGATAACACCACTTTGGATAGACTATCCAAGGCTACAGCTGATCCTGCAAGGAGAAAATCCTACAAGAAACCATTCTTTTCTAAAAAGAAGAGGTTTTATCCCTCTTATACCCAGCAGGTACATTCTGCAGGTCAGTCCGCCCGGAAGGCACAGCAGCCCCCAAAGCAAAGGAAATCAAAGGCTGCTAAGCCTCAACCGGCCCAGCAATCTCAGCCTCCACAGGGCCTTCCACCATCCCAGGAAGGTTGTGTCATTTTGCCCCCAGATGGGGGTAGATAACAGCAGAACAATGGACTCTTTCCATTGTAAGAGAGGGGTACAAGCTTCATTTCTGCAACATGCCCCCTCCTACAGTGGTAAGACAGTTCAATTCTCAGGCTTCTCTCAACACTCAGTTGAGTCAAGAGGTCAGTTTACTTCTTGCCCAGGGGGCAATAGAAGACGTACCCATTTCCCAACAGGGTACAGGGTTTTACTCCCCTTATTTCCTTATTCCACAGAAAACAGGGGGACACAGACCCATTTTAGACCTCAGAGAACTTAACAAATTCCTGTTCAAAGAGAAATTCAAGATGATTTCTCTGGGAACTCTGCTGCCATACCTTCAGAGTCAGGATTGGCTTTGTTCTCTAGATCTCAAGGATGCGTACACTCGTGTTCTCATCCATCCAACTCACCGAAGGTTCCTTCGCTTCCTGTTCCAAGGAAAGCACTACCAATACAGGGTGCTTCCTTTTGGCCTGGCCTCAGCACCAAGGGTGTTTACGAAATGCATGGTTGTAGTGGCAGCATTTCTCCACACTCTAGGAATATTCGTCTTCCCCTACTTAGACGACTGGCTCATTCGAGCCCCATCAGAGTCAGAGGCCAGAATTTCCCTATCTTGCACAATGCATATTCTTCAGTATTTGGGCCTGGTCATAAACATCCCAAAATCCAGCCTAACTCCCACTCAATCTCTAGAGTTTATAGGTGCTTTGCTGGACACCAGAAAAGCAAGGGCCTATTTCCCATAGGCCCGCTGCCTTCGCATTGTGCAGTTAGCCTCCCAGGCAGTGTTAAAAACTCATCTCACTGCTCGGGAAATGTTACAACTCCTAGGCCACATGGCATCTACCATGCACATGGTTCCCTATGCTTGCCTCCATATGAGGGCAGCCCAATGGACTCTATCCACTCAGTGGACTCAAGCATCAGGCTGCCTATCAGACAAAATAGCAAACACAAGTTGCCTTATTTTGTCTCTACAATGGTGGCAGTCAACCCAAAACCTGTTGGTAGGGTCCCCTTTCCAGCAACCCCTACCCCAGGTCACTCTAACAACAGACCCCTCACGAGTGGGTTGGGGAGCTCATCTTCAAGATCTCTCTACCCAAGGCACCTGGACTCCACAGGAGACCCACTTACATATCAATCTCCTAGAACTCAGAGCAATCTTCCTTGCTCTTCGAATATTCCATACCCAGCTCAGCTACAAGATAGTCCTAATTCAGATGGACAATCAAGTAGCTATGTTCTATCTGAACAAGCAGGGAGGAGCAAGCTTTCTGTTGCTTTGCAACGAAGCTTTGTGACTATGGGCCCTCGCCAGAGAGCATCAAATTCATCTCCTGGCAGTGTACCTGCCAGGCATTCAAAACTCTTGGGCAGACAGACTCAGTCGAGTTCTGCTTCCACACGAATGGTCTCTCCATGCAGACCAGGTAGCAACAATGTTTCAAATTTGGGGAACTCCAGACGTAGACCTCTTTGCAAGTCTGTTGAATGCCAAACTTCCCCGGTTCTGTTCCAGAATTCCGGCTCAGGGTTCTCAGGCCAGGGATGCTTTCCTCCTCCATTGGGGTCAGGACTTCCACCCATTCCCCTAATTCCCAAAACCCTTTTCAAGCTTCAGAGAGACAAAGGCCACATGATTCTCATAGCTCCACATTGGCCATGGCAGGTGTGGTACCCTCTGCAGCTCCATCTCTGGAGTTAGGATCTGCTCCAGATCTCCTGTCTCAGGAGGACGGGATGTTGTGGCAATCCAGTCCCCACTCTCTGCATCTCAGGGCCTGGTTTCTGAGAGCCTAGACCTTCATGGTCTTAACCTTTCTCAACAAGTAAGGGATGTCCTTTGTGCTTCCAGGAAACCTTCCACAAGCCGCTCTCATGCTTTCAAGTGAAAAAGGTTTTCCATATGGTGTTCGCAAAAGGGTCTTCACCCCTCTGCAATACCTATGGAATCATTACTGGAGTATCTCCTCCATTTATCTAATGCAGGACTTAAGACTAACTCAGTAAGAGTCCATTTAAGTGCTATTTCAGCTTCTTTAAAGCCTTTAAATGGACAACCTATTTCCTCTCGTCCTCTCATAGTTAGATACATAGAAACATGATGACAGAAAAAGACCACATGGCCTATCTAGTCTGTCCTTCCATATCAACAACTACAACAGTCCACTTTTTACCTTTAGAGATCCTCTGTGTTGGTCCCATGCTTTTTTGAATTCAGTTACTGTCCTCATCTCTACCCCCTCCACTGGGAGACTATTCCATGGATCCACTACTCTTTCCATAAAGAAATATTTCCGCATATCACTCCTGAATCTATCTCCCTTCACCCTCATCCCATGTCCCCTCGTAGCAGAACTTGCTTTCAATTGAAAGAGGCTCTCTCCCTGAACATTTATGCCATTTATGAGGGGCCTTCTTCTAACTAAGCCTCACATTAAGCCACCTCCAGTGGCATGGGACCTGAATTTGGTTCTTGGGCAGCTCATGAAGCCGCCTTTTGAACCTTTAGCTACTACCTCCTTGAAATTCCTTTCCTGGAAAGTTATCTTTCTCATTGCAATCACATCAGCATGTCGCATCAGTGACTTGCAAGCATTGGTTGCTGATCCTCCTTACACGAGGTTCCATCATGATAAGGTAGTCCTTAGGACTCATCACCACTTTATGCCAAAGGTGGTCTCACCTTTTCATTTAAACCAGGCGGTTTACCTGCCTGTATTTTTTCCAAGGCCTCATGCTTCAAATGCAGAAAGGAATCTTCAATCTCCAGGAACAAGCAGGAATGAGTCTTCACATATGGGTACGTCGGTACCGACGGAGCCTGCGCGGGAACGCTCCCCAGCATCCAAAAAGAAAGCTTTTGGGAGCATCCCACGCGCATGCGTGCTGCCTTCCCGCCCATTCACTTCCCTCTCATCAGTTTTCCGTTTTCCGCGGAGCCGGCACGACGTATTCCTGTCACCACAGAAAATTCTTCTTTTTATTCTTAGTTTTTTGTGGTCACGTCTGCCTTCCCTCGATGCCACCGGTACCGCCGGTGCTTTTCTTTCTTTTTTCTAAAGAATTTTTCTTTTCCTCAGAAATTTTTCCTGTTTAGTGTCTGACGGTTCTAGGCCACTAGGCCTCCATCTTTCCATCACTACCAGCTTTTCCGAGTGGAGGAGTAGCCTAGTGGTTGGGGCAAGGTACTTCAGGCCGGAAGGTCGGGGGTTCAAATCCCACTAGAGGACAGCAACCTTGGGCCGGAAGGACTGGGGTTTCTAGACCCACAGGTACTCCTTGTGGTCTTGGGCAAGCCACTTAACCCTCCATAGCCCATGTTCCCTGTAAAATAGTTATCTCCAAGTTATAATGCCCTGTTCAATGTAATTTCAGTTTGTTCAATGTAAACCGCACTGATGCAGAATAGCGCGGTATATAAGAGAATGTAAATAAATAAAATAAATAAATAAAATAAATTATGGAAAAGCCAGCCACTACTCTTAAGAAATGCTCAAAGTGTGGCGGTACAGATATTTTTTCTGACACCCATACTTGGTATCTAAAATGTTTGGGTCCTGACCATCGCCCACTGGAGTGTCTTTCCTGCTGGAGCTCAAATAGAGGAAATCTTCAGAATCAAGCACAACTCGATACCCGGTTCACATCGCACTCGATGTCACCAGCTACAATATCTCCAGCTACAATATCTCAACAGGATCAGGTAACCAAACAAAAGTTTGTAAAAACTAGCCAGTCCTCGAGTGGTAGATCTCCTTCCCAGTATCGAGATGGCTCTGGCCTTGCCCTCGAGGACATTTTGGCAATAAAGCCCCGGCGGGAGTCTTCGGGCTCCAAAGCATTAACAGGGCTTCAAGTTGTTCCCGGGGTTCTTACCTCGATGAACATACCTGGGCCATGCTCGGTGGTTGTGGCCGGTTCGAGCAGTACCGACACCCTGGCATCGGCTATGGTGATGGATGAAACACTCCTCACCAAGGATCGCAGTCTAGCGCTCTCGGCTACTTCGATACCACTAGAGTTGCTGCAGACCGTTCCTCCAGTATCAGTATCGGCTTCAGTACCGGTATCGATATCGGCATCGTTGTCGGTACCGTCCATGCTTACTTCGACAGACTCACTTCCTTCGATGCCGAGCCTGGAATCGATCTCGAGCCTGGAATCAATCTCTAGCATGGATGATTCGGTACCGACTCGTCTCGGTACCAACCTCAGGCGGTACCGAAGACATCGCTTTAAGGAAAATCCGATGCTTCATCCTTTCAGGTCTTCCGATCCCGATGACTGGGGATGAATCTATTGGTACCAAGGCTAAATCTTCAACAAGTCTAGCCTTTACCCCTCATTTTAGAGGGTCCTCCTCGGGAGATTTCTTTTCAAGCTTTTCTGCTTGATATGGCAAAGTTACTTGCCATTTTTATACCAGGTAAAGAATCCTTGCCAGGGGATTCAGAGACCCTGCAATCCCCCTGGATTTCAAAGGAGGTTATCATGCTTCCTTTGCATCAGATCTTACAAGATCTACTTTTAAAGATGTGGGAAACTCCTTTAATGGTATCACCACATTCTAAGACACTTGACTCCATGTACAAGGTGCCACTTTCTTCAGGTTTTCAAAAGACTCAACTTCCTCATCATTCTATTGTTGTAGAATCAGCAATGAGGTGTATTAAGAGTGCAAAGAAGCATTCTTCTTATCCGCCAGGTCGTGAGTCTAGAACTTTAGATGCCTTTGGACGTCGATGCTTCCAGGCGTCCATGCTTTCAGCAAGAATTATCTCATATATTTTCTATATGGGATTATCTATTGAAGAGGTCACAAAGAACTTAAAGCTTTTGAACCCTTTTCTTCAAGAACATAAAAGAGCAGACTTTTTCATTAGTCAGTCATGCTCAAAATGTCTCTAAATTCCTTAATCGTGCTTCCCTGGACTGTTTTGAGTCTATTAGCAGAACTTCTGCTATAGCCATAGGAGCACGACGCATGGCCTGGCTCCAAGCTTCAGACTTGGACAAATGGGTACAAGAAAAGCTGGGAAATACTCCTTGTACTGGTGAAAATCTCTTTAACAAGGATGCTTTATTTCAAGCTAATCAGTTAAACACTGATATTGTTGCTTTCAGAGGATTGTCAAAATTTCCTCTGCCCCAGCTAGTAAAAAATCTCCTAACAAACTTTGTTCCCCTAGGGGGGAAAAAATTTATTCATCTTCTACCCATCATGCAGATGTTTCCAAAGAAGGGCAACATCATACCAGGCTAAGAAAACCAAATTCTCAACAGGCTCGGCAAACTCAGCAGTCGCAGGGTTTCTGATTTTTATTCATTACATCTTTTTTCCTGTTGCGTTTCAGAACCACTACTTAACTACAGAAGCATTTACAGTTCTTCTCATCCTTATTGAGAGGTCAGTGATACACTGCCTTAATCCTCCACTTTAGGCATGACTCTCTTGCTAAGAGCAGTCTATCCTTTCAGCTCTTAGAGCTATTAAGGATAATCATGCCCTACAGGTAACAAATTTCTCCTCTCCTTTTAAAAGTAAACAGAGGAGTTACAACTACTTATAAGATATGCTATGCCCTTCGCCTTGGCAGTTGTCTTGTACGAGGATATCTTATACTTTTCACTGCAGGGGAGCTTACCCTTTCAGAGACTTACCAAATTGTAAGTCTTCCCAATTCTGTATTACTTCCATCCCTCTTAGTTGAGATTTTCAATCTAAGAGTGATACTATTTGACTGGAGGGCTTACCTTTAAGCCATAGGATTGTCCCTAATACCTACTCCAGTAAATAATTTCCATACAGAGTTTCTCCCCTCTGCAATCTTTCAAATATTTCTTTTAAGACAGCTTATCTGACCATAAGTGAGAGTTATCACTTCTGTTCGGTCTCTCGGTCCTTTTCCAATCTATAGGACCTAACCTCTTCTGCTGCCTTAAGAACACATAATTCCAAGAGAGGTTCCAAAACATACTTGGACAGTTTATCGTTGCAGGCAACCTGTCTGTCTGCTATTCTTAGCCATCTGCAATTCTTTGGCTTCCACAGAATAGCTTAGGTTGCACACTGGTAATTAAACAACCAGATCTCACCTGGGCAACCTACAACATGCTCTCTGCAATTCTACAAGAAGCTCCTCAACTATGGGCCTTTGCCAGAGAGCATCAGAGCCATTCCTGGTGGGTAACTTTCAGATCAGGGGTAGGGAACCCTGGTCCTGGAGAGCCGCAGACCAGTCAGGTTTTCGGGATATCCCTAATGAATATGCATGAGATATATATGCATTAGAGATATCCTGCCAACCTGACTGGTTTGTGGCCCTCCAGGGCTGGATTTGGAGACCCCTGCCTTACACCTCTGTCATTTAAGATTGTGAGTGGGCAAGGTGCAGATGTCCAAGACATCAAAAAGGTTAGATAGAATGTGTCACATTCCTCCTCACTTCTCACCACCACCAAAAATATTGTCTATTAGACAACCTTTTGGTGGTGGTGAGAATCGAGGAGGAATGTGACACATTCTATATACCCTTTTGATGTCTAGGACATCTGCACCTTGCCCACTCACAATCTTAAATGACAGAGGTGTAAGGCAGGGGTCTCCAAATCCAGCCCTGGAGGGCCACAAACCAGTCAGGTTGGCAGGATATCTCTAATGCATATATATCTCATGCATATTCATTAGGGATATCCCGAAAACCTGACTGGTCTGCGGCTCTCCAGGACCAGGGTTCCCTACCCCTGTTTCAGATGGTTGAAAGGCTTGCCCAGTCATGCTCCCACATGACTGGGAGTTTTCCTACTTTTACCATCTTCCTTAAAATTTTCTTTTTAGGGAAAATGAACCAGGGTTTAGATCACGTGAAAGCATAAAGGATTGCTTAATTCCCTGAGTTGTTCCACATCTCCAGTGGAACTTCTCCAACAGGGATGCACTTCTTTTCACTGCAGTCTGTCCTTGTCTAGTGCATTCCTTCTAATTCCTAATACTTCATTGGAGCTTATGTTCAACAAAGAACGTATTATACTCATATTGCCCTCATAGACGGGCAAATATGGTATTCCCTTGTATTGTGTCTTTCTCCACACTGAAGTTATAGAAGGATCCAGACTTGTTGTCTTAAGACTAAGGTTTTCTTTACACGTATTTCTCCACTTCTGGTTATTCAAAGTCTAGAATTTTAAAGAGATCTAGACCTATCCTTTTGACTAGGAACATTCCACTGGTTTCCATGTAACCTTCTTCATGGTTCTTTCACGTGTAACCAGTAAGGGGTTCTCTATCCATATTTTGCAAGCAGGTCTTACCCCTTCTTGTTAAGTGAGTCTCTTATTTATATATAGATATAGATATATAGATATGTGGGTATATAAATAGATTTCCTTTTCGTCTCTCCGGGCCAGTCCAGGAACAAGTGGGTTGTCAATCCCCTATAGCAACTGAGGACTGAAATCTTAAACTTTGAAGAGCTGGCATCTGACTCCCTCTGCTGGCCACTCCCAGTCTTTTCAGTCCTCAGCAGCTGAAGGACGTGATCCTGGCTGGCTCCCTCATTCAGATGCTTCAGGCTTAGGATTTTTATTTCTTTTTGTTTTCTTTGGGAACTTTCAACAGTGGTACAGAGTATGGGACCCTAGCAGGGTTCCTGCCAGTGGCGATTGCAGCCAACAAATTTTAAGCGGCGCTCCGAGGCTCGGAGCTGAAGAGGCAGAGCCTGTCTCACTTTCAGCTCCGTTTACTAACTCAGAGAGCAGTGCGGTACTGGGAGCCCCAGATACCTTCCTGCTGCCTCCGGAGCTCAGCTTACCTCCCCACTAGCAGTGGGTGCCAGGAGCTGAAGGAGAAGGAGCCTTTGTTATTCAGGTTGGTCATACTTTTGTTTTCAGCGTTTTGGTTAGTTTTTGTGTGTGCTGGCGGCCATTTTCTTCGCTTTTACTCGACATTTCTTTTTCCCACGGCAGGTTCTCTGGAGCCGGTTTGAAGGGGTTTTTTTTTTTCTTCCTTCGTTTTAGGGTTGCTGTTTAACGTCGGTTTGCTCCGTTTGGGGTAGGGCCTCTCCAGCATGACTTCTGCCTCACAGGCAGGCCTTTCCAACGGTTCTTTTTTTGGTGGGAACGTCAACCCGGGCTATCACTGCTCCTATAGCCTGCTGGCACAGTCAGTTCCATAGTAATCAGTAGGTCACCGATTTCGACCGCACCCAGGGGTTAGCAGCTTTAATATTCTTGGCCCCTCAGGATGAGTCGCTGCGATAACTAATTCCGCAGTCTAAGCGGCGGGTTTAGGGGGAGGAAGCTCCTTCCACCGTCTTGACAGACATATCGCAGGACTCGGGGGCAATTATTTTCTCTATGGCTTGAATTTTTGGCTCTTCCTCAGGTGGTACAAGCCGCTACAGGTTCAACAATAATCCTTTGGGCCTGCAGCTGTGCCAGTTCTCTCGGCCTCGGCCTGGCCTGGCCTGGCCTGACTTGTCCGATGGGAGCCCCTCGGACGATGGCTCCGGAATGGGTTTGACTACAGCTCACCTTTAGTCAGCCTATTTACTGACACAGACAGGTACGAAGTTGCGTTGGGGGCTGCTGTCGACCCCAGTTTGGTTCGGGTCTGTTGTTAGGTGCTCCTCGGGCCTTTCTTTACCCACCCGTTAGCGATAGCCTAAGGGTGGTGCAAACGACAAAGCAGTGTTTCCTTTAACTGTTTTACGTGTGGCACTAATATCGGGGGTGGACGAACATGTGGTCCTTTTTCATAGTGTCACACTCTTTCTGCCTTCTCGCTAATTTAATGGTGACAGAGGCTCAGTATTAAACAATTTCTGTTTGTGTAATGCAACGCTACATCACATATTACCTACCTTTCCCTTTTTCAGGCATGCTGGCTTGAGTATTTAAAGGAGTCTGGGTTTGCTGGTCTTGTCCGAGTTCAGAGGACGTACAGTAATTTAGTGCTTGCCTTCCTTAGTTTCAGTATTATGGAATGCTTTTATCAGTAGCTAGGTAAGGGTCAGATGATGCTTTCCGTTAATCTCGAATTCTTCCTGCTCTGGTTTGGCCGTATACCCTTCTTCGTGCCCTGCGCTTTTATTCAGGGCTGCCTCTTTTATTCTGCAGCTGCCATCTTTCTTACTATTTTCCCACTCCATTTGGTAGGTGTGATTTAGTTTTTTGCCTGTGTTTCAGTTTCTACTGGAAGTCCTTGCGTATCTTTATATGCTAGGCTCTTTCAATTTATTTTATTTTTCAGACTTTTTGCATTAGACCTATGGCTAACTCTGGAGTTCGCTCTAAGCTTTGACACCGTAGGCAGACCTTAACCCGTATGCCCATCTTGCGGGTGTGTCTCTATTTCGACGCCCATTGCTTTCGCAATGTCTGGTATAATTATATTAAAGAGCTCTTACCTGTTTCACCATCTTCCTCTCTGCTACTCTTTGGCCCCATTAGCCACGGGAAGAGGTGTAGTTAACAGTTTCCCCAAGTGGCACTATTAATGTATGTGTTTCTCTGCAGGAAGGCTGGAAAGTTTGCAGTTCGCCCCTTTGTACACAGAGGAAATGCTATGGGCCTGGGTACAGCCTTAATAGCTTAATGTTTGGAAGTGTGTTTGCAAATGATATGTTCTTATAGGATCATTCTGGCTTGGTGGTGTAAATATGATAGTTGGATTCTTGTTTCAAATTCTCAGTGTAGAGAGACTTCGAGGGCAGAATCACCTAAGGGCTAGCTTAAGGCTCGATGTTCTCCTTCGGTTCCTAAGGCCTTTCTAATTCGGCAGGAGCATCACAGTTGTGCTCCGTTTTGCGGGGCATATGGCTCCTTTTCAGTTTTCAGCTTTTTCTGATTGGCCTGACTACAACGTCCCACTCCGTACTACCAACCTATCAGTTCTCTCTGACAGGCTATGGCACTGCCAGTGACGTCAGTTACCCTCTGCTGGTAGTAGGGGGAGGCGGTCTTATGGAGACAAGGCGTTTTTTCGTGCACCCCTACCTGGACGGCTGGCTACTTCCGGTTCCGTTGGTATAGCAGTCTCTGGCGGCCACGGCGCGGGTGGTCCGTCTCCTGCAGCACCTAGGTGGGGTGCTCAATCAAGCTAGCGGTCAGTTACAGCCGCTTGCGAGATCCTTCAATTTATAGGCAGTATTCCCATTCCAGGTCGCGGTATGTTTTTTCTGCCGGTAAGCTCCCTGCTGACGGGCCTGTCGTGGGTGCAGATCTTCATGCGTTTTTCGAACGTTTCTTGACAGGCCGCTCCCTGCTGCTCCTTGGTTTCATGGCAGCGTCCTTTGACCTCGTTCTGCGGGCGAGGGTCCACATGCGGACGTTGCAGCGAGCGTTGGTATCGCGCTGTCGGTCTCCGGCTTTTACCTGACATACCGGTTGACCCGCATGAGCGTCGTCTCTGATAATCTCCAGTGGTGGCTAGTTCTGGTTCTTCTGAGTGCGGGGCTTCCCTTACGCCGGTTCGCCGGGGTATTGGTTGCGACAGCGGTCAGTCTCCTCGATTGCAGAGCTCAGGGTCAGGGGAATTTGCTCGAGGGCTTACGCTCCGTAGATCCGGAATTCTTCCCATCATCCGGTAGGGTTCCGACAGTGAAGCTAGCGCTGCAGGTTTTTCTTTTTTTCTTCCTCTGATCCATGACGCAGCTGGACAGGTTTTTTTCTCAGAATAGGCGGTGACGGTGTCCTTTTTTCTCTCATCGCGGCGGAACTGGCAGCGCGGAGTTGTTGCAGCGCGTTCTGCGACTCAGGTCATGGGCGGAACCGCTTTTACTGTCCCTGTCAAAGGCCCATGGCGCAGAGACCAGTATTTAAAAAAAAAAAAGATTTAAAGAGGAAAGACCATGCGGTTTCCTCAGCCCGCTTGTGCTGGTTCCGGCGCTGGGTCACTGCACGCTACGGAGTCTCCCGATCGGACCCGGTATTAGGGTAGTTCTTCTGGTTACCTTCGCCGCTGCCAAAGCTTCTCGGGGTTGTCCATCGGCGCTTGATGCGCATGTTGGATGGTCTCGATGGGCTGGGGAAGCCTTGGCCAACGGAGGATAGTCAATATAGAGATTCGGCGGATACCACGTCGCTGCGGATTAGTAATTATCCTTGCTGCAGCTTGGCCCTGGCAACTGTGCTAGGCAGATCTTGTGCGACTTCTCGCCACAAAGCTTCGGGGTATCCCTCGAGAGGGGGTTTCTGGTACACGGTCGTCTTCTTCCGGACAGTTTGCATAAGGGGGCTTAGCGGTGATCTTTCTTACGCGGCGCTGTGAGAGAGCTTCGGCTAGCAGCTCTTCCTGCAGTACTTCCTTTTTTACCTTCGAGCGGGTCAGTACTTCGTTCCCCTCTTCACGGTGGGTTTCCACCGTGGCCTTTGACCTGACTGCTTGCGAAGGGCCGCGATCTCTGTTTCACCCAGTCAGCGATATCTCGCTCGTGGAGCTTTCTTAGGAAATGGCCTCTTTCGGGACCGTCTGTTTCCCGAAGTGGCTTTTGGATCTACCTGCTCTATCGTGAAGGGTTCGCTATCTACACTTGTCCGAATACAAAAGGCGGTTGCGGGCACTTCCCTCCTCTCTTCCGCCTCTCTAGATTACTCTTCTCTCAGTCTATCTCTCTCCCATTCATGGCAGAGGAAACAACTGGGACCCAGGATCAATCTGCCAATAGAGAATGAGGCGGTGAAGAGACAGGCTCTACCTCACACCGCAGTAATCTTACTAGCTCGTCTCTAATTTCCCTAAGTCTCTAGGGAATTATAACATACTAGGAGGACTATAGAAAAACTCAGTTCTGCTAGAGCCCACTATTCTTCCCCAAAAAAAAAAAAAATGTAGCAGCAGAGCGCAGACAATCCAATTATGCCAGGAGTCAGTTCAGAAGGTTCAAATCATTTATTTGTGCACCAGTCTCAAGCAAAGTCAACTTCAAAATGGCTGAGCGATCTTTCCATTGGCGACGAACAGAGATGGCTCAGGGGATTCCTCCGGAACACTCCGTCTTTCTGGGTCTCGGGACGGTTGTTTTCCTTGCCGAGTCTCGAAAGGGCACAGCCATGTCTAGTCCTCTGTTGGTGGTCCGGCGAGCGCGGGGTGAGTCCTGCCGAAGCGTAGTCGAGCTCGTTTTTTTCGGGCAGCCAAGTGTCTTTTGGAACGGCATATGCTTGGGTTCCGCCGATGGTTTTTTGTCAGGTAGCTATGTGGTTGTTGCTTACCCCCGTTGGCAACTGTCCCGTCTTGCGGTCTTGGTCGAGGGCTAATCCTGTGTGAGGGCATCGGCCGTCTTTGTAGGCCTATTCGGTCCCTCCCGTGGCTAGATACTGCTCTGGTACTTCCCACTTGTTCCTGGACTGGCCCGGAGAGACGAAAAGGAAACAGAAATTAGTCCTTACCTGCTAATTGTCTTTCCTAGAGATCTCTCCGGGCCAGTCCAGGACCCACCCATGTTTTTTATTACATTTCCGTATGGCACGGGGGCCTCAGGGTTCTAGGTTGCTGGTGGTGACGTCCGCGCCATGGTTCTAACGAGTTGTTTTCTGTTCTCGCTCATGGGTTCTCGTTTATAGATCGCGTTTTACCTTGTTGGTTATTTTGTGGAAAGAAAAAAGAAAAAAAACAAAAAAACAAACCAAAGCAGAGAGAAACTTGGTTTTTTGTGCGGTTATATCGCATCACTGAAAGGCTGCTGCGGTTGCGTATCTCCTATTTTTCTACTTTCTTGTACTTTTGGCCATTACTCTTCATCTGCTTTGTTAAGGTTAGACTGGGAGTGGCCAGCAGAGGGAGTCAGATGCCAGCTCTTCAAAGTTTAAGATTTCAGTCCTCAGTTGCTATAGGGGATTGACAACCCACTTGTTCCTGGACTGGCCCGGAGAGATCTCTAGGAAAGACAATTAGCAGGTAAGGACTAATTTCTGTATATCTCACTCTGAAGGATTTGTTACTGTCCATATTAATGCTGTTCCAGCATGCCATAGGATTTTAAATGGACAACCAATTTCTATGGTAGTCACAAACTACCTTCTTTTGCTGTAACCTTTCCGGTTACGTCACATTTGAAGCTCTCCATGTAAAGTCATCCTAAGTGACATCACTTACGGAAGACATTCCTGATCTTCAAGAAATTGGAGGCTACACCACCTACTACAAATGTTTCTTTCTGTCTTTCATTTGGATAGAGGGGTCTCAAAGACCCATCCTTTTTCTGCAAACCAGTCAGATTTATCTCCTCTCTTTCTTAGAGCCTTTTTCTGCTCCAAGGACAAAGAGCTTCAAACGTTGGCCTACAGAAGCTTTAGCTTCTCATCTAAAGTCCAACATCATTAAACTCTCCCAGTTTTTTCTTCTGGGATTAGTTCTAGCCTTTTAGGCTTCTGACCTCTGCCTGTATTGTGAAATTTATTTTCCTCTACTTTCCAGTAAGGTATTTTCTTTGAGGATAATGTACTGGTTTCTAGCACCAGACCATTAGTCTCAACAAATGCTTTCGCAATACTTCTGTCTGAGGTCCACATTAGAGAATTGGAATCCAATTTTCACTAACTTTTCTGATCTACACAAGGACTCCTCTCCAGACGCCTTGTTTAGTCCAGCTGTTCCACAGCACACCCCTTTTTAGTTCAACTCCTACCCTCCATCCCTTGGATGCCTCAGGTTCTGGGAAATAGCATGGTCCATCAACTAGATTGCAACATGCTGGGACCTCCTCCAGGCATCTTAGCTTGGGAGCCCCCATATGTGAAGACTCATTCCTGCTTGTTCCTGGAGATAGCACAGTTACTTACCTGTAACAGGTGATCTCTGGGAACAGCAGAATAAGTCTTCACAACCCACCCACCTCCCCTAGAAGTTGTCTCTCTTTCTCTTTCTTTCTCTCTCTATTGTTTATTGTTTAAAAATACTTGATATACCGCCCCCCATTACATCGGAGCGGTTTACAATAAAAAAAAGTTTAAATAAAAATATATAAAATATATAAATTAAGAAAGGAAAAATAAAGTGACAATAATTAAAAAAAAAAAAAAAAAAAAGAAGGAAAAGGACAGGGAGAAAAGGACAGACTATAAGCAGTAAAATAATAGAACAGGGGTCACGAGGGAAGGTTAAAGGCAAAAGGACAGACTATAAGCAATAAAATAATAGAACAGGGATCACGAGGGAAGGTTAAAGGCAGAGGAAAAGAGATGCATCTTGAGAAGAGAATGGAACTTGGCGGGGGACTGTTATAGTCGGAGGTCAGTTGGAAGGGAGTTCCAGAGGGCCGGACCAAGGTAAAAGAATGCCGATCGTCGAGTTGAGTGAAGACGAGCCTGGGAGGGGGAGGGAAGGTGTAAGCGATTGATATGAACTGATCGTAAGCTGTGAGTGAGAGTGTGAAAAGTTAGCAAATCAGATAGGTACTAAGGAGTATGAAGATAGATGGCCCGATGTATGAGAGTAAGAATTTTGAATTGAAACCGAAAATTTACTGGTAGCCAATGGAGGTGCTGAAGGAGAGGAGTAACATGATCACGAGGGGAGACATGCAGGATCATCCAGGCTGCGGTGTTCTGCAAAAGTTGTAACCGATGACGTTGAGATTGGGGAATGCCAGCATAAACTGAATTACAGAAATCCAACCGTGTGATAACTAAAGAAAGAAGAAGAGTGGAGAGAGCCTGCTCTAATTTGTCTACTTCCCTCCTTCGGTCTCAGCTACAAACCCAACTGATGAGAGGGAAGTGAATGGGCGGGAAGGCAGCGCGCATGCGCGTGGGATGCTCCCAAGAGCTTTCTTTTTGGACGCTGGGGAGCGTTCCCACGCAGGCTCCGTCGGTACCGACGTACCCATATGTGAAGACTTATTCCTGCTGTTCCCAGAGATCACCTGTTACAGGTAAGTAACTGTGCTTACTTTGGACTGTAAAAGAGCACTTGCCTTTTACTTGCAGAGGACACAGCAACATAGAAAGTCCTCACAACTCTTTGTTGCTTTCGATCCTTCTCATTTGGGACTTCCAGTCTCCAAGAGAACATTGTCCAACTGGATTGCACAGTGTATTTCTTTTGCCTATCAGAGTAAGAACCTTTCTCTGGAAGGCCATGTCACGGCTCACAATGTGAGAGCCATGGCAACCTCAATGGCCCATCTACACTCTGTGTCTATTGACGACATTTGTCGAGCAGCTACTTGGGCCTCGGTTCATACCTTCACAGCCTGTTACTGCTTAGACAAGGACTCCCGCTGGGATGCCTTGTTTGGTCAGGCTGTTCTACAGCACCTGTTCCATACTTATTCAACTCCTACCCACCTTTCCCAGTAGGATGCCAGAGATCCATGTGGGAAGTGGAGCCCTTTCACAGGGGCACACAACTTCTGGGGTCTCTCCCTGGCATCTGTAGCTAGGGAGTCCCCATATGTGAAGACTACATTCCTGCTTGTTCCTGGAGATAGCATAGTTACTCACCTGTAACAGGTGATCTCCGGGAACAGCAGGAATTTAGTCTTCACAACCCACCCACCTCCCCTAGGAGTTGTATCTCTCTTTTCTTTTCTTTCCCTCTCTCTCTCTTTGTCTCAGCTTTAAAACTCAACTGGAGAGAGGGGTGAGGAAATGACATCACCAGCCTGAGTGGTAGCAAAAGCACGGGGCTCCGTGAATGTGTGATTTGGAGGTGCACCCCTAGCCACACCGCGGGGTCTGGAGAGTCGGAAACGCTGCGGATAGCAGGGCGAACGGAGAGACTGCCCAGGGATGAAAAAAGGTAGCGCTGAACTGAAGGCGTTTGCCTATAAGAACGCGGCCGCGGTGGGAGCCGCGGGGAAAGCCAAGATGGCGGCGGTGAGTGCGGGCAGCGATGAGGAGGCCTCAACTGCGGAAAAGCAGCGTGGAGGTGATTTGGAGGTACTCCGTGGAGAGCTTAAAAGTTGGTTTACCACCCTCAGACAGGATATGTCATTGTTTAAGGCAGATGTGCAGGGATGGATGGAAGATCTGCGCGGCGAGATTAGAGAGGTGGGCCAACGTGTGGAAGACCTGGAGAGTAAAGTAGAAATGCAGGAAAGCACGATGCAGAAACTGCAGGAGTAGATTGAGAGTATGGAGGGGGAGCAGGAGGAATTATGGTCTAAGTTGGAAGACCTGGAGAACCGTTCAAGGAGGACGACTATTTGATTGAGAGGTATCGCAGAAACCTCTGGGAACTTGGACTGTGCACAAGTAATGGAAAAAGTGTGTAAACAGCTGGTGCTGGATGCTGGTATACCGGCGGAGGGACTGTGTTGGAAGATAGACAGGGCCCATAGAGCGCTGGGCTCCAAAAAGGAAGGATATAATAGAGATATTATTGCCTGCTTTCATGAATATCTCACGAAAAATACGGTGGTGGAGGCTGCAAGGAAAGTAAAGAACTTTAATTGGGAAAATCAGCGAATTGAGATTTATGCAGATCTTTCAGCGATCACGATGAGAAAGAGAAGAGACTTTGCTCAGATTACTAAGAAGTTGCGGGACAGGGCCATTAGATATAAATGGCTGTTCCCGTTTGGGTTGCAATTTTGTATAGAAGGGGTCACTTCTTACGTGAAAACAGCTGAGGAAGCAGTTAAGGCGATGGAGAATGCTGGATGGACTGAGATACCTGAGATTCAGCATATAAATCGCCCCAAGACAGCGAGGAAACGGCCAGGTGAAAGTGGCTGGAGAAGAGTGCCACAAGGGGACTGGCGGCTTCGCAGACAACAGAAGCTTACCGTGGAACCTGACGGTTGAGAAGGAGTAGTGGACTCTCTGGAAAATATTAAGTATTTCCTGTGTAGGAAATGGATGTGTAAAGTATGATGTTAAAAAGTAAAAAAGTATTGGTGGCGGGGGGGTTGCCCTTTGAAATTCGTAGGGTAATTAGGGGCTTTGGCTGGTGAGTCATACCTCGTGAGATGGAGGTGAGATTGACTTGGAAGGTGGTGGGGGTGGTTTGGGGAGGGGAGGGGGGGGGAAGCGTAGGGACGTCCTATCCAAACAGGGTTATTGAAGTATGTTGTGATGATGGATAAATTAAGATTGGTAACGATGAATGTGCGAGGCTTAAATTCCCCGATTAAGAGGCAAAGAGTGTACAAAGAGATAAGTAGGCTGCAGGGGGATGTGGTGTTTATTCAAGAGAGCCATTTGAAGAAAAGGGATGAGTGGCAGATGGCAAATAAAAAATTTCAGGGTCAATGGTTTGCCTCAAATGGTGTTGAACTCAAGAAAGGGGGGGGGGGGGTAGGAATTTTATTGAGAACGCAAATACCTTACCAGGTACAGGAAATACAACAGGATAAAGAAGGGCGCTACATTATGGTTAGGATGCAAATAAAGGATCAGAAATTTACTTTGGTAAATATTTATGGTCCAAATGTGGCACAAGGGGCCTTCTTTGTGGAATTGACCAAGAGGGTGGCTGAATTTGCAGAAGGACAACTAATTGCGGGGGGAGATTTTAATTTAACGAGTAATCCTATTTTGGATAATTCCAGGGGGAAGGCCCTAGGGAATGTTAATAGTAGGAGAGCACTGAAAGCCATGGGGGTGCAGTTGGGAGTGGTGGATGCGTGGCGGGAGCTGAAAGGGAGGAGAAGGGACTATAGATATTGGTCACCAGTGCATGATTCTCTGTCTAGGTTGGATATGGTGTGGGTGGCCAAAACATTAGTACAGGACCTGGGAGGGTGAGAGATCAGTGAGAGAACGTTGTCGGATCATGCCCCGGTTTGGATAGAGCTTAGGGTGCGGAAAACCGATAGAAAAGGCTCAGGGTGGTGTCTGAATGAATCTCTGCTGGAGGTACCTGAAATAATCAAGTGAGAGACCATATTAAAGAATATTTAGAGTTAAATGACACAGCAGAGTGTAAAATTGGAACACTTTGGGAGTGCCTAAAGGTGGTGGTGAGAGGAAAGTTGATTGCCATTGGATCCTATAGGAAGAAGGTGAAGGAGCAACAGAAGCAGACAGTGTATACTAAGATCAGGGACTTGGAGAATTTACAAAAACTGGGTAACCTGGGCAGGACGGGCTTGCATGAACTGGCGCGGGCTAGGAAGGAATTAGGTGAGTTGGAGCTAGGGGAGATTAAATTTGCCCAAGATCGGATAAAACAAGTATTTTTTGAGTGGGGGAATAAACCCAGTAGGATTTTGGCACATAGGCTGAAACAACAGTGACAGCGCAATTACATAACTAAAATCAAAGATGCACAGGGGAAAGATATGAGACAACAGAGGCAACTGCTTATTGTTTATTGTAAATATGTTTATTGTAAATACAACTCAAAGTTCCTTGTGTTGTATAGTTGATGTTAAATGTAAACCGCTCTGATCTAAAATAGAGCGGTATAGAAGAACTGTTAAATAAATAAATAAATAAATAAAGAGCGTTTTGTAGAGTATTATAAACAATTGTATACCCCCGATCAGAGTGGCGTGCAGAGGGAGTTGGAAGTATTTTTGAGTATGGAGCTTCCGAGTCTGAGTACGGGGCAAGCAGAACAGCTTTCCCGGCCCATTGAGGTGGGGGAAGTGCTTGCGGTTATTAAGACCTTACCGTCTCATAAAGCTCCGGGGCTGGACGGGTATACCAACAAATTTTATAAAAGGTTTGGGGATGTGGTGGGGGAGATATTGACAAGGCTCTTTAACTCTTTTAAGGAGGGGGGAGAGTTGCCAGAAACAATGAGAACAGCGGGTATAACTTTGCTCCCAAAGGAGGGGAAAGATTTAACTTTGTGGCTCTTATCGCCCCATCTCCCTGCTGGGGACGGATTTTAAAATCTATACCAAGGTACTGGCCAGTAGGATATTACCCTATTTACCGCAACTAGTGCATGAGAACCAGTCTGGTTTTGTCGCGGGGAGGCACACGTCCGATAATATACGGAAAGTGCTGAATGCTATGTGGGAAGGTAAGCGAGAAAAGAAACAGATGCTATTATTGACAATTGATGCTGAGAAAGCTTTCGACCGAGTATCATGGCCCTTTCTTTTTAAAGTTCTGGGGAAGATGGGGATAGGAGGGAATTATTTGCGATGGGTTAAAGCGATCTATAATCAACCGCGGGCGAAGATTCGCATAAACGGTGAATATACGGCGGCATTTGACTTACGGCGGGGTATGAGGCAGGGGTGCCCGCTGTCGCCGATCTTGTTTGTGTTATCGATGGAACCCTTAGCCCAACGGGTGCGTGAATGTGGGGAGGTGAAGGGGGTTAGGTGGAAAGCCTTGGAAAGTAAAGTGTCACTCTTTGCGGATGACCTACTGTTTGTTAACTAATCCGTTGATGTCTTTAACTAAACTATATGACATCTTAGTGGAATTTGGGGAATATTCGGGGTTTAGAATTAATGCTACAAAGTTGGAGATTCTGAATATATCGGTTCAGGTGGACACGGAGCTACTAATAAAGGAGAAGTTCCCATTTAAATGGGCCAAGCACAGTATTACATATTTGGGTATAAAATTAACGGCGAGGGAACAGGATCTGTTTGAGCGAATTATGGAAGAATGGAAAAAGTAATCAGGAAGGAATTGGACAGCTGGGGGAGTAAGGCCTATCCTGGTACGGGAGGATGTCAGCAGTAAAAATGGTGATTTTACCTAAGTGGCTCTATCTCTTCACCGTGTTGCCAATTTGGGTACCAAAGAGCTGTCTTGCGAAATGGCAACAGGGGCTTATGAAATATGTGGGGGGCCTGAAAAAGAACAGAGTAGCAAGGCGAATATTGACTAGACGGAAGGAAGTTGGGGGCATGGCTATACCGGATTTAGGGCGTTATTGGGAGGCTGCCCAATTGGGTGCTAGTGTGGAATGGTGTGGGGATGAGAAAAAAGAGTGGGTGTGGATGGAGTCTGAGGAATTAAGGGGGGGACAGATTGGGGACTTATGGCTGCCCAGAGAGGGGAATAGAGGTTTTAAAGGTGACAACCCGTATGTGAAGATAACATTGAAGGTCTGGAATAAGTGGAAATGTATGTGGCTAGGTAAGGAGGGGGTCTCTAGGCTGATACCGATTAGGGGGAATCATGCTTTCCCACCGGGGGTGGGGGTCACGGCTTACTTGCACTGGGAACGGAAGGGTTTAGTGTGGATAGGTCAACTGTTGGAGGGACGGTCTTTGAAGAGCTTTACAGTGGTGAAAGAGCAGTTCCAACTGGAGGACAAGGACACCTTTCGATTTCATCAACTTAGACATTATATTCAACATAAGATAGTGCCGGGTCTGCGGGGAGATCCTACTGAGGTGGAGCAGATGTTCCTGATGGACTGGAAGAGGGGGATTGTGACTAAATTTTACGCCATGATGCAAGGGGTAGAGTTAAGAGAGGCCTTTCAAAGGAAGTGGGAAGAAGATTTGGGGGTTGAGTGGGGGGAGGACACTTGGAAGCAAATTTATCAATCACGATATAAAGGTCTATTAGCGACCTCCCTAATTGAAAACAATTATAAGGTCATGTATAGATGGCACTTGACGCCAGTGTGTTTGAAGAATATGTATAGTAATATAAGTGATCAATGTTGGAGGAAATGTGGGGAAAGGGGTTCTTATATGCATATATGGTGGAATTGTAAATTGTTATCCGCCTCTTCAATATGTGACCTCATACAACCACCCACACCCAACAGGATAAGAAGAACCTCTACAGCCAACATGCTAGCAATACCAAAAGTGATGACAAGATGCGCCATATCAACTTCAAACAGAGCCTTCAGTCTGAGTGCCCCAAGCCTCTGGAACTCCTTACCACCACACATCAGAGCTATCCCCAACTTGAGCCAGTTTAGGAAGGTCTTAAAACACTTCCTCTTCATTAAATACCTCACAGCCTCCCCCGAACCCCAGCCACCATGTATGAGCAACACACAATAACTCCATCTCTCATATATACAGTTACCTTGTTCAATGTTCCACATATGTAGATAGTTTCCCCTGTTATCCAAGTTACTGCTCCTGTTCATTGTAATGACCTGACTCTTGTTTATTGTCGGATATTGTTTGTTCTATGTAAACCGCGCTGATCGCAAATAGTGCGGTATATAAGAGATGTAAATAAATAAATAAAAATAAATAATACAGGGAATGTGGTTGGAGGTGTTCAGCCTTATTGGCCAGATTTTGGAAAAGGAGGTGCAGCCATCCCCAGCCACGGCGATGTTAGGGGTACGGCCGCAGGACTTTAAAAGCTGGGAGGGGGATTTTGTGAATTTGGGGTGTGTAGCATTTCGGGTGTTGATTGCTAAGAAATGGAAACAAGTGGGGGTGCCACAGATGGAGGAATATTGTAGCTCCTTAGACCACATTTTTTTGATGAGTAAACTCACGGCACTGAAGAAGGAGCGACCATAAAAGTTTTTAAAGGTGTGGGGAAAGTACATAATATGGATGGCCAATAAGTAATATAGAAATATATATGTAAACTGATGCTGTTTGGATGGTGGGGGGGAGGGGAGGTGGGGAGGGGAAGGTGGTTATATAAAGTTATACCAGTTGGAATGTAATGAGATTTGTAGGCATTGTTGATGGCCTTTGTGGATATGTTGCAATGTTTTTTCAGTGAGAGTGTAATTGTTAAAGTGGTGTGTAATAAAAATAAAGTTTTAAAAAAAAAAACTCAACTGGAGAGAGGCAGTTGGGAAAGGCAGGAAGGCAGCACGCAAGCGCTGTGGGATGCTCCCAAAAGCTTTCTAATTGGATGCTGGGGAGCGTTCCCGCACAGGCTCCGTCGGTACCCATATGTGAAGACTAAATTCCTGCTGTTCCCGGAGATCACCTGTTACAGGTGAGTAATTATGCTTTCTCCAGGAGCAGCAGGAATCAGTCCTCACGACCCTCCCTCCTCCCCTTGGAGTTGCAGTCCTATATATTTCATTTTGTTTTTTTGCT
This sequence comes from Ichthyophis bannanicus, assembly GCA_033557465.1. Classification (NCBI taxonomy): domain Eukaryota; kingdom Metazoa; phylum Chordata; class Amphibia; order Gymnophiona; family Ichthyophiidae; genus Ichthyophis; species Ichthyophis bannanicus. Next base: position 521,168,703 of record CM066037.1, read on the forward strand.
GTCTTTTAGCTATGTCATCAGACTGAGCAAGATGACACCCTGGGGTGGGAAGGGGACCGTGCATGCGCGCTGCATTCCCAAAGCCTTTCTTTGAAAGCTGGGGAAATGCTCCGCACGAGGGCTCCGTCGATGCTGACGTCACCCATATGTGAGGACTGATTCCTGCTGCTCCTGGAGAACACCTGTTACAGGTGAGTAACTACGCTTTCTCTTTCAACCTCCTTGATGCAACGGTACAGTACTGTACTTCTCCGCGAATCGTGGGACCTGGTTAAAGCATCCACCATCGTGAACTGCTTTCATCAGGCATTCTCCACGCACAACGAGTTAGCTGTGTTTACATTAATACTGTATTAATATTTGAAAACTAATAAATCATTTTTTATCATAAAAAATGTATTTCGTCATGAAATAAAATGAAAGTAATTAGCGAATATTTTAGATATGCTCTACAAAAAATATCCGCGAATAGGCGAATTTTCCGCGAATAATTTGGAGTTACTTGCAACAGAAAAATCCGCGAATGGACGAATCCAGAAATACTGAACCTCCAATAGGCGGGGGTCGACTGTATATGTACAAGTGACTTCAGAATTCTGACATGCCCAGTCTCCAAGTGGCACGAGGAGGTGCACTACCCAGAGGTGTGGGACTGGACTGGCGTCCCTCAAGGAACAACAATTAGCAGGTAAGTCTAATTTCTCTTTTGCGGAGGCTGATACAGGCTAAAGAAGCAGAATGAGAGTGCCTAGCACTGAAGGTGGACGATCTTGAGAACTGGATGAGAAGAAACAACATTCACATCAGTGGAGTGCCAGACCGTCAGGAATATGGAGACGCAGTGCGGGTGGCTACAATGAACTGTGTGGCAATTTTGAAAGAGGGCTCAATCTCCAGGAACAAGCAGGAATGCGTCTTCACATATGGGTACGTCGGTACCGACGGAGCCTGCGCGGGAACGCTCCCCAGCGTCCAATCAGAAAGCTTTTGGGAGCATCCCTCAGCGCCTGCATGCTGCCTTCCCGCCTTTCCAACTGTCTCTCCTCAGTTTTCGTTTTTCCGCGGAGCCGGCAGGACGTCGTCCTGTCACCGCAGAAACATTTTTCTTTAAATTTTCAATTCTTGTTTTCTTGTCGCGGCTGTTTTCCCGCCGCCACCGGTACCGCCGGTGGGGTTTTTTCTTTTCTTTTTCTCAAACTGAGGGAGAGTTTCCCTCAGTTTTTATCTTAAAAGTTTTGGGCCTATAAGGCCTCTCCATCATGGAGCCGCCTTCTCCTAAGAAGTGCCTTCACTGTGGAATTAGTTTTCTTTTTAGACTCCAATAACTGGTGTCTAACCTGTTTGGGCCCTGACCCCTTTTCCCCTGAACCGTCAGGCTACAATGCTGTGAGAAGAGATTCTCTATTTCAAGTTTCCCTCGATACCGTTTTCCCTCCCTGTGTCAGGGCACCGGCCATTTCTTCTCTACAGGATCAGGTAACCCACAAACAGTCTGTTAAGACTAGCTCAGCATGCTGACGGCCCCGGCCTTGCCCTCAAGAACCCATTGGCATTAAAACCCCAGCGGGAGTCTTCGGGCTCCAAAGCATTTCAGGGGTTTCAGGTTGTTCCTGGGGCTCACCCCTCACAGAACATACCTGAGCCATGCTCGGGGGTGGTATCCGCTTCGAGCGGTACCGATAACCCGGCATCAGCACTGGTGTTGAGCGATTCACTCATCACCAGGGATCGTCATCTGGTGTACTCGGTGCCTTCGGGACCGATCGATACCCAGATTGACTTTCCAGTATCGGCACCGTCGATACGATCCCTGACGCCGGTACCATCTAGACATGCATCGATAGATTTGCTTCCTTCGATGCCAAGTCTAGAATCGATATCTAGTCTGGAAGACTGGGTACCGACGCGTCTCGGAACCGACACGCACCGATTCCGGATGCGCGGTACCGAGGATATCCACCGAGACTTTTGAGTTTCCTCGGTACCGTTTGAGCAGCCTCCGCTGACTGCTTCGGCGATTCCGGCACAGCTATTCGTATCGGTATCAATGTCGGTACCGGCAATATCATCGGGACCAGCTCCTTCCATGCTTTGTTCACCTGGGTCGCTCCTTTCTATACCTAGTTTGGAGTCGATACCTCGCATGGATGATGCACTACTGACTGTCTCAACTCATAATTGCCAGTCCCAGTATCCATCCATTACAAATCCTGTTCTGCACCGGACAGGTACATCCTCCGGTGCCCAGGTTTCCTTTTCAGGTTTAACCTGTCCAGGGATGGTTCCCATCGGAGATCCTTCTTTTCAGAAATTTCTCCTTGACATGGCAACCTTCCTTACTATTCCTATCCCTGGCTTTGAGTCTTCTCAGGATTTTTCTGCAGAAAAGGAAAATATAATGCTTCCTTTACATCACTCTTTGCAGAATCTTCTTCTGAAGGTATGGGAAAAACCTTTAAGGGTTTCTTCACCTCCTACAGCAACTGATCTTCTGTATCAGGTGCCCCCCTCTCCAGGATTTCAAAAGCCTCAACTTCCCCATCATTCCATTGTAGTGGAATCAGCAATGAGGAAGGTAAAAAGCAAGAAAAAACATTCTTCTTTCCTGCCAGGGCGTGCATCTAGAACACTGGATGCCTTTGGACGTCAAACCTTCCAAACATCTATGCTGGCAACAAGGATTCTCTCATATATTTTCTATATGAGTCTATCCCTTCAGGAGATCACAAAGAAATTATCTCTTTTGTCTCCTTTTCTATCAGAACCAAAGGCCGCAGACTATTCCTTACTTCTTAGTCATAGCCAGAATATCTCTTGGTTTCTTTCTCGTGCTTCCCTAGACTCTTTTGAGTTTGTTAGCAGAACTTCTGCTATAGCCATAGGAGCACGTCGTAAAGCCTGGCTCCAAGCCTCAGACTTGAGTAGATGGGCACAAGAAAGACTGAGTAATACTCCTTGTACTGGAGAAAATCTCTTCAATAAGGAGTCCTTACGTCAGGTTGCTCATTGCTCCACTGACTTTCCTGTTTCTGAGGGCCATCCTAAGCCCTCTCCTTCCTCAGCAGGTAGGAAATGCCCTACCAAACCTTCTTTCCCTAAAAGAAAGAGGTTTTCCTCTTCTGCCCATCATTCGGTTGTTCCCAAGCAGGGGAAGTCTCGCTCTAGTCTGAAGAATCCAAACTCTAGCCAGGCTGAATAAACACAGTAACCATAGGTTTCTGATTAATTTTTTTATAACTACTCTTAATTCCTTTTCAGCAGAAGTTTTTCACTGTTTTTCCATTCAAAACTCTGCTCAGGGATTCCTATTCTCAGGAAATTCATTATTCTTCACTATGCTGAACTGTCAGGCTATTCATGTCTATAAGTTAGTTTTCCACCTCTTCCTGACTAGAAGAGAGGTTTAGCAACTATCACGATAGTTTCTCTGTACCAGCATGAATTTTTTCCTTCCAGGGACTTACCATGTGGTAAGTCCTTCTTCAGCTTCTATCTCTACCCTCTTCGCCAGGGTTTCCCCTGTAAGAGTGGTACCATACCATTGAAAGACTTTTCTTGTCTTTCTTTTCACTGTAGAGTTTCTTCTCCTGAGTAAACTCCTTTCTTTTTCTAGGCAGCTCTGCAGATAGAGACAGCTTGCTCTCTTTGTTCAGTCTGTTCTCTCTGTTTGACACAGACCGACTCTCCCTGTTGTCCTATTCAGTAGCTGCCCCTGCAGGAGTCCAGTGCTTGACTATTGGTACTTTTCCACAAGTCCCATAGTCTGTTTTAGTCTGCTTTTCTCTGATCAGAGAAGAGCAGTGCTTTTTACAGTGCTCTGCTAGAGAAGTGGATATTTGTCTCCTGTGACACCTTGCTGTGAGTTCTAGCTGTTTATTAATTATTTATTGTTTGTCTAACTGTTTATTTAATTATTTATTGTTTGTCTTAGCGGTGTGCTAGTTCAGTCTTCTCAGCTATAACTTACCTTGCCTCTCTCAACTAACTGGGCTTTGTGTGGTACCCCCTTCCCCCCCTGCTGAGGGTTCAGGACAGGGTACCTTGTAACTGCCCTCTTTAATAGGACATATCTCCCTCCCTCCCTCCCCAGCACCCACCCACCCCTGGGGTAATTGTAGTTTTATAGGTACTTACACATCTTAGAGGAAAGGGGCTGCTCTCAGGTGCAGCTCGTTATCCAAATCAGTCATACACAGAGGACCTGAGATTAATTACTTAAGCTTCAGGTACACAAGGTGTATTAGGGGTATTAGATACACTTTTATTGGTATAAGCATCCACACCAATCCTTATTATATACAGAATTTAAAAGACCTAAACACAAGCTTTAAACTAAGATGCAGACAGAAGTCCAGCAACGAGATGGGGGTTCTCCGGTCTTTTGCATTGAGTGTCACATGTATGATTTTCTCCCAGTTGGTGAGAGGTCTTACGTATGCACTAAGTGCAAAGAACTCTTTGCTCTCAGGGAACGAGTCCGTTCTCTAGAGGCTAGAGTAGCAGACCTGGAAGACATAAGAAAGACAGAGAAGTACATGGACGAGACCTACAGGGATATAGTCCTGAAGTCCCACCTCCAGTCTGGCAGCATCCCTGTTGCCATGGAGGAGAGAGGTCACGTGACAGGAGAGCATCACCCTGGTGTGGCAGGAAGTGATCCTGTAACTAGGACCTGTCCTCCAGGTGATGTAAAACCCTCTCGCACCGAGGACGTTTCTCCAGGGCCATGTGCCCATGAGGGAAGGGTCAGGACAGCTGTTATAGTTGGTGATTCAATCATTAGGAATGTAGATAGCTGGGTGGCTGGTAACATGCCTGCCTGGTGCGAAGGTAGCGGACCTCACGCACCGCCTAGATAGGATCATAGATAGTGCTGGGGAGGATTTTGCTGTCTTGGTACATGTTGGTACCAATGACATAGGAAAATGTGGTAGGGAAGGTTCTGGAGGCTAAATTTAAGCTTTTAGGTAGGAAGTTGAAATCCAGAACTTCCAGGATAGCGTTCTCCGAAATGCTTCCCATTCCACGTGCAGGACCCAAAAGACAGGCAGAGCTCCGGAGTCTCAATGCGTGGATGAGACAATGGTGTAAGGATGAGGGTTTTGGATTTGTTAGGAACTGGGGAACATTCTGGGGAAAGGGGGGCTCTTCCGAAGGGATGGGCTTCACCTTAATCAGGATGGGACCAAACTGCTGGCATTAACCTTTAAAAAAGAGATAGAGAAGCTTTTAAACTAGAAATTAGGGGAAAGCCGACAGTCACCCAGGAGTGCATGGTTCGGACAAAGGTATCCTTGAAGGATACTACCAAAAGCAGTGAGGTTCCAAAAGGGAGTATAGTAGCCCAAATGCCCTTGAGTAAGGAGCAGACAGAGCATAAAGATTCCAAATTACCCCTGCCTACCAATAGCCAGATTAATATGAATAAAATACAGTCTCTAAAATGCTTGTATGCCAATGTTAGAAGTCTAAACAATAAGATGGGAGAGTTTAGAATATATAGCACTAAATGAGAGGTTAGATATGATTGCACTCTCAGAGACATGGTGGAAGGAGGATAACCAGTGGGACACTGTGATACCTGGATACACACTATATCGTAATGATAGAGCTGATCAAATAGGTGGAGGGGTTGCGCTCTATGTTAGAGAGGGCATTGAGTCAGAAAGGATTAAAGTTTTGCAGGGAACAAAATTTGCTGTAGAATCTCTATGGATTGAAATTCCATTTATGAAGGGGAAGGTGATGGCAGTTGGAGTATACTATCGACCGCCTGGCCAGAATGAACAAATGGATGATGAAATGCTCAAAGAAATCAAGGAAGCTAACAAAAGTCACAACAGAGTAGTAATAATGGGTGATTTCAATTACCCCGGTATCGACTGGGTCAGTGTCACAGCAGGACAAGCTAAAGAGATAAAGTTTCTAGATGGAATAAATGACTGCTTCTTGGAGCAGCTGGTTCATGAACCGACCAGAGGGGAAGCCATACTGGACCTAGTCCTTAGTGGAACGCCAGATCTGGTGCAAGAAATAAGGGTGTTGGGACCACTTGGCAATAGTGATCATAGTATGATCATGTTTGATTTAATTAGTGGAGGACAGATAGTAAAGGCATCCACAGTACTACCTTTTAACTTTCAAAAGGGAGACTATGATAGAATGAGGAATATAGTTAGGAAAAAACTAAAAGGAGCGGTTCCAAAGGTGGATGTTATTTAAAAATACTATCCTCGAAGCCCAGACCAGCTGTATTCCAACCATTAGGAAAAGTGGAAGAAAGTCCAAAAAACTGCCAGCATGGTTTAAAGGTGAGGTCAGAGAGGCTGTTGCTGCCAAAAAAGCAACCTTCAGGAAATGGAAAAAAGAGCCAAATGATGAAAACTGGAAACAGCACAAGCACTGGCAAGTTAAATGCAAAGCATTGATAAGGCAGGCAAAGCGGGAATTTGAGAAGAAACTTGCTACGGAAGCAAAAACATGAAATAAAGACTTTTTCAAGTACATTCGTAGCAAAAGGCCTGTGAGAGAGTCAATTGGACCATTAGATGATAGAGGGGTAAAAGGGGCAGTAAGAGGAAACAAGGTTATAGCAGAGAGACTGAATGAATTCTTTGCTTCGGTCTTTACTGAGGAAGATGTAGGGATGTTACCCAAGACTGAAGTGGTATTTAAAGGTGATACTGCAGAGGAATTGAGAGAAATATTGCTACACCGGGAAGATATATTACAACTATTTGATAAACTGAATAGTAGCAAATCACCTGGACCGGATGGTATACATACCAGAGTGTTGAAAGAACTGAAATATGAGATTGCAGACCTGCTATTGGTAATCTGTGAACTTTCATTAAAATCATCTGTAATACCTGAAGATTGGAGGGTCGCCAACGTAACACCAATTTTTAAAAAGGGTTCCAGGGGTGACCCAGGAAATTACAGACCGGTGAGCCTGACGTCAGTACCAGGGAAAATGGTAGAAACCATCATAAAGAACAAAATTACACAGCATGTAGATAGTCATGGCCTAATGGGAAACAGCCAACATGGCTTTAGACAAGGAAGATCTTGTCTTACTAATCTGATATGTTTTTTTGAAGGTGTGCATAAACAGGTAGACAAAGGTGAGTTGGTTGATATAGTGTATCTGGACTTTCAGAAAGCTTTTGACAAAGTCCCCCATCAGAGACTTTTGGCGAAGCTAAAAAGTCATGGGATAGGAGGCAGTGTACTATTGTGGATCGGGAACTGGTTAAAAGATAGAAAGCAGAGGGTAGGGCTAAATGGCCAATATTCCCAATGGAAAAAGGTGAATAGTGGAGTACCCCAGGGATCTGTACTGGGTCCGCTGCTTTTTGACATATTCATAAATGACCTGGAAAAGGGAGTAACTAGTGAGGTTATCAGATTTGCAGATGACACAAAACTGTTTAAAGTTGTTAAAACACAAGAGGATTGTGAAAAACTGCAGGAGGATCTGGATAAATTGGAAGACTGGGCATCCAAATGGCAGATGAAATTTAATGTGGACAAGTGCAAAGTTATGCACCTAGGAAAGAACAACCCACACTATAGTTACACGATGCAAGGCTCCACATTAGAAACCACCACCCAGGAAAAAGATTTAGGAGTCATCGTGGATAACATGTTAAAACCCTCCGCCCAGTGTGCAGCGGCGGCCAAGAAAGCAAATAGAATGCTAGGTATCATAAGGAAAGGGATGGAGAATAAAACAAAGGATGTTATAATGCCTCTGTATCGCTCCATGGTACGACCGCACTTTGAATATTCTGTGCAATTCTGGTCACCGTATCTTAAAAAGGACATGGCGTTATTAGAAAAAGTACAGAGAAGAGCCACCAAATTGGTGAAGGGGATGGAAGGCTACTCCTATGAAGAGAGGCTAAGAAGGTTAGGGCTCTTTAGCCTGGAGAAGAGACGGCTGAGGGGAGATATGATAGATGTCTATAAATTAATGAATGGAGTGGAATGGATAAACGTGGATCAATTGTTTACGCTATCAGAGTATAGAAAGACTAGGGGACATGTAATGAAGCTACAGGGTAAACTATTTAAGACAAATAAGAGAAAATATTTTTTCACTCAACGTGTAATCAAAGTCTGGAATCTGTTACCGGAGAATGTAGTAAGGGCTGTTAGTATAGCTGGGTTTAAAAAAGGTTTGGACAAGTTCCTGGAGGAAAGGTCCATATACCACTATTAAAAAGGGACCCAGGATATCAATGCTTGACCCAGTACAAGCATTGTGGAACCTGTATCTTTTGGGGATATTGCTAGGTACGTATGACCTAGATTGGCCACTGTTGGAAACAGGATACTGGGCTTGATGGACCTCGGTCTGACCCAGTATGGCATGTCTTATGTTCTTATGTCTTCCACCACTCCTGTCTAGCCTTAGTAGTGATTCCAAGAAAGTTTTCTACATCTTTCTTGGATAATCTTTCACTACAGGCTTCTTACAGTATCTTCTATCCTTGCCATCTCCAATCTCTGGATTTGGCAACGTAGTAAACGTGGCTGTCAGTTTACTCCATCAGCCAGTTCTACATCCCAGTTCTCCTGCATAATGCTCTCTGCAATCCTACTGAGAAGCTTTCCACTATGGGCCCTTGCTAGAGAGCATAGAGTTTTATCTAATGGCTATCCATCATGGTTGAGAAATGCTTCCTCAATCATCCCCTATGACTGTGAGGGTTCTCATACCCTGCTATCTTCTTTTTAAAAAAAAAAAAAAAGAGGGAAAAGGGCATAAGCCTTCTCCACGTGAAAGTCTAAGAGTTATCCCCTTCCTTAGGGAATATACTCTTTTTTTTCTTGCAGCTTGTCCTCATGGTATCCTAACACTTCAAGGACAGCACATATTAATCTGAGAAACGCATGATACCTCCTTTGTCCCTCACGTAGGTCAACCTGGTATCTCATCCTATGCGTTTCTGCCCTTTTACCATGCTGGAGTTCCACAGGACTCCGGACTTGCTATTTACAGACTGATATCATCCTCTGTTTTTTCACGTAACCATCCTGGTAATTCACTGGATAGCATTCCTTTACCATCATCTCTGGGGGAATAGATTCTCTATATATCTCTCAAGTAGGTTTCACCTCTTTGTTCTTAGAGGAATCTTTTCCCTTCACATCTCCAGGTGAATGTCCTGATATGCATGACTGTCTGCTTACTGCAGGCATCTATCTTTAGACCTATATATTAAGATAGATAGATAGATAGATGTATTTGTCTGTCAGCTAAGTGTGCATATGCTATGCCTTTTAGATCTTATGATATATATATATATATATATGTGTGTGTATCTGTCCGGATACTTATTATAGGTAGATATGTATATCCATACTTATCTCCTGACTGTTTATGCTCATAAAGGTTTTTACCTTCCTGTATGTTTCTGACAGTGGGCTTGCACAGCTTCATACTGTTCCACAGTATGTTTCGGATATTTTGCACACAACCACTGCTGTGGAACTGACAGCCCTACCGTATCCTGGGTTTACGTATCCCTGAAGCTCCATACCCCAATGTCTTCCTACCTCTCACCAGTTAGGAAAGACATGGTGGATCTTCAGTGGATTTCAGATTCAATTCCTCAAACATCTGTCCTTTCTTGGGAGTATGGGGTTCTTCTCATACCCTTTCCCCCCCCCCCCCCCCCCAAGGACTAGGTCTGTTTGTCCAGATCGGTCAGTCTTCTTCTTTTGCTCCTACCTCTGAATACTTCTGTAGCCAAAAGAGTTTTCAGCTTTTCATTAAGCTTCCTACTGAAGACCTGCCGTGTTTGTGTTACCCTAATTGAATCCTGGGGTCACCTCTCACTTCCAGATGTTGACCTCCACCTTCACTCCAGTGAGGTCACCTTGAACATTATTCTACTGGATCCCCAGTAGACTCCATCAGCCTCTCTACTTCCTGCAATCCAGTAGGTGAGCGTCATATGGTGATTGTTCATTTCAATATTATGGTGCTTGTTCATTTCAATATATCTTTTGATAATGATCATACATACATGGACTCCTTGAGGGTAGTCCTTCCTTAGGTTAGCTGGTTTTTCTGCAGCTCCTCTCTATGCAACTCCTGCCCTCCATCCTCAGGATGCCTGGCCATATGAGATGTAGCATGTTTTCAATCTTCATGTTATGGCTCCAGGCATCTTAGCTTGGGAGTCTCCATATGTGAAGACTCATTCCTGCTTGTTCCTGGAGATAGCACAGTTACTTACCTGTAACAGGTGATCTCTGGGAACAGCAGGAATAAGTCTTCACAACCCGCCCACCTCCCCTAGGAGTTGTATTTTTATATCTCTTTCCTTTCCTCTTTCTCTCTCTTTGTCTCAGCTATGAAATTCAACTGAGGAGAGACAGTTGGAAAGGCGGGAAGGCAGCACGCAGGCGCTGAGGGATGCTCCCAAAAGCTTTCTGATTGGACGCTGGGGAGCGTTCCCGCACAGGCTCCGTCGGTACTGACGTACCCATATGTGAAGACTTATTCCTGCTGTTCCCAGAGATCACCTGTTACAGGTAAGTAACTGTGCTGAATGGGTGGACAATCCAATAGTCAAAATTGAAAGAGCTCATAGGGCATTCGGACCTCCTAATGAGAAGTGCCCATTATTCTGTGTATACATGAATTTGCCCTGAAAGATAAAATCATGAAAGCAATGAAAAAGATGGTCCAGATGAATTGGCAGGGACACCAGATTACTTTGTACAATGACTTAGCTTCCAGAACGATGGCCTGCCGAAAGCTGTTCCACCCTATCACAGGTCACCTTCAGAAAGGACAGCATTGATATCACTGGATGTTCTCTGAGGGAATATTCACAGTCAATGGGATTACCAAACAGGCAAAGATAGATGTCTACAAGAGCTTGGAAATGGAGCTATTACAATGCCAGACACCAATCAGAACCAAGATGGGATCAGATTACAGCCCCATCGTTGGCAGAGAATACAACGAAAACTAAGCAAGCTCAAAAAGGGGGTATTTGAGTATGGCTACTTAAGGAATAGTTGGAAACTGGTGAGAAGCTGCGAATATAGATAGTTTTCAGAACTTTATTGGAAGCGGGAGCCTCAAATTGGTTTTGTTAAATGACAATGTGCTCGGAGGCAGGACCTATGGACAATCTCTGAGGGCTTCTAGCTATCGAGAAAGCTGGCAGATGCTGTGGACTATGGGTACAGTCACGCAGGTCAGAGGGACAAATAAAAAAATAGCTCATTCACAAGGAAGACAATACCCGATTAGACAGTAAAGGATATATGTTTTATAGGTTAACATTGTTAAAGTTTGTGTGTATGTTTTTGACCACGGGGGGGGGGGGGGGGGAAATGCAGGGGAGGGGGTGAGTTGTGGTACGTAAGCGGCAAACCTAAGTGGGAAATGCAGCAACTGAATGCCACAGTAGTGGGCGGGAAGGGAAGAGTATGTATCGAGAGGGAGGGAGGTGTGCCTATAGTCACAAGGGACAAAAGAGAAAGAGGGGAGAGGACCTGAGTCTGGGGAAATGACTGGATGTGTTAAAAAAAAAAAAAAAAAATGACTGAGAGGTGCAGGGGTTGCAGTCACTACTCCATGGCACAGAAGTCCCAGGAAGGGATAAGAACAGGGAGGGGAGGGAAATTGGAAAGGGAAAGATAGCACAGACTAAATGGTAACTTGCAAGACTATGAACAGAGGTGAGCAAGTACGCTACTGCCCGTTCGTTTCTCTTAATGTTAAGGGGTTGGAATCATGGAGGAAATGTATATTGGTCTGGAGAGAGGCCCGGAGATGGAAAGCTGATGTGATGTTCCTCCAGGAGACCCATCCCAGATGGGGACAGGCATATTTTCTGACACGGAAATATTATCCAGAGGTATACTTGGCAGGGGGTAAAGAAACCCCCAGAAAGGGGGAGTGGGGATAATGAGTGCAAGGGGTCATCAGGTTTTGGTACTGAGAGAAGTAAGGGGGGAGGCGCTTGAAGTGACTCTGGATGGGATAAGGGTGGAACTGGTGAATATATATGCTCCGAATAGCCACCAAAGAAAATTTTTTGGGAAAATTTGGGTAGACACCTATGACAGTTTTCAGAAACACCCTTAATTATTGGAGGGGATTTCAATGTCATTAAAGATCCCAAGCTAGACAGCTCTAAAGGGGAGGAGGGAGTACCCCAGCAGCATAGGAGAAGTTTGGTTTGCCTAATGGAGAGCCTGCAGGTGGTGGACAGTTGGCGGGTACGGGAGGATAGGAAGAGAGCTTATACCTTTTTCTCTTATCTCCACTGAAACTACAGCTGGCTGGACATGGGTGTCACAATTGGAACAGGCAGAGGTTGCGGAGATTACTTGGTCTGATCATGCCCCAGTAGAGATGCGGCTGATATGGGGTACTCGGAATGCCTGCCTGAGATTACGGAGGATAAATGATTCACTTGATAAGGAGGAAGTTAAGAACAAAATAACACAAGCAATAGAAGAATATTATTAATTAAACAGCAGAGGGGAAGAAAGGAAGGGAATACTCTGGGATGGCATGAAGGCAGTGGTGAGGGGCCTTCTGCTCTCAATGGCTACATACTATACGAAGCAGCAAAAATTAGAGGAGGAGAACCTACGCACCTAACTGGGCAAGGTGGAAACAGAGCATGCGAGGCAGGGGGACGTTGAGTGAACAACAACTATGCGGACCATCCGACTTTGGTTGCAGGACATCTTTAGCCAGAAGATGGAATTCCAACTACAACGTTTAAAACAAATGTTCTTGAATGGGGTAACAAAGCAGGAAACTAAAGAAACAAAGGCAACGTCCCAGATGGAACGTCTCAGAGATGAGAGGGGGATAATGCATCACAAAGAAGAGGAGTTCTGGGAGATTTTTAGGCGTTACTACCAAGAACTATACAGTAGTGAACTGCAGGGAGGGAAAGAGCAGATGCAACAATACTTGCAAGAATATACGATGGAAACCCTCCCGCAAGATATGGTAAGGATGCTGGATGAGCCGGTCTCCTGGGAAGAAGTGTCAAGGGTAATTAAGAGTATGAAAAACGGAAAAGCACCGGGTCTCGACGGATATACAGCTAAATTCTATAAAAAGATGCAAAATCCTCTGCGGACGTACTTAGTTGACATCTTTAATAATGTCCAACTCAAGGGGAGGGTACCTAATTCAATGTATACAGTGGGGGTCACAGTAAACCCAAAACTGGGAAAGGACAAAACTGTCCGTGGCTCCTATAGGCCTATTTTCTTGATTAACATAGATGCTAAGATACTGGCAAACTGCTTGCAGAGGGTGATCAGCAGGATTGTGCGGGAAGCTCAGTCGGGCTTCATCCCAGGATGGCAAGCCCATGACAATATGCAGAAAGTACTTAATCTCATTTGGAAGGCAAGGCAGATGGGTGAAGATGCGATCCCGGTGGCAGTGGATGCTGAAAAGACTTTCGACAGAGTAGAGTGGAGATTCATGGTCTGAGTGCTGGAAAGAGCGGTATTGGGCAGCAGTTCATCGCATGGGTGAAAGCTTTGTATGCCAAACCAAGGGTGAGGGTACATATAAATGGAGGGTATTTGAAGGAGTTTTGTTTGGGATGCGGACCCGACAGGGGTGCCTGCTCTCCCACTTATTGTTTGCTCTGGTGATAGAACCACTGGCAGAAAGGATCTGGACAAAAGGGTAGATGTTAAGGGTATTGAGGTGGGAGTCAGCGAATTTAAAATAGCTTTGTTTGCGGATGATGTTACCTACACTCTGACAAAATCCTGGATTTTGCTGCCTAGTCTTTTGAAAGAAATTGGGGAATATAGCTGGTGGTCAGAATACAAGAAAAATCTCGCAAAGATGGAAATATTGAAAATGTGTCTTTTGAAAGAGTTGGAGAATAATTTAAGACAAGCATTCCCCTTTAATGGCTCTTTTGGCCCACTTAAATATCTTGGAGCCCAGGTGGGAACAAAATGGGAAGAACTCTTCTGGCTAAATCATGACACATTATGGATTGGGAACAGTTGACAGTGTCGTGGATGGGGCATATAGCTACCATCAAGATGAATGTCTTTTCCAGGCTGATATATTTGTATCTCCAGGAACAAGCAGGAATGAGTCTTCACATATGGGTACGTCGGTACCGACGGAGCCTGCGCGGGAACGCTCCCCAGCATCCAATCAGAAAGCTTTTGAGAGCATCCCTCAGCGCCTGCGTGCTGCCTTCCCGCCTTTCCAACTGTCTCTCCTCAGTTTTCGTTTTTCCGCGGAGCCGGCAGGACATCGTCCTGTCACCGCAGAAAATTTTTTTTTCTTTAATCCTTGTTTTCCTGTGGTCACGGCTGTCTCCCCGACTCCACCGTATCGCCGGTGTTTTTTTCTTTTCTTTTCAATTTAATCCAGGGATTTTTTTTTCCCTCAGTTTCAGTTTAAAATTTTGGGCCTTCAGGCCTCTCCATTATGGAGCCGCCTCCTTCTTTTCCTAAGAAGTGCCTTAACTGTGGCAGTGCAGTTTTGTTTTTAGACTCCAAGTCCTGGTGTCTCAACTGTTTGGGTCCTGACCATCCGGAGCCATTAGGCTACAATATTATGAGAAGAGATTTCCCTTTTCGAGTTTTCCTCGATACCGAGTTCCCTTCCAATGGCAGGGCACCGGCCATTTCTCCTTCTCTACAGGATCCAGGTAACCCACAAACAGTCTGTTAAGACTAGCCAATCCTTGAGTGGTAGGTCTCATGCACAGCATGATGACGGCTCCAGCCTTGCCCTCAAGGATCCATTGGCTCCAAAACCCCGGCAGGAGTCTTCGGTCTCCAAAGCCTTTCAGGGGTTTCAGGTTGTTCCTGAGGCTCACCCCTCACAGAACATACCTGAGCCATGCTCGGTGGTGGCATCCGCTTCGAGCGGTACCGATACCCCGGCATCAGCACTGGTGTTGAGCGATCCACTCTTCACCAGGGATCGTCATCTGGTTTTCTCGGTACTTTCGGGACCGGTAGATACATCCCAGATTGACTTTCCAGTATCGGTATCACCGCCGATACTACCACCGACGTTGGTACCTTCCAGACATGCATCGATAGACTCGCTTCCTTCGATGCCGAGTCTGGAATTGATTTCCAGTCTGGAAGACTGGGTACCGACACGTCTCGGATCCGATGCTTACCGGTTCCGGATGCTCGGTACCGAGGGTAATTACCAAGGACCTTCGGTTTCCTCGGTACCACTTGAGCAGCCTCTGATGACTGCTTCGCTGTCGGTATCGTCTTCGATTCCGGCACAGCTACCGGTATCGGTATCGGTGCCGATACCTGCAGTAACATCAGGGTCAGCTCCTTCCATGCTACAGTCGCTCCTTTCTATACCTAGTTTGGAGTCGATACCTGGCATGGACGATGCAGTACTGACTGTCTCACATCATGACCTCCAGTACCAGCATCCATCCCTTAGGGATCCTTTTTTGCACCGGGCGAGACCTTCTACTTCTACATTCTCAAGTACCTGCTCCGGTGCCCAGGCTAGTTCTGTAAATCTAGCCTGTCCAGGGATGGTTTCAGTTGGAGATCCTTCTTTTCAGAATTTTCTCCTGGACATAGCAACATCCCTTGCTATTCCTACCCCTGGCTATGATCCTGCTCAAGGCTCTCCTTGTTCTGGAGAAAAGGAAAATTTAATGCTTCCTTTACATCATTCCTTGCAGGATCTTCTTCTAAGAATGTGGGAAACACCTCTGAGGGTTTCCTCACCTTCTAGAGCAACTGATCTTCTATATCAGGTGCCCCCCCTCTCCAGGGTCTCAAAAAGCTCAACTTCCCCATCATTCCATTGTAGTGGAATCAGCAATGAGGAAGGTAAAAAGCAAGAAGAAGCATTCTTCTTACCTGCCAGGTCGTGAATCTAGAACACTGGATGCCTTTGGACGTCAAACCTTTCAAACATCTATGCTGGCAACAAGGATTCTCTCATATATTTTTTATATGAGTCTATCCCTTCAGGAGGTCACAAAGAAATTATCTCTTTTGACTCCTTTTCTATCAGAGCCCAAGGCTGCAGATTATTCCTTACTTCTTAGTCATAGCCAAAATATATCTTGGTTTCTTTCTCGTGCTTCCCTAGACTCTTTTGAGTCTGTTAGCAGAACCTCTGCTATAGCCATAGGAGCACAACGTAGAGCCTGGCTCCAAGCTTCAGACTTGAACAAATGGGCACAGCAAAGACTGGGTAATACTCCTTGCACTGGAGAAAACCTCTTCAATAAGGAGTCTTTAAATCAGGTTGTTCAGTGCTCCACTGACTTCCCTGTTTCTGGAGGCAATCCTAAGCCTTCTCCTTCCCCAGCAGTTAGGAAATGCCCTACCAAACCTTCTTTCCCTAGGAGAAAGAGATTTTACTCTTCTCCTGCCCATCATTCAGATGTTCCCAAAGCACGGGAAGACTCGTCCTGGTCTGAAGAATCCAAACTCTGGCCAGACTGAATAAACACAGCAACCATAGGGTCCTGAAGTTTACAACCTACAGTTGACTTCTTATCAGTAGAAGTTTTTTCACTGATTTTCCATTCAAAACTCTACACAGGGATTCCTTTTCTCAGGACATTCAGTTGCTCCTAGGCATGCTGAGCTGTCAGGATATTCATGTCTATGGGTCACAGGTTTCTCCTCTTCTTCCTACCAAGAAGAGAGGTTTAACAACTATCCCATGATAGTTTTCTGTTCCAACATGAATTTTTTCCTTCTACAGACTTACCATATGGTAAGTCACCCTACAGCTCCTGTTTTCTCTACCCTCTTATCCAGGGTTTCCCCTGAAAGAGTGGTACCATGCCACTGCAGGGCTTCTTTAGCCTTTCTACTCATTTCTTTCATTGCAGTGTGGAGTTTTTTCTCTTGAATGAACTCCCTTCTTTTGTCTGGGCAGCTCATCAGACAGGGACATGAATTTCTCCTCTTATTCTGTCTGTTCTCTCTGTTTTACACAGAAAGACTCTTATCTGCTGTCTTATTCAGCAGCTGCCCATGCAGGAGTTCCAGTGATTGGACTACTGGTACTTTTCCACAAGTTTCCAGTCTTGTCTTCCACTACTTTCTGTCTGGCCTTAGTAGTGATTCCAAGATAGTGCTTTCATCTGCCTTGGATAATCCTAATCACTTCAGGCTTATCACACTATCTTCTTTTCTTGCCATCTCCAATTCCTTTGGATTTGGCAGCATAGTTGACGTGTAGCTGGTTTTTTCCAACAGCCAGTTTTATTTCCCAATTCTCCTGCATAATGCTCTCTGCAATCTTTCAGAGAAGCTTTCTACTATGGGCCCTTGCTAGAGAGCATGGGGTTTTGTCTCTAATGACTATCCTATATGGTTGGAAAAGGCTTCCTCAGTCATTTTCCATGACTGTGAGGGTTCTCCACACCCTATCTCCTTTTATAATACAGGACATAAGCCTTTTCTACGTGAACGTCTAAAGAGTTCTCAAATTCCTACAAGGAATATGCTCTTTTTTCCTTGCAGCTTGTCCTCATGGTATCCTACTCCTTCATGGACAGCACATATTTAACTAATAACGCATGATACCCCTTTGTGTCCCTCCAGTGGGTCAACCTGGTATCTCATCCTATGCGTTTTCTGTCCATTTACCATGCGAGAGTTCTACAGGACTCAGGACTTGCTGTTTACAGACTGATATTATCCTCTGTTTTTCACGCAACCATCCTGGTTATTTCACTGGATAGCATTCCTGCACCATCTTAGCCAGGGGGAATAGATTCTCTATATATCTTCTCAAGTAGGTCCACCTTCTTGTTATTAGATGAATCTTTCCTCTTCACATCTCCCATGTGAATGTTCTTATGGGCATATCTCTATCTGCTTAACTGCAGACATTTATCTTTAGACATATATATTCATGTATGTATATATCTCTATATACTTCCCTATGGATACATATGTCTGTAAGCTGTGTGTGCATATGTTATGCCCCTCCAGATCTCACTATATTTATATATATATATATATATATATATATATATATAGATAGATAGATATGTGTATATGTCGAAATACTTCCTTGTAGGTAGATAGGTATTTACATACGTATCTCTCTGTCTCTGCTTATAGAGGTTTTTACCTTCCTATAGGTTCCAGACAGTGGGCTCGCATATGTTCATACTGTCCCACAGTATATCTGGGATATTATGCACACAACCACTGCTGTGGTACTGACAGCTCCTACCTTAACCCTAGGTTTAGGTATCCCTGAAGCTCCATGCTCCAATATCTTTCCTATTTCTCACCAGTTAGGAAAGACAGGGTGGATCTTCAGTAGTTCTGAGGTTTCAACCCTTCAGACATCTGTCCTGGGAATACGGGCCTTTTTTCCATACCCCTTCTTCCCTCCAGGACTGGACTAGTTTGTCCAAATCGGTCAGTCTTCCTCTTTTGCTCCTACCTGTGAATAACTCCGTAGCCAAAAGAGTTCCCAGCTTTTTCCAT
Organism: Ichthyophis bannanicus; assembly: GCA_033557465.1. Classification (NCBI taxonomy): domain Eukaryota; kingdom Metazoa; phylum Chordata; class Amphibia; order Gymnophiona; family Ichthyophiidae; genus Ichthyophis; species Ichthyophis bannanicus. The sequence goes on from CM066037.1 coordinate 521,187,195, forward strand.
AAAGCTTTCCTCTAAGACCTACCATTTTTGTACTACCCCAGTTGACACCTGGGGCACCTGTCACTTCCAGATTTGGACCTTCACCTTCTCTCAGTGAGGTCACCTTGAAGATTCCTCTACTGGATCCCCAGTAGACTCCATCATCCTCTCTACTTCCTGCAATCCAGTAGGTAAGGTCCATATTGTGATGGTTCATTTCAATATTTTTCATGATACTTATCATACATACAAGGACTCCTTACCTGTAGTCCTATTTTAGGTTAGCTGTTTTTTCTACAGCTCCTCTCTTTTCAACTCCTACCCTCCATCCTCATGATGCCTGGCCATATGAGGTGTAGCATGTTCCAATCCCCACCATGCTAGGGCTCCAGGCATCTTAGCTTGGGAGTTCCCCATATGTGAAGACTTATTCCTGCTTGTTCCTGGAGCTAGCTAGCACAGTTATTTACCTGTAACAGGTGATCTCTGGGAACAGCAGGAATAAGTCTTCACAACCCACCCACCTCCCCTAGGAGTTGTATCTCTCTATCTATCTTCCTTTCCTCTTTCTCTCTCTTTGTCTCGGCTATAAAACTCAACTGAGGAGAGACAGTTGGAAAGGCGGGAAGGCAGCACGCAGGCGCTGAGGGATGCTCCCAAAAGCTTTCTGATTGGACGCTGGGGAGCGTTCCCGTGCAGGCTCCGTCGGTACCGACGTACCCATATGTGAAGATTTATTCCTGCTGTTCCCAGAGATCTCCTGTTACAGGTAAGTAACTGTGCTTTCTGGTCCTACTGATCACGATACTGGATACAATCCTTAAATCATGGCAGAAGAGGGTATTTGACTGTCTGGAGAAAACGACCCCCTAGAGTAGCGAGGGAAGACATGATGAATGACCCAAAACGGGGAGGCCTGTGAGTCCCTAATTTGAAGACACTTATACCAGTGTGATGTTGAGTGGCCTGTTAGAGTGGCACAATGAGCCAGAAGCCAAACAATGGGTACATATTGAATAATGCCTAGGGGGCCATGTACTTGGCTTCCAGAGATACCATTGAAGGGAGAAGGATACCTCCCCCAGTGTATGCACTACTGTGCAAGTGAGGCCCTGTACAGGTGGGCCCTGTGTGAGGAAGGGAGGATGTATTGTAGTACTCCTCTTGTGAACCTTCCAGATTTTCCACCAGACCTAGTTCATGAGAAATATATAGAGTGGCAGAAATTGGGTTTGGATTGAGTGGGTCAATTATTGGGGAAGGGGGGAAAGGTGATGCCGTATGAAGAGCTACATACTAGATACAGGGTAGGAGGGAGACAGGAATTATATTAGTCAAAAACGACATTATCTAGGAACTGCCCTAAAGATGAAAGGGAGCCAGGGAGGGTGGGGACCCCAAAGTGAATTTGAAAAAGTATGTGCGACCTGTGCTAGGGGACTAATCTCAGTGATATATAAGATAATACGAAGCACAGAGTCCTATGAGATGGCGTAAGCAATGGGAGCAAGATCTGCAGGGACCAATGTCTGAGAAGAAATGGGTGGATATTTGCACACGGAACAGGAAACTGTCGATCGCTACCTCGATAGTTGAGCATGGTCATAAGATGCTTCTCCACATGTATTTGGATCCCAAAAGCATGAGTAAGTGGAACGGGGGAGGGGGGCTGTGGGCAGTTGGGTAGTTTTTATCATATGTGGTGGATGTGCCCTAAGTGGAACACTACTGGAAGGGACTGATGGAGGAAATGGGGGGGGGGAGGGGGAAGAGGTGACCCTGACCCAAAGGTATATCTCTTGAATGCAGCCTTCAGGGAGGATGTGGTTGGTCTGAGTGAACCAGTAAGAATGTGTGTGATTGCGGCATGGCATTGGATTGCTCCTGTCTTGCCTGAGGTGAAGGAAGTTACGATATGTCTGGAACAAATATATTATATCACAAAGGCGACGGATAGTGAAAAGAGCGCTCCACGACTTAAAGAAGAAATGGAGATTATGAGTTTTGGAAGAAAACCTTAAATGATTAAGGGAGGGGGGAGGGAAACCCTTATTAGAAAAGATGAGAGTCAAGGTTAATGACATATTTTATTGAGAAATAATGGTTAAATTCACACCACTATGGGGGAAGGGAAGGAATATGTTTTACTATATCATGGTGAGATGGTGTGTAATTAGAAGCTGTAAGTTAAGTTTGGTTAACTTCATAATATGTAGTAGTAATTTGAAAAATTGAATAAAATAAAATTTAAAAGAAAAAAACCATAAACCACAACAATCTTGATCTTTCAGACAAACGAGGATTTGAAAAATAGGAGCAGAAGATGTAATTAAAGCTTCCTATTCGTGTCTCCGGGCCAGTCCAGAACAGATGGGTAGTCAAATCTCCCTCCTCTAGCAGCTGAGGACTGAACACTGATTCTTGTTGCTAGGTTACCCAGCTCTCCCCTGGTGACAGAAGGCAGTCTTATTGTCCTCAGCAGCTGAGCTGGATGTGTGGAGATTTGGCTCCCCACAAATGACCTGTTATCTTTATTTCTCTTTTGTTATTTTTGGAAGAGTTTGCACAGAGGGGTTTGTGCTTGCCCTAGCAGGGTATCTTGGCACATAACTGTTGCTTATACTAGCTGTGTTTCTAATTCAGCGCTGGTGTCAGTTAGCCGTATAAACGGCTCGGAGAATGGGGCAGAGCCTGTCTGCTAGTTGGGCTCATTGGGAACAGACCTGGGAGCCCCAGCTGCTGTTTTCCTCTTCACTGCCTTTAATACTCACCTAGCCGCTAGCAGCGGTTCCGTTTTCTGTCGGGAGCGCTTCAGCCTACAGGCATTTGTTTTTCAGGTATTCTTTTCAAGTATTTTCCTCAGCGCGAGTGCCGCGTATGCTTCCCTCCCCCCTCGGAGTTTAGGGGCTGCTCGTTACCCGTGCTGCGATTTGTTCGGCGGTGCTTTGGGCTCTCACAGGTTCTCCGGTGAGTGGTAAGTCGGGCCCCGATATGCAGGATCAACAGGGGGATCCGCATGAGCAGTTATCAAGGGAAGGAGTTTCCTCTTTGGCAGGACTTAAAGATTCTAATTTAGACACTGTTTCTCTAATTGTCTTTCCTTGAGTTCTCTCCGGGCCAGTCCAGAACAGATGGGTAGTCAAATCTCCCTCCGCTAGCAGCTGAGGACTGAACACTGATTCTTGTTGCTAGGTTACCCAGCTCTCCCCTGGTGACAGAAGGCAGTCTTAACGTAGCAAGCAGCCAAAACAACAAAAAGAAGAAGAAGAGATAGCGGAAGAGTTACACAGAAGGTATCTGACCGTGCGCTGTGTCCGGCAACCAAACATCTTGGCAGTGATAATAGCCAAAGAGTAGGCCAACGTTTTAGCTAAAAGCGTTTGCCTTTCTACTAAATGTGTTCCTTTTTTTTTTTTTTTTTAATTTCTTATTAAGAACCCCAAGAACATGAAGACGACTTCCAACTCTTGAATCACTTATAGGAAGACACGTCATGGATGAAACTCGAGAAAAACTGATAGCAAACACAGGAGATACACATAGGGCGGGTTCTGGACTGGCCCGGAGAGAACTCAAGGAAAGACAATTAGCAGGTAAGGCCTAATTTCTCCTTCCTATTCGTCTCTCCGGGCCAGTCCAGAACAGATGGGTAGTACCAAAGCAGTACCTAACCCTGGGAGGGACCTGTGAGCCCCGCTAGCACGGCCGAAGCCCCCACACACGCATCTTGTCGTGCCAGCATATCCAACCTATAATGCCGCGAAAAAGCATGGAGAGAAGACCAGGACACTGCTCGACAAATATCCACCGGCGGAACCAAGGCCGATTCCGCCTACGAGGTAGCTTGACCCCTGGTAGAATGAGCCCGAAGACCTACAGGAACGGGCTTTCCCCTGGTTTCATACGCGACCCGAATCGCATGCTTCACCCAACGCGCAATGGAGGCCTGGGAGGCCGCTTGTCCCTTGGACGGCCCTCCAAACACCACAAACAACCGGTCCGACTTACGAAACGATTCGGTCTCCCGAAGATATCGATGGAGCACAAGACCCATATCCAACTTCCGCAGAGAACGATCGAAAGAACCGTCCCCCGAAGCCACGAAGATGGGCAGCGAGACCGATTGATTCAAATGAAATGCAGAGACCACCTTAGGTAGGAAAGACGGAACCGGACGTAAGACCACTTTTTCCGCCGAAAACTGAAGAAAAGGCGGTCGGCACGAAAGCGCCTGTAAGTCCGAAATGCGTCTAGCGGAACATAAGGCCACCAAAAATGCCATCTTCCAGGATAACTCCCGTATAGAACCGGAGGCACAAGGCTCAAAAGGAGACTCTGTCAAGACCCCTAACACCAGATTCAAATCCCAAGGAGGAATAACCTGCCGAAACGGAGGCCGAATTTGCTTGGCTGCTCTAAGGAACCAGAGAACATCCGGATGCGAGGAAAGACGAACCCCGCGAACCGGCCCCCGAAAAACCGTAAGGGCCGCTAACTGCACCTTCAAGGTGCTAAGAGCAAGACCTTTCTCAAGCCTGCATTGAAGAAACGCCAGAATATCCGGAATGGAACACAGGCGGGGCCTCAAGGAGCGTTCCACACACCACGCCTCAAAAACGTGCCACACTCGAATGTACGCCAACGATGTGGACCGTCTGCGCGACTGCAGCAATGTGGTTATCACCGACGCCGAATAACCTTTGCGGCACAAACGTCGCCTCTCAAGAGCCATGCCGTAAGCAAGAATCGATCCGCCTGAGGCATCTGAACGGGTCCCTGATGCAGTAAGTCGGCTCGAGCGGGCAACCTCCACGGCGGCTCCACGAGAAGTCGCATGAGATCGGCATACCAAGGGCACCTGGGCCAATCTGGAGCAATAAGAATCACCAGACCCTCGTGCTGGGCGGCTCGCTGAATGACTCGGCCCACCAAGGGCCACGGAGGAAACACATACAGGAGCTGCCCCAACGGCCAGGGCTGAACCAGGCCGTTGAGACCCTCCGACATATGCTCCCTGCGTCTGCTGTAAAAGCGCGCCGCCTTCGCATTGCCCAGAGTTGCCATCAGGTCCATCACCTGCTGATCCCAACGCAATGTGAGTTCGCGAAAGACTTCTACATTGAGCTCCCACTCTCTGGGATCTAGTACATGCCGACTGAGATAGTCCGCTTGGACATTGTCCTTTCCTGTCACATGAGCCGCCAAAAGCGCCGCGAGGTGCAATTCCGCCCAGTGAAACAAGCGCTGACTCTCCTCCAGGAGAAGAAGACTGCCTGTTCCACCTTGGCGATTTATGTAGGAGACCGTCACTAAGTTGTCGGAGAAGATGCGTACCGGCTTCCCTTCTAGAAGACTGGCAAACGCTACCAGCGCTAGCTGTACTGTTCTGAGTTCCAGGCGATTGATGGACCACAGACTCTCTTCCGCCGACCAGGAGCCCTGCGCTATGTTAGTCAAACAATGTGCCCCCCAACCGGTCAGACTGGCATCCGTAGTTACTAAAACCCATTCCGGAAGCGCCAGGGGAACCCCCGCCTGAAGATGGTCCGGAACCAACCACCACTGAAGACTGACCCGCACGTGATCGGGGCAGCCCAAACGACGAGAAAGTGGATGATGCTGCGGAGACCACCGCGAAAGCAGCACCTGTTGGAGCGGTCGCATGTGCGCTCGGGCCCAAGGCACCAGATCCAAGGCCGCCGCCATCAGCCCCAGCAACTGCAAGTACTTCCAAGCGGTCGGCACCCGAGCTTGCAAAAAAGTCGACATGTGAGAGAGAAGCTTCCGAACCCGGTCTGGAGGCAAGAGGACAAGACCCCTGTCCGTGGTGAAGGAGGCTCCGAGATAAGTCAGCTGCTGCACCGGCTCCAGACGACTTTTCGCCTGGTTCACAATCCATCCGAGACTCTCGAGACAGGAAACTACCCGAGCGGTCGCCCTGACCGATTCTCTCGCGATGCCGCTCGAATCAACCAGTCGTCCAGATAAGGGTGAACCTGGACGCCGTCCCTGCGCAGAGCCGCCGCCGCCACCACCACCACCACCACCATCACTTTGGTGAAAGTGTGCGGTGCTGTCGCTAGACCGAACGGCAAGGCCCGAAACTGAAAATGACCCATGGGAACCGCAAAACGAAGAAATCGCTGATGATCTTGCCTGATAGGAATGTGCAGATAGGCTTCTGTCAAATCGATGGAAGAGAGAAACTCCCTCGGATGCACCGAGCGTATCACTGATCGCAAGGTTTCCATTCGGAAGTGAGAGACGCGCAAACACCGGTTCACGTGCTTTAAATCCAAAATGGGCCGGAACGAGCCCTCCTTCTTGGGCACTACAAAATAAATCGAGTATCGACCGAAACCGCATTGGCCTAATGGAACTGGAACCACGGCCCGGAGCTGCAACAACCGCTGCAACGTGTCATGGATCGCCCTCCGCTTGGCGAGCGGACCGCACGGAGAGAAAACGAATGCGTCGGCCAGATGACAACTGAACTCGAGAGCATAGCCCTCACGGATAATCTGCAGTACCCACTTGTCGGTAGTAATAGCGGCCCAAGCGGAGAGAAACTCCTGCAACCGACCTCCTACTGGAAGCTCCGCCTGGGCCGGCCTCACTTCATTGCGGCTTCTTAAGGGAAGCTGGAGGGGCTCCAAAATAGCCTCTACCGGAACCTCTAGCGCCCCGAAAGGACTGCCCCCGGGACGGAAACCGACCCCGCTGATAGGGAGCAAAGCAGGCTCCCCGAAAACGGCGAAAATCACGCCCCTGACCCCTAGGGAAGGAGCCCTGTTTAGCTGTCCTAGGACGGTCTTCGGGAAGGCGCCCTCCCTTGGAGTCTCCTAAATTCTTAACAATTTTCTCTAGCGCTTCCCCAAAAAGAAGTTTACCTTTGTACGGAAGATTACTGAGACGGGCCTTGGAGGAAGCATCTGCTGCCCAATTCCGCAACCAGAGAAATCGACGAGCGGCAATCAGGGAAGCCATAGCCTTCGCGGAAATGCGAATCAAATCATAAAAGGCATCTGCCAAATACGCCGTCGCAGATTCCAGCTTAGCCCCTTCTCCAGAAGGAGACACTTCACCTGCCGGACCAGAAGCCAGCTGACTCCACCGAATAGAAGCTCTGGACACGTATGCCCCACAGGCTGACGCTTGCAGTGCCAGCACGCTGGCATCAAAGGCCTGTTTCAGCAGCCCCTCTAACCGACGATCTTGCATATCTTTAAGGGCTGTAGCCCCCTCCACCGGAATGGTAGTTTTCTTGGTGACCGCCGAAACCAGCGCATCAACCTTAGGCATACGGAGGAGCTCCCTTTCCTCATGGGGCACAGGATACAACCGAGCCATAGCCCTAGCCCCCCGCAAGGAAGCCTCAGGACATTCCCATTCGGATTCAATCATCTGTTTGATCACCCTGTGTAGAGGAAAACATCTCTGTTCGGTTTTGAAAACCTGTAACAAGGGATCCTCCAAAGGTTCCTGCTGATCTACCGGAGAAACGATACTAAGAGCCGTTAGGGACTGAGCAATCAGGGCAGGCAACTCATCTTTCCTAAAAACCCTAAAAATATTAGGATCATCCCTGGGGCCCAACTCACCTTCTTCCAAGTCCGCGGGCCAGGAGTCCAAACCCGGGTCGGACAGGAGCTCCCCTTCCTCAGGCCACAAAGCCTCTGCCGTTAGAGAAACAGTGTCTAACTTAGAATCTTTAAGTCCCGCCAAAGAGGAAACTCCTTCCCTGGAATCAGACCGGCTAGAGACCCCTGCCTGAGAAATCTGCAGAGAATCTGTCAAAACTGGGACAGGAGACTGAGCTCTTTTAAGTAAATAAGCTCTGTGAAACGCCAGGATAAACTCCGCAGAAAGAAGAGGATCGAGAACCTCTGACACCGCTGACACCACGGGCTGTTCCTGACCCTCCGCGCTATGACGAGACTTTGCCTGTGTTTGCCTGCCTTAGGGAGAGGAGCCGCCGAAATGGAAGGCCCCCCCAAGATGGCTGCCGTTCCCGCGCTTTCCCCCCATGGCTGCAGTCTTGATAACTGCTCATGCGGATCCCCCTGTTGATCCTGCATATCGGGGCCCGACTTACCGCTCACCGGAGAACCTGTGAGAGCCCAAAGCACCGCCGAACAAATCGCAGCGCGGGTAACGAGCAGCCCCTAAACTCCGAGGGGGGAGGGAAGCATACGCGGCACTCGTGCTGAGGAAAATATTTGAAAAGAATACCTGAAAAACAAATGCCTGTAGGCTGAAGCGCTCCCGACAGAAAACGGAACCGCTGCTAGCGGCTAGGTGAGTATTAAAGGCAGTGAAGAGGAAAGCAGCAGCTGGGGCTCCCAGGTCTGTTCCCAATGAGCCCAACTAGCAGAGAAGAGGAGACAGGCTCTGCCCCATTCTCCGAGCCGTTTATACGGCTAACTGACACCAGCGCTGAATTAGAAACACAGCTAGTATAAGCAACAGTTATGTGCCAAGATACCCTGCTAGGGCAAGCACAAACCCCTCTGTGCAAACTCTTACAAAAATAACAAAAGAGAAATAAAGATAACAGGTCACTTGTGGGGAGCCAAATCTCCACACATCCACTCACTCAGCTGCTGAGGACAATAAGACTGCCTTCTGTCACAAGGGGAGAGCTGGGTAACCTAGCAACAAGAATCAGTGTTCAGTCCTCAGCTGCTAGAGGAGGGAGATTTGACTACCCCTCTGTTCTGGACTGGTCCGGAGAGAACTCAAGGAAAGACAATTAGCAGGTAAGGCCTAATTTCTCCTTTCAAGGCTTGACTGACATCCCAGAGCATATGGATTGATGAGCAGATGGTACAGAGTATTTGTAAGCAGCTACTTGGGACTGAAGAAAGTTTGGATACTTCAGTTCTGCATATTGAACAGGCCTATTGGCCTTTGCGGAACTTGTATATCAAACTACCTAGAACGTTATTGTATGTTTTTGGAACTACAAATTTAAAGAGCGAATTATTGCTAAGGCAAGGAGCGAGACTGACCTCAGAATCTTGGGAATTCTTTTCTGTTATGGGGAGGAACAGAAGATCTTTTACAGCAATTTTTGGGCTATCTGAACAGCTGTAATTCAACAATAAAATTTGATGTGCAATGTCATTGATAAGTGATTACTTTTCTAGATGCTCAGGTATGAAAAGAGGGGAGTGGTTTTGAGACAGTGTATTCTAAACCAACTGATCATAATGTTTTTGTAATATAGTAGCTTCCATCCAGTTCATTTAAAGGATAGAAACATAGAAATATGACAACAGAAAAAGAGCACATGGCCTATCTAGTCTGTCCTTCGATATCAACAGCTACAACAGTCCCCTTTTTACCTTTAGACATCCTTTGTTTGTCCCACGCTTTTTTGAATTCAGTTACTGTCCTCATCTCTACCACCTCCACTGGGAGACTATTCTATGGCTCCTCTACGCTTTCCGTAAAGAAATATTTCCGCATATCACTCCTGAATCTATCACCCTTCACCCTCATCCCATGTCCGCTCGTAGCAGAACTTGCTTTCAATTGAAAGAGGCTCTCTCCCTGAACATTTATGCCACGGAGGTATTTAAACATCTCAATCATATCACCTCTAATCCCGCCTTTCCTCTAAGGTGTACATATTAAGATCCTTAAGTCTGTCCTCATCTGCTTTATAATGAAGACCACTAACCATTTTAGTAGCCACCCTCTGTACCGATGCCATCCTGTTCACATCCTTTTGAAGGTGCGGTCTCCAGAATTGCACATTATACTCCAAATGAAGTCGCACCAAAGACTTATACAGAGGTACTATCAACTGCTTTTTTTCTGCTAGCCATTCCTCTCCGTGTGCACCCAAGCATCCTTCTCTATTCACAATTTTTGTGCTCTAGACACATTTTGTTCAACAATGGCCGAATATTGTGTATAGGCGAAGGTTTTAAGAAGGAAGTTTCAGGAGAGAGGCTATCCAGGCAAAGTTGTCTCACATGCATATAAAAGAGCCTTCAATAATAATCAGGAATGGTTGCTGGAACAGCCTCAGAATGAAATGAACTTGTTGAAGAAGGAGGAAGATTCAGTAATTTGTGTTGCAGTACTCCGTCTAGATGGATAGCCGCCATTATAAGATGGCAATGGTGTACATTGCAAGTGTATCCCTGATTACACCAGTGGAAAATAAGGATGGCATATAGCAGAGGGAAGAACGTAAGCGGTTATGTGTGTCCTGCTGTATTACAGGATAAGATGGCAGACAAATCTGTCTAAATAAATAAATTACAGTCAGTCCTCATTGCTAGTATCGTGGGTCACCATAAGTGTGGCCGATGTCAGATTTGCAAAATTACTGAGAAAGGGGACAAATTCATTTGGTCTAATAAGGCTATTAAGCCACAATATGTCACATCGTGTGTATCTTCCCATGTGGTATATGTCATCAGATGTCCATGTCAAAAACTACAGTGGGAAGACTATCCAACAGTTACGAACAAGGTTGATAGAGCATAAATATGCATATAACTTATCCTACCTTACACTCATATATCTTCTTTCAGCCAAGTGATTCATGATGTATATAAGTTCCACTGTTCTATGTATCAATCAGTTGTTAAAATGTTCCATGTAAACCGCACTGATGGAAAATAGCGCGGTATATAAGAAAACGTAAATAAAATAAATAAATAAAATGTACACCGCTTTGCTCCAGTGAAAAGCAGTATAAAAAAAAGTCTAATAAAATAAAAATATTGTTTGCATAAACAGAAGAAAGAGGCATCTTTGGTCCAGGATTGTGCACAACTTGGACATGAGTTCACTGAGTTGCATTGCATGGGTGTGGACTATGTGAGAGAAGATGTGCGTGTTGGTGACTGCGGGAGAATCGTGTTGCTGCATTTGTATATTTGAATTAAATACTCTTGAACCTTGTGATAAGGAAGCTTATCATAGCTCAGGAAGGAGCTATAGAAAAGGTGAAGTGACTCTGAACAAGCAACCTGTCAGTTCTGGTAGAAATAAGAAAATAGAATTTTCCCATAAAAGACTACCAGTCCCAGAATGCACCAGGTTTCCAACAGCCATTAGAGGAGCTGAAGTGGAGAAAAGTGTGTTCAATCAGGAGGGCTATGAGGTAATCCCTAAGCACTCATCTCAAAGGGCAGGGCCTGATTCAGCACAGCTGCGCTGTGTTAGGGAAGAGCACTCATCCAATCAGAATAAGAGTAGAGTTTATTCTACAGATGACCATCTTCATGATCACCTTGGATATCCAGAGAATTGTCCTCAGTATCCTGAGAATCAGCTTGAGTTTGATCATCAGTTTCATCTGAAGGATCATCAGAAGCAGAAGCCAAACCGGACGGACAGAGAGGGAAAGAGACCCTTTGGAAGAAGGAAGAGAAAAGCCTTTGAGAGGTCTAGAAGAGTCCAAAGCAGTACGTATACTGGGAGGTATTCCAAGGGCCAGCATACACCATTGGACTGGGGAAAGCCAGAGGAATGGTGCTGCAGAGCTAGGAATCACCAGAGGCTACCTGTGAGGGAGACGGCTGCACGTGGAAGGGACCCTAAGACCTGTGCCAGAAGGTATGTGAAGAGAGATCCAGTGTCCAGGGATCTGAGTTGGAAGGCTGGACATAAGAACTGGACTACATACTGGCCAGGCTATATAGAGAGGAACTCTAGCAGCAATGGAAGCTCAGGTATGAACACTGATCTATGCCCTAGCTATAACCTTGAAAGACAGCAGGGAAACAAGTATTCTCCTGAAAATGCTCCATTGAGAGATTCATCTGTGCCAATCCATGATATTGAACCAATGCTTGTTGAACAAGGGGGAATAATAGCAGATGAGGATCCTGTTTATATGGACTGCTCTCTATCTAAACTCCGTTGGTAACTTTCTGTTATAAAGTACAGCAACCATCACAAAGAAATACAAATTTGTTCTTTAATCTACTCAGAAAAGCTCCTGAAGCAGGATTTGACCCACACAGTGGAAGGCAAGCCAGCTAAGGGGTTTCAGCTGGATAACTGCTAGCAATTAAGCCTTACCTAATTGCTTGTGAGCTAGGAGAGAATCACTTCTGTATCTATGTGGGAAGTAATCAGAAGTTAACCTGAAAAGAACAGTTTGTTTCTTGCTTTGTGGCTTTTCATTTGTTGTTTTCCTGATTTTGACTTTGTTTTTCCAAGTTAACACTGAAAGCAAGTAACCTAATGTATGTGCTACCAAGCATATCTGTGTTGGGAGAAATAACCCCATAAATAAATATCTTATTGGCTTTACCCAAGAGCACAACTAAATTATTGTCAGCAGCTGTGTCTGGTGTGAATGAACTACATTGCCCACAATACCTTGCAAATCATATAGACATATGCACTTGCCAAGAGTGTGAAGATTCTCACCCAGGCAGCCGTCTGACAACCTAATGGATTTAATAGTGTTATTGAATGGGGGGCCTTTCTCTAATAGAGAGCTCTCCCTCAGATTTGAAATGAAAGGCAAGTCCCTGTCCTTACTGAAGCTCCTCCTACAGGACTGTGATTGGATAGAAACAGAAATATGATGACAGAAAAAGACCACATGGCCTATCTAGTCTGTCCTTCCATATCAACAACTACAACAGTCCCCTTTTTACCTTTAGAGATCCTCTGTGTTTGTCCCATGCTTTTTTGAATTCAGTTACTGTCCTCACCTCTACCACCTCCACTGGGAGACTATTCCAAGGATCCACTACTCTTTCCGTAAAGAAATATTTCTGCTGGGGCGGAGTCAAGATAGCGGCGTGATAGGAGTGTGGTGTCTTGTTTCCTTCTCTGTTTCCTCATGCCTTCTAAGCGGCGCGGGAACCCCTGCACTAAGCCGGTGAAGGGTGCTTCACCTGCGTCTTGCCAGCAACAGATAGACGCGCTTCTCCTGAAAGCTCTAGCGCTCGAGAAGGCTGAGGGCTCATTGCAGAGACCGCCGAATGGGGAGGCGGCCACTGCTGAGCGCTGTACAACTATCCCACAGCCGTGTTCGGCGGCTCAATTGGAGTCGGAGCCTGAGGTCTCAGGCTCTGCGGATATCGCTCTGCTTGTCCCTGGAGAGGAAGGTGGAGTTTTGGGCCTGCCTGCGTCTTGTTCAACGCCGCTTCTTCCCTCATCTGTTCATTTGGTTAATGTTGAGGAAAGTCCTAAGGCTGTCGGTGAGCAGGTTTCTTGTGCTCCCGTGGAAGCGGTGGTTGGTTCTTGCTTGAGCACGTCCCTAAAAGATCCTCTACAGCAACGTTCGGGTGAAATATCTTTGGATTCCATTGGAATATGTTACTGAAGTTGGATGGAACTGTTTCTAAGTGTGCTGCTGATGTCTCTACGCTTGTTCAGGTAGTGGCTCACAACTCAACGCACTATGCAAGCTATGAAAAGGATATGTCTGAGAAGTTTATGGCGATTACTAAGGACGTTAGTGACTCTAAAGCTGTGATAGATAATTACTTTCTTTGACCATTTGATCAATCTAAAACTTGAACAGTTTGAGAACAAGTTTAGAGCCTTGAATCTGAGAATTTTAAATTTTCCTTTGTTGAATATGTCTCCCATCGATACCTTTAAGAAGTATATGTCTGAAGTGCTTACCATTTCTGATGATGCATTTCCTCCTATAACTAGAGCTTATTTTCTCCCAGTAAAGAAAGTTGAGTCAGATGGTCCTTCTGTAACTGTTCCTGATAATCTTACTGATTTCCTTGAGGGCTCTTTGTATTGCCAAGTTTTACGCTTTTCCTTTAACCCTATCACTCACTAGTTCACTGACTAGGCAAAAATATTCTGGCAAATACAGTATGAGTTAACTCTGTCACTCATTAGCCCAAATACAATATGAGTTAACCCTGTCATTCATTTAGCTCACAGACTATGCATAGACACTTTAGTAAATGCAATATGAGTTTATTAAATTAAGTCCTTTTGAAATAATGATAAAATACAAAGGTAAGCATTAATACTTTTACCGGATATTATAGCTCATCACTCCAGGTGGGGGACTGTTTAGCAATCACTCTCAGGAGGAAAATCCGGAACGCTTGTCTCGTATATCAGTTGCAGTCCCATCTTTCCTTCTGAGAGTCCCCCTAAAGTACCTTAACCAGACTCATGCTGGCTGCATGCCATAGGTTAACACAGAATCAGACTTGTGCTGGCTGCATGCCATAGGTTAACACAGAATCAGACTTGTGCTGGCTACATGCCATAGGTTAACACACTGCATGCTCAAATCAGGATTGGTTGTAACCCCCAAGCTCAGTTCCATTAGCTCCTGGGCTGGGCTAGCAAGCTAATTCCTAATTCAGCATGGCTGAAGAATACAACATTCTTTGCTGATCGAACTCTCACATGAACTTCTCTCCACCCCATCCACCTTTTTTACTTTGGTTTCCGGGCAGGCCCCCCTTGTGGTCAGACATCTGAGAATGCTCAAAGGACACATCCCCCATGGTCTACATTCCAAGGCTAGATGAAGTGTTCTTTTGTCATCATTAATGGGTTTAAATTTGTTTTGCCTTAAGGACTTCTTGTCAAGGGAGACACCCCCCATGGTTTTAGAAACAGCTCAAGGCTTCTACATTACAATTGATGAATTCTTATCCTGTCCTCACAGGCAGAATGGCTCATGAGTTCAATTTCTTATAATAAAGTACAATATCTTTGCTGATCCAAAAAAAAAAATCCAAATAAATCTTTAATTAGTAATTCATTCCACCCTTGGATCAACAAGGATATTGCACGTAAGCAATGGCTGAATCGCCTTTGTAATTCATTTAGAAATACAGTAATAACAACTTGGGCTAAAACATAGTGGATAGCATTAAGGCAAACGCTGGAGGGGACAAGCCTCAGTGTAATTTGGGTGATATTTTCCCATTCCCCCCCCCCCCCCTCAGCATTACAATTGTCAAAGCCAAATGGCTTGTAGGTCTCAGCTATCTTTATCAGTTCCCCATGCAGTGGGGGACTCATTTCACCTGCACATTCAGAACTTTTTCCCACTGTACATCTGCCCCATAGACTCTAATAACTAAAATCTGGGGAACAGGTGACATAAGCAATTGGGCACATGATGTTCAGCAGAAAAAATCTGAGATACTAAAATTACAGTTACTTTCCAAGGAAACAATAACCATACATAAGAAAAAAAAAATCATTCACAAAAGTCCAATAGTCCTTTTCCTATTTTCAGATAATTTGGCCTGCTTCTCAGCAGTTTTTCAGGACTCCGTAGCGTCATTTTCACCTTTCTCTGAAGTTTAAACTTGGCCTCTCTCAACAGTTGAACCTCTCATTCTCGTAGGTGGACATCTTGGCCTTTCTTTCATTGCGACACATTGAAGCAGATAGGGACTTCCTCACACGTTTCTGCGGTGCGTAGTCCAGATCTCTCGGGATGGTCTGCTCCATCTGGACTCTGGCCAATTCCCTCTGCCGGACTCTGGCTTACAATTGGTGACATGGCTCCAGGCCTCATTCAGAAGAGCAGCGCCAATATTAAATGAAAAGACTAAAAATTCTAGATTAGACTTCACAATAAGACAAACTTAATTTCATCTATATTTACTAAGATCATATCCTACAAATAATAAATATTGCTTTTATAAACTTTCAGTGATCTACTAGTAACTATCTCGTATGGTGTCAATCTTATCTCGCAGTTTGATTAACTCCTTGTCTCTCTATCACTGGAAATTCATTTTGCTTGTAGGAAATATTCCATTTTGCCCTTGAATGACCTTTACATGTTTCAGATCAGACAAGCTGCACATACGTGTTCTGCAATTTTGATAAGTTTTAGAATTATACCCAATTGTGTGAGAATTTGTCATCAAATCATCCCCCTTTGCCTATGCATGCCTGGCCAGGACATACAGAGGAAAAGTGAGGCACAAAGCATCCGGAAGTACCACATGGCCAGTGTGGGTTTTCCAGAGCTCATCAGGGTGCAAGGTGCACCTAGCCTGTCTCCAAATATCTATTTCTTCCAATTGTTGAGTATGACTTCCTGAATTGAAGCTTCTGGAGACGGCACAGTCAAATAAAGTGCTCATAATTTTTTGTTTACATATTCATTAGGCAAATACATCACTTCAAATTACCTTCATCAGTTTATTGTCTATCACAGTTTCTCCTTTAATATTCCACTTCATCCCTCCATAACACAACACTTTTTCATCACCTGCATCATTCCACCAACTTTATATCACACTAATGTATCCTTATTTGGCAAGGCTGCTAAGAATATCAAACAATTGTTAATAACTTAAATTTAGATTCCTCAATGAAATAACAGTATGAGTAAACAGTGTCCCTTTCCCATCAACTTAATTGGTCCAATGCTAAGTGGACATATGCTCATTCTAAAATAGGAACAATCTGGGTAAAATCCTTACAATATAAAACTATCATTTTGCAGCATTCTATAACATCAATCCCAATAGAAAGAAATATGGCTCATCTCTCACGTATAACTAGAATCTGTCATATACCCTGTCCTCAGTGAGAGTGCTGTTAGACTGATTTTAAAATTGCAGTGTTCACAAGGATTTGTATAAGCTACTCATTAATTATGGTGTCAAAAAGAGATCCTTTTGAGGTGAGAGATCTAAGAGGGTACATGGCATTGGTGGCTAGGCCTCATCTTCAGGTTCTTCTTGGATTGCAAGGCATTCATGACTATCCTCGGGTTCTTCTCGGCCTATGCTCCCCCTGCCTATTTATGTCTCTTCAGAGGCATAAATATGCAAGGTTCCTGTTCTTCAGGCCTTGTGGGTCCTCAAGGAGTCTTAGAGCTTGGTAGCCCAGATCATCACACTGGAAGCAGCACATTTAGCCTAGGCTGTGGCCTCACCTTTCTGCCTCTCTCTCTCTCTCTTATTCTTTTTCTCAAACCTCTCCTGGATCATTGCTGACAAGCAAGATTTGGTTTTATCCAATCAACTCAAGTTCTCATTATTTTCTGGGAACTCAGTTCCATCTTTAATCTATATTTGTTCTATATGCTTGAGAATAGAGCAATTTCATATCAGCCTCTGTCTAAAATTTCATCAAACTTATTAATATTTTACTCATCTGGTAATTGCTGTGTGTGTACTGGACCTCTACGTAATGTACTATTACCACAAGTGTCATAAGTGCAAGTGTATAAACTACCAACTTAATATCTCACAATGCTGCAACATATATCTGTTTTATATCTATTTTCTCAGAAACTGTACTGAAAATGAAATATAAACTTTTAGAACAAAGTACACTTTTTCTCTAAAATTCAAATACAGGAAAACAGGTGTCCCTCAGTCGTTAGCACAAAGCTTAAAGTAATTATCTTGAACCTCACAGTTCAGGCTCAAGTGAGGTGAAACTTCTAAAAGGTGTTACTTTTAAATTAACCTGAAACTGGTCAACAAACAGATCTGAAATGTTATCTTCAACACAGCCAGTAGAACAAACAATAGGTATGCAGATTACTATGTAGCTAAACAATTAACCTATAGTTATAGCTGTTTATGGTTAACTATGCCCCCTGGGGTGCTTGCCACAATTTAAAAATCTTCCTTTAACTTTTAGGTTTGCCTGGTAGCATATACAGTCAAAGACAAAGAACAGATGCATAACATATTAATGATAAAGATCACCCTCTCACTTACTCAGGATTCAATGCCCCACCATCCTGTCAGGATTCTCAGCCTCCACTTTGGAGGAAAAAAGTTTGCCTTGTTTATTTGAGCTAGTCACTTCAGCATTCAGGGACTATAAAATCT
Organism: Ichthyophis bannanicus; assembly: GCA_033557465.1. Classification (NCBI taxonomy): domain Eukaryota; kingdom Metazoa; phylum Chordata; class Amphibia; order Gymnophiona; family Ichthyophiidae; genus Ichthyophis; species Ichthyophis bannanicus. Next base: position 521,204,960 of record CM066037.1, read on the forward strand.
ACTGGAGTAGCCAGTAATGAAAGAAAAACAGTTTTTTACTACAAACATTTGAATACAGAACAAATCAAAGCTTACAAGTGCATTATACCTATCTGATCAGAGTTTCTTTTAACCAGGGACCTTAAAAAAAGTCTTCACTTCTTCATAATCTTATAAGGATTTTCCATAACAATTAATACTAACTGTACAGGATAGGCATTTTGTTCAAAGCACTGAACTAAACATCTTTGCAGCACAAGGTTACATATTTTCCTAAACAGTTTTTATTATTTTTAGATCCCTTTTCCTTGGCTGCAGATCCAACTTTTATAACATTAGATATGTTATCTAATGTAAGGGGATCAAACTCATTCCATGAGTTTGAAAGGGTTGCCTCATGTGGTTGGGTCCTTTTGAATTTTTGCCTTCTTGACTACTTTGCTAGCTTCTCTAAGTTTTTCCAAATACAGATGCCTGTCTTCCTCTCTGTGGTCTCTTGTATTTCATGAAGGCCTCCCTCTTTTTCTTCACTTTTTCAGCTACTTCTTTCGAAAACCATAGCGGTCTCCTTTTCCTTTTACCTTTATTTACCATTTTAACAAAAAGGTTGGTTGCCCTTAAAATATCCCCTTTCAGTTTTGCCCACTGTTTTTCTACATCCCCCAGCTGTTCCCATCCCACCAACTACTCCCTGAGGTATTGGCCCATCTTCGCAAAGTTAGTCTTCCTAAAGTCTAAGATCCTCACCTTTGAATGGATTCTAACAGCCCTAGTCCTAATACTGAACCACACCATCTGGTGATTTCTGGATGCAAAATGATCTCCCACTACAACATCAGAAACACTTTCACCATTGGTAAGCACCAAGTCCAGTATGACCCCTTCACGTGTGGGGTCTGTTACCAATTCCCTGAATAGCTTTCCCTGTAGAGAATCCAGGATCTCCTTACTTCTAGATGATACTGCAGCAGGAATGTGCCAATCAACATCTGGCATATTGAAATCTCCTATCAGTAGCACTTCCCCTTTCCTAGCAATGCTGCGTATGTCTTCAATTAACTCTCTGTCCACCTCTTCCTCTTGTGAGGGAGGTCTGTATATCACACCAATGCAAATAGATTTCTCTTTCCCTCTTTCTAGTTTAACCCACAATGCCTCTTCTTTCCCTTTTTTTTTTTTTTTTTATTGAAAGGCTTCCAAAAAATACATAGAAACATAAACCACAAAGATCTTCAAAGAGAATGCAACAGTAACAGCATAACTTCAGATCACAATAGTATTCAACAATATGCCTTCATTTTTGCAGTTTTAAGATAAGGAAACGGGGAGCAACAACCCCCCCAACCTCCCTTTCCCCCCCCCCCGAACCTCCCTAGCCCAGGACCCCCCTCCCTCCCAACCTCCCAATCCCCCCAACTATGGCTTGCTAGTGCTTAAGCACGGGAAGATGGTGAGCAAGAAGCACACACAGGGGGCATGCTCCCTTTAAAGTATGCATATTCCCCCCCTCTCATCCAGCACAGTCACGCACCATAACGAGAGACAAAGGGTGCCCACACCAACTCAAAGCGTGCCAAACGCATCCTACTGACAGCTACCCCTCGCTCCATGGTATACATATCCCACATCCGTTCCAATCAAGCCTGAAAGGAGGGGGCCAAGGCACGCTTCCAGGCTGCTGCAAGGGATAATCTGGCTGCATTCAGGCCATGGCGGAGTAGAGCGAGCTGCAGAGCCCGTGCACCCGGCACCGAGACCCCAAACAGGAAAATCCCTGGATCCCAAGGGATACTCGCTCCCAGAAGCAATTGCAGCCGGAATTGTATACCCCTCCAAAAGGCGCGAATGCGGGGGCAAGCCCACCAAATGTGCCCCAGGGAACCCTGTTGCCCACAATTACGCCAACAGAGGTCCACCGCCCCAGGATATAAACGTGCGATCCGTGCTGGGGTCATGTACCAACGGTACAGTATTTTATAATTAGTTTCACGGGCATTAATCGCTACCGCACTCTTCCACAAGTGTGTTTCCGCCCTCTCCCACTGCTGCTCAGTATAGGAGAGGTTCAAGTCAGAGTTCCAAAGTTCCCTGTGCCTAGTAGAACACGATTGGGACCCCTGCAAGTGGGCATACAGGGTCGCCACGAGTCCCTTAGTGGTGGTGCACCCCTCACAGTAACGTTCCAGATCCGTCAGGTCCCGAGCAACCTGTGGCCGAACAAGCTTGGATCGAACCCAGTGTGTCACTTGCGTATATTGATAGAGATGCCTAGCCAGAATGTCAAATTCATCTTGTAACGCACGAAAAGATTGTAATCGACCGTCATCAAAGAGTTGTCCGACCCGACTAAGGCCATGGTGTCCCCACTGCCGAAAGACTGTATCGCTTAGCCGCGGTGGGAAAGAAGCGTTGTCTACTGTAGGGGCTAAAGGGGTTAAGTCCATATCTCGAGACCGAAAGTGCTGGTCCCAGCAACGGAGGGTATGAAGAACATAGGGGTTACTGGTGCATTTACCACGCCTGAGTTTTGGACCAAGCCACAGCCAGTCTCCTAATCCCGCTCCCCCCGCCAAGCTCATTTCCAGTTGTACCCATCGCTTAGTGCTATCAGCAATCATCCACTCCACCCCCGCCCGACATTACGCCGCCGCATAATACCAGTGCAAGTTAGGCATGCCCATACCTCCAGAACGCGTACGGGCATAGAGAACATGTCGCGCTAATCTCGGACGACGATAATGCCATATGAATTTCATAAGCAGCTGCTGCCAGGTCGCCAAAGTTGCCCGCGCAATGGGAAGCGGTAGAACCTGAAAAAAATAAAGAAAGCGGGGAACGACCACCATCTTGACTACGGCTATACGCCCGAACCAGGAAAGGAGCAGGCCATTCCAAACCTCTAGGTCCCGCCGAATCTGACGAAGCAGGGGATCATAATTAGCCTTAAAGAGGTCCGCCCGCTCCACAGTCAAATGCACCCCTAAATAACGTAGGGCTCCGGACACCCATCGAAGAGGATAAGCCGCTTGGAGCTCCGCACAAACCACCCCGGGGACCCCAACATTCAAGATCTCCGATTTAGTGTAATTAATTTTTAAACTGGATACCCGAGAATAGTTTTCGAACAACTGCATCGCAACTGGAAGGGAAGCGGATGGATCCACCAGGGACAATATGATGTCATCCGCAAAGAGCGCAATCCGATATTCTGCAGGGCCAATGTGGACCCGCTGCAATCCTGGATGTTCTCGAAAGCTCTGAGCCAAGGGTTCCATCGCAAGTGAGAAGAGCAGAGGCGAAAGAGGGCAACCCTGTCGCATGCCCCTCTCCAGAAAGAAGTGTCTCGAGTGTCCCCCATTAATCCGAACGCACGCCTGAGGCATCTGATAAAGACTACGAACCCAACGGATATAATTAGAGCCAAAGCCCATTGTCTCCAGAACACACCATAGGTATTCCCAGTCGACCCGATCAAAAGCTTTTTCTGCGTCAATCCCCACCAGCAGGGCTGGTTGTGGTTCCCGTTGGGCTACGTAAATGACCTGCAACATACGCCTAATGTTATCTGCGGCCTGGCGACCCGGCACAAATCCAACCTGATCTGGATGAACCAAGCCCGGAAGGACCCGATTCAAGCGTGCAGCCAGCACAGAGGCAAATATTTTAACGTCAACATTTAACAGGGAAATGGGGCGGTACGACGCCGCATCGTGCAGTGGTTTACCAGGTTTGGGTATCATCACTATCAATGCCTCATGTTGGGACGATGGTAGAGAGACCCCCCCCCCCAAGACCTCATTGAACAAGATAGTCAAGGTTGGCGCTAATTGTGCCCGAAACTTCTTATAATATTCTGCTGGGAAGCCATCACTACCCGGCGCACTGCCAGCTTTCAGTCGCCGGATCGCTTTTTCCACTTCGTCTACCGTTAATTCAGAATCTAACTGAGCTCGGTCAGGGTCAGAGAGATGCGGCAGAGCAATCCCCTGCAAATAGTCCTGTACACGATCCCGATCAAAGGGCTCTGCCTTATAGAGCAGCTCCAAGTAGTCAGCAAAGAGATCACGTATCTCACGGGAAATAACCCTCTTCCGTCCCCCAGAGTCATGCAGTTCGCGAACCACTCTCGCGGACTGCTGTTGCCGAAGACGCAAGGCTAGGAAGCGGCCGGTTTTATTCCCATGCTCATAAAAAGTTTGCCGTAATTTCCGACGTTTATTATCTAATTCTTTCTGCAAACACGCATCCAAGTTGGCTCGAACAGTCCGCCACTGACGCAGAACCTGACGCGAACCAGTTTGGGCGTGTTCCAAACCTAGGCGAGTAGACTCCTTCACCAACTGGTCGTGGTCATGCGTCCACATTATGCGCGTGCGGGCCGCCTCAGCCATGAGTTGACCTCGAGCCGTAGCCTTATAAGCATCCCACACCGTGGGGAGGGGAACGTCCCCAGAGTTGTTAAGCTCAAAGAACTCAGTGATAAAACGGACATGGTCCTGTACTGCACCCTGCCGCCGTAGGAACCTCACATCTAAGCGCCAATGACGTTGGTGCTCGCTGTACAATCCGGCCGGGAGAGCAAGCCAGCACGGGGCATGATCTGACCAAGTCAGCATTCCATGTCCAGCCTTCACTCTCCCGTCCATCAGGCGCTGATCCAGTAGAAAATAGTCAATGCGAGTGTGAACCTGATGGACCGGAGAGTAGTACGTATAGCCTCTCTCCCCCCCCATGGGTGTCCCTCCAGACATCCCGTAAACCTAGATCTAGCATAAGGCGTTCAAGGGCTCTTGCCGACCCCCCCCCACTCTCACCCCAGCGTGACCTGTGGAATCCAGGTGGGGCACCAAGTGCGTGTTACAATCCCCCCCCAGAACAATGGGGCCCTTTGCAAAATCCGCCAGTAAGGCTTTCAATCGTGTAAAAAAGAGCCCCTGACCTGTATTGGGCGCGTAGACATTAGCTAAAGTTAGCAAGTGTCCTTCTAAGCGGATATTCAAAAAAAGCCACCTCCCCAGAGTATCTCGCTTTATCTCCTCTATCTGTAGAGAGGCTCTGGTGGAATAGTAAGGCCACTCCCCGCTTCTTCCGTCCCTGCGCATCTGAGGCCACCCACACCTCAGTGTACGGGGACCTCTTTAGCCAGCCCTGCTTACAATTCTGAAGATGGGTCTCCTGTAAGTAAACAATGTCCCCCTGCAAAGTGCGCAATTCTGAAAACAGCAGCGACCGTTTCCTTGGGGAATTAAGACCCTTAACATTTAAAGAGATAAAGCGCACCATTGGTATTTACAATCTAGACCCTCTTATCCTCCAGCTACCCGGAAGATCCCGGTGACGTCTTCCCCCCAGCAAGCCCAGAGGATTAGTTAGCCCACCTATTCCACCCTCCAGAAATAAGAGCCATAGTCCCTCCTCCCAAATCCAAACATACCCACCAGTTCCAAATGGAAAAACCCTCCCTCCAACCCAAGCCCCCCCCCTTCCCGTCAATACTACCTGCCTGTCAAAGTTAATACAGGGCACGGTAAGTTGACCACAAACCCCGTTCCCCCCAAAACCCCACGAAGCAACAATTCAACCTCAACATATAGTAACATTCCCCCCCACTACTCCCCCACCCACCCTGTTATCAATCCCATCATGCCTCCCCATCCAGACAATGTCATCATCAAAACATTTGCAGGTCATCCGCCGCCCCCTGTGTGTGGCGGAGTGTGGGCCCAAGCTGCTCCTTGTCAATGGCCAATAACTCAGTAAGAAATATTACAAAAACAGGAGGGGGGGGAAGACAATCAAAAAGAAAACAGCCAAGTACCAATGGCCAGTCATTCCACCACTTGTCCAGAGTTCAGGAGACCCACAGAATCAGGCTCCCGAAACACTAAGAAAAGCTCTACATGTACACACAGAGAAAAAAGAGAAAAAAAAAAGGGGAATCAAGCGGGCTTGCCCACTCGTGTCCACTTGGAGTGCTGGGGCTTAGGGGACGGCAGGTGAGGCTGAGCATTATCATCAACTAGTCCTGCCTGGCGAAGAGCTCGCCAAGCTTCAGTATAGTCTTTTGCTGAAATCTTTTTGTTGCCCAAAAGAAAGTTCATCCTAAATGGAAAGGACCAAGAGTAGCGAATCCCCTTGCTGTTCAGGACCGTTGTAATTGGTTTCATCTCTCTCCGGCGTGCCAAGGTGAACGTCGAAAGGTCTTGGTAGATGGACACTGTCGCGTCCTGGAAGCGAACTGCTTTTTTCTCCCGGCCTCGACGTATAAGCATCTCAGCATCAGAGTATCGCAAAAATCTCGCAATGACATCACGAGGTTGGTTGTTGGGAGGTTTTCCCAGGGCACAGTGGACTCATTCTATTTCCATCCCAGAAGCATGCACAGCCAGGTCCTCTGCCGGGAGCAACTCCGCTATCAACAGCTTAAGCACAGTTGGCAAATCTTCTCCGCCCCCTACCGCTTCTGAAATTCCGTGAAAACGCACGTTATTGCGTCGGGAGCAGTTTTCAATGTCGTCAATTTTATAAGTCAGTTCCATTGCTTGCGCTTGTTGCCGGTCTAGTGCACATTGTAAATCCATCAGAGTTCCATCATGATCAACCATTTTGGTCTCCACGTCCTCTACTCGGGCTCCCAACTCTTTGATGTCGGTCCGGAGTTCTGCGACATCTTTCAACAGCTCCTCCCGTAGCGAGCGAAACTCATTGGCCAACTCCGCAAAGCCTTTACGGAGTTCCTGCTTGATTTGAGCAGAGGAGATTTGTTTGTGGGAGTCCAATTCCTCTTCACTTACAGTCTCATCATCAGTACCTGTTGGGGGAGATTGTTCACGTGGGCTGCTTGGGGCCCCAGACTTGCTCTGCAGTCGCTGGGAGGAATGCATCCCTTCCCGAATTTCAGAATTTTTAGCTTTGGCAGCCATCCCACTGGGCCACCCGTATCACACAGTGTTGGGAGAGAGATACCGCCAATGTCAGCAAGGGCAAAGACACCAGGGAGATAGCGGTGCTCAGAACCTCACAGGCCCGCCAAGCAGTCACTGCCACACAGTGTTGGGAGATATATAGAGTCAATGTCCGCAAAGCCCAGGGTACTGGAGAGACAGCGGGGCAATGAGATGGAAGCTGCTCCTGGCCTTCCTGAAGGGGCGAGCCGCCGGAGATGATGCTCAGAGTGCTCTGCAGAGCTATGTGAAGATAGTGCACTAAGGGCCCACAACTGCCCGATGTTAGGCTCCGATGACAGTTCTGAAGTTAAGGAGAACGCAGAGGCATTTTAACAGGGCCTCCGGGATCCACGCTGAGGAGCCGAGGCCTCGGCGGGGCACTGGTGAGCTAATAAGTACCACCGTCTCCGACGCCGTTTATAATCCCGAGGATATGAGAAAAAGGATTTAACCCTCGTACTTACCCCCCTCAGAGGGATTCACACTGGCGGGAGAAGGCGATGAGTATCAGTGATTGCCACACGGGTTCCAGGCCTGCTCCTCGGCTTTGTAATCAGGGCTCCGGCTCCGCGCTCAGGCGCCCCCACCTTGGGTACAGTGCTCCACCTGGTAGAGGATTGCCTCACGGCCTCCGACCCGTCCCCCGGGGCCCAGCAACACAGCCCAAAAAGAGTTCGCGCAGGTGCCGTCCGGTCTGCGCAGGTCACTGGAGTCTGCTATGGGGTCAGTCAGACCTGGAATATGCGTCGGGGAGAGGCACGCAGCAGCAGGCCGCACTCCGGGGACGGACTCCGCGGCTTCTCAGCCGCCCGGGATCTTGCTGAGCGATTTAACCCGACTCCGGAGGGCACCGCTTGCCTGTGCTGACCCAGGGCAGGTAAAGATGGGGGATTTTGCAGCTGTTAGCGCGTGTTTGCTGAAGTTTTGGGGTGATGGGGACGGAGCTCAGTTAGGATGCGGCCATCTCTCAGCGGGCTCACAAGCGCCCCCCCTCTTTCCCTTTTAAGCTCTGTAATTCCAAAGCTTTAATAGTAGTTTTTACATATAGTGCCACTCCTCCTACCCTTCTTCCTACCCTGTCCTTTTGAACGAATGATTTTGAATATGTTGTCTTAAAAGGTGTGTGTATGATGTCAGATGCTAATGCTGGGATCTGTCTACACTAAAAAGCCCTTGACGCAGCTAATGGCGAAACAAAGATCTTTACAAGTTATCCTGCTAGATCAGTCCAGACAAATGTTGGAGACAGAGAAAAACTACCAGAAGCTTGATTGGTTGAGCACTGGTAGACACATAGCTGTACCCCTAGAGGTCGCCCTCAGTATTTTCTGTCTCTAGCAGATGCTGGTGGTGGTCTGTTTTTCTCTTCAGGTTTTCTTTTAAGCTATTAATTTCACAGCTGGACGTTTTCAGGGCGCACAGGAGGTGCCCCTCTGAAATTTCTCAGCTCATCGCCTTGGGGATCTGGTTGAGCTCCTGGTCAAGAGGACTAGTCGAGCTCCCATTCTCCAGGACCAAGCAGGAAGTCAGTCCTCACTTATGGGTGACATCGGCGCCAAGGGAGCCCCCATGCAGAGAATTTCCCCAGCTTTCTATGAAAGCCTTTGGGAATACTACACACATGCGGGGTCCCCTTCCCGCCTAAAGGTACCATCTTGCTCAGTCTGTCTTTTTCCGTGGAGCCCTTCAAACGTTCGTCCTAGTCATCCGGGAAAAGTTGATTTTTTTTTTAAAGATTTCTTCGCTTTTTCTTAGAGTTTGACGTCGGTTCCCCTTCCCACCGGGTTCGGTACACCGGTATCGAGCCTGTTCTCTATTTTTCGGTTTTTGCCCTTCGTGGCTGGCGTTCACGCCCTTTTTTCTGTTTTTTCCTGGAAGGCCGGTCTTTTGACCTCGCGGGGGCCCTTTTTTCCCCGATGGCTTCCAGTGGTTTCAAGAAGTGTGATCGGTGCAAGAAACTAATGTCTCTCACTGACACACACGACTGCTGCCTTCGGTGCCTCGGCCCAGATCATGACCCCATGATCTGTGGCCCGTGTGGTAAAATGTCCACCAAGGCACTTCGAAGCTGTCAGCATCAGAAGGAAAGGATTTTTTCGGATTCTGCCTCCGGCCCGGACCTCGTCTGAGGCCTCGACGTCTCGGGAGTCTGATCCCGAGTATCGCCGGGGTTCCTCTGACAGGGGATCCCCCGCCCTCCCTCGCAAGAGGAAGAAACGGCTCGCGAGGGCGGCATCGGAGGAGGTCCCTGATTCCTCAAGGGCAAGGTCTAAGACCCCCAACCGCCGTCCCGGGCCTTTGGAGCAGGAGAAGCCGTCCAAAGTACCTTGTGTAGAGCCGGAGACCGTCGGACACGTAAGTCCTGTAGTCCTCGTGGACTCTCCTCCGAGGGAGCCGAAGTCGGGCCCGGCGCCGCCGGGGCCCAAGTCTGTAGCTGCTGAGTCTCCTGAGCTTGGACTCAGGCTGACAGCCTTGGAGTGCAGATTGTCTGCCTTCATGGAGCAGCAGCAGGTACTGATGGCCAGCCTCACTGGTGCATCTGCCCCGACCACCGGGACATCGACATCGAAGTCGACCCCGGAGACCGAGCCGATACTCGAGACCATGAAGGCTCGAGGTAGTCCTCGGTCAAGGTCTCCCTCGACCTCCCGCTCGGAACCGAGGGCGTCGAAGCCGGTTCCTTCAGCGTCGGGGCGGGTGCCACCTCGACCCACGCGGTCGGAGCCCCTCGACTCCTCTTCCGATGAGTCAGCCTGGGAGACGGAGGATGAGAAGTCCCCCGATACCTTCCGGACTCTGTGCATCCCGTCGGACTCACCGCAGTCCAAGCCCTGGAGTAGGTCCCCTCCGGAGGACACCTGGTTCTCGGAGTTCGTGCGGGACATAGCCAAGGCTTTGGCGATTCCCGCCGACCCCGAGGAGGAGCCGAGGAGCTCGAGGCCCTCCAGTATGACTCTCCTCCGAAGGAGGCCTTTACTGTGCCGGTTCCTCCGATGCTGGAACGGCTCCTCTTTCGGATGTGGGAGGCACCGGCCTCAGCGCCGGTCTTGAGCAAGCAGGTCGATTCCATTTATCGACTCCGTAAGAGCCCTGGCTTCCAAAAGGCGCAGCTGCCGCACCATTCCATGGTAGTGGAATCGGCCATGCATCGACTGAAAAGCCAGAAGATGCACTCTGCGGTGCCCCCCAGTAGGGAGGCCCAGAACCTGGATGCTTTCGGCAGAAAGTGTTTCCAGGGCTCGATGCTTGCTTGCCGTGTCCAGTCATACCAGCTGTACATGGGCATGTTTCTCCGAGACCTGGCAAAGGAGCTTGCTGGGTTCTCTGCTGGTCTCTCGGGGGAACCTTTTGCAGAGGTTCCAGTCTTTGTCTTCAGGAATCCAGGACTGTTCCAAATTCATGTCCCGAGCGGCCTACGATGGCTTCGAGGCTTCGGCTCGTGTGGGAGCCGCCGGCATTGCGGCCCGACGCCAGGCATGGCTGCAGTCATCGGACCTCGAGCCTTGGGTTCAGGACAAGTTGGTCGATGTCCCTTGCCGAGGTGAGAACCTTTTTGGCAAACCCATGGCCGAGAAGGCCGCTGAGCTCAAGACCGAGCACCTGTCCAGAAAGACTAATGCCCCTTCTCACAAAAAGAAGGGCTCGGGTAAAAAGTCCTTCTACCCTAGAAAGGTGTCTGCCTACAAACCTTTCCCTCAATCCCAGGCCTCCCCAGCTCCCCCCTCAGGGGCAGCAGGCCAAGGGGCAGGGACATGGGCCCCGTAGGCAGAAGACCCCCAAGCCTCCGGCTCCTGCTCCTACCCAGCAGGGAGGGGGTTTTTGATTCCCATGGCGTAGCCTCTCCGTCCCTGCTTTCCCATCCCTGCACAGGAGGTCGCTTAGCCCTGTTTGCCCCCGGTGGCCACCCATTACAGGGGATGCTTGGGTTTTAAGCATCATTCACCAAGGCTATATGCTTCATTTCCAACAACTACCTCCTGTCTACTTTCCAGGGGAGCCGCTGAGGCCTCTCCTGCACACCACACGCCTCCTCCAAGAACTTCAGGGGCTGCTTCTGGACAAGGCAGTGGAGCCGGTACCTCCTCGCCTACAAGGGCACGGGTTCTACTCCAGGTATTTTCTGGTGCCAAAGAGGACAGGAGGCCTAAGGCCTATCCTAGACCTCAGAAACCTCAACAAGTTCTTGGAGAAAGAGAAGTTCAAGATGCTTACTCTTGGAACACTTCTGCCCTACCTCCAGCAGGGAGATTGGCTATGCTCCTTAGATCTAAAGGATGCGTACACTCACATCCTCATTCATCCAGACCACAGAAAGTACTTCAGGTTCGTGGTGGGAGGAAACCATTACCAGTACAGGGTACTGCCTTTTGGCCTAACATCTGCCCCACGGGTCTTTACAAAGTGCCTAGCTGTGGTGGCAGCCTACTTGAGGACTCAAGGGATATTTGTCTTCCCCTATCTGGATGACTGGCTCATCCGGGGTCAAAACTACCAGGAGGCCAGGCAGGCCACCTTCAGGACTGTCACACTCCATCAAGACCTAGGCTTTGTCATAAACTTCGCAAAGTCCACTTTGCTCCCCTCCCAGAACCTCGAGTTCATAGGAGCACGGCTGGACTCTCTGCAAGCACGGGCGTACTTGCCAGAGGACAGAGCTCAAAGGCTCATGGAGTTGGCATCCCGGTTTCTCAGTCTGCCGAGGGTTCTGGCCAGGCTCTGTCTGCAGCTCCTGGGACACATGGCATCGACCTAGCATGTGACCCCCAATGCCCGCCTCCACATGAGGCCTGCACAGTGGTGCCTCAGAACTCAGTGGAAGCAGGCCACAGGGAGCCTAGCAGACAAAGTGAGGGTATCCAAACCTTTCCTGGATTCTCTTCAGTGGTGGCTGCACTCCCCCCCCCCCCCCGCTTGCTGCAGGGGGGGGGTGCCTTTTCAGGTAGCTGTCCCCACAGTGGTGTTGACAACCAATGCCTCCTTGCAGGGCTGGGGTGCACACTGTCAAGGGAGCTGCACCCAAGGCCTCTGGTCCCCATGGGAAGCCCTGCAACAGATCAATCTACTGGAACTGCGGGCTATTCGCTTAGCCCTCAAGGCTTTTTCTCACTCCTTGGCCCACCAGTCTGTTCTAGTTCAGACAGACAACCAAGTAGCCATGTTGTATGTGAACAAACAGGGCGGCACTGGGTCCAGGCCCTGGAAGCACAGGCCCTTTGCTCTTTTGCCCTCAGGCACCAGATGTTGCTGAGGGCTGTGTATCTTCCTGGCCAGGAGAATTTTCTGGCAGACCGCTTAAGCAGAATTCTGCAGCCCCACGAATGGCAGCTGCACCCTTTGGTGGTTCAACCGATTTTCCTGAAATGGGGACTTCCCTCCATGGATCTCTTTGCCAGTCCCCTGAATCACCAACTGCCCAGGTTTTGTTCCAGGCAACCGCATCCCCTAAGGGTGGCGGCGGATGCCTTCCTGATTTCTTGGTCCCAGGGTCTGCTCTCTGCGTTTCCTCCCACGCCTCTGGTGGCCCAAACCTTGTTCAAGATTCTCAGGGACAAGGTCTCAGTACTTCTGGTTGCTCCCAGGTGGCCGAGGCAGCCCTGGTTCCCCCTGCTACTTCAACTGGCAGTGGAGACACCCATGCCTCTGGGATTCCAACCCGACCTTCTATCTGAGGATCAGGGTTCCCTTCTGCATCCCAATCTCAAATCTCTCCATCTGATGGCATGGAGGCTGCAAGGGTAGTCTTGGCTCCCTGGGGCCTACCTCAGGAAGTGGAAGAGGTGGTCTTGGCCTCTAGAAAGCAATCCACCAGGAAAACCTATGCCCTAAAGTGGAGAAGGTTCTCCTTGTGGTGTCAGCAACGCAAGGAAGATCCTTTCACCTGCACTGTGCCAGTAGTGCTCCAGTACCTACTGCACTTGTGCAATCAGGGCCTTAAGTCCAATTCTGTTCGGGTCCACCTCTCTGCTCTGACAGCTCATCACTCTCTGGTGGAGGGACACTCTTTGTCAGTTCATTCCTTGGTGTCCAAATTTCTCAGAGGCTTACTATTGCTCAAGCCTCCTGTCCGTCCACCGGCCCCTGAGTGGGAGTTGAATGTGGTCTTGCAGCAACTTACTCGCCCACCTTTTGAGCCCATGGCTACATGTCCTTTATGCTTCCTATCCTGGAAGACTCTATTCCTAGTGGCCTTGACCTCGGCCAGGCGAGTGAGTGAACTTCAAGCCCTGGTCTGTGACAGGCCATACACTCGCTTCTATAGGAACAGGGTAGTCCTTAGGACTCATCCTAAGTTCCTCCCCAAGGTTGTCTCCTCTTTCCATCTCAACCAAGAGGTGGCTCTTCCAACATTCTTCCCTAGGCCCCATGCAAGCCGGGCTGAGACAGTCCCTGCATACCCTGGACTGTAGGAGGGCCTTGTCCTTCTACCTTGAGCGTACGCAGGGGCGTAGAAGGGCTACTCAGCTCTTCGTATCTTTTGACCCCAATAACTTGGGGGTACCTGTGTCCAAGTGTACCTTGTCCATCTGGGTGGCTGACTGTATCACCTGGGCTTACAGGGCAGCTGACCTTCCTTTGCAGGGTCGGGTCACGGCCCACCGTGTCAGGGCAATGGCTGCCTCAGTAGCTCATCTCCGCTCTGTACCGTTGGCAGACATCTGCAGGGCTGCAACTTGGTCCTCAAGCCAGACCTTTGCGGCCCATTACTGCCTGGAGAGGGAGTCCCGCAGGGACAGTGCTTTCAGTCAGGCAGTGCTCTGGAATCTCTTTGAGGTTTAGGCAACTCCTACCCTCCAGCCCTCTGGTTGGGCTACCGGTGGAGGTATGTTTTCAGTGAAATCCTTTCTCTGATGCTGAGGCTAGAGGGAGCTCATTTTTCAGCTCTTGGTTCCTGGTAGCCTGAAGCTGGGGAGTCCCATAAGTGAGGACTGACTTCCTGCTTGGTCCTGGAGAAAGAGTAGTTACTCACCTGTAACAGGTGTTCTCCAGGAGCAGCAGGATTCAGTCCTCACAACCCTCCCTCCTCCCCTGGGAGTTGCAGTTGTACATAGTTCATTTTTACATTTTTGTGTGCTGTTTTTTAGCTATGTCATTTGACTGAGCAAGATGGCACCTTTAGGTGGGAAGGGGGGACTGCACATGCGTTTAGTATTCCCAAAGGCTTTCATAGAAAGCTGGGGAAATGCTCTGCACGGGGGCTCTATCGGCGCCAATGTCACCCATAAGTGAGGACTGATTCCTGCTGCTCCTGGAGAACATCTGTTACAGGTGAGTAACTACTCTTTATGCAAGGGGGAAGGCTGCCTCCTAATCACAAGGACCTGGTGGGCCGGCAGCAGTGGGAGCCTTCATTGCTCTTATAGAGCTTAGCTACAGCAGCAGTTTGTCAGCCTTCTTGCAGCATCTGCCTTAGGAGCTTAGCTACAGCAGCAGTTTTTGGTCAGCCTTCTTGCAGTGTCTGCCTTGGCTCCTACTACTCCTGCGATCGCATGGGGCACGGTGAGTAAGTTCCCCCCCGGGTCTGCCACTTTTCTTTACCTTCTGGGATACGGAGGCTCTGGGTGCTTGTACAGCGGGGGTTCCAGTAGGCCAGCAGCAGGGAGAGCCTTTTTATTTTTGCTAAGCGCTCTGAGTCAGTCTCTTGCAATACTGCTCCTGCCTTGGCTCTCCTGCTTCTCCAGGAGGACACAAGGAGTTTGAATTCTCCACCCCTACCCCTATTTTGAGTGCTGGGTCAGGCTCCCACTATTGCAGAGACACACTGTTTTTTTCTTTACTTTGAGACTGCTGCAGCTGCACTGCTGTATTTCTGTTTCTCTGCTTCCCGCCTTTTTGTTCAGGCTGATCCGGTGTGTGCTGCAGCCATTTCCTCAGCCATGGTGGGTGCAGCATCCATTTTAAATGTCAGAGCTGCGTTGCATTCTCAGCCATGGTGACTGGTTTGGAGAGGGAAAGTTAGCTGTGCAGCCTGCAAGAGCCACAGTGTTTTCTTTCTCCTTTTGTGTAACATCATTTCGGGGGAACGTTTTATTTACAGTGCCCTCCTCCTTTAGAAGTGTACTGTCTACAGTTACAAGCAGAAATACTTACATCACAGGGGATGCTTGGCCTGTTCTGCTTACCCAGGTGAGTCTTCACTTACCTGGGGGAGTCTTCTTGCACAGTCAGTAGGCAGTGATGGGGGGGGGTCCCGCTGCTCTGTCACCCCCCGTGGTCTCCAGAGTCGCTCCTCCCTGCCTCCTTCTCCCTCAGCCTGCTGATCCTCCGGCTCAGACGCTGCTGCCTCAGAACCCATCTCAGTCTTCTCAGAACCAAGATTCACAACAATTTCTAGTGCTCCTTAGGCTTGGACCCTTGGCCCATGGACCCTGTCATCTCTGGCTTGGAGGCCTATTCAGTCCACAGAACCTCACTAGATTCCACGTTGGGGTCCTGGAAGCATTCTCGGAAGGAGTGAGTTCTTAGGAACACGGGGCAGCCTCTCAAGGAACCTTTCTTGGGCTGTGGCCGCTTGTGCACCTGATTTCCCAGATGAAGAAGCTTTCTCAGCCGAGGATAGCCTTGGTGCCTCTGATTGGGAGGATGGTGAGCAGAGGAGCAAGACAGCACACAGGATATCCGCCTGTTCCGCAAGGATGAACTCCCTGCTCTGATGGTTTAAGTAGTGGACGGCTTACACCTCACTAATCCTCTAGAGCACAGTCAGCCTCAGGCGCTCTAGAGCAGGGGGTCTCAAACTCAAATTGCTTTGAGGGCCAAATGAGAACTTGTAAAGTAACCTGCGGGCCGCATTGTCGGAACTTTTTTTACAATAGAAAAAAGTCAATAAAGTCAACATAATAACATAGTGCTTTACAAATTTTATTTAATTTTAATCCATTTATTATAACTGTAATGTGATTGTAATTATCATGTACGTTTTACGTTTCAATCAGTTTTTGTTCTGGCTACTTAGCTAGCAGCGTTTTGCATCAACAAGGACCTCAATATTAGGCTTTAATTTATTTAAAAAAACCAATCTCAGTGTTGCTTGCAAATGTTCATCACTGAGCCGTGACCTTAGCATAGACTTGTTAATCTTCATGAATGAGAAAAATTGTTCACATACATATGTACTTCCAAACATTGCAATAATCCTTGCAGAGAGTAACCTTGGAAACCTGTCTCGTGGAAGAAACGTGTAGAATTTGGGAATCCCTAATTCTACATGTTTTTGCTTCAAGATAGTATCACACTAGGCGATATAAACCTTGCTTCACTCAATACCTCACAAACTAATACATTTAATGAGGCCATGGATCAGATGGGTTACCGTCAAATAATCCAAACACCTACACATGACAAGGGAAATATCTTAGACGTAGTATTTCTTCCCAAAGAATATTCAAACACCACAGTAACAAATACAACACCAAAAATAACACAGGTGCCATGGTTGGACCCCCACCTTATACAATTCACATTTGAAATGCCATCACAATCACCTAATATAGAACCTATTAACAATAAACATAAAAGCATGTTTAAAAAACTAGATAAAGACACACTAATAAATTCGATCTTTTCACATGTAAATACAGAAACCTCAAACTTGGACGAATTAATAAAACAATGGAACAACGGAATAGAAACTGTTTCTAAACAAACATCTAAAATCACCTCTCATGATAATAACAAACTAAGGAAAAGATCGGAATCATGATACACAGCAGGATTAGCTAAATTAAGGAAAGATCTCAGAAAAATGGAAGAAAAATGGAGAGCTAGGAAATCAACTGAGACCAAAAAACAATACTTATCTCTACTTAAATCCTATAAAGAAACAGTAAATACAGCAAAAAAGAACTATCACACCAAAAAACTAACTAATGCTTTAAATAAGCCAAGGGAATTATTTGAGCTTGTAAAATCACTCACTAAACCCCCAAAAGATGTTAATTCAAATTATCCTATAAATGCTCAAGAACTGGCTGATCACTACTCTAAAAAATTAAACCCCAGCGAAGAAAAAATCTCCAATAAAATTGAAACTAATGCATTTCAAAGGATAACACAAAATACCAACCCCACTACAGTGTGGGGAAACGTTTACTCAATAGATAACAGACAACTTCTAAACATCATCTCAAACTTAAACACCACCACATCCCCTCTTGACCCTTGTCCAGTAGACTGGATCAAGAATGCTAAAACAGAATTATCGCCCATAATACTAAACATTGTAAACCATTCTCTAACACAAGGAAACATGCCTACAGAACTAAAAAGATCTTTAATATGACCTATACTAAAAAACAAATCACTAAACAATGCAGATCCATCCTCTTACAGACCCATATCCAGTATACCCTTTCTAGCCAAAATTATTGAAAAATCTGTACAATACCAATTGCAAGACCACATAGATAACACAAATGCACTTGATGCTCAACAATATGGTTTTCGACAATCACATGGAGTAGAAACACTGCTTCTAGTATTATTTGACAGACTCTATAAAGGCATTGAAAACTGCAAAAAAATGTTTGTCCTAATTTTCATCGACATATCTGCAGCCTTTGATTCAGTGAATCATATCCTCATTGAAAGATTAGAAACAATAGGTATAAATGGAACCCCCCTAAAATGGTTCTCGTCTTATATATCCAACAGGATACAACAAGTATATTTTGATAGAAACCTATCCAATACCTTCCCACAGACACAAGGTATCCCACAGGGCTCAGCATTATCCGCTATATTATTTAACTTATATCTAAAACCAATCTGTGGAATATTCCAGAAACACAAAATTGACTATCATCTCTATGTGGATGATATAATGCTTTATACCCAATTGGATATATGTAACCCAGATTACAGTCACATAGAAAATTGCCTTAATGAAGCACAACAATGGCTCCAACAAAACAATATGCATATCAATCACAAAAAAACTGAAGTAATGTTTATCTCTCAAAATCTGGAGTTTAAACACCCCCCCCCACAATCATATTAAATAATACTACTTATAACACAAAACAAGAACTAAAGTACCTAGGTGTTACACTAGATAGCACACTTAACATGGAAACCCACCTAAGACTTTTAAATAGAACCATTTTCTACAAACTAAGAACTCTACAGCCCTTACGTAACATCATTGAACTATCAGACTTTAGATCAATAATACAAGTAATCATAATGCCACATCTAGACTACTGTAATGGCATACTACAAGGTCTGCCCAAAAAAACAACAAACATACTTCAGATGGCACAAAATGTAACTGCCCAAATTCTAATGAACGTACCCTTCTCTGATCACATCACACCTATTCTAAGAGAACTTCACTGGTTGCCCATACATGCACGTATACGATACAAAATAATAATTACAACATTCAAACTAATAAACAATTCTGCCCCATCTCATCTTGCTACACTCATAATGCCGCAAACTACAAACAGGAAAAGACGTACTCACAACCTAAATATACTACAAACCCCCCTCTCCATTTGCAAAACAAAGGCATCCACTAGTAATAGAGCATTCACATACACTGCTCCAACACAATGGAACAAACTCCCCGACAACTTAAGAGTTAACAAAGATCTCACATCATTCCGTAAAAGCCTTAAAACACATCTATTTCAAGAATACTTCAATCAGTCAGAAATAACATAGAGTAATTCCGTGATGAAAACAATTAAAGGGAGATATTCTTCCACTTCTACCAGTTAGTTTCCCTCAAGTCCACAAGGAATCAAAATAATGAATCTACTTATATTATCTACACAAATAATGTATATAGTTAATTCAAATTCATGTATGTTAACATGTTCCCCCTCTATCATGTATTTAGTTAGTTTTTTTTATTGCTATTTTTTGAGTTATACTAAACAATATCACTTTTAATGTTCCAATGTTATGATCCTACTGTTTTATGTAACTGCTAATCTTTGCAGAGTTAATTGTTAAATGTAAACCGCTGCTGATCACTGGAAGGAGCGGTATAAAAATGTGCTCAAATAAAATAAATAAAATAAAATAAACACTGAAGTTCCACCAACTCCATTTGCAATTCCTCTACAACATTATCAACTTCTACAGCAAATGGCATTGAAAAAAGTTGAAATTGTGGCTCCAGTACCTTAAAGTCTTTAAAGCGCACATCAAACTGTTGAAGTAAGTTAGACAACAAATCTGTATATTCTTTCAAGCATTTGGGTTCAACTTTTTGTAAAGAATTCAGGGTTGGGAAATGGACCAAATTGCCCTCACCCAGCTGCTTCATCCATAAACGTAGTTTAACTTTGAACCATTTCACATTGTCACACATCTGTGTGATAATCAGGTTTTTACCTTGAAGCTTCAAGTTCAATCCATTCAAGTGATCCGTAATATCTGTTAGAAAAACAAGATTGCATTGAAAAATAGAATCAGTTAGCAAAGGAACTGCCCTATTTTTCATTATCATGAATGAAGCAATTTCATCTCTAAGTGCAAAGAAACGCTTCAAAACATTTCCACGACTTAGCCATCTAACTTCACTGTGATAAAGAAGTTCACCATACTCAGAGTCCATATCTGTAAGAAATGATGTGAACTGCCTGTGATTCGGCCCCCGAGAACGTATAAAATTGATTGTTTTAATTACTACATCCATCACTTCTTTCATTTGTAGACTTTTACTACAAAGAGCTTCTTGATGCAAAATGCAATGTATACTAGTGAAGTTGATTCCTACTGTTTCAAGGCTGTTTAATTTGTTTTTCACCAATCCAACTACACCTACATTTTGAGAGCACATTGATAGTGCACCATCTGTGGCCAAAGATAAAAATTTATCCCATGGTAAGCCATATTTCTCAATGCATTTTTCCAGGGCTTGAAACAAATCACGTCCAGTTGTGGTACCCTTCAATGGTATTAATTCTAGGAATTCTTCTGTCAGATTTAAACTGCAGTCTACACCTCTGATGAATACAGCACATTGTGCAGTATCAGACATATCTGTACTTTCGTCGAGAGCAATTGAAAATGCTTCAAAGTCCTTAGCCACTTCAATTAATTGTTTCTCCACATTATCTGCTAAATCTGTAATCCTGGTGGCAACTATATTGGGTGACAAGCTTAAGCCTTCAAACAGTTTCTTATCAGGACATAAAATATCACTTGCCTTTAAAAGACATTTTTTATGAACAAACCTTCTGTAAAGGGCCATGATGACTTTGCAATAAGTTCACTTATAACAAAACTTGCTCTTACTGAATCTTCATTGGACTGATTAATATTGGTAAAGAAACGTCTTTGTTTACATAATGCTGATTTAAGTTGCGTAACTTTGTCCTATCTAACTTTGCCCACGTACGCTTCATACTTCTCACGGTGCTTTGTTTCGTAGTGCCTACGCCCATTATACTCCTTCGGAACAGCTAACGTTTGTTGACAAATGAGACATTGAATTTTATGGTTAATCTCAGTGACAAAATATAACTCCTCCAATTTTACACGAAAAATTCTATTTTCGTTCGCGATTTTTCTCTTTTTCGAAACAAAAGACATTTATATGGTGTGAGGACAACAACAACTCTGCCGATCTCACGCATGCCTAGTATCATTATTGTTATTTCTAGAATCTTCCTCCGACATATGAGCACTAATTTTTATAAAAATGTAGCAAAATCAACTTTATAAATATGCATTGAGCGTGAAGAACGACAAGTATAAACAATCGAAAGACTACAAATAAATAAGTAAGTAAGAAGTTCCTATGATTTAAGAAGGAACATGGCGTTAATGTTAAACAGCGGCGAGAGAAAAATAAATAAAATGTCAATTTTTTTATCATCCCAAAATGCGTCGCGGGCCGCACAAAATTCTCTTGCGGGCTGCATGTTTGAGACCCCTGCTCTAGAGCATAGTCAGCCTCAGGCACTCTCTCAGGCCGATCTGATCCTGTAGGGCATTCAAAAGCCTTTTCCCACCGGAGCTCTCCTGTGGGGCATTCCAAAGCCCGCCAGGGCCTTCTTTTTCCCACCAGGGCTCTCCTGCGGTGTGGTCAAAAGCCTGCCAGGGTCTTCCCTTTCCCACCGGAGCCCTAGCAGATGGTATCTCTGAAGTGCGATTCGCCTGATGCATGCGGCTCGCCATCTGGGACAGCACTATCTTAGGGACAGCGCTATCTTTGGTCTCCAGCGGATCTGGACAGGTGCTTTGCATATCCGAAGATGGCTGCTCTGGTGACTGCCGTCACTAAGCACATTGCTATTCCGGTTGAAGGGGGTGCGGCCCTTTCGAATCATTAGGATAGGAAACTCCACTCAGGCATCAGTTTGTAGAGGTCTGGCGGCCTATGCCCTCCTACATTGTTCTATCTTTGTCAATGGTCGTCTGATCCAGCCTTTAATGCGCACCTCTCTAAGCTCCCCTTCTAAGGCAAGTGGTTCCTTGGTGAAGACATTGACAAGCTTGTCAAGGACCTGCGGGAAGTCAAACTACAGCGGCTATTGGAAGGCATGCCACGGTCCTTTACATGCCGTGGAAAGGCCTTTGCTGTGACCTCATGCCGGTCAAAGGTCACAGTCCTTCAGGGAGTCAGGAAAGGATGGGATGCCTACGTCGCTGCCAATACGAGGAGGGAGGATGCCTTTTCCCAGCAGTGAGCCCACATGGCCTTTGATCAATGGGTCCTCAACATCGTCAGCCAAGACTATGCTCTCCCATCCAAAAAGCCTTCCTAGTTTCACCCAGCAGAGCATCCCGAAAGAGGGCAGCCATACAATCCACCCTCCAACGTCTGCAGTTTCTTTGAGCCATTCGACCGGTCCAACTCACAAAGAGGGACTCTACTCGTTATTCCATTTACTTTGTGGTATCCAATAAGGAGGGGTCCTTTCAGCAGAGTCTGGGTCTCAAGGAGGTCCATTGGGCCCTTCATGTATCGATTTTTCACATGAAAATGATATGTCCAATAATTCAAGCAGCCCTTATGGGATAATTCCTTGCCTCGTTCAGCCTAGTGGAAGCATATTTACATATTCTTCTCTGGGAGGATCACTGGCGTTTTCTGAGCTTTGCCATGCTCAGGCAGCATTTTCAGTTTTGCGTTCTGCCATTTGGCCTGATGACTACAAAGTTATTGTGGTGGCTACAGCAGCCTTGCGCAGACAG
This sequence comes from Ichthyophis bannanicus, assembly GCA_033557465.1. Classification (NCBI taxonomy): domain Eukaryota; kingdom Metazoa; phylum Chordata; class Amphibia; order Gymnophiona; family Ichthyophiidae; genus Ichthyophis; species Ichthyophis bannanicus. Next base: position 521,227,039 of record CM066037.1, read on the forward strand.
CGCATTCAAGTCCTCCCATACTTGGACGACTGGCTCATTCACGCAAGTTCCACGTCGTAAGCCAGTCAGACGGTCTCCTGGCTGGTCACCTTCTCAGAGAGCCTCAGTTGAGTGGTCAAATATTCCAAGGGTTGCCTCTGGCCACCCCAACTGTGGAGTTTCTTGGAGCACTAGGCGATAACTGGCTGGTCTAGGTATCCCTGACGCAAGAACATTTTCTCAAGCACTCTGCACACCTTCAACTCTTTCTCCTACAGAGCTGCGCGTGCATGTGTGACTATCTTCAGACCCTAAGGTCCATGGTGGTCACCATTGTTTATCCCATGGACCAAAGCCCACATGCGTAGCCTTCAACACTCCTGCCAGAGTTTTCAACACTCCTGTCTGTCCCACTGTCCCTGTTTTCCATGGTCTATAACTGTCACCTCTTTCACCTTACGCTACGTGATGCAGTCTTCTATGGTGGCATTCGGCGTCCCATCTGCTTTGGAGCATTCTCTTGCAGGCTGTTTGCTGGATTCTAGTAAACACTCATGCCAGTCTCTTGGGCGGCAGAGCACTTTGCCAGTCCCAGATGGCTCAGAGGACCTGGTCGCCTCAGGGGGCATGCTGGACAATCAACTGCTTAAAAGCCCAGGCGTTCCGCCTTGCCCTGCTGCACTTCCTACCTTTCCTTCGATCCCAGGCAGTCTAATTTCTTTCCGACAATGCTATGATGGTGTCCAATTTAAACCGACAGCGCAGAACAAATGGCCAGGGAGATGGCTTTTCTCCTCCCCTAGATGGAGTTTCATTGATAAGTCGGCACAGCACATTGTGGGGATGGACAGCATACAAGCAGCTTAGATCAGCTGTCACATTGTAGATCCCAACAATTGGGAACTATCCTCCTGGGCATTTCCACAAATAGTTCGCACCTGGGGATTGCCCACAGTGGATCTCAGGCTGTCGGCAAAGAACGCCAAGACACAGGCCTTTGTCGGTCAGCGGAAGGAGCATGGGCCTTGGGGCCTGGACGTGTTAGTTCAGTCCTGGCCTTCCGCTCCCCTGTTGTGCATGTTTCCTCCTTGTGTCCTGCTTGGGAGGGTTCTCCGTCGGATCGAAGCTCATTCTGGCATGGTGATCTTCGTGTCATGCGACTGGCCTCAGTGCATGGCATTGAGATTTTTGATTTTGGTTGTGTGATGGGGCAATGAGGTGAGCAATGTTTGAGTGGATGAATGGTTTGTGGAGTGTAGTGTGTTGGATTGTGTGAATGGTCGTTTGCAAAGATGCTGCTGTAAGATGTAGTCAAGTTACTCTCCTGTAGGTCCTGGGTTCATTTCACTTCACAGAGGCAGTAGGGTTTGTAATAAAACAACCAAACAGGTGTGGCTTGGAGAAAGGTTTTTTATGTAGAAATAGGCTTATTACATAGGTATTGAACAGAGGTATATAGTGATTGTTACAGAGCAGTTTCAGTGTGCATCAATGAATCTATGTGTGCATGTGTGAAGAGAGAGAGAGAGAGGCCAGAACATGTGGGTCAGAGCCTCATGGCACGAGAGAGAGAGGGGGAGGGGTGGAGAGAATTGATTATCAGAGCCTCCTGTCCTTCATTTCCGATGAATAGTGGAAGAGAGAGAGCAAGAGGAAGTGTTTCTGTCCTTTATAGTGAATTGAATCCTCTCCAGCATTTCCCCTTGAGGTCTGCTATTGTTTTTAGCCACTCCCTTTGAGGTCTGCCATTCTTGATTTAGCAAGGAGGGGCTGCAGACAGGCCCTGGAGACTGAAATCACCAGGAGGTCAGAGTTAATCTCAAGAGAACTTACCCTACCCAGACTCACAAGAATATGCTTATTACTTGTGTAAGAAAAGTAATCAGCTTGCCCACACTGCTAAGCCCCCCATACCAGCCAGCCTACTTTTCTCCATCCCACAACCTCCTCTTGGTCATTTCTTGAGTGGGTCCCAACACACTATCACATCATTTTCTACTCCATCTGACACAGTCATTCAAGACACTATCCTAAACATAAACACTACAACAGCACCCTCCGATCCGTGTCCAGCTCCCTGGATAAAGGCCCTGCGTGCCGAGCTCAGCCCATTCCTATCCAAATTGATTGATGTATCGTTCTCTACTGGAACATTTCCTCGAAGCCTGAAACAGACGGCTATCAGACCACTCCTAAAAAACAGTAAGTTGGACCCTTCGATGATGGAATCCTACAGGCCTATCTCCAGCATACCTCTCCTATCGAAAATCATTGAAAAGATTACCCAACGCCAATTACAAGATCACATAGATACTAATGCACCCCTGCATCCCTGCCAGCATGGATTTCGCGAAGCACATGGTGTTGAAACATTACTCACAACCTTCTTCAACACCATAAGCTTAGGTCTCGATAACATCAGACAAGGCTTTGCACTGATCTTCATGGACATTGCTGCCGCATTCGACACCATAGACCACGAAGTTCTCCTGCTACGCCTCAGAGAGAAGGGAGTTCAAGCTTCAGCTTTGTCATGGTGCGCTTCATACCTCACTGATTGCTGGCAACATGTCCGTTCTGGCCCCTCCAACTCCGATTCCTTCCCCCAAACTAAAGGTGTTCCACAGGGCTCATCTCTATCCGCCTTGCTATTCAATGTCTATATGCAACCCATTTGTGATCTCATCCAATCATTTAATATCAACTGCCTAGTCTATGCTGACGACGTCTTGATGTACATGCCAATTTCGACAGAACATCTTGAACTATCCCCACTTATCAGGTGCTTTGACGCTGTCACAGACTGGTTAAATGCACAAATGCTTAAGTTAAATTTCAAAAAGACAGAAGCCCTCTTCGTAACCAGGAATCTGGCTTTTACTCCACCCCTGTCTATCAAGGTTTGCGACGCAGAGATCATATGCAAGACTACAGTAAGATACCTAGGTGTAACGCTTGATCAGCAACTTAATATGAAGGCTCATATCAAAAACATAAAGTCGGTGTACCATAAAATCCGGACCCTCCGCAATTTGCGTCAACTGTTAGAACCTGATGACTTCCGAACTGTCTTTCAGGCCCTAATAATGCCTCACTTTGACTATGCCAATGCGATCTTGTATGGTCTACCTAAGTGCACGACTAACCCCTTACAACTTGCAATAAATTCAGCTGCAAGAATCCTTCATGGAGCCTCAAGAAGTTCTCATATTACCCCAATACTAAAACAATTGCACTGGCTACCCATACAAGCCAGGATCTCATTCAAGATCCTAATTATGACCCATAAAGCCATCAATAAATACCCTGCTACTGCCATTACTGATCTAATTTCAATCACACCTCCCAATCGAGCAAGGAGATCGAATGCCGCAAATACTCTCATATTACCTAAGGCAAGCACGAAGTGTTCTCAATTCACTAGATCCAGAGCCTTCTCCTTCTTTGCTCCATCCTGCTGGAACGCACTACCAGCAACTATCAGAACCATCAGTGAACTCTCCCAATTTAGGAAGGCACTGAAACGGCACCTCTTTCTTCATCACTACGATGATGCAGTCTTCTCCCCACACTCACCCACTCTCACATCTCAATGCAGCACCTCAAACTCATGCACGTCACATTCCCAGACTGATCACTTGCAATCACACCTTCCCCCCCAACCACCATGAGAAACTTATGCAGTGCCGCATAACTCATTATATTGTTGCATAAAGTAGACTGTATTTATTCATCGTGTCTCCTTGTTAAGGGACTGGTTATTTATACCCTATTTTACCTGTTATACCTGCTTAATGCATACTCAAGTTTAATTTTCCTGTTTAATGTATACCCAAGTTATTATACCTGTTTCACTGTAAGCACAAATCACGAAATTGAGATGTGCAACTCTTATGTTCATTGTAAACCGCACTGATGTCGAATAGCGCGGTATAAAAGAGACTGCAAATAAATAAATAATAAATAAATCTTGTAAACTGTCCTATTACCTTTGGAGACTGAAATCACCAGAGTACAAAGCTGCATGAAATGTATGCTGACATCTCCCACACCTTTTTTATTTTTCTTTATTATTTGTGCCTGGAAATGGTGGAAGCAAACCTGTGGTACCTGTCCCAGCTGCCATTACATGATAGTAGGCAGCTTGTCTAATACCTCCTGTATTAAATACCTTGCTATGTCTAGCAGGTCCCCTGTCCTGCACAGTACTGTCTCTAGTGTTCTAGAGATAAATAAGTCTCCTTATGAGTCCAAACCTCGTGTCTTAGGTAGAGCAGCCACTACTGGGGAGGGGGGGGGGGACCCAATATGCTACCTCCGTGCCTGTCTTAGAGAGAGTGAACAGTGCATAAGGGCTGCAGGAATTTTTGAGGAGGCTAAAGCCAAAAGGTACCAGGATGCTGTGAGTGAGGATAGGAAGCAATACTAGACTGCAGCTGACTCTGGTATTCAGTGTAATAGGAAATGCCAAATTAGCAGGCCAAATTAGCCTGGATGTAGGGGTGGATACTGGAGAAGTCCAGTGTAACTACCTTAAAATGTTGTTGATGTTCTATAGGACATGCGCTGCAAGGAAATGTACATTTGTTTCATCTTACAGCACAGGAAAATTATGATAATGCATAGCAATATTTGTACAGCAGTTAAAATAATAATTGGGTGAATAAAAACATTAAAGACATGATCAGCAGTAGGTGAGTAACCAAATAACAATTCCCACACAGACACATGAGCATCTTGTAGCAAGTGTCCTACAATTTGTTGAATGTGTCCATTCTCATAAGCGATGGTGTGATTCACTTCAGTGGATGTTGTTTTAAGGTGATCAATATAGGCATGGAGTTCTGTAAAGTTGAGCAGTTTATGTAGTGTCTCTTCTCCCATGCCAAGTGGTAAGGGATGCACAGCATATGAGATAAAGTCTGGAATGTCCATAGAGTCATTGGTAACCAGCGGTGTGGACTAAGTTGTCCCATTAATGGTGATGGAGACCAGTGGTGTATAACTGCACCAGGTATTGTTTGGTAAATAGTTTGAACTGTACAACAAAGTGTTCTTGGGAAGGCGAATGTCATGCATTCTGGGAGCAATCGAAAAAGAAACATTCTGGGGAAAGAACAGATGAAAACAAAAGTGTCCAGCTCCAAGGTAATACAAACTGTGTGAGGTAGTCAGGGAATATAAGAGCTTAACAGTCAGGGAGCAAGAGGAGGAATTGTTCCAGCAGGAGGTGTCAGCCTCTTTAAATGGTGAGGTTGACACTTGAACTGAAATGTAGTCTGCTCACACAAACTGGGGTCCATCAGCTTGAATGAAGTCCAGGTGTCGTCCAGTGGCTGCACCCATGTGAGATGGTCCACAGGATACATAAGCATATTATCAAACTGCACCCCAATATTAACAATAGGATAAATAACTGTGTGTTGTCCTGACCATGGGATCAAAGTACAGATAGAGCAGCCTTGTGGTGAACAAATGGGAACACTAACTGTCCACCTATCAAGGTGAGCTATAGCAAATTCCGGTATTTTGGTACTAGCCATATGAATGAGAGATGGTGGCCAGTGTCCTAACTTAGCAGTGATCAGAATTTCCTTTAGTATAGTAATAAGCTCGATCTGTACTTGATCACAGGCAAGAGCCCAGGAAATATTCTTTCCCAATCTATATTCTGCATGTGCTAAGGTAACAATTTTCTGTTCTATAATGGGAGATATAAGAGCAAAGGTATCTACAACTACATTGGACAGTTTAGAGGAAGCTTCATTAATAATATGTTGTGAGGTAAAACCATCAGCAGCATGCTGAGCAGTGGATCCCATTTTATTACGGAGCACCTCTATATCAATTATATTAAGGGCACCCAGTGCAGTCCCTGTGCCACCTAAAATTGTATCAATTAATTCACGCTTGTGTCGAAATTGCTTGGCTCGGGGTGTTACTGACTGCATATCAAACCAAGTATTGAGCATTTGTATGTGGTTGGCAACAAACTGAGAGCAATTTGGATATTTGTGAGTAACTAGAAACAATTTGGGAAATAGATGCCAAGTAAGAAAATGGTATTCCACATCATATAAAACATCATGTGGTGCATCATATTTAATCTGAAAGGGATGTCCTTCCTGAAATGGGTGGATATCAGAAAGGTAGAGTACAGGAGGAGCAGAAGTAGTGGGAGGGGTGGGATGAGGGGTGGTAGGTAAACAAGATACATCCAAAAGGAATGAAGTCTCAGTGATGTGCTGTTGATCACTCACAACCCATGTATAAGTTATTTTCCAGGTACCTCTGTCCTGACAGGAAATATTGTACAAAATCAAAGCAGGAGGACCTAGAAAGTAACGTTCTGGGCGTGCCCTCAATTCTTGTGTCCTTTCTAGAGAAGTGGAAACTGGTGGCTCCCACTGTACTTGAGTGATGTTTAATGAATAGAACACTGGCTTGTCCTGTACCGAACAGAAACTCAGGATGACCAGATCCTTTCCTTCCGGGAAAGGTGGGGGTATTTCTTGGTAGCGATACACTCCACCTGTGGAGTTAGCCCAGCCAATCGTGCATATTCGGATGATAGTTCCTGTAATGAGATTTGAGTAGAAGAGAGCAGATACAAGAACAACAGGAAACCGAGACATAATAAAAGCAAACTTGTTTCACTCTACTAGGGAGAAAACTAATGCTCCCCACTTATACTATGTAACAACAAAATTTAAAAAAATAATAATTTCTACTACTTATTTACATAACTATTAAACACATGTACAGCAGGAGTAACTAGTTACCGTCCTCAAGCGACTTTTGTTCAGAAAGCAGCTGTTCGTGCTGTCTTCAGGTGGTGTCTGAAAACAAAGACTGATAAAGCACGTATTACCCATATGGTTTTAACTGGGTGATGTGTTTCCAGTACTGCTGGTTGTCAGGCATTGGTATAGGCTTGGGCCTAAGGTATCAGTAACTAAGTGCGGTCCCTCCCACTGTGCAGTTCCAAAGGGGAGGTTTGGTCTAGGTCTCATCTCTGCAAGACACTAGTGACAGGGCTTCCTTCATGTATTCATGAAATATTGATGGGGAATCCTTATATCCCTGTGGAAGCACAGTCCATGCATATTGTTTATTCAGCCACTGAAAGGCTGTTTTGTACTGGCATTCAAGGGCCAGGGGCAGACTCCAAAACCCATTGGATATGTCTAAAGCAGAGAAAAATTTACATTTGGGGTTCAGTTTAGAGATCATTTCAGGGTATGAGGCTACCACGGGCACTACAGGTTTTGAAACTTGATTCAGGGCATGGAAGTCCATAGTGAGACTGAAGGAACCCCCCTGTTTAACTATCGGCCAGGCTGGTGAATTACATGTGGAAGAAATAGGTCTAATCAGACCCCTCTCCTCCAGTATCTTCACAATTTTAGTCACTGGTTCTATAGCCTGATGAGGTACTGGGTATTGCTTCTGTGGTGGAGGATCCTCACCTTCCAACAGTATTTCTGTGTGCATTTTCCCACAATCTAACTTGTCTGAGGGAATTACACACAGATCATACTGTTGAGCTGCCTTGGTGCACTGAGTTGCTAACTGCATGGGAATGACTTCCTGCACTAAAGTTTTAGAAGCACTTGAAGTTCCTGAATACTGCCACAATTTAAGATTAGCCATATCCACCACCATATTTAACTGGTTGAGAACATCAATTCCAATTATTTCTTTTGGTGTGTTTACTATAGTGGAGGCAGTGGTTTCTAACATTTCCTTGTTTTGTTCACTGTGCACAGGGATACCCCAGTTAACTGGGATAGCCACACATTTGGAAGCTGTGTCATTAATTCCTTGAGTTTCATAAATTTCCATATTTTTCTGATCTGTAGTGGGAGAAGCTCTGTTTGTAAAACTAATTCCAGCCCCTGTGTCAATCAAAGCTAGTTTATCCTGACCCCCTATTCTACTGATAACATTGAGGCGTGCCCAATAGTCCAGTATCAAGTGTGTTACAAGCCTTAAATTGTGTCCTGGGCCTGTATCCATTTCATCATCCAGAGGCTCTGGAATTGAGTCCTCTGCTGAGATAAAGGAGGCAGGCTGGGCTATGAAGGCTTGAGACATTTTGATATCTGAACTCAAGAGGTCAGGACATCCCTATGCACTAGCCTTGTGTTTGTCCTGAGCTGCTTGTAAATCCTGTTTTAATTTATCTAGTTCTAACTGCAGTATGTTTTTGTCTTGTTCCCATTTAGTTTTCTCTTTTTCTAGCCCATCTCTCTGTGCTTTAAGCTCTTGAAAGGGGATGTAACCTGAGGAGTTTCTAAAAGTACCTCTGCTTTGTCCTCTCCATGGTGTGTGTCCTCTGTCTGTGTTTCTTGTGTACTGAGAGGATCCTTCAGCTTGCCACTTCCGTGCTTCTGATACTGTAATGACCTGCGAGGGCTGGGTCTTCCAAACAGACCCAATTCTGAGCATTAAAGTATCAAAAGGGGTTGCTTCAGGGTCTTCAGAAAATAACAGAAGGTGTTTTGTAATCTCAGGGGATAGCAATTCTAATAAAAATGCCTTATGCTTGTTCTCCCCATAATCTTCTGCACTGGGCCAGGACTCCTGCTCATTAAGAACTGCTTTTAAAATCCAGGCTCTATATGCAAACTGTTCCAGTGTATCATTTGGTAGAGGTGAAATAATTTTAAATACTTGCATTGGGGAACAGTGAAATAGTTTCTCAGTACCCCTTTTAACCAACTGGTATGGGTGAGTGAGAGAGCCAACTCTATAATAGTGTGGCCCCAGAGCCAAATGCATAAGTCTATCAAAGTCTGATTGTTTTCTTCTGTATTTCCCTAGACCCCAGTGAATCAGAATATCAATCACCCATTTACACCAATGATTTACATTGAGAGGCATAGGGCCAATTTTCTCAACTATTTTTTCTATATCTCTATCTTTTAAATTTCCCTGCAACATTACTTTAACTGGTGCTTTGAGTTCAGTACTGGGTGCCATGTCTAAGTCATCTGAATTATCCTCCTGACAGAGATCCTGATTATTGCTGGGTTCTGGCTGAGATAAACTATCTTCCTGTGATTCATCTGTATTCTTCCCATTCCTAAATCCAACTATGCATACTTTAGTATTCTTTTGTTTGTCAGTAGCTTGTATGCATTGCTCATAGGATGTGTCATAGGCATAAGGGGCTGAGGGAGGAGTGGGGGTTGGCTTTTGTCTTCCAGAGGCCAATTGATCCTTAACGTGCCTCAATTCAAGTTTAAGTGCTTCTAATTGCTCACTAACAGTTATAAAAGAATTTGTGGCTTGTATCACTTGAGTTCTTTGCATAGAGATGCAAATTTGTGCCTCCTCAAGGTCTTTGGTCAATTGGGTACACTGAGAAGTCAGTTCAGTATTGTCCTGTTTCATGCTAATGAGCCCCCTGCACATGCCTTGGATAAAAAGGCATTTTCTTTTATTTGTTTTCTTTTTGAATTCTTGATCATGGTTTAACATTTGTCTTTGAATATTATACCATGATGACTCAGGGAATTCACCTTCAAAGGGACCCCCTTTCCTCTTACAGTATGAAATTGCAATTTCTTTAAGTTCTTTAAAATCAAAGGCTTCCATATTTGATACTGCAGAAAGGCTGTAGTTGGACTATCTCAAATGTGTAACCTTAGAAGGAGGAATGCTCACTTTTATGAAGAAGTGAGACTTAGAATTATAGTTGGAATGGTATAAATTTTATGGGTGTTCAGTAAAGAGTACTGGCATACAGACCACGCCTTAAAATTATACCTGAATAAAAAGTGCTTATCACCTTTTAACAGGGTGGAAGTTTAGGGTGAAGTTATAGTAAGAAGGGTGTTAGGAGATTAACAGAATTGTTGTATCAATTGCAGCCAGCTTTAAGCCTGCTCTCATTAAGATAGTTACTGACAGGAGACAGAGAAATTAAAGTTAAAAGAGACAGGAGGTAATAGCTTTATCAGGAAAGATGTATATTGTATTCAATGAGGGACTGTTTACCTGTGTACCACTTCCAAACTAAATCTGGACTATCTCTCTGTCTTTTCTTAGCAGCTCAAATACTATAGCAAGCCTATACATCATAATAAGACAATTGCAAGCCACTCTGTGTGATGTCTTTAAAATTCTAGATGCTTACAGAGCCTTTTGACAATAAAAATCTCACCTTGTCTAACCCACAAAACAAATTTATCACTGGAACTGTTCACTAAATAGTGTCTAAGTGTCATCCAGTCTGTCAATTGTAAATGGTCACAAGGACTTTTGATTCTGTCTGAAATCTACTTAATGTATTATACAAAATTATTACTTACCCAACTGGTGATCTGCTGTGAAATCCGAGAAGGCGAGCCCCCATAAAGTGTAAGATGTAGTCAAGTTACTCTCCTGTAGGTCCTGGGTTCATTTCACTTCACAGAGGCAGTAGGGTTTGTAATAAAACAACCAAACAGGTGTGGCTTGGAGAAAGGCTTATTATATAGGTATTGAACAGAGGTATATAGTGATTGTTACAGAGCTGTTTCAGTGTGCATCAATGAATCTGTTTGTGCATGTGTGAAGTGAGAGAGAGAGAGAGGCCAGAACATGTGGGTCAGAGCCTCATGGCAAGAGAGAGAGAGGGGGAGGGGTGGAGAGAATTGATTATCAGAGCCTCCTGTCCTTCATTTCCGATGAATAGTGGAAGAGAGAGAGCAAGAGGAAGTGTTTCTGTCCTTTATAGTGAATTGAATCCTCTCCAGCACTTCCCCTTGAGGTCTGCTATTGTTTTTAGCCACTCCCTTTGAGGTCTGCCATTCTTGATTTAGCAAGGAGGGGCTGCAGACAGGCCCTGGAGACTGAAATCACCAGGGGGTCAGAGTTAATCTCATCTTGTAAACTGTCCTATTACCTTTGGAGACTGAAATCACCAGAGTACAAAGCTGCATGAAATGTATGCTGACAGCTGCATGCACATTTTTGTAGAGATGGTTTGCAGGGAAGGTATTAGCAGACTGATTAAGGGCTAGGGGAGGGGAAGATGGGTTAGCTTTAGATATGTTATGGTAATACAGTTTGGTGGCTGCCTATTGGTCAGCCTGAGGAGCTTTACTTTTTTTTTTTTTAGACTTAATGTCTGTTAAGAAATTAACGACTGTTCTGATAAATAAGGGTCTCAATTCACCTTCTAAGAGATGATTGCTATTAAGGGATATTTTGAGATATAAAGCCTCAATATATTTTGTCCCAAAAGCTCATTTCCCTAAAAAAGATAACAGCAGGTTTTTCTCTTTTAAATTTCCCTTATGCTTTTTTTTTTGCTTCCAACTAATTGGAGAGGAAAAAAGGTGGGGTGTGTATGTTTTCTAATGCTTTTCAACCTGTTATTTTAGAAAAAATAGTGGATCCGAAGGGATGATTTTTGACCTTGCAGGTCTCGCTGTTAGCCACTATATATAATCTGGTCTGCATATATACACTAAGGGGAGGGATATTCAGCACTGGCAGTGGCTAGTGCTTTTACATCAGCTAGCCATTGTTGCTGAACTTTTAAACCTGCATATTTAATGCCAGCGTCATATCTGGGTTGGTCAGATAGCACAAAAGCTAATTGGGCAGTGGTGATATTCAGCCACTATCCGGTTAGATTCAGCACCGAATGTTAGGAGAACCATTTAGGTGCCTAATTTTTGCCACTGAGAGTTACCTGGCTAGCAGTAGAATATCGCCACTAGCCGGCTCTCCCTGGGAACTGCCTCCACTTGGCCTCTGATATGACCCAACACTATCCGGTTAGCATTGAGGCATTCAGTGACAGCACCTGGGCATATTCAGCAGTACTAACTGCATTAATCACTTTGAAAATGTCCCCCCCCCCCCAAATGTCCAGCAGGCAGCCTTCTGTACACATCTGGAGAGTCGTTTGGACAACTTGGGTAAGGGCCCATGGTTGTAGGAGGGGATTTCAATTTCAATATCATTTTGGTACAAAGCCTGGTGTGTCCTCTCCATGACTGCAGAGGAATGCTGACAAGCAGGCCTTAAAATCCAGGATGAAGTCCTTGGGAGTCTCTTGGAGACACCTACACCAGAGAACTAAAGCTTTTACATTTTATTCAATTCCTCATAACTCCTATAGTTGTATCAATTATCTATTTATGGATTATGCTCTGCGCCCAATGGTGGAGGAAGCTGAAATAGGCGATAGAATATGGTTTGAATCATGCACCCATTTTGGGCTATGGATGCCTAGGAAATTGCAGGATGGGCTTTTTTTGGACTCTGAATAAAAACTTGTTGGATTATTTTGAAGTTGTAAAGGATAGGGAAAGAATTTTTTGAAGTTAATGTAAGGTCAAATATGAGCCTTGGTGTAGTATGGGTTGCATTTATGATGGTGACATGTGGCCACCAGCTGTGATGGGCAAACGGTGAAAAACTCTCTCAGATAAGACAGTTAACGGTACAGATCTGGAAAGTGGAGGAATTGCTACAATATCAGGATTTGGCTAAGGTGTCTCAAGTAGAGCAAACACACTTGGCAAATGGAGGAAGCCAAACACAAAAAAGCGAAATGCGAATAAGAGTGGTCATAGGTGCTTTATTAAACAAACCCCTACATGTTTCGGCAAACGCCTTTCTCAGGGGGAAAGAACCTCAAAATAAAACACAGTGGTGATGCCCAATTTCACTGTTGAAAAACACATATCAATATATATATCATTTCTTGATTTTTTTTTCATTATTTTAGCCTTCAACTTTGACCTCCCTTGATGCGAAACAAGTTTGGTTTTAAAAGGAATAAATATCAAAAAGACTCTGTATTTCAACTGGAAAGTAATATATGTTCTAAATAAAGACTGCAAATAATTATGAATATGAGACTTATATAATGAACTTTTTTATCGGCAGCTACGTGGGCTCAGTATCTCAGGGCTGAAGTCAGAAACTCTGACTCATTACCCTCACTTTCACATCAACGACCACCAAATTATAGCCACCTTATTTTTAAATATTTTCAAAATGATGTATTGAGAATGTCTTATTCAATCACAGACAATAACAAAAATTGCTTAGCGTTGTTTGATGTTGAGTTGTATAGTTCTTTTTCAGCAACAAGTGCTTAATTTGTTTAATATTGAATAGTTTAATTCTTTCCCAACGCTATCGAGCGCTAAGCGTTTCTCCAATCAAGGGTTCTTCAGGGGAAATTGCTAAGCTCTGAAAATAAAGAACAGTGCTTATGAACTTTACTTTCATCATTAGTACTCTCAAAACTTTACATTCTCATGTAAGGAAGTTTCTTACTCACTTTTCAATGTTATGCGCTGGCGTTCTATCCGCATGAACATGCTGAACTGCTAAGCGGTTGTGAAAAACGCCGTGCATGCGCCTTTTAAATCAGGGAAACCAACCATGAATGAAGCATCACAATGATGACATCATATACAAGATTCCCACTCAATACGGGCATTTAAACCTGATGGAGTAACTGTCTGTAATAGGTGTATCCAACATTGTTCTTCATATAGTAATGTTTCATCTCTAGTACGGCCCTGTTGTGGTTGTTGTACTTGCGTCACACAAAAGCATCGTGTGGAAGAGTGGCCCTACCTCTTAGATCTAAGTGGACCCCTCCAGGTCCATTACATCCTTCGTTAACTTTATATCGTGATCTAATTATACAAGATATACAACAAGCAGCTGGTTCTCAAAAAAGTTTTTATACTGCCCTTTCACCGGGCGAGAGAAGAGTGCTATGGGAGTTACAATCCCGCTCTGATCTGGTAATAAAGAGGGCAGATAAGGGGGGTGCCATAGTCATTTGGAGTAGACAGCAGTATCTGGAGGAAGCCTCCCGTCAATTAGGGGATATGCAGGTTTATGCTAAATTAGTACTCGATCCCACCGATTCGCTCCAGACCCGAATTCAGCGAGTAACCAAGATAGCTTTGAAAGACAAATTTATCTCCAAAAAAGAATGCGCTTTTTTGAATCCAATAGAGCCAACGATCTCAAAATTTTATCTAGTTCCTAAGATACACAAGGATTTAATGAAACCCCCGGGTCGCCCAATAGTGTCCACGCGAGGATCTGTATTAGAACCTTTGTCAATGTATTTGGACTCATATTTGAGACCGTTGATGACTTCGATTTCATCTTATATAAAGGATTCTACTCATTTTCTTACCATTTTGCATGAATCAGAACACTTGGCGATGATGGCTGGAGTGGTTTTGGCAACCTTCGACGTAACGTCTCTATACACCGTGATCCCTCAAAAGCAAGCGCATTTGGTAGTGATGGAAGCACTTAGAGCTCGAGGGGATTTATCGGCCCCTTCATTGGCTTTTTTATTCACAATAGCGGAAATAACGCTGTTTAATAATTTTTTCATTTTTGAGAAACAACTGTATCATCAAATTTCTGGAGTGGCCATGGGGGCCACCTGTGCCCCTTCCGTGGCCAATTTATATATGCAGCGTTTTGAGTGTCAATGGCTTCAGAACTGTCCTTATCAAGAGTCACTGAAAATTTGGAAGCGCTATATAGATGACATTTTTGTCATTTGGCAAGGGGATAGATCTTCCCTACAAAGATTTTTGGATTGGTTAAATTCATGTGAACCTAATCTCAATTTTACCATGACATGTCATGAGACTCAGATTTCGTTTTTGGACGTATTAGTGACAAGGACACAGACAGGCTGGCAAACCTCTATCTATCGGAAGGCTACTGATAAAAACACCCTTTTACATTATTCAAGTGCCCATCCGAGACAATTACGTAATAGTCTGCCTTTTTCTCAGTTTATCCGCTACTGACGAAATTGTAGCACTGTCAGAGAATTTCAACAACAAACAGTTCAATTACGTCAGAATTTTTCTCAACGGGGCTATCCGAGTAAAATAGTTAGAGAGGCATACACTAGAGCACGTTTTACTAATCGTGATCTACTTTTATATCCCTCACATCAGGAACCGCCTGGGTTGGATAGTGTTAACTTGATAACATCATACTCTCCTTTAAGTAAGCAGTTACAGTCTAGTCTGAATAGACATAAGAACATTTTGACCACTATACCAGGCTTACAAAATTATCACACCCGCTGTGTATGGCAACGTCAAAAGAATCTCAAGGATATCCTCAGTCCAACAGTCTTGAGACCATCTGGAATATTAAGTTTTGAAGTCCATGGACATAAGTCTTGTGGTGATTGCTCCATTTGCTCTGTTACTCAAGAATGTGACAGTTTTTATCATAACGGGCAAGTTTATAAGTTACGAACCAATACTTCCTGTGCATCCACACATGTAGTTTATTGTATAAAATGTCCCTTTTCCATGTTGTATATTGGCAAAACTACTCATGCGTTTCGAACTCGCATGGGTGAACATCGAAGTAAATTGAAGTGTAAATGCTTGGAGGCTCCCATAGTGGAGCATTGCTTGTCTCTGCATCATGTTTTTGAAGATTTACGATGCTTTTGTAAGACGCAAGTACAACAACCACAACAGGGCCGTACTAGAGATGAAACATTACTATATGTAGAACAACGTTGGATACACCTATTACAGACAGTTACTCCATCGGGTTTAAATGCCCGTATTGAGTGGGAATCTTGTATATGATGTCGTCATTGTGATGCTTCATTCATGGTTGGTTTCCCTGATTTAAGAGGCGCATGCGTTGGGTTTTTCACAACCGCTTAGCAGTTCAGCATGTTCATGCGGATAGAACGCCAGCGCATAACATTGAAAAGTGAGTAAGAAACTTCCTTACATGAGAATGTAAAGTTTTGAGAGTACTAATGACGAAAGTAAAGTTCATAAGCACTGTTCTTTATTTTCAGAGCTTAGCAATTTCCCCTGAAGAACCCTTGATTGGAGAAATGCTTAGCGCTCGATAGCATTGGGAAAGAATTAAACTATTCAATATTAAACAAATTAAGCACTTGTTGCTGAAAAAGAACTATACAACTCAACATCAAACAAAGCTAAGCAATTTTTGTTATTGTCTGTGATTGAATGAGACATTCTCAATACATCATTTTGAAAATATTTAAAAATAAGGTGGCTATAATTTGGTGGTCATTGATGTGAAAGTGAGGGTAATGAGTCAGAGTTTCTGACTTCAGCCCTGAGATACTGAGCCCACGTAGCTGCCGATAAAAAAGTTCATTATATAAGTCTCATATTCATAATTATTTGCAGTCTTTATTTAGAACATATATTACTTTCCAGTTGAAATACAGAGTCTTTTTGATATTTATTTCTATGTATACTCTGTGAGAAATAGACCGATAGAGTGATTTGTGGTTTTAAAAGGAGGCTGAAGCACGTCTCCAGCTGACAATCTTTATGATTTTCTGCAATGCTACTATGTGCCTCGGATCTTCTGAGTAAGGCATGTTTTTTTTTAAATTTTATTTATTTATTTAGCAGCTCTTCTATACCACTGTTTCTACAAGTCAAAGTGGTGTACATGGAACAGATTTAACAAACATAACTATATAGAACGTAGGTAACATCATAACAATTTATATTTAAAACAATATTACTACTAGGTATAACTATTTACAAATAAATTCTAGAGCTCTGAGTGTTCACAATGGGTGAGGTGCTAATGGTTAAATGAAGCATTGGGAGGGGGCAGAGGTTGCTTAGAGGGGAGGGGAGAGGAGGTGTGTGAATTTAGGTGACTGTTCCAAAGTGTTCTAAGAAGAGTTGGGTCTTCAGCTTACGCCCAAATTCCCCAATGTCTGATACAGTGCGAATTTCTGAGGGGAAGGAGTTCTAAGTTGTGGATGCATAGAAAAAAAAAGCTGTGCTGGAGGTGGCATAGTTAATGCGGGAGAAAGAGGCCAGGAATAGGAGAAGGTTGTGGTTGGCTGATCTTCTTGAAGGACTAGAAAAAGGGACTGTTACTTCTGGAGAGAGATCTGCAACTGTGAGTATATACTTCTGGTAATTTTCTAAAAGGAATTCTTTGTATTAAAGCTAATTAATCTGTGAACCCACTATTTTTTGTTAAATCAGTCAGGGCCTAGTAGCAGCAGTTTAAGTTTAAATTTAAAACACAGAGGAGAACTTTCTGGTTACATTTCATACCCAAAAGAGAGCTTGTAGTTTAAATTTAATAGTCACTCAGGGTCTAGCATCAGCAAAGTACTTTTAGCTTAAATTTAAAACACAGAAGAGAGCTTTCTGGTTAAATTTAGAACCCAGCAGAGAGCTTGTAGTTTAAATTTCATAAGAAGTTAGAGCCTAGCAGCAGCTAAGAGCTATAATTTAAATCAAATCAGAATTTAGCTTACCTCAGCAGCACAAGACAGGGTACTGTGTAGCAGCCCTCTTTTAATAAGTGTTATTTCCCTCCCTCCCTCCCCACACCCACCCACCCCTGGGATAATAGTAGCTTTATAGGTACTTACACATCTTAAAAGGCAGGAGGTGCTCTCAGGTGAAGCTCATTACCCAAATCAGTCATACACTAAGGATTTGAGATTAGTTAAGCTTCAGGTGAACAAGGTATATTAAATGTATTAGGTACAGTTTTATTGGTATAAATACCCATAGCAACCCCTAGTAAGTAAGAACTTAAAGATCTAGACACAAACTTAAAATTAAGATGCAGACAGCAGTCCAGCAGCGGGATGGGGGCTTTCCAGTCTTTTGCATTGAGTGTCACATGTATGATTTTCTCCCAGTTGGTGAGAAGTCTTACGTGTGCACTAGGTGCAAGGAGCTCTTTGCTCTCAGGGAACAAGTCCGTTCTCTAGAGACTAAATTAGCAGACTTGGAAAACATAAGACAGACAGAGAGGTACATAGACGAGACCTACAGGGATATAGTCCTGAAGTCCCACCTCCAGTCTGGCAGCATCCCTGTTGCCATGGAGGAGAGAGGTCACGTGACAGGAGAGCATCACCCTGGTGTGGCAGGAAGTGATCCTGTAACTAGGACCTGTCCTCCAGGTGATGTAAAACCCTCTCGCACCGAGGAAGTTTTTCCAGGGCCATGTGCCCATGAGGGAAGGGTTAGGACAGCCGTTATAGTTGGTGATTCTATCATTAGGCATATAGATAGCTGGGTGGCTGGTGGACATGAGGATCGCCTGGTAACATGCCTGCCTGGTGCGAAGGTAGCAGACCTCACGCGCCACCTAGATAAGGTCTTAGATAGTGCTGGGGAGGAGTCTGCTGTCTTGGTACATGTTGGTACCAATGACATAGGAAAATGTGGTAGGGAGGTTCTGGAGGCTAAATTTAGGCTTTTAGGTAGGAAGTTGAAATCCAGAACTTCCAGGGTAGCGTTATCCGAAATTCTTCCTGTTCCACGCGCAG